>JAUPFV010000004.1:170139523-171339523 GCA_036936605.1 Limnanthes douglasii subsp. nivea | reverse complement strand
AGGCTGAGGTTTTTTTAAATCTTCCACATGATCGATGTTAGATTCCATTCATCCAATTCTTACAATTTCTCCATAATTTCAGTACTACATAGAACAAACACGAAAAAGAAACTTCGTCACAGTCTAAAGGACACGAGAAGTATGCCCATAACAAGAATTATGTAGCAAAATAAGCTTCAATCCCTCGACAGTCTTATCTCCCTTTGATGGCCTCTTGGAAACAAATCGGTTTCTGTTAATGTTGTCAACGTGGTATCTTTCTCTTAGAATTGCATCGTCCATGTGAGACCAGGTGAGGCCTCTAGGAGAACTTCCGGCCCATAAGAATCTCTCTGAGAAGGGATTCACTAGACTCCCTTGAAACTCCTTTGCTGGCTCGCATAATATTCCCTTAACGTTAGAGTAAGTGTTAGAGAATACTCATTCAGTGGTGATATAATGGGTTGTGGACCAAAACTTTATAAGTAAATAATAGTACAGACAACCTGTCATAATATTTTCCCAAACCCGAACCCTGTTTTTGTTCTACAGTACAACCTAACTAGACGCAAGTAACCCGTTCGTCGAATTTTCTAAACTAACTTGTTTTTGTAGGTGACTCATATTTGACCTGTCTATATGAATGTTAAAAACAGAGCACGAGTGCTAGATGACTTCCACTGCTCTAATAATGCATCTACTTCTATTATACAACGTAACGATAAAGAGAGTTAGAAATGGAGTCGTACCTTGGCCATGGCCTTGATTTTAAGAGTGAGATCATCGGTGAGAAGGACAAGCTGTCCATCATAGTTCAGTTTCTTATACAAAATAGCACAGTCGATAACATGGTCTTCTGTTGTTAGTGGAGGCTCCATTGAGTTCCAGGCTGCTGAAAATGGTGTTTTGCTCATTGTCGTAAGCCCACTGAACTGAGGAGAGGCAGGATGTGATGACAGGATTGACCTTAAACCCTCCACCGAGCTCTGGATACTGATCCACCACTTTGTTTTTACCAGACACTCTTCGATCCATTCCAGAACTGAGGAAACCTCTGTGGTTCTTCTGAAGAAGTTATTCCGCTGCTTCATACAATCGAGTTCTCTCATGACTAGAATAAAGAAAAATTGTGAGATATCCTTTTAATGAATATTTGTGCAATTAACAAAAGGCACTGTTATGTAGCAGGCAAATCTTCTTTTTTCTTTTATGATGTTCAGAGTTATTCTTAATAAGAAAAGACATCATCTCACAGCCCAATCGTTTATGCAACTAATAGAATATTGATTGATTGTTCTGATATCATAAATGTTAGCTAAATTTAGGAAAATACCTGTTCTTGGAATGACCAAATGTGTTCCCTTAACCCCTTGTAGCAACTGCAGTGACTTCCTTGACTCTATATCTAGAAGACAAGTAATGTCTACTATCATAGTCCACCTCTTCTTACTCTCTCTAACACAGTTGCTCTACAAAATGAGATTAATAAAGATACATACAAGGCAAAACTTCAGAAATAGATCTTTTTTTGGTAAACTTACTGAAGATTTATTGTTCTTTTTCTTAAGGACCCTTTCAATTCTTCTCTTCATTGGGACTTCTTTCTGTGAAATCTCTACTGTTGTTGCTAGCTTGAGTTGGTCCCTAGCACCAGTTGGGTTTGCTTTTGACTTTTCCATTTTCAAAATACCTGTCTTTATTCCTATCATTTGATCGTGTATCACTCGTGTTTGGTTTTCTTTATCCGTCAAAGGAATTTTGTTTCCTTGTAGCTCAGTCGGGCTGAAAGTAACTTTCTTTTGCAAATTTCTGCTTTTCGTTGCTGGCTTTGGCTTTTGCAAGACTCTGTTGTGTGTCTGATTTTCTATGTCCGACAAAGCAATTCTGTTCTCTTCCACCTTAACTGAGCACAAAGCTTCCTGTCGTGATATAACCAGCCTTTCTTCTGGCATGATTCTCTGTGTCTGGCTTTCATCGTCTACTGCTAAGACCATGTTCTCTTTCAGCTTGGTAAGGCTGAATGCAACCAACCTATCAGTGGAATGTTTAATTTCTTCAAACTCACCCATTTCTTTTGCTCGCCCAAGTAAAAGAGTTTCTGGAGTGAGATTCTCCTTATCAGGAGTGAAAATTTCTTGTTCAGTCTCTTCAAGATCAGCAAAGAGAGGTTTTGTGCAAGCTTTAGTTTTGACCTTGTCACCCTTCTCCAAATCAACTTCACTGTTATCATTGGCTACTTTATTTTCTCCTTTCATCGTGCTTGTTCGAACCTTGACACACACGGATTTGCCTCTTAAGTTATCGGCTGCTGATTTTAGTGATGAGGTTAAGTTATCCATTTCTGATAACATCGATTCAACAGCATGTGACAGTGGGGTTAGGGTTTCTTTGTTTTGTGTTGTATCTAAGATACTTTCCTCAAATTCCCCAGCTAGGGGTGCAGAATATAAACTTTCAATCTCACTCCGTTTCTGGACTTCAGCTTCTTCAAACAAATCAAAAGAGTTCGTTTTATCCACCGAGATCAGTTTCAGATCTTTAGCAATATCCACTTCATTTTCACTTCCAATAAGCAACTGTAAAGGAAATAGAGGCTCCTGATTCTGAATTTCTCCATTTAATTCATAAGCAAGACATTTTAATTCAGGATTAAGAAAAACCTTTTGGGGTTTACTTTGGTATTCAATTTCTTTAGCTGAAACTTCTTCAATAATAAGAGAATACGCTCGGCTCTTTCTCTCACGTGGGGTCTGGCTGTCCACGTCTTCAGCAATTGTAGTAGAACACTCCTGGTCATCTCTCTCATTTGTAAGTTTGATCTGTCTGTCCACTTCTTTAACAATCATAGAACACTCCTTGTCATCTCTTTCATGTGCAAGTTCGTTGGTATGACATTTGAGGCTCTCTCTCTCTGCAAAAATCTCTGTGAAGAACTCAGGGGGGCTCTGGCTGTCCACTTCTTCAGTAATTATAGAATTCTCATGTCTCTCTCTCCCGACCACAAGTTCTGTGGAGAACTCAGGTGACCTCTGGCTCTCCACTTCTTCAGCAACAATAAAAGACTCCAGGCTTTCTTTCTCGGGTAAAGGTTCTGTGTGGAATTCAGGTGAGGGCTGGCTATTCACTTCCTCAACAATCATAGAACACTCCTGCTCATCTCTTTCATGTGTAAGTTCGCCGGTAAACTCAAGTGAGCTGTAGATTTCTTCAGCAATGATTGGATGCACCTGCCTCTCTCTCTCTGCCAAAATTTTGGTGGAAAACTGGAGGGATGTCTGGTTGTCCACCACTTCAGTTATCATAGAATATTCATGTCGCTCTCTCTCGGCCCCAAGTATTGTGGAGAACTCAGGTGAGCTCTGGCTGTCCACTTCATCCGCAATCGTATAATACTCCTGGCTTTCTCTCTCAGGTAAAGGTTCTGTGTAGAGCACAGGTGAGGTCTGGCTGTTAACTTCTTTAACAATCGTAGAACACTCCTGGTAATCTCTTTCATGCGTAAGTTCACTTGCAAACTCAGGTGAGGTGTGGCTGTCCATTTTTTCACCAATGATAGGATTCTCGCTCTCTCTCACGGTCAAAGTTTCTGTAAAGAACTCAGGGGAGATCTGGCTGTCCACTTCTTCAGTAATCATATAATTCTCATGTCTGTCTCTCTCGGTCACAAGTTCTGTGGAGAACTCAGGTGATGTCTGGCTGTCCACTTCTTCAACAATCATAGAACACTCCTGGTCATCTCTTTCATGTGGAACTTCGTTTGTTAACTCAGGTGAGGTCCGGCTGTCAGCAATGATAGGATACTCCTGGCTCTTTCTCTCGCCCAAAATTTCTGTGGAGAGCTCAGGGGAGGTCTGGCTGTCCACTTCTTCAGTAATTATATAGTACTCATGTCTGTCTCTCTCGGCGAAAAGTTCTGTGAAGAACTCAGGTGATGTCTGGCTGTCCACTTCTTCAACAATCATAGAGCACTCCTGGTCAGCTCTTTCATGTGGAACTTCGCTTGTAAACTCGGGTGAGGTCTGGCTGTCAGCAATGATAGGATACTCATGGCTCTTTCTCTCGGCCAAAAATTCTGTGGAGAACTCAGGGGAGGTCTGGCTGTCCACTTCTTCAGTAATTATATAGTACTCATGTCTGTCTCTCTCGGCCACAAGTTCTGTGAAGAACTCACGTGATGTCTGGCTGTCCACTTCTTCAACAATCATAGAACACTCCTGGTCATCTCTTTCATGTGGAACTTCGTTTGTAAACTCAGGTGAGGTCCGGCTGTCAGCAATGATAGGATACTCCTGGCTCTTTCTCTCGCCCAAAATTTCTGTGGAGAGCTCAGGGGAGGTCTGGCTGTCCACTTCTTCATTAATTATATAGTACTCATGTCTGTCTCTCTCGGCCAAAAGTTCGGTGAAGAACTCAGGTGAGGTCTGGCTGTCCACTTCTTCAACAATCATAGAACACTCCTGGTCAGCTCTTTCATGTGGAACTTCGCTTGTAAACTCGGGTGAGGTCTGGCTGTCAGCAATGATAGGATACTCATGGCTCTTTCTCTCGGCCAAAAATTCTGTGGAGAACTCAGGGGAGGTCTGGCTGTCCACTTCTTCAGTAATTATATAGTACTCATGTCTGTCTCTCTCGGCCACAAATTCTGTGAAGAACTCAGGTGATGTCTGGCTGTCCACTTCTTTAACAATCATAGAACACTCCTGGCTTTCTCTCTTGGGTGAAGGTTCTGTGTAGAACTCAGGTGAGAGCTGGCTAGCCATTTCTTCAACAATCATAGAACACTCCTGGTCATCTCTTTCATGTGTAAGTTCGCTGGTAAGCTCGGGTGAAGTTTGGCTGTCCACTTCTTTAACAATCATACAGCACTCCTGGCCATCTCTTTCACACGTAATGGTAAACTCAGGTGAGGTCTGGCTGCCCACTTCATTAGTAATCATCGAATATTCATGTCTCTCTCTCTCGGCCACAAGTTCATTGGAGAAATCAGGTAAGCTCTGGCTTTCCACTTCTTCAGCAATCATAAAATACTCCTGAGCTTCTCTCTCAGGTACAGGTTCTGTGTAGAGCTCAGGTGAGGTTTGGCAATCCACTTCTTTAGAAATGGTATGATGCTCCTGGCTCTCTGTCTTGGCCAAAAGTTCTGTGAAGAACTCAGGTGAGGTATGGCTGTCCATTTCTTCAACAATCATAGAATACTCCAGTCTCTCTCTGTCGGGCAAAGGTTCGGTGTACAACTCGGATGATGTATGGCATTTCACTTCTTCAACAATCATAGAACACTCATGGTTAACTCCGTCATTTATAAGTTCGATAAAATACTCAGGTGCGGTCTGGCTATCCAGGTCTGCAGCAATAATAGAATACTCATGGCTCTCTGTGTCGGCCACAAGCTCTGTGGAAAATTCAGGTGTGGTCTGGCTTTCCTTGTCGAATTGCTGATTATCAGTTCTTGCTTCATACTCGTTACTATATGGGTTTGCATTTTCTCTCTCATGACAGGGGAAATGGATTGTGGGTGTTAAATATGCTAATTGAATTTCTCTATTTAAAAATAATTCTGAATTCTCCAACGAAGATGTGTAAGCAAGTCTCTCATGAATTAAATGCAAGGGATGAATATCTTCATCTTCAACTAGCAAACAATTCTTCTCTTGTATAATCTGTTGATCTCGGGGAAAAACAGAAGATATAGGTAAAGAGAAAGAGAAAACCACTAAATTTCTTGAGAAATTTATACAGTAAACAGAAACTAATATTTCTACTTCAACACGAAGTTGTACCTCACATCTCTCTTCTTCCGCTACCAAAGAATCACTTTCCTTAACCTACGAAAGGTAATGAAATCAATAAGATCTAATAAAAAAAGCCACTTATTGCTTAAATACTCAGATGCATTTTTCTACAAAAGAACATGCACCAGTAATAAAGTCTATACTAGCTCTAACAAAATGAGCATATAAGAAAGACCCTAATCCTATTTCTCGAGCAAATTTAGACAGCAAACAACTAATCTTTTTACAGTCTCAACAAGAAATTGTACCTCGCATTTCTCTTCTTGGACTGCTTCCACTACCAAAGAATCACTTTCCTCACCCTACAAGAAGGTAATGAAATCAATAAAAAGAATACACTTACGCCTAAATACTCTATGCCTTTTCCAAAAAACCATGCAACAACCGTAAACTCTATACTAGCAGGTAACAAAATGAGCAATTAAGATAAACCCTAACCCAATTTCCAGCAACTGCATTTTCTGCCTCGTGAATTGCATCTTCCTCCTCTTTCTCGTCCTGCTCTGATAGTTCAGCTGGCAACACAAAGGGGTTATCCATATCATAAGCACGGCTCAATGGTATCCAGTGCAGCTTATAAACCCTAGTCGAGGCACCAATTCTCAGGCTATCCCCTTCCTTAAGCTCCACACGAACATGTGGTTCAACTTTGGTATCCAAAACCCAGGTCCCATGAACTATAACGAAACGATGGTAACACATAAGGAAAGGTAGAACTATAAATCATATCGAGAACGAAACAAAAAGTATCAAAACGTTAATACCAAACTCAAATCGAAAGGAAAGGAGAGCAAAGAATTAACGAAAATCCGGAACACAAAATGTAAAGAATCAACAGTCAATAACGCATTAAACATTCCATTAGGAACATATATATACGTAACGGAACCGGGACTGGATATATAAACCCTAGATGTACAGATAAAGAGAAGATCAAAACCTGATGCCAAATCGACGAGTGAGAGTTCCTCTCTTGAAGGCTTGGAGATGATCTTGAGGTGGAATCTGCTGATACTCGGGTGAGTCAACACAATATTGCAATCTGGATGTCGACCGACAGTCAGTGTCTCCTCAACTTCTCGATCGGCGTTGCTATCAACTGGCTCGATTGGTTCTGGTTTATTAACGATGAAGATGTTCTTGAGAATCGCTCCGTTCTTCAGAACTGTAAACACTGGAATTTTAGTCTCTTCTTCTTCAGGTGTCTTCTCTCTTTCGTCCGCCATTGAGAGCGAGAGAGAAATCGCTGGTGTGTGGCGGTATCAAGTGAGAGAAGCAGTTTTATTGTTAGCTCTAGAGGATGGATGGTTGTTGATGGAGACTCATATGAAATGGGGACATTTTAGGTTTTTTCATTTTTTAAATTTTGAATAGGCGACCGTTGTTTCACGAACGTACCATTCAGCTATTATTACTCGTTTATCAAATCAGTTGACTCTAAAACTTGTCATTAAACATCTTTTGCTTTCGGTTGACTGTTTTTTAAAAAAAAAAATAATAATAAATTAATAGGAGAAAAGTACCCCTAAATACCTTCTCAACTATCAAATACCAACATGGTACCCGTTTTTGGACTAGTTTCATAAACTACTTAGAGCCAAAATATGGACAATTATACCCTCTAGGGTATAAAAGAGGGATTTTTGATTGAAACCCACATTTTCACCTTCTATTCGTGACTTTTTGGTTCCATTTCCCCCACTTTCACATTTCTAATTTTGAGGAGAGAGAAACCCTAAAAACTGGAGCCAACTCTGACCCAGCGGAGGTTCCGTCGATTGTAATCCTTGCCGTCGACCAGTTCGTATTCCGTCGAACGAAAAAAGTCACAGAACATCCACCGCGAAACCGAGCAACAACTAGGAGTTGGAGCCGACGACCAGTCACCGGCGTCGTTTGTTTTGGGAAGGTAAGGTTCTTTGATTCTTCTTTTCGCTGGACGTTTGGACTTCACTCATTGTTTTCATAAGCACACATAGTTTTAAAGACGTCGCCGGAGTAGTTTAACCGCCGACCACCGTCTACTGCCTCCTACTCTTTTGAACAGAGTCGAACAGGTACGTTATTTTCTCCGTCGAACAGGTACTGAACACTGGCTGTCTGTGAGCATTATGCTCCGACATCGATCAAGAGGTAAAGAAGGAAGCCGTCGTCGAGCCACCAGCGTCGTTACTGTCGAAGAGGTATGTTTGACGTAATTTTTGTTTTCGTCGGACGTTTCAATGTGGCTCTGTGTGTTTAACAGTCGACTGTATTAACGTCGCCGGAGTAGTCACTGTATTTGAGTACTGTATTGGACAGTTCTCTGTTCTCCGGTGACGTTTTTTCGTTTCGTCTACAGTTGTACGTTAGTGTTATACTTCAATCCTATAAACTAATATGAGCTAGATCTACTTTTTTGAAAATGATGAACAAAACTTAGCAGTTTAAGTAACTTTGAGACCAAAAGAAACATAGATCTATAATTAAGATTTATAGACCTGACTCGCATTTATGTTTGATATGCTTTAAAATTGAAGTAGATTATGTTACTGTATCGTCTTGTGTTGTTGATGGACCGGGAGAAGGAAGCCGTCGTCGAGCCACCAGCGTTGTTACTGTCTAAGAGGTACGTTTGAACACATAATCAACCTTCTATACGGTTCTGAAAACATTGTTATATTACTAGTTTTTGTGGCAAAGTTTTTTTAGTGTCACTAGCAATCTCATATCTATGTATCTAGAAATGTGATATTAGAATTACAGTCAAACAGTTATTTCACTGTATCTAGCAATGTCTCATGCTGTATCTAACAATGTTTCATGCTGTATCTAGCAGTGTATACAAGGCATAAATTACAACTGACAAATAATATAGTGTGTAGCAATCAGTTATGCACTAAAATCGCAATGTAGGTTCACTAAAATCGCAATGTAGGTTCACTAAAATCGCAATGTAGGTTCACTAAAATCGCAAGGTATACATTGTGAGACTGTAATTTATCTGGGTTGTTTGTAGATCATATCTAACAGGGTGTTCCTTCTTGTCTAGCAATGTGTGCCTTCATATCTAGCAAGGTGTTCCTTCGTATCTAGCAAGGTGTTCCTTCATATATATCATTTCCATCGTGAGAGAACAAGAGCTCTAAAAGTCGGTCTTATCTGCGGCGGTCCTTCTGCTGAGCTCCAGTTTTGATTATTACAAGCGGCTTGTTGTTTTTTTAAACATTAGATTAGTGTTGCTTATTCCTAGTTACCGAGTATTGTAATTGAAAGATTTGGTTCAGCGGGAAATGAACGCTTTACTGAATTTAACGTCAGTCTGTCGAATATTTTGATGTAGTAACAAACGATGCATCGACTAAAATATGATTATACTGTGTATGCGTATCAGTTCTTAAGTGTGATCTGCATCTTATTTTCAGTTATACTCAAATACTCCTGCAGATTTTGATTTTAAACGGATTACAATGTTCTTGTCAGAGATTTAAAAAAGCTTGTTATGAGTTTTGATACTTTTGGGTTTTTTTGCAGTTTTCAGCAGTTCTTTGTGTTTTAAAACACAATAGTCTGATAGATAATGCGTTTTCAGCAGGGTGTTCCTTCTTGTCTAGCAATGTGTTCCTTCTTATCTAGCAAGGTGTCCCTTCTTATCTAGCAAGGTGTTCCTTCTTATCTAGCAACGTGTTCTTCATGAGAGCGTTTAGTTTATAGTACAAACATGAGAGCGTTTAGTTTATAGTACAAACATGAGAACCATTAGCTACATGGAGTATATGCACCAAAGGCATTGTCTACAGCCCCTGCCCAGATACCTTCAGATTTCTAAAAACTGTAAACTTTTTGTATATAGGGCATGTTTGTTTTCTTAATCTCTGTAGGAGTCTGATTCTGTTCAATTCTTTTGGATCTCCTCAAACTCACTCATAAAAACTTAGAAGAAGAAATCAAATCCAAACAAAGGTAGAAATAGAAAACAAAACACAAGATGAATGAAACACAAGATGAATTGTCTATTACAACTTCTTCAAACACACATTACAGATAATATATATTTATATATGTTTCTGAAACACACCGATGCAACTTGCTGCGACCACTTGAAGGAGTATAGTAGAAGCTTGAACACACTGCATCAGCTAGTATTTTATCATCATGTAAATATAGCTCAAATATCACATTACATATGCCATCTGCTATGGTATATGTCGTGTAAAGAATTCAACAGATTCATACAAGGAGGCGCACAGAGGCCAGCAGTACATGGACTAAAGTTTAAAACCTAAATTACATTTACAGTTCATTTAAAATCTAAAAGTTAAATAAAACCAACAAAAAAAAGACTCAGCCTCTCTAGCTCTTAATCATTATTCGTAAGTTACATTTTGCGCGAAACACAGGTCACCTTTTAGTAGGTATTAGATAAGGTCTTGTAGGTTGGAGCTGTTTGTGGCCTGAATGCATTCCTCTTCTCCGGTCTATCAATCGTGATCTACAACAACAACAGCAGAAAACACAAAAATCAATACAAAATCGAAATCCATAGCTCACTTCCACACCTGCATTTATTGTAAACAATCAGGTTTCTAATTTCTTCTTCTTCGCCACTGGTCAGATCGGAATCACTGTCCCATTCCATTAAAACTAGCAGCTAAATCAATTGCAAAACACAAAAGTGAAGAAAGTGATGAATGAAAATGGCACTTCTTCAGTTACTCCCTTCTCCATCTCCATTTTGCACCGACCATTTTGCAGTACCCAACACAGCTTGGAGGTCCCTCGAAAGCTCATGTAGATCGCCTAGTCGAATCCCACAGTTATTTCACTGTATCTAGTGATGTCTCATGCTGTATCTAGCAATGTCTCATGCTGTATCTAGCAGTGTATACAAGGCATAAATCGCAACTGACAAATAATATAGTGTCTAGCAATCAGATATGCACTAAAATCGCAATGTATAAAACAGAGCTGGAAAACTGCAATTTCTTACCGGAATGTAATCAGAGCCGGTATCGATGCTTTGATTCGACCAAAAACAGAAACTAAACGATTTCATGCCATTAATATACATTAGCTACGCTAGTGAATCTATTGTTAAGATCAAAAATGGAAAAATAAGAATGAAGTTGAAAATGAAACACGATACTGACCTTTAGTTCTGACGTCGGAACTGCTTCAACGGTGAGGTCGACGGTAACCTAGTGGTGCACCGGTCGAGCTACAAGATTGAGTCGACGAAAAATGACGGATGGAGGTTGTTCAATGGTCTGATGAGGAGCTGGAAAGATACGCCTGAAATTGTAGAGTTCGTCGAATTAGAACGTCGCCGGTGATCGGAACGTCGTCGGCTTTAGTTAAAGGAGGTAGTGTTCCGTCTTCTCTTCTGGTAGCCACCCGGTGGACGCCGAGTCCAGAAATCGTTGATTGGGTTCGAAGGTGGAGAGAGAGAAGAAGAGGAGAGAGAGAAGAAGAGGAGAGAGAGAAGAAGAGGAGAGAGAGAAGAAGAGTAAGAGTCGAGGCTGTTTTGAATTTCAAAATTCAAAAATAGAATGGGGGCTGTAACAAAAAACCCTAATTTTTCACAAATCAACCTTATATACTAGGTTGAGGGTAATCTTGGTATTAAAAAAATAAAAGGTATTAGAAGTGGATATGTTTAATGAGATGGGTATTAAGTGAGCATTAACCCATTTTTCGGCACTAGGTTGTAATAGGTTTGGTTAAAAGGTACTTAGTGTGTCATTTCCCAATTAATAGAAGGTTTTTTTTTTTTTTTTAAATGATAAACTTTTATTTGATAATTTGAAAATTGAATAGTAACAAAAGCGGGAAAAACCCCCGCCACACCTAAAACAAAACCCAAACAATGGGTTAGAAAGTAGGCAAAACCCTAACATCTATTTCCTTAAAAAAAACCAAACATTACAATGGCTAACAATAGAAACAAGATCCAAACTTTCTAATCTTCCCAATCCATCCAAAGAAGCTTGCAAAAAACTCAACAATCAACCACGAAAGAGAGAATTTCTGATTCAAAAGACCATCACAATCGGTCTTCAATGCAGAACAATCAGCAGCATCATTCGAACAGCACCAAGACTTACAGCCAAAGCTTTAAACCCTTGCTGTCAACATTCAGCAGCAAATCACAACAACCACAATCATCAGAACTTCATCCATTTGGAACGACAACTCCAATCCAATCAGCCACGCGCACAGCAACATCATGCTCAACAAAAACAAGAACTCAGACAGGAGTATTTATATAAGGTACACCAAGACTTTCTAAAACAAGAATGGATTTTAAGACATTAGGAGCATTATCAAATGTATACTCAACCTTGAACTTGCACTTAAGAGTCCATCGCGCCAGCCAGTCGGCTGCACGATTCTGGATCCTAGATACATGGTGAATATTCATATTAGTAGTCATAAAAGCTCTACAACAATGAATGACAGGGGATAGAGCCCAATGAAGAGCACCCATATTGTCATTCTTCATAAAGTTAACAAGCAATAATGAATCACATTCAACATCAACAGAATGAAAACCCTTAGAGTAACAAGTGGCCAAGCCATCCAATAAAGACCTAGCTTTAGCCATAATAGGAGACAATTTGCCAAAGACATTACCACCAGCATGAATAAGGTCACCATCAGAATCTCTAATTATATAGCCAGCACTAGCCTCACCATTAAAGACCACAGAAGCATCAGTATTAAGCTTTAACCTACCCACATGAGGAGGATTCCACTGCATTATAACAGGTCTAGAAGAGCTTACATTAGAACACAAGCTTAAGAAGCCCAGCCTTTTAGCAACAGAGCTATTATTAGACAAATGCTTCACCTTGAACATGTTAGCAGCATACATATTGTAGATGATTCTATGCATATTATTAATGATTATATTCGAAGTAACAGGCATGTTTTTAAACTTGCTATGGTTTCTGTACTTCCAAATGTAACTGAAAATAATAGAAGGGACAACATTTTTAATGTGATTCTTCTTATTATTACTACTAAACCATGTTCTAGACATATGTATTGGAGTCATGTATCTGAATATCATAATATTAAAAAGCTCAGCAAAATGAAGCCAAACGTTCAAAGTAATGTCACAAGAAATGAAAACATGCTGAGTAGTTTCACAGTTCAAACAGAATTGACATTTAGAAGCAATATGCATATGCCTTTTCATAAGAATCGAATCGGTAGACATATAATTTTTAACCAGCTTCCAATGAATAAATGAGTGCTTTTTAGGTGTAAGATCATTCCAAATTTTATAAAACAAACTGGACTCGGTGTAATGAGGCCTTAAAAAATCCCATGTATGCTTAAAACTAAAGAAACCAGTAGAGGATAAAGTCCACAAGATTTTATCATTGCTGCCATGATTAACAATACAGTTCTTAATCCTAACACAATCTTCATTGCTAATAAGATTACTAATGGCCTCCAAATCCCACTGATTATTAGACCAATACCTATTAACCTTCTCCTGATGAAACCAACTATTATCAATAGTATTATCAAGATAAAGAAGAGGATCAGAACCTGACCATCTGTCCAGCCAAAAGTCCAGATTGCCTTCACCTAATGACCAGCTAACAAAATGCTCAGCAATCGGTTGAATCTTCTTGAGCCTATTCCAGACCATAGAACCTTTGATGCTATTACTCAACTGCAAAGGATGCTTACTCTTACAATAGATGTCATGAAAGAGATTGGACCAAAGCAGCTTATTGTCCCTAAACTGCAACCAAAGCTTACACGAAGTGATCTTTTGAACATCATCTAAATTTCTAATATTCAAACCCCCTTCCTTATAAGTTTTACACACAGACTTCCAAGAACACCAATGAATCTTGTGCTCAACTCCAGTAGAACCCCAAAGAAAAGCATTAAAAGACTTCTCAATTTTGTTAATAACAAAAGAAGGGATGACATTGCTATGCATCCAATACAAAACAATATTCATAAGAACAGCATTTATAAGAGTAATCCTACCAGCAAAGGAGAGGTACTTAGACTCCCACTCCACGATTCTGTTATTAATATTATTAATAAGACTAGTATAAATGACAGCTTTATTGTTCGTACTAATTGAAATACCAAGATAGTCAGTAGGAAGAACAGAATTGTTAAAACCAGTAACATTAGATATAGTTCTAATACAATCGTCATTCATGCCACTAGCCACAATCACCTTAGTCTTACTCTTATTAATCACCTGACCAGACACCTCTTGATACTCCTGCAGAAAAACGTTAAGTGATGCTAAAGAAGCATCCTTGCTATTAGTAAACAATAATATATCATCTGCAAAAGCCAAGTTGCTAACACAAAGTCTATTGCGACCTTTAAACCTCAAGCTTTTATTATTCTTAAAGAGAAGAGAGATACCCTTCAACAACACTTCTTCAGCAATAATAAACAGGCTAGGGGAAAGTGGATCCCCCTGCCTAAGCCCCTTAGAAGTTTTTAAAAAACCATAAGAAGAACCATTCACCAAAATAGAAACAAACACATTAGATATCATGCTTTTAATTAACCTAACAAATCTATTAGAAAAGCCAAAACAAGTTAAAACTTTGAAAAGGAAAGAGTGACTGAGCTTATCAAATGCTTTACACATATCCAATTGAATCACAATGTTTTTATACTTAACTTTCCTATTCAAATCATACAACATTTCTTTAGCAGTTAAAATATTAGAATGTATAGAACTGCCAGGCACAAAACCACCCTAGGACTTAGAGATTATTTTGGGAAGAAACATAACCAATCTGTCATTTAGAACTTTGGCCATAATACGGTTAAAAAGAGTACATAGACTAATTGGTCGGTAATCACTCCAACTAGAAGGACTCTTAGCCTTTGGAATGAGGCAAATGCCTGTGGCTAGAATGCCTCTAGGGATATGATAACCCCTAATGAAATGCTGAAGAGCTGGATAACAGATCAAACTTAATAATACTCCAGCATTTTTTATAAAAAACCAAATTAAATCCATCCATACCTGCCACACTTGAATCCTTTAAGTTGTTGATAGTATTATGAACCTCCTCCTCACTAGGAAGCTTGAGCAAGCTTTTATTATCATCAGAAGTAATAACACGAGGAATAACATAAAAAAGGTTACTCTTGAGCTTGTCCAATTCATCCTGATCATCCTTGTAAGGACTGCAAGCAAGAGCAGAAGTGAAGAACTCAACAGCAGAATTGCCTATAGAATCCTTATTAGTAATCCACACATTGTTCTCCTTGATTCCATTAATAGAATTCATCTTCCTTTTCTTTGTGACATAGCTGTGAAACAGCTTAGTACTTCTATCACCATCCTAATCCACTCCACATTACACTTCTGCAACCAAAACTCCTCCTCAATCTTATAAGCATTAATCAGTAAAGCATTAACCTTATTCAAATCCATTCTAGATTGATTAGAATTAGTATTCTGATGCAAGATTTCAACCCTAAGAACCTCGTCCTCTAAAGCCTGAATCTTACTAAAGATGTTCCCAAAATGATTCCTATTCCAATCCACAAGAACAGCTTTAAGCCTTTTAAGCTTGAGCCAGAATTTGTTCAAAGGATCACTGTCAATTTCCTGCCTCCAACTATCAGACACAATAGACAAAAAACCATCATCAAGCAGCCACATATTTTGAAATCTAAAACTCTTCTTAAAGCTAAGATCCAATGAAGAACAATTAATAACAATAGCCATGTGGTCAGAACCAGTTCTAGGCTTATGAACCACATTGGTGTTATTGAAGATCTCATTCCAAGAGTTATTAATGAAAACCCAATCCATGCGTCTCCACTTAGTCTTGTTAGACCAAGTGAATCTCGACCCAGCATAACCAGGATCCATAAGGGAACAATCACTTAACATACTGTTAAAATCATCAGTACTACTTTGACAAAATGTTGAGCAGCCAATCTGATCATCGATAGATCTAATAGAATTGAAGTCACCATACACAAGCCAGGCTTTAGTATCACAAGAAATGGTACGTAAAGCATGCCATAAATCTACTCTATTTAAACGCTGGCATTTAGCATAGATAAAAGTAAGAAGAACAGTTTTATCTGAAGAACTTAAGGCAGCCTCAACATGTAAACACTGGGTATGATCAAGCAATATATTAACAGTGACAGTATTATTCCAGAATATCCAAATTTTATTGGAAATGTTAGAAGCACAAGAACTAAAACCAATTTTAGAAGCACAATTAGCAAGATTATCATTATTAATTAAAGGCTCCTGAATCACAACAAAATCAATCCTATTTACTTTAATAAGATGCTTAAGTCTCCTGAATGAAGATTTATTTCTAATACCACGAATATTCCAATTCAGAATATTAATCATAGTTAAGAAAACGTTTAGAGTTACGTGTTGTCATAGACAATTGATGAGTATGCCTTGCCAGTTTCTTCTTCTTAGCCTGTTTCAGCTGCCTGTCAAATATTGTTGTAAACTCTTCCTCCTCCTCAGATGATCCTTTCTTATGAATCCTACTTCTTGTAATTCTCTTCACAGGAGGAACACTTTTTGAGACATGTAACTGACTTCTAGATGAAGTCTGAGGACTATCACTACCAACTTTAGGCGAAGAAAACTCAGAAGCTAAATTCTCATAATCCTGGACATTAGTATTCACAAGAGTTTGAAGAGCACCAATCATTTCTTCATTCTTGTTAATATCATCCATATTTTGAGAACCAAACCCATCTTTCTGAGTATCTCCCATATCATCAACCTTTCTGCTTCCCTCTGGTTGATTTTTTGGAGAACCACAATCTCTGAAAGGAGATGATGGCATGCTTCTAAGATTAGAATTTTTAGGAGAATAACTCTTCTTTTCCTTAGTTTTAACACTTTCCAAAACACTATAACCAAACTCCAACGTTTGAATTGCACCATCCATATTAACTCTAGAGTCAATAACAGTATTGCATGTCCCTTCAACAGTCTTTAAAATTTCAACCTTCTCAGTAACAATCTTTGAACTTTCTAACTTCTCATCAACAGTTTTAGAATTTTCTAACTTCTGAGCAGCAGGTTCAACAGACTCATCTTTACTATTCTTGGATAAATCTTTAACCATTTCATTAGCCAACTGCTGACTTTCAACCATTATAGATTTCTTATATTCTTCAAAACCTTTACGCTTTTTACATTTTTCAACTCCATGGCCAATATGATAGCAAGTCTTACAGTATTCAGGAAGATTTAAATATGAAATGCGCACCCAACATCCCTGATTGCTACTAAATCCAACCCAAACATCATAAAAGATCTTGCTAGTTAAATCCAACTCAATTCTGGCCAAGCAGTGATTGTAAAATGCCATGTTCTTTGATGGAACTTTAATCTGCATAAGTCTACCTAAAGAAGAAGCCACATCTGAGACAATCTTCTCATTAAACAAGTGCTCAGGCATATTCTCCATCTTGATCCATATAGGAGTTACATGACTTTCATACTTAACATTAAATCCTTCATCCCATTTCAAAAGCCTCATCATTGTAGAACCAATCATCCACGCATTCCTTCTCCACAGATTAGCCATATCTTTATATGAATCAAACTCTATAAAGATATGTCTTGAATCCTTGACCGAAAAATTGTAGTTTTGAGCAAAATGAAACTTGTCCAAGAATTCAACCAATTGTTTCCTCCTGGGCAGGCCTGTAGAACACTTTCCAACAATGGTATGCTTTGAATTGGACTTCAGATGATCCAGAAATCCATCCTCATACTGTAGATGAACATGATCATCCCTATATCTAATTTCTTCAGGGTTGAAAGAATCAACCATTCCCTTTGACCCAGAAGTTACTCCCTCTGCAAAAGATTTTTTCCTCCATAAATTACTTGTTTCTGCATTTTCCTCCAAATTCTTTATTGCAGAGGAATTAAAAACTTCTTGCACAGATGGATAGTTATCCATATTAAAGAAGATTACTTCATTAAGGAATGAAGATCATGAAGAAAGAAGAAAAAAGAGATTCTTGTTTCTTGGAGCTTTTTGGCGCCATTTTCATTTCATAATTTTTCTCCATTCAGGAGTGAACTCATAATTAATAGAAGGTTGAAAGCATCAAAATCAGTAGATTTTTTTTTAATCTAAAGAAAACTTTATCAAAAGGATCAAATAAGAAGTTTTACAACTTCGAGTCTTTAATTTAAAATAAGTAACAAATTAGAGGGGTGAAAAGAAAGTTTGAAAAGATGAAACAAAAATATGGCGCAAAATTTTTCCTTTTCTACAGATTTGTAATCCACTGTTTTTTTCAAGCTTCGACTCTTTTAGAGAAGAGACATAAATTTATACTCCTTCAAGATAGGACTACGTTACAATTCTCTTTGATTCTCTTCCAGAAAAATTAATATGTTAGGTAGAGAGTCTGGCTCCAATAATAAGCTGTTTAAGCAGACCTTCATGAGTATCGTTCGGATTCATCATTTTTCTCAGTCTTTCCATTACTCCATTTCGTATTTCAGTACGATTCTCCACATGGATCAACTTCTTCAAGGATGGTAGGTTCATCTTTATCAGTTCTGCAAAACAGAGGTAAATTGATTACAAACCAGTTGTAATGTAGACTATTTCTAGGCTTTCTATTTTTGGAATAGCTTCTAGTTGAGCTGGAGGTTTAAATTTTTTATAGTCTAGCTTCATTTTACACTTTAAGTCCACCGAGCTAGTCAATCTGCAGCTCGATTATGTTCCCTAAAGATAAAATGAACATACATGTTCCTATTGATAAGAGATTTGATTATGTCCATAATTGATGCTAAGTAATTTGGGATTTTATCAGAAGAGATAAGAGAAGTAAGAATTCTAAAATCTGATTCAATGTCAACTTCCCTTATGCCAATGATTTTGGAGATGAGAAGTCCATCTAGCATTTCCCTTGCTTCAGCTTTTAACGGAGTAATTTTTCCATAAGTATTGCCATATCCATTAAATTATAACTCCATTGATATCTCTGATAAGTATTCTTTCGCTTGATTCTCTAGATGATAAGCAACATGCGTCTGAATTTAGTTTGAATCTCCCTGGATTTGGAAGCTCCCATTTGAGGTAAGTGATTTTTTTTAGAAATGATGTGATTAACACAACCACGAGATAATGCTTCATTATCGTTCAGTTTCCAATGCTTCATTTGAAGTAGTTTAGAATAGTCTAGATGGGACATCATGTTTATGATATAGTTAATAGTTGATCTTGAATAGAAACTGTCTTCATTGATTTTCGTCTTGTTGCGTTGTTTCCAAATTGCCCAACAAATAAGAGGGGGCAGTATTGTTTTTACATGAATCCTTATAGGGGCTTACCAGTTGCAAGTTCTAAGTAGATGCTTAAATGTCATATGTCTTTTTATATCAATCTTGAGAATACTTGCAAAATAAAGCCATATACTTCAAGCAAAGTTACATGATACAAATAAATGGTCTATTGATTCTTCATTAAGGTAAAACTGGCATTTGGGAAACAAGATGAACATGTCTAGCTTTGATGATAGAAT
This sequence comes from Limnanthes douglasii subsp. nivea, assembly GCA_036936605.1. Lineage (NCBI taxonomy): Eukaryota > Viridiplantae > Streptophyta > Magnoliopsida > Brassicales > Limnanthaceae > Limnanthes > Limnanthes douglasii. The sequence goes on along the minus strand of JAUPFV010000004.1, from coordinate 171,320,222 downwards.
CAATAGGCAGCTTGTTTTTCAATAGTCTCCAAGTAAAGAAAGAACATATCCTTAGGGTTATGTTGTTCCACAAATTTTTGAATAAAGATGAATTGAACAGAACAAGTCTTATACACTTCAAAGTAACTTTAATACCGAAGTTGTCATTACTGGATAAACTTCATTCAATTTTGTATGTGACATTTTATTTAATGTTAGTTTTTAAGACAATGTTAATGTTGGAGTCAATAAGATAACTTTGAAGTTTATTGACATTCTATTTGTTATTTTCCCAAAAGGATCTAACATGAATGCCTTTAAACCAGCTATCATTTGAGTTATGTGCAAGCTTTATTAAAGGATTTTTACCAAACCAGTTATCTAATCACATTCAACTTTACCTTCTCCCAACTTCCACCTGATTTTTCCTTCTGCAAATTCTTTTATTTCTGCTAGTCTCTTCCACGTTAAGGACCCTTTTTTGAGAAGTTAATTTGTAGAGGATGGTTTCCTTTGCAATAGATGTTGTCTATAAGTCTAGCCCATAATGAGATGTTTTCTCTGAATTTTATCCAGAGTTTACAAGAGAAAGCTTTCTGGATGTCTTTCAACCTATGTATGTTAAGGCAAACTTCTCCAAATGATTTGCAGACTTTCTTCCAAGAAGACCAGTGGATTTTAGTAGCTTCATTTGATGATCCCCACATGAATTTGTTGAGCAACCTTTCTATATTTTTTATGAATGAATTAGAGAGCCAACAGCTTTGAAGCTAGTATTGAGGAATTGGCATCAAGACAGTGTTGATTAAAGTAAGTCTTCCTCCAAACAAAGTTATTTTGTCATTCCAACTTTCAGTCTTAGCTTTGATCTTTTCTAGCATATGGATGTAGTATGAGGCTTTGTTGTGGGGGCTAAGAGTAACTCTAAGGTATATAGTAGGTAGGTTGCTTATACTAAAATTAGTTTGGATTTCTAGAGAGTTCTTTCTATCTTGGGTTAGACTTGAAGCAGTAATAATGATAATTTTCTTTTTGTTTAGAGATTGGCCTGAGACTTCTTGGTAAGTCTGTATGAAATAACCAATTTGCTCTAAAAAGAAAGGAAAATCATTAGTGAAAATAAGTAGATCATCAGAAAATGAAAGAATATGAATTGTTAGTTTACTTTTATTTGAAAATTTAAGAGATTTTTCCTTTAAGAACATATCATGAAGTCTCTTAACAGAACCTCTTTTGCAAGTATAAACAGACTAGGGAACAGGGGGTCCCCTTGTCTAATACCTCTTTTCATTTTGAAAAAACCAACTGATTCACCATTTATGAATATAAAAACTTGAAACAATTTGATATCATTTTCCACTAGAGAGATAACCTTGTTGTTGAAGCCATAGCATCGTTGAACCTTCAGAATGAAGCAGTGGGAGAGGTTGTCAAATGCCTTGGACATATCTAATTTTATGATTATGTTTCCAGCCTTTGTTCTTATGTTGATATCATGAGCCAGTTCGTTTGGAATAAGGATGTTCTCATGGATTAGTCTTCCTTTAACATATGCTTCCTGAAAATCTGAAATCATTTTAGGCAATAGAAAAGACAGTCTATTGTTCTACAGTTTGCACATTATATTGTTTAGTAATGTACAGAGGCTAATTGGTCTGAATTGATTCCAGAATTGAGGAGTATCTACTTTAGGAATTAGACAAATACCAGTAGCTAGAATACCCATTGGGATAGTATGGCCTTTGAATAAAGATATTATAACATTTGTGAGGTCTTGCTTGATGATATGCCAGCAGGTTGTGAAAAATAGTCTGTTAAAGTCATCAACACCAACAGCTTATTCTGAGTTTAAGCTCTGTATAGAACTCCAAATTTCCTGTTTTGTAGGATCGGCTAACATAAAAGCATTGTCAGTGTTATCAATAAGCTTAGGAATGACTTTAAAAATCTCACTCTTCATATATTCATCTTGTTGATCTTTATCAGTGTAAGAAGGAGAAGAAAATAATATTTTGCAGATGAATTGATAGTTTCGTTATCATAACACCATTTATTTTGAAGCTTTATACCAGACACTCTAGATTTTCTTCTTTTTATTTTTACAAAGTTGTGATATAACTTTGTATTTCTATCACCATCTTGGATCCAATTTGAATAATATTTATGTTTCCAATACTCTTCTTCTATAGAGAGTGCAAAGAGATACTCTGTGTTTGCTTTGGCTAAGAAAATTTTGTCTTCTTGACTATTAAAACTCATGAACTCTAGTTCTTTAGACTTGAAATTGTCTTCTGTTTGGGTCACCTTGTCAAATATGTTTTTAAAGTGAGATTTGTTCCAAATTTTTAAGGCTTCTTTCAACCTTTTTAACTTGTTCCAGAAGATGTACAATGGATAGCCATTCATCTGATCTTTCCAACTGGTCTCAACTATATTCAGAAATTCATCATCTAACGTCCAAGCATTAATGAACTTGAAACTCTTGATTATATTATCTTTATCTTTAGTTAAGGATACACACAAAGGAGTGTAATCAGAGCACGTTCTAGCTAGGTGAACCACTTTAGTTTCAACAAAATAATCAGCACATGCATGGTTAATGAGTACTCTATCTAAACGTTTTCACCTTGTCTTGTTAGTCCAAGTGAATTGGGTTCCAGAAAAACCTGCATCTTCAAGAAAACAATATTTGATTACATCATTAAAATTAGAAGAACTTGGATAGCAATAATTGACACAACCTGCTTGTTCAGAAGGTGATCTTACAATGTTAAGATTACCCATTCGAACTCATTCATTAACTGAATCTGCTATGTTCCTTGGTGTTTCCCAAAGATACATTCTGTTTGATTTTTGGCATTTAACATAGATACATGTTATAGAGAAATATTTTCCCAGAAGACAGTGATTGATATGAGTATGAATACATTGTTCACTATCTAAAATTATGTCTATTTGTAAATCAGAAGACCAAAATATCCAAATTTTGTTTGATGCATTAGCAAAGAAGTTTGGGTAACTTAGCTTTGTAGAGAGTGACTCTATTTTGATACTTTCTATTATTGGTTCCTGAATGCATAGAAGAGAGATCATTTCTTTCCTTATAATAGACTTCAGTCTTTTGATTGTACTTTTGTTTCCAACACATGGCCATAATCATTTGGGATTTATTCTAGCAGATCTTCTTGTCTCTTTGCAAGGAAGAGATTGAACTGTGAGATGTTTATTCTTTGGTCTTGCCAGTTTGAGCTTTCTGTTAAGGACTTTTTTGAAGCTTGAATCTGCATCCTATTTGATGAAAGTTGGAGTGTTTGGAAGGCTGCCTGTGTTGTTTTTATTTGGAGTGATATATCCAGTAGAGTCATCAGATTGGGATGGAAAGTGAACAACATCTAAAGACATCTCTTCTTCAGGAGTCTTCAGTGTTTCAGATATGCTAAGCAGTTTTGGATTAGGACTTTGATATGTTGCATGAACTTTCTCAGTTTTTGGATTTAAATCTTCTGATACTTTGACAACTTCAGCAGTTGCTTGATTTTCATTTTGTGCAATCATTGTTTTTGAATTGTTTGGCATCTGTGCTTGATCCTCTTTTGAAGTGCTTTGTTCTTGTACATTATTCTAATCCATCGTCTGAGGAAGTTTAGTACATTATTCTGATCCATCGTCTCAATTTTTTTTATCAAGAATCCGCTTCTTTGAAAGACTTTTAGTGAACTTCCTAATAAGAGTATATGTAATACCAGATTGAAGGTTTTCAAGGATTTTTGGTTAAACTGAAGATCAATATGATCATCCTTGTACATTATTGCTTCTGGTTTAATAAGTCTTTTTGAAACAGGTTTTGTTGCAGCCTGGAGGTAAGATTTGTTTCCAGAAATCATCCTAGAACTTCAGGGAGGAAAATCAGTTGATCTTGAGCAAAGAGTTTGAGGCTCCTTTAATGAGGATTTCAGAGAAGGTTTATGATGATTTAAGTTATCCTCAGAGAAAGATAAAGGTATATGGTTGATTGGTGAGAAGCTTTGATGGCTTGATTGGCTGAAATTCAAGACTCTGTTTCTTGGAGGAGGAAACAGAGCTTTTTCACCGGTATTCTGGATATAATCACTAGAAGATTAAGATCATTAAAATTTGTACATTTATGGGTAACCACTAAAACATAAAATTTAACAGAAATAGTTTTGGGATAAAAAAATAAAAAACCAATGACTCTTTTTTATATATAACAACTAGTTGTTTCTCTCTAAATTGCAAATCTTTTAAATTGAAGGTCTTTTAAATAAATTTTATTGAAATTTCAAGCATTTCAATATAAAATCAACTACTAGTTTTCAAAAAGAAATTACTCTATTTTGTTCTTAATTTTTCATTTGTTGTGTTTGTAATTATTTTTAACCTTCAAAACTCCATATCTTACGATTCCAAACTCAAAGAATATATATATATATTCTTAAAGACGAATAAAACAAAATCCATGAGAGATATTCTTGGAGAATTTGTATTTTTTTAATATTGGCAACCTAATAATACTTAATTACGCAACTAGAACATAATTATTTTTAGAGATCAAATTACACGTAATTCCAGAACTGAAACATAATTATTATTTTCAAATTTATTTTGCAACCAAAATCGTTTATGCAAATTTTTTCTTCATATTTACGTATCACATTTTGCACGTAATTACACAACTAAAATAGAGTTACTTTTTTGCAACCAAATAACACTTAATTACGCAAGTGGAACACAATTGCATTTTCATAACCAAATTACATGCAATTTTGCAACTATAATACATTTGCTTTTTGAAAAATAATTTCGCAACCCGATTACTCTTATTTTCGCAACCAAATGCAGTAAAACAAATAAAAAAAATATCTTTCATGAATCTAGTTTTGTTTGTCTTAAAAAACAAAACCAATTATAATTTCAAATTTGTTTTTGAAACTACATTTTGAAAGATATGACATTAAAAAAATAAAAGTGAGAAACAATTAAAGTTTATATTGGTATTGACATAAAGTTTAGGTGGTTGCATGTACTTAAGTTCTAAAACCTGGTGGTTATCCGTACTTTCTCAAACGTTGGGTCACTATTGGTAAATAGTTTTGATGTTGGGTGGTTACTAGTTGTAACAAGGCTATTTTTTATTTAGGTTTTTTAGATTTTCTTTTTACTTATTTTGAAATCATATTTGTTGAGGTTTTGTATCCATCGCTATGCAATGAAATAAAATAAATAATAAAACTTGGAGAGGATTATATTTGTACTATTATTATTTGTTTAATATTTCGGTGATTAAAATATATTAAATAAAAATAAGGGGTTTTATATAGTTATTCAAGATATGTATTTCAGAATATTGGTTTTATGTCAATCAAATAAACATCAAACATAAATAAGCAGTTTAAGCGATAGTAATGTTTTATGGTCGTAGTACAGAAAATGCATGTAAAAGACCTATAGAGTTAAGCATAAACGATAAAGTGAGGTCATTATACAAATGATTTCTTTAGATCTTTATGGGCTTTGAGACAACCCATAAACTTGAAATAAGAGGATGTAAAAATGATAGCAAGTTAAATAATTAAGTCGATCAGTTGATTTTGATGTCAAAGATATGTGTTTTAGGTCTGAAAAAATGGTGAATTACCGCATGCAAGAGATACGGGTGAACCAAAACTCTTGCATTTCGTTCACCCCAAATATGGTAAAACAAGACAGCGCACCAAATGTGGCAAATACCATAATTTTGAGGCCTTCAAGAGCTGGTCGAGTGAAACCATTGAGAGAAAATCCACAATTAATGAGTAAGTAATTAAGATTCTCATTCTCACAGTTACATAATACACAAATTAAGGGAATGTAAAACCCCCAATTAAGAAATCTATCGCGAGTAGGTAGCTTCTCATTTTTGGATAGCCAGATAATGAAAGAATATCGAGAGAGGTTATACGTTTTGCATACTAAATCAGCCTATTCAACAGTTGAGTTAACTGTGTGATAAGTATCTTTTTATGGTGAATATATTATTGTTTTGGTTAGGTAACTAATACGAGGTATCTTCAGATTTTATTTGGGATGGAGAGAGACCACGGATATGATCCCTGAAAGTTGTAGGTTGGTATGGTGAATAAAGTTTCCGACACGATAAAGGGGCCAATTTCAATGATATGAGAAACAATAGTATTTTTATTTGGTTTAACCGATCTAATTATACTAGGTTCAAATTGGTTTACAATTAGGATTAGGTATAATCATGGGTTATACTATAGAAATGTAGACTCATTGTTCACAAATTACCTCTAAATATGGTCAAAGTTACGTGTCTTACCTTCAGAGTTTAAACTAACCCACGAAAAGGAAGAATCGAAACCGAGGTTCAAAAAATTATTGCTCTTTATTATTTATTTATTTATATCCAATTACTCTAAATTGATACGTTGGTTCCACTGATGATATTAATTTGAGGATGAGCGCCCAATTTAATTTTTTAGATCTAGAATACCAAGAATGCCCTCTGGAAAGGACAATGTGATTTTGTCCCAAGAGATTTTGTTGTCCAAAATTTTCATTTCTTGCCCTGACAAAAAAAAATAACACTAGTTTGGTGAGTACGAGTAAGAAGGATAAAAGTGTAAGGATAATAAACTTGTCTAGAAACGATTTGATTAATTGAAGTCTTCATGCATAAGGCAAGTATATAGAGGTCCAAAAATTTATTCGTGTGATAAATTTATCCGCAAAAGGTTTACAATAATTACATATAACGCGAAAGTAGTGAGGAGTACTCCAAGTTATTTTAAGGAAAAAGATCCTTAGATATTATGAGGATACTGGTAAGAAATGAATGAATTTAAGGGTCAACTCATAATGAAATATTTGTTTTTTAGGATTTACTTGTAGACTCGAAAGAGAATAAAAGTCATGCATGATTTCCTTAATAAATTTTAAAGAGTTTGGGTTAGTGTTGGAGAAAATCATTGAATCGTTAGTGAAAAAATGTTGATTATTTTTAATTTTTTACATTTAAAATGGAATTTAAATTTATGTTCCCAATTATCCTTTCAAAATATTGTCCATGACTTGCATAACAAGGACAAAAAGAAAAAGAAATGAGCTTTCATTGTCTTAGTCTTTTACGAGTAGTAAATGGGCCATAAAGGTATCAATTTATTATGCTACCGTAGAAAGAGGAAGAAATACATTGGATGATCCACGAGATCATCTTCTTAGAGAATTTTATCGGTACTAGGATGTCTAGAATTATATATCATCTCCTGTTGTCGAGGCTTTTGTGACGTCTACATTAAGGGAAGAGAGTATTTGATATGGTTAACAATTATTTTTGAGACGATTTTGTATGAGAAATTGCAATAAACGATGTAGCGGTAGTCGACATGGTTTGTTGGTCTAGTTGTCTTGGGAATAAGGGAAATGTTGGTTTTGTTCTAGGTTATGTCAAAAGATTCATAAATGAAAAAATTGTAAAATTCCTGGTATATTTCTTAACCGACAATTTCCCAATAGTTTTTGAAAAAATCCAAGTTTTATACATCCAGATCCGGAGCCTTAGTATTTTTTATACTGGACATATCACTTTTTATTTTGGTGTTTGTAAATTGACAGATCATGAAATAATTTTGATGAAATGAGAGTTTTGATGTAAGAAGTTGGGATAATTGAGAGAGACCCACATAATTTGGTTGATTACAACTACCTAAGAGGCTAGATAAGTGGTGAAAAAGGACTTCGGCCTCTTTGGGCTGGTACGGGTGTTGCCGCGATGGTCCTTTATGGAAATGATCTTCATTTGAATGAGACTGGTTTTGAACGAGTTATGGAAGAACTTGTTGTTATGGTCACAAAGTTCTAGCCATATGTTTCGAGTATTATATTTGAATAAGGATTCTTCGGCTCTACTAAAGAAAGTGAAGTTATAGATACTTCTATTCTGGCTGAAACTAACGATAAAGAGGTTAGTTTGAGAAGAGTATATTTTGCCTTACTAACCTTATCACTGATGTTATCAAACTCGCGAGGATTGATATCGCGGAGGCCATTTTGTAACGTACATAGCTTAGTAGTACGGATAAAAGAGGCGTTCGTAATCACAAAGTGCTGGATATAAGAGACGAGGTTTATAAAATAAGGATATGATTACAGTTAAGTACAAATTCTTTATACAAAGATAAAATGGAATGACAAATACAGTTTAGAGTTATCTAGAGAAAAAGTAATTCAAGCTTTAGAACGATAATGCAATTAAGAGTTGTAGTAAGTCAAAGTATCAATCATCTTTATTTCTAAAGTCCAACCATTATTTATATGCATGGGTGGTTGTGAGTAACAAATTCAGTTACAAGTTAGGATATCTCACCCCACTTATATACTTAGTACAAACATATTTACAAAAAATTGCACTCTCAGCCCCTGATACTTACATTGTGTATTAAATTTATCATTAAACTATAAGATACTCAAATTATTATACTTCTAATAAATTATTTCACTCCTAAACTATTTATATCTTTATAAGTACCCCCATAGTCCTTGCTAAAACTTCTGAGAAAGGACTAACTCTTATTATACACAAGCCCACTACTCTAAAAACCATCCTTGGTTTCAGTCTTGTAAGTTGTTCAGATAATTCGAACTGTATCTTTATCTTTATTTTCCTCGGAAAATCGTGCATCATCTCTTACTTTTCCTAAAAATCATGTATCCTCTCAAAACATTCACCATTCTTCCTCAGTTAAATCAAACAAACTGCTAGTCTTCGAAATTATAAAAAGGCTTAATTACTACTATCCTCCTAGAATATTATAAAATTTTATGGAAGCTTCCTGGTGCGCATGCCATCTAACTCTAATACGTTACATGTGTCGACATACTTTACCCTAGGCATCGGTAATCTATCGATTCATATTTCACCATATAAATGCATGTCGACCTTTCAACTCCGTCTTCTAAAAATCTCATTCTCATATTCACCATTTCTTTTATAAATACCACCTCAATACTCATTTTGCCTATCACACATAAATATTAGAGATAAAGAGAGGATGTTCTCTTAGAAATTTACTCTTCCACTATCACCACCATGTTCGTCCTTCACTAATCGCATTCAATTTTGTCATGATTTCAATTTGCCATGTTTATGTTTGAATCAGAAATCATTGAATCAGAATTTAGGACATAAACTGATTCACATATTCAAAATACAGAAAGAACTCCTCCCTCTGATTCCGAGGGTGACGCTTCAAAGAAACCAACTCTGAAGAAGAATGAGAATAAAACTAAGGAAAATATCACCCTTCCCGAGGATATTGCTGCATATCTAAGTGTGAATCTGAACGATGTGCATTATGAATACCTTATTGCACTTAACAATGTGCAATATGAGTACTTCAGCCAATCCGAAGCTAAAATTCTCAAGAGGCAATGTGGTATTCCTAATAATGTCACACTTTGATTACCATATGTAGGAGAGACTCCACTTTCTTGTGGGGAAAAAGAACTTGTTATCTACCCCGATATTTTAAATTGGGGCCTTCCGTTCCCGTTGGACCCGGTGGTGGTGGATTACTTTAACATAATTGACCTCTGCCTAACGCAAGAAAGTCTGAACTTATGGTTTACCCTGTTATCAAGTATAGTGGTATCAAGACTAGCCAAGATAGCTCTTCCAATAGAGCAATTCATCGCACATACTCGTCTCTTAATAAATCATGTTTTGACTTTCTACTACCTCACCCTCCGAAATTCCTCAAAGATCATCGACAATCTTCTCGAGGCTGATAAAATATGAAAATCGAAATTATTCTTTATTTCTGATGCTAGGGAGAATAGAAAGGAAATTACCACTGACGATCCTTCGAGGTTAAACCTTAAATGTAAAAGCACTAATAATTAATATTTTAGAATTTTCTAGCTTTAAGCGTAACTTTCTTTATAATCATATAACCTCTTTTTGTTCTCCATATAAATTTTAAGGCGATACAAGATCCATAAAGTAGCTGCCGAGGAGACATTTGTATAGCTAACCGCATGAATAGAGTGAGAATGGTCCAATGAAGTTTACAAGGAATTTGTGCCTCTCAATTGTGTCCAAATCTACCTTTGGAAACTCTCCTCGAACTCTGTCGTGCCTGCAGACAAATTGATGAAACCTTCTGGTTTTGGAAATATTGTAAAAAGGTTAACTACTCACGATGCATGCATTATTCTCCTTGCTCAGAATAGAGGGCAAAATCTATTTACCAAAGAATTGTAAAAATAAAATGTCTCAAGGTGGTTCTTCAAAAGATCAAAAGAAAAAGAGCCCAAAAAGAAAGTTGAACAAAAAACCCATTGAATTTAACCCTCATAATACCAAAGAGGCCCAAGTTTAGTCCTAAAAAAAACTGATGCTTCAAAGAAAAAGAAGAGCTCTTCGAAAACTCCTCTAGTATATGTACCATAAGTTTTGACTGACGTTTCCTCCCCGAATCCAACTTCAACTACCCTGAAAGTAGAAAAAAAGAAATGAAGATCAAGACTTCTACACGAACCCTCAAGTTTAAGAAATTTAAAATTACATCATTAAAATTGGCAACCAAATTTCTGAAGCTTCTGCTGATAATGCACTAACAATGGTTGACAATTAACCTGATTTGCCTCAAAACCAAAGTCTTTCTCCTCCTCGACTTAATCTCTCGAATGCCTCCATCATATATGATTTGTTTCTTCCATACTTTCCAGGTGAACCATCCAAAGAGGTTATGAAGCTACTAGAAGGTGCTATTATCTTTGCTCGAAACAAATTGATGGAGCTTGCAAAAGACGTGGTTCAGTGGAAAAAAGAATATGTTCACAACAAAAATTTGGCTGATATCTATAACAAGAATCTTCTTGAGAAATTCCAAACCTTCTAAATAGATAGATCAGAATTCCACAACCGAGTTATTCACATAAAACGGCGTCTACATTCAAATCGTAAGAAAGAGTTGGAGGAACAAAATCTGAAACATCAGGCTGAGATTGATGAAGAGCATTCAAAGCAAGCTGCATTGAAGAAACTGTATGACGAAAGTGAAGCTCGTAGAATAAAAGCCCTTCAAGACTTGGAATCATACAAGATCAAATCTGAGGAGGAAAAATCATCAAAGTTGTTGTAGATACCAGTGCAAAAGATTGTCTTGATGCTATGAAATGTTTTGAAGAGGAAGCCAAAATCTCATTGGTTCTCGATTTCCACCAAAGATAACCAAAGATTTCTGGCATTTAATTCCAATAAATTATCTTCATAAATAAGTCTTCATTACAATCCCAAGCGAATCAGAGGAATCTGAATTCGAGGATAATGAAGATATCATATCATGCTCTTCTAAATAAAAAAGAAAACTTCTCGGAATGCAGCTCGGATAGTGCACCCAATGATGGCCAGGGCAAATAGGAGGTTTGTGAAAGTTTGTTATTTTATGCTCGTTTGTTATTAACTAATATCATATACTATCCCTATAACTTTTGTCTCTGTTTGTTTTGTTGGGAAAATGTTTATGATTGTAAGTGTTAAATATATAGCACCTTTTTTGTTACCTCCTTGAAATATGAAAATTACCATGTCAAAATATGCTTTGATGAATGTTTAATACCTTGCATTATATTTCCATTTGAATTAACACTTCGATCAATGCTTTAATAAACGTTAGTGGTGTGGATTATTTTTAATTTAGGGTAATTTGGACAGATGTTTTGTGATGTTTCAAAGGTATTTAATGTTTAAGTGGTTTGTAGTGAGAGATTTGAGCTGCCTGGTTGTATTAAATGTTTATTACCCTCATTAATGAAAGTGGTTGGGTATTTATACCCTTAATTATGGGCCACATGGGCTTTCGGGTCAAACTTATGGAACCGGGTCGAGTTCAAAAACTCATTAGTTTATTAAGCAGATTAGCAATTAGCTTAGTCAAAAGGTGATTAGTTTTTAGTACGTTTGTCCAGTTCGGATAGGTCAGTGGGTGGCTTTTGTCCGAATTTCCCCTGTCCGGTTTCTACGGTGAGTGGTAAAAAAATATGGACTCATCAGTAGCCCCATTTTTAGGTTTTGTTCGAAGGCCTTTGGCAAGACCTAGAAAATCGCTTTTGGACACTTGTGACATTTTCCGAACGTATTTAGTGTTTAGTAAAGGACTTATCCGGACTGAAAAACTCTTCAGAAGTTCAAAGGTTTCCCCATGGATCGTAGGACACGTGTCATCTCCTGATTGGCCTCACCAGCCGTTTTTTTCCTAGAACGACGCTCCCACTAATCCCAAAAAGTAACCTCTTCATTTAATGCTTATGACGTCAGCGCCGCCTTCAATCATTACTTTTGTCTTTTCGTATTCTCCTAGGTTTTTTGGCATCTTTTTGTCTCATTAGTATAAATTACCTCATTTTCACTGTTTTACCATCTTCCTTACTCTCTCATTCCTTTATCTCAAAGCTTTCACCTCTCTTCTCAAAAATCATTTTGGTGTAAGTTTATGTTTACAGTAAGAAACGCTTTAGTAAAAGGTGGGTGGCTCAATCTTTCGGAGTTGGAAAAAGCACAAAGAGTTGAGCGAGAAAGGTGCATTGCCGCAGGTCTTCCAGTTTCTCCAATCGACAAGTCTGAAACACCATATTCAGAGCCTGATCGAGGTTCATCTTCTGCCCGAAGCTCCAAACCCATGAGGTTATTTCAGCCAAGTCTTTCACCCATCGTCTCAGGCTCGTCGGTTCAAGAGTCACAACCCATTGTCGAACGGGAACAAGCTGTTACAAGCACAAAGAGACCCTGTCCATTCATAGTTATGGGATCGGATGCTGACAATTTCCCAAAAAAACTGTCACTTCGACGAAGAGGTCGCTTAGTAAAAGGCCAGGCTGTTGTTCCACAGTCCAACTCTCCAAAATCAGGCCCCCCTAAGTCTGGGGCCAAAGACAAAGCTACAGGGCAGAGGCACCCATCAAAGTCCCTAAGGATAAATTGTCTAGTCTGGAGGCTAACGAAACAAGCCTTCGAAATGAACCCTCCGGATCTGAGCCCTAACCGGACACTAGACCACGAAGGGAAAGCGATGCTCAGCCATCCGGACAGCTTACTGAACCAACTACCAGCACTCCTCCACCAAAGACAACTGATAATCCTTCCAAGGTGATGGAAGAGGTGATGGAGGACAACGTTGAAGAAGCCCCTTTTGAGACTGAAGTCTCCGGGCAGACGGGGGAAACTGTCACTGCAAAGAAGGGAAAAGGTAAAGAAAAGTTGTGTTTAAAACATCCGGACATGCCGGAGGCCCTTGAAGGCAGAGTAGGACCTTGCTTCCACAAGGTGAGCGTAAAGTATCTGCTAGCCATGCAGAATATTAACTACGCCTTCTTTCATACTGTTGAACTAGGCCGGATCCTGACAAAGTGGAGGATCCTTGAATCTGTCAAAGTGATGATATCGGTTGATCCGGAGACGCCAATGGACTGCAAGCTGAGTGAGATAGTCTTCTACACAGAATTATTCAACTGGGGGCTAAGATTTCCCTTGGACCCAAAGATCGTCAGATATTTTCATCTGATAAAGCTCTGTCCAAGCCAACTGAGCCCCAATGCTTGGTACACCCTCATGGCCTGCATCATGGCCTCTAGGCTCTCCGAAATTCCGCATCTGATGGAGCAATTTGCTGCTGTGGCCAGCCTTTGCAAGAATCACGTCATTCCCTTCTACCATTTCAACATGGGTGAAAATTATAAAGTGATGGATGATCTGCTCCAATCAGAAAAGAATTGGAAGACCCAATTCTCGTTCATTAGTGGAGCTTGGGAAAATGGGAAGAAGATTAAAGCTAGTGACAACCCAAGCATGCTTACCAGCAGATGGAAAAGCACAGGTAAATATTTCATCATGTTTGTTTTTCTTTCCTTATAAAAAGTTTATTTAATTAAATGCTCTTTTTCTTCTTTGGGTAGTGCTGTCGAAAGAGTTCTCCAATTACTTGGAGGAGGGGCAGGCAACTTGTGCCAAGCTGAATGCTTGGACTGCTGACAAATGGGGAAATCGCTTCCATAACTGTTTTATTGCCGGCAACCTGGTGAGGTCCCACCTCTGGAATACAACCGGCCGAAGAGACTTGTCTTGGGAAGAACTGACCACACCACCTCCTCCGGGTGTCATCCTACAGAGGACAGATGAGAATGATGGGAAGCTAGCCTTGCCGGGCAGAGCTAAAGCCCCAAGTAAAATGAAGGGCAATAAAGGCAAGAAAAAACCAGATGCATCTGAGGTCAATCAAGGTGGTGTTGAGGAAACCGTCTTAGGAAACCAAGAGGTGCAAGACCAATGGGGAATCGATGCTGCTTTACTTCAAGTGGTGGAAGATGAGAGCACCAAAGAGGCAGTTCGACCTCCAAAACCCCCAAAGGCTCCCAAAAAAGACCGGAAACGGGAATCAGATGGTGGAGATAGGGAATCCAAGAAGAGGCAAATCTCCAAGGGGGATGAGGTAGCTCTCCAGCCTCCGGAGTCTCTTCCTCCGGTCGACCCAACAGACCCAACACAGGCAGAGCAAATCCCAAGTGATTTTCACACCGGAGAGGGTACCGGAGGGGATATTAACATTGATGGAGTAGACATTAGTGGCCTTCAAAGGATTTGCCTTTACTTTGAAGACTTCGAGAAAGACGATTTTGTTGGCCCTTACCTCCCTCCAAGCTCTTCGAACATCGTTACTTTCAACGGTAAGCCTTTTTCTGTTTCAAGGGAGAAGGACATGGTGACTCACTCTTTGTTGAGCAACATCCAACCGGTACTCAACCTGGAGAGACAAGTGCGAAGTCAATCTGCCATCATCAACACACTTAACGCAGACAAAGAGAGCTTATCCAACGCTCTCCTTAATGCTAACCAGAATGTTGAGGCATTAAAAAGAGAAATCGAGGAGTTGAAGAAGGGGAAAAAGGACTTGGATACCAAGCTGGCCACTTCAGAGGGGGCTAATAGAGAACTTCAAACTAAGTGTTCTGGCTTGGAAAAGGATCTCGCCACTTCGAAAGAGGAGGTAAAGGCTAAGGAGAATGTCATCCAAACCCTAACCAATGACAAAACTTCGTTTGAAGATACTGTGTCTAGAGTCAACCAGGAGAAAAATGATTTGATAAGGGAGCATGAGAAGACAATCCAATCCAAGATTGATGCATACACCAAGCAGGTGATAGATTCACAAGAGGAAAGGTATGCAGAAGTCAAATCAGACATGGTCTTGCTCTTTCATCAAAAATTTCCGAAGAGGACACTCAGAGATTTGTGGCGATTAGTGGAATACGAAGACCTCCCTCACCACACTATGGCCGATGGTGATAAACATAACTATTCCAGAGAGAGCCCTAATGAGGAACCCAAAGACCCCAAGAAGAAACCAGATGAGGCTGGAACATCAAAGGAAGCTCAGCCTTAAAGTTTTAACTATCTTTTTATTTTTATTTAATTTTTGTGTTAAACTAAAGTCCTTGGATGGCGAAGGAATTTTTGTAACCGTATCCGGCCCTTGTCCGGATAAACCTTTTCTTGTAAAACTTCAAAGTCCTTGGATGGCCAAGGCATTTTACATATTTTAATATTACTCCACGGTGTTAGCCGGGCAATTTTATCTTACACAACTCTTGCATTGTTTTATAGTTACCCAATTTTGATGGCTAGTGTTTAAACAACCTTTAGTTATTTTAAATTCTCCGATGACAAATGTTTAAATGGTCATCACTCCACCGAATCAATCCGGTTTGTCAGTCAAAGAATCTATCAATCAAACCACTCCGAATTTTTCAAGAAGGTATCAAATTTCATTAAAAAAAACGGACACCTCATTAAAACCTCCCCGCGCCACCAGGGTAGGAAAAAGTATGCCCCCTAATATTTACATGAACTTTAAACAAGTAAATATTTACATAATTCTCATTCTAGATACAACCGGAGGTGTTCAATGTTCCAGGGGTGATTCAAAATCCTTCCATCTATATCTTGAAGCCTGTATGTCCCAGGCTTAAGCTTTTCACTGACCACATAGGGTCCTTCCCAAGTTGGAGCTAGCTTGCCGAACTGCTTCTCCTTAGTATGTAGGAAGACATTTCTCAACACTTTATCCCCTGGTTGAAAATCCCTCCTTCTAACTCTGGAAGCAAACCTGCTTCTCATCAAACCCTGATAGTGTGTGGCTCTGAGATGAGCCTTAACTTTGTTTTCTTCTATCAAGTCAAGTGGACTTCTGATTTCCACTTCATTAGCCTGTTCGAAAAAATTGTGGACTCTGAATGAAGGAAGAGTTGCCTTTATAGGAGCTATTGCATCCATACCATATACCAAGGAAAATAGGGATTCTTGTGTTGCAGCTCCGAGAGTAGTCCGGTAGGCCCATAGTGCTTCTTGTAGATAGCTTGACCACTTTCCAGCAGCCCCTTCTAGATTCTTTTTAAGACTGGACAAGATGGTCCTGTTAGCTACTTCAACTTGACCATTTTCCTATGGGTGGAAAGGAGAAGAGAAGCAATGTTGAATGCCTCTAGAGGCACATAAATTCTCCACATCCTTGTTATCGAATTTTGGTCCATTGTCTATAGTTATCTTTTAGGGAACCCCAAATCTGCAGCAAATATTTGATAAGATAAATTTTATAACAGCTTTCGAAGTAGTCCCTACTAATGGGGTTGCTTCTATCCACTTCGAGAAGTAATCAATAACAACAATTATAGTTCTGCACCCTCCGGACGCCATAGGTAGAGGTCCCACTAAATCCATCCCCCAACGAGCAAAAGGTATTGGCTCAGAAATTGACTCTAAATGGATAGCTGGGATATGAATTTCATTACTGTATCTTTGGCATGGATCACACTTCTTCACCAACTCCTTGGCATCTTGCATTATGGAGGGCCAGTAGTATCCAACCAACAAGACTCTTCTGGTTAGAGCTCTAAATCCACAGTGCGTCGATCACTTGCCATCATGTAGTTCGGACAACACTATGTGGGACTCGTCGATCCCCAAACATCGCAAGAGAGGTCTACTAAAAGAATTCTTGTAAAGAACGTCTCTTAGGATGACAAACCCACGAGCCTTATACTTTACTTTCCTTGCTACTGCTTTTTCCGGAGGCAAGATGCCATCTGAGATATATTGAAAAAGAGGATATCTCCAGTCTTGAGGTTGATTCACTTGTATATTTAAACTTTCTTCTTCCTTACTCTAATTGAGTTGAATGGATGGGCACTCTTGCACATGAATCCATGGGTAAGACTCAAAATATGTTATGGTTGCCAAGGAGTCTGATAGCGTATTTTCTGTTCGGGGTATATGCTCATTGGTGATGTTTTTGAAATTAAGCGCCACTTCTTTAAGAATGAATAAGTATTTAATCAGCTGCTCTTTTTTTGCCTTGGATTGACCTTGTGCATGATGGATAAGAAGCTGAGAATCACTTATTAACCTGAACCTTTTGGCCTCATAAATTAGGGCTAACTTTAAACCAGCTATAGCAGCTTCATATTCGGACTCATTATTGGAAGCCCTGAAAGCAAAACATATAGCCTGGTACATTTTGTCGCCGTACGGAGAGGTTAAAAATATCCCAGCACCACAACCCGTGGTACTTGATCCATCATTAGTCCGGACAACCCATACTTTTTTAGTCTTTTCACATGTTGCTTGCTTAGTGTCTCTGTCCGAATGGAATTCAACTAGGAAATCAGCAACAGACTGAGCCTTGATTGCGGTTCGAGGGGCAAAATCAACATCATAGTCTCCCAACTCCACTGACCATTTAGTCATTCTTCTTGATATGTCTGCCTTTTGAAGAACGTTTTTCAAGGGAAAAGACATCCGGACAATGATAGAATGAGACTGAAAGTAGGGTCTCATTTTCCTAGCAGCAATTACTAAGGCCAGTGCTAATTTTTCAAGTTTTAAATACCTTTTTTCTGCATCTATCAAGCTTTTGCTGATATAGTACACCGGACGAGGATAATTATTCACCTCCCTTACTAGCACTGCACTTATGGCACAATCAGAAACTGCTAAGTATATGCAGAGTGTCTCTCCATCAACAGGTTTAAACAAATTTTTAGAGGAAGATAAGTGCTTTTTAATTTCATCGAAAGCCTGGTCGCATTGTGGAGACCAGTTAAATTCTTTTACACCTTTTAAAGTTTGAAAAAACGGGGCACACCTATCTGAATACCTTGAGATAAAACGGTTTAGAGCAGCTAACCTCCCTGTCAATCTTTGTACTTTTTTAATATTCCGAGGAGGCTCCATCTTTAATAAAGCACTAAGCTGGTCTGGATCAGGCT
Organism: Limnanthes douglasii subsp. nivea; assembly: GCA_036936605.1. NCBI lineage: Eukaryota > Viridiplantae > Streptophyta > Magnoliopsida > Brassicales > Limnanthaceae > Limnanthes > Limnanthes douglasii. The sequence goes on along the minus strand of JAUPFV010000004.1, from coordinate 171,301,907 downwards.
GTATCCTTTTCTCACTTATCACATACCCTAAAAACTTCCCGGACTTCACTCTGAAAACACACTTTTCTAGATTCAACTTTAAATTTACTTTCATCAAGTTAGCAAAAGTTTCTTGGAGATCTGCTACGTGTAGTTCTTCTTCCATACTCTTTACCATTATGTCATCGATGTAGACTTCCATGTTTCTTCCAATCTGATTAGCGAAATCCTTGTTCACCAACCTCTGATAAGTAGCCCCAACATTCTTTAACCCAAATGGCATCACCTTGTAACAATGAATTCCCCTATCAGTAACAAATATAGTGTGTTCTTGATCATTCGGATCCACTTGAATATGATTATACCCGGAGAAGGCATCCATGAAGGACAACAACTTGTTCACAGATGTTGAGTCCACTAACTGATCAATTCGGGGGACCAGATATATGTCTTTTGGGTAAGCTTTATTGAGATTTGTAAAATCGATGCACATATGCCACTTTCCATTTTTCTTTTTTACTAACACCGGATTGGCTGTCCATAAAGGGTACTGAGATTCCTTTATATGCCCCATCTTAGTAAGCCGGTCGACCTCTTGAACTATGACATCAGGTTTCTCCTTAGAAAAAGCTCTCCTCTTTTGTACAACAGGTGTAATATCCCTCCGAATGGATAGTTGGTGTGATATAATATATGCTCGTACTCCGGTTACATCAGCATTGCACCAAGCGAAAACATGCTGATGGTCTTTCAAAAAAGCTAACACTTTACTCTTTAATTCTGATGTCATCTTGGACCCGATCTTGACATTTCTTCCTTCAGCCAGAGAGTGAGTTTCAACTTCTTCAATTGGTATTAAAACACCATGGTCTCTCTGGGGTCATCAATTTCACCCTATCCCCCAGAGGGCCTCTCAAATTGCTAATCCTCACTGATCCGAACTACCCCCAAAGTTCGAGGGGCCAATGCCATTGCATAACACTCCCTTGCTATCTTTAGACTACTCCGGACAACTCCCACTTGTCCTTACACAGCGTATTTTAAACATTGGTGGACTATTGAAGCCACAACATGCATCTTGGAGAGCCAAGATCTCCCCAAAATGGCATTGTAACATGTGGGACAATCCACCATAGTGGGCCCTTACCCAACAAAACCTCCTCCTCAAATTCCCCGAGCACGTCAGCTGAGCTTCCAGTGAAACCCATAATTGACCTGTTCGAATGCTAAATCACTGTTGGATTCTTTATTTGTTTATAGGAAGTTAAAAAGACGATATTGGCCGAACTGCCGGTGTCCACGGAAATTCGTCTAATGTCATTGCCCCCAATAGATGCTCCTATCACCACAACATATTCATGGGGACCAGCTATGTCTTTCAAATCATCTTCATCAAAAACAATGAAGAGAAAAGGAATTTGTGATTGATAAAAAGTCATGCCTCCTTCCAGTTGAGTAGCCAGAGTATGAACATGCCTCTTCTTTGAAGAAGCAGTCGGTGCAGTCATGGTGTCCCCCCCCCCCCTCAAATATGGTAAGTGACTCAAAAAAGCTGATGAGCCCGGACACCGTCTTGCTGTGTTCTGTGATAACACCCACCTTATTCTGGGTTGGATCAGGATCCAAATACTCTGACTCCACATCGAATCATTCAATTATCACCATAGCCCCATCTGGAGCCGAAGTCCCTACGTTGTTTGTTGGGCCAGTCCGGTGAGCATTATCAGGCCTATTCCCACTTCTTCTTTTTACATAAGCCCCATACTTACCTCTCTCAATCAAATTTTGCACTTCTTGTTTCAATGCAATGAAATCTTCAGTGTTATGGCCAATATCATGATGATATTGACAGAAACAATTATTACGACTTTCCCTGGGAGATTGTAGTGCAACCGACTTTCTGAAATGTACTTCGTCTTTTGTTTTGTCATAAATGGTGGCCACAATTTCTTTCAACTCAACAAACCACTCTGGTTGAACCCAAGGTCCTCGCTTATTTTTGGATTGCTGGCTCTGAGCTGGTGCTGGGTGGGATTGAGCCTTGGCCCTATTATGACTCTGTCCGGCTTCCTTGCCCTTGTACCCGGACTGATTCTGGTTTTGATTTGGTGCAGCTGTGGCCGACCTCACTTGTCGGTGCACCCTAGTTTTCTTTGTTTCATCCACATTAATCTGTTTGCCGACCTGATTTAGTAAACCACCCCACGTCATGGCCTTCTTGCTGGTTACTGAATAAGCCAAATTGTCAGGGTTCAAACCCTGTCTTAGAAAAGCTATTGCTACTTGTTCAAAGCAGTTAGCTAATCCATTCTTGCTGTTCACAAAACGACTTATATATTCCTTCAAAGATTCATTTGGTTTCTGGGCACAATGGATAATAGTGCCTCAATTGCCCTTCACTTCTTTACTTCCAACGAACTGCCTCCGGAAGGCCACCAAAAAAGTATCAAAATTTCTGATGCAGCCTTGTGGCAGACTATTGTACCACTTCAGAGCACTCCCTGTAAAATACTGGGAGAACGCTCTACAAAGCAACTTGTTATCATCGTCAAAATTCATCATAAAGTTTTTTAATTGCTTCAGATGATTATCTGGATCTTTACTCCCATCGTATTTTTCCATATTTGTGTTGTCAAACCTCTTAGAAAGGTTTTCGGACAGGATCTTGGAAGACAATGGAGATTTTCTCCAATTCCGGCCACGACTAAACACAGTATCTTCATTGGGAGTCGCAAAGATACCTGGTTCATCATGAAAGGCGAAAGGATCCATCAACAATCGGTCTACATGTCTCCGGCCATGGCTTTGACCATGAGATGACCCTTTTCCCAGATGTCTTTTCAACCTTCCATGCTTATCTCTCTTTCTTGAATACTTTTTTACCAAGGCTTTTATCTCAGCTTTCAACTTGTCTCATTCTTCGATCGTATATTCATCGTTTTCTCCCACTACTTCTACCAAAGTTGGTGGCACTACTTGCTCGTCCGGATTCATCCGAACTGGTCTTTCTTGATGGTTTCGAATGCTAAATTCAGGCACCTTTCGCTCCCACTGTGGTCGCCAATTTGGTGTGGATTATTTTCAACTGAGGGTAATTTGGACATATATTTTGTGATGTTTCAAAGGTATTTAATGTGTAAGTGGTTTGTAGTGAGAGATTTGAGCTACCTGGTTGTATTAAATGTTCATTGCCCTCATTAATGAAAGTGGTTGGGTATTTATACCCTTAATTATAGGCCACATGGGATTTCGGGTCAAACTTATGGATCCGGGTCGAGTTCAAAAACCCATTAGTTTATTAAGAAGATTAACAATTAGCTTAGTCAAAAGGTGATTAGTTTTTAGTACGTTTGTCCAGTTCTGATAGTTCAGTGGATGGCTTTTGTCTGAATTGTTCCTGTCCGGTTTCTACAGTGAGTGGTAAGAAAATCCGGACTCATCAGTTAGCACTTTGAACTATGTCACCACTCAAATTTATACTTCGAAAAATTCTTTAATGAACGTTACCACTTCGAATTAAATCATTATTCGAATAATGTTTTAATGAACGTTAGCACGTTGAATTATATCACCACTCAAATTGGCACTTCAAACAATGCATTAATAAACATTAGCACCTCAAATTTTATCACCACTCAAATTTGAAACTTTGAGCAATGCTTTAATAAACGTTAGCACCTCGAATTTTATCACTATACAAATTGACACTTCAAGCAGGACTTTAATAAAAGTTAGCACCTCAAAATAGATCTTTGCAAATTACCCCAAAGATGATCAGTCCCTGTGTAATTTCCAAAATAATTAATTTATCATCACTTAAGAAACATTTACACTTTGAGAAACGCCTTAATGAACGTTAGCACTTTGGGTTAAATCATTCTTCGAATGAATGTTAACAATTCGATTTATATCACCACTTAAATTGCCACTTTGAACAATGCTTTAATGAACGTTAGCACCTCGAATTCTATCACCATTCAAATTGACACTTCAAACAATGCTTTAATAAACGTTAGCACCTCGAATTCTATCACCACACAAATTGACACTTCGAACAATGCATATATAAATGATGTCACCTCAGATTCTATTACCACACAAATTGACACTTCGAGTATTGCTTTAATAAACGTTAGCACCTTAAAATACATCTTTGCGAATTACCCTAAGAAGATCAATCTTTGTGTGATTTCCAAAATAATAAATTTATCATCACTTAAGAAAATGTTTGCCAATCAAAATAAATTTTATTTATAACTCCGGATATATACATGTGGCACCTCATTAAAACCTTCCCGAACCACCAGGAAATGAAGAGTATGCCACTGTACAATTTATACAAATAAGAAAACAATAATTCATAACGTACCAAAAAATTACTCATAATACAACTTTAAATGCTCAATGTTCTAAGGATGTTGTAATAGTCTCCCCTCTTTATCTTGGTTTAATCCTTTCTACCACTGAATAAGGTTTTTCCCAATTTGGAGCCATTTTTCCTAGTATTTTATCCTTCGTATGCAAGAATACATTTCTCAAAACCTTGTCCCCTACGTTGAAATATCTTTGTTTCACCCTCAAATTGTAGCAACTCTTCATCAAAGTTTGATAATACATCAAGTTCAAATGTGCCTTAACCTGCTTTTATTCAATCAAATCAAGCTCGGTTTTTCTTTCCTCCTCGTTAGCATCCTCAAAATAATAGAGTACTCTATAAGATGGAAGGATTGACTCCACATAAATTACAGCATCCATCGCATACGCTAAAGCAAAATGAGTCTCTTAAGTTACTGCTTTAGATGTTGTTCTATAAGCCCATAATACCTCCTGAAGATAATTAGGCCATTTCTCAGCTGCTCCTGTCAAATGTTTCTTTAATGCTTCTAAAATAGTTATATTAGTAACCTTCATCTCGACATTTTCTTGTAAATGAAATGGTGTTGAAAATAACTATGTAATGCCCATCGAGTTACAAAAAGAAGTTATTTCTCTGTTATTAAAGTGTGGCCCATTATCTGTAGTAATCTTCCGAGGAACCTCAAATCGGCAAAAACATTAAAAATAATGATTTTTATAATATCTTTAGCTCTTGTCCCTAATAATGGTTGGGCTTCATCCCACTTTGAAAATAATCCACTGCCAATATAATCGTTTGCCTTTCTCCTGAAGCCATATGCAATTAACCTACTAAATCTAATCCTCATTTATCAAAAGGAACTGCTTCGGAAACCAAAATTAACGGTAGAACTGCTTTATGAATAAAATTTGCAAATCTTTGACAAATATCGCAGCTTCGTACTAAATTTTTAGCATCATTCATTATTGAAGGCCAATAGTATCCTGCCAACAACACTCTTCTTGTCAAAGCTTTAAACTCACAATGGGCAGAGCCATCCCCATCATGCAATTCAGATAAAACTTCCCGAGACTCGTTCTTAGCCAAACATCGTAACAATGGCCTACGTAAAGACTTCTTATACAACATTCTATTTAATATCGTTTAACTATAGGTTATAAATCTCAACTTTGAGCTACTTTTGTGTCTTGAGGTAGCATCCCTTTTAAGTAAAAATTATATTAGATCAAATCTTCAATCTCCCCGGTCTTTCTCTGCAGTCACAAACACTTCCTCATAATATTTACACTATTCTGACTTTGTCAATATTAGATAGACTTTCTTTATAACAATATTCAGGGACAATCCTCTATATACCCGATAGTTCCCAAATAATCTGCAATAGTATTTTCCTCTGGTTAATGTGCTCGACAATAACCTCATTAAACAAAATAGTTAATCCTCGAAGCGCACAAAGTTATAGGACAAGTTGGTCATTTTTATCCTCGGACTACCCCGACATGTGATTCGTTACCAATTGTGAATATGTCTATAAACAAACTTTCTTTTCCCCACACATACTTACGAGCACTCATCCAGCTAGAGCAGTTTCATATTCCACTTTGTTATTTGACGCACTAAATCAGAACTGAATGGCCTGATACATAGCTTCTCCAGATGGAGCAATTAATTGTACTCCGGATCCCAATATAATGGAGCCTCCATCAGTTCAAACTACCCATATTGGATCTGTTGGTAACAAATACCTATCACTCTCCTCATCGAAGCGGCTTGAATGGAACACAACCATAAAATCTATTAAAGTTTGAGCCTTAATAGTTGTTCGAGGAGAAAATTTTATGTCAAAATCCCCTAACTCGACCAAACACTTAGTCATCTTACCAGAAATATCGGGTATCTGTAATACAATTTTTAATGGAAAAGAAGTTTGGACAATAATTGTATGAGCCTGAAAATAAAGGCCCATTTTTCTGGCAGCTAGAACCAAGGCCAAAGCCAACTTTTAAAGCCTCACGTATCTTTTTTCTGATGCTAATAAAAATTTTCTTACATAATATATTGGTCGAGGCATCCATATTCTTCCTTTATCAACACAATACTTATACAAAAATCTGACACACTAACATACAAAAATAGTTGTTCCCCTATTCAAGGCTTTGACATAGTTTCCGGTGATGACAAATGTTTTTAAATTTTAGAAAACGCCAACTCACACTCTGGTTTCCAAGAGAATTCTTTTGGTCACAGTAACATATGGAAAAATAGACACATTTATCGAAAAAATTGAAAGATAAATCTGTTTAAAGAAACCAACCTTCATGTAAAAAAGTGCACATCTTTAATCATCCAAGGTATGGTCATCGCTATCTAATCCTTTAACTAATCATGATTGGATTATATTCCCTTTTTACTTATGGTATATCCCAAGAAATTTCCTGACCTAATGTCAAATGTGCATTTATCCCCATTAAATTCAATTGAATAACTGTGAGATTCAAAAAGTTTTCTTTCAAATCTTGTAAATGTTCGTCATCTGATTGGCTTTTGACTAACACATTATCAATATAAACCTTTATGTTCTTTCCAATTTGAGAAGAAAATGCCTTGTTTACTAATCTTTGATACGTTGCCCCGATATTTTTTAGACCAACATGCATAATTTGGTAACAATACAACCCTTGGTCAGTTATAAGCGTAGTGCTTTGTTGATCTTTTGAATTCATTTGAATCTGATTATAATCTGCAAACGCATCCATGAAAGAGATAAATTGTATTCCTTGATGTTGAATCAACAAGTCGGTCAATCCCCGATATAGTTAATGGATCTTTTGGACACACCCTATATAGATCTGTAAAGCCGACACACATCCTACATTTCCCGTTCTTCTTTTTTATGAGAACTGGATTCGCAGTCTACAATTAGTACTGTGCTTCTCGTAGACGTCCAAATTTAGACAAGCGATCCACCTCAACTACAATTGCCTCAGATTTTTCTACAGAGAATGCTCTTCTTTTTTAAATGATGGGTCTCGCCTTAGGGTTTAAATCCAAGATATGACATATCATCTTGGAAGGAACACCTACAACATCTTCGGTTTTCCATGCAAATACATATAAATTGTCAGACACATACTTCATCAATTAGTAACATAAAGTAGGGGATATCGATGTCCCTATTCGTAAACTCTTCTCATTAGGAAACATATACACCTCCACATTTTCTCCTACTACTAACGGTCTCGGGGTCTCCCTCAGATCATCTACCCCTTCATCATCTGAGGCTAACCTCTTTGATTGTTATTCAGTCATGTGAACACTCATAGTAATCCTTCTGGTATGCAAAGTTTTTGCATAACACTATTTTCCCACTTGCTAATTATTTTGGACTACTCTGACTCAGTCACCGATGATATACTTCAAGCACTGATGGATAGTCAATTCGAGATAACTATGACCTTCCAAAAATAGCGTTGTAGTTAGTCGGACATTCCACCACCATGAATAAAACTTGAACTTTCTTTTTAAAATGACCTCTTTCTAATAGTACCTCACCCTCAAATTCCCCAATCACTTGTGTTGTCACCACTATAAATCTAATTATAGTGAATTCAGATCAGAGAGTTATATGTGTATTGAGCATATTATCTTACTTTTATTTGAACAACATATTCGTCGAACTACCAGTATCAATTTTGTTGGATCTCTGATCTTGAAATTTTCGCACCGATCACTATTGCATTTTCATGGGGTCCAGCTATACCCCTCAAATCTTCCTCATCAAATAGAATGAAAGGCGTAACATTTATTCCATAAAGATGAGTTGAAAAACTCAATATGAGTATTTTTCTGGAAATGTTAGTGTTTCCAGCCACAATATCTCCCATAAAAATTGCTAAAGATTTAAAATACTCACACAAACCGCGAAATCTCTCATGGATCACTGGTTCATCCATAAACAATATTATTCTTCGATTGGGGTCAAAATTTAAGTATTCTGAAACTGCATTGAAGTCATATTGTTTCTCCAATTTTGAATCTATAATCAATAGTGTATTTTCCTGCTTCGAAGGTGTGTACATGATATGCTGCGTAGACGCACTTGGATTATTCCGACCATTACCTTCTTTTTAAAAAAAGTCTCCAACTTTCCATTCTCTATCAAAATCTAAGTCTCTTTCTTTAAAGTTATACAATCCGCAGTGTCATGCCCGACATCGTTATGGTACTTGTAAAACTTATTATTCCTCTCATCCCTCGGCTTATTGATTGGGTCTGGTTTTCTAAAATTAGCATGGTTCTTGGCTCTCTCAAAGATTATCGTCACGCTCTTAATTATTTCCGCAAAATATCCTGGCCTTATCCACTGGTTGGACTTCACTCTAGGCGTTTATAGTTCAAAATCTGGGATGATCCTGATGAGGTAGACTGGTATTTACACTCGGACGAGATGGTACTTGGGAATTCGAAGTACTTCTCTGGTATCCTTTGATGAGAGAATAAATGACTAGGAAGAATATTGGATCTTGGATCTGATGTGACTAGAGAGAGAGTGTAGAGAGAGCAAGTGGAAAGAGAATATTATATTGTAGAATGTCTCACCTACCAAGAATAATGGGTCTCATTTTATAATAGGGAAGGGTGGACCCATTAATGTCCTTGGTGGGCTTGTTTTATTTCTATTTTGGTCCTTCATCAAACACATTGTTTACAAATTAACCTCTAATAAGCGATAAATGCTATACAGTCATATCAATTTCCTTCTATGCATAATTAACTCTTTATTATTAATTCTGGCGAATTATTCCCTTATCAGTAGCCCCCCAGTCTTCGAGAGCAATGGGAACGAAGACTTGTAAAGGAGTCAAGTCAGGACGCCGCTGTCCCTTACCATCTGGGCTGATGGTTGGTCTGCTTGGGCCAGACCCCTTCTTTTCAGCGTGTCCGACCCTCGAGGTACCTATCAACCGATCGGGCGTGGAGACTCTCCCAACTACTGTTCGACCTTCTGAGTCTTATCAAGGAACCAGACTTGGACATTTCCTTCCACCTAAACTTAGTCCCGACGTGGCTTATGAATCACCTCGGGTCTGCTTCCGAACCTTCTTGGTGGTTTTTCCATGGGCTTAGGCCGGTAACCCGGCTTTGAGGTGAGAATCGGGTTATGGTGGCCCATCTAGTGTCTTCGTCTGAGCTGGCTAGTATAGGGTTATCTTGCGCGTCAGAAGAGAAACGACACGAGTCGACTGCTAACTCGACGCGTGCTTATCAGCACAGTTTCTTAAGGAGTCCTTTCGACTTCCCGCTGCTTTTCGTCGCTTGGACTTCTCCGCTCAGGAAACAGCTATGTGAGGTTGCCTATAAATACCTCATAAATACAAATCTCTCTCAGAGGCATTCTAGAGAGAGAAAGTGCTGTCCAGATTGTTCTAGAGAGGGAGTGCTTGTTTTATGAGACCTAGATACCCGAAGCAGAAACTGAAAAAGAAGAAAGGACCGGTGTTCGGTTTTGTAGATTGGGCTAGCATTGGTGACCGTGATGAAGAATACCGATGTGCTGGCTTGATTTGGAGTTCTGATACCAAGCCATTCACGCCTGTACCGCAGCCTCACGACCCTGTTCTTGCTGACCCGATCCCCGCCGAGTCCTTTACCTTGCCCGAACCACCCGGTGCTCTGACCCCAGAGCCCGTCGTCATCCTTTCAAACAGTAGCTCTCCTCTCTCCCCAATTGCTCGATTAAATCTCCCGACGCCTTCGTCAGTCAACTCTTACGCTGCTCCGCCCGACGCCGCGGCAAAGCTAAATTTCTGTCTATGGGGGAAACTAGCTCTCCAACTTCTCCTACACGAGGTAATTCTCCTGAGATGGTTCAGCTCACTCCCTCCATACGAGGATACCGAACCGGTACTAACACTGCTGTGACTTTTTTAGGTCTTAATCGATGGCCACTGACGCCTGCAGATTTGGATCCCGAACGGGCTCGTCGGCAACAAGACGAGGCTCAGTTGGCACAAACTGGCAGCAGTTCCGACCCTACAGATCCTCGTGTTCGACTATCCGATCCGGGCGCCGCCACCGCCCTTAGCTCTGACAAAGCTCCGGTAGTAAATACCGAAGAATCAGAGGCGGACGTTCTGCCCGCAGAAGATGGTATTGTTGCTGCTGGCAATGCTTCTGCCCCTCCCGAGGAGCCGCTTCCCGAGGAGATAGAGGCGGTTATAACCACCACATATCACCGCTGGCTACCCGCGAACAACGTTATCTCTCTTTTTTAGGGCAAGTATCTTTACTTCCCTGCTGCTGAGCAAGAAGAGCTGCTGATCCGTTGGGGCATTCCGGAGTGCGTCACCGTTCGGTTTCCCGTTCCTGGAGAGACTCCCGTGCACGTTTGGTCACGAGAGATTGTGGTTTTCACCGATTCGCGCATGTATGTGGAGCAAGGCAAGTACGCCTCGTTAGTGATTCCCAGCTTTTGATAAATCAAGCCTCGGAAGCCTCGGAAGCCAGGAAAGAGCATCTGGTCCAGTACTTAGCCGCATTAAGGGTGCTAGCCGCATCATTTGTCAAGATAACGTATGAACATGTCCCGAGAAGCGAAAACACGGTGGCATACTCTCTAGCATCGGCCTCTTGCTCAAGAAATTACCCCTGGGTAACCGAACAAGAAAATCCATCCATCATAAAGAGGCAGGAACTGGATAATCGACCTGAAATTGCTTGCCAGATATCTTCGGTAACTATTTCAGATTGGCGACGTGATATTATAGCCTTCCTATCCGAAGGTCAACTACCAAACGATGTCGCACCGACTCGAAAGGTGCGCAACAAGGTCCGAGGCTACGTTTTATTGGGCGACATATTATACAAAAAATCATTCAGCCGACCCTTGCTGAGGTGTTTGGGGGTCTATGAGTCACATATAATTGTATCCGAGTTACATGACGGAGAGGGAGCGACACATTGTGGTTACAAGGCCCTAATAAGGAGAATTTTTCTCGCCGGATTTTATTGTCCGACGATAACGACGGACGCATAGCAGATAGTAAAAACCTGCGATACTTGTCAAAGATTCGCGAACGCGATAAACGTACCTGCGGCTCTTTTAGAGTCCATATCAGAAGGATTACCCTTCGACCGATGGGGAATCGATCTTGTGGGGCCGTTACCAATGGCATTTGGTGGGAGACAAACAATTGTGGTGGCTGTGGATTACTTTTCTAAATGGGTTGAAGCCGAACCATTATCCGCCACTAAGACTAAAGACATCCTCAGGTTTATTTGGTCCAATATCTGTTGTCGGTTCGGGGTACCCCAGAGGCTCACCATGGATAACGGACCCCAATTCGACAACAGAGAGATGAAATATTTTTGCACAACTCACAGGATTAGGCAATGTTTCTCTGCTCTATTCCACCCTCAAGCGAACGGGCAAGTCGAAGTCACCAACCGAACCATTCTGGACGGACTTAAAAAAAAACCTCAAAGGAAAGGCTGGCAAATGGCGGTACTATCTACAAGAAGTGTTATGGGCTTACCGAACCACTCCTCGAACGGCGACTCAGGAATCTCCTTGTGCCCTGGTATATGGTATGGACGCGGTCACTCCGGCAGAATTCATTTTTCCGTCATTTAGGATCGGTACCTATGATGAAAACACAAATCGAGGCGACAGACAGTTAGCTCTCGACCTCATAGAAGAAAAACGGAATCGCGCTCAGCTAAATTCTTTACACTATCAGACCCTAATGAGGAGTCGGTCTGCGTCTAAAGTACGACGTCGGGAATTCAAAGTCGGTGACAAGGTTTTGAGACGTGTTTTTCTGCATACCAAAGACAAAAGCCTCGGCAAGCTCGCCCCGAACTGGGAAGGACCATACGAAGTGATAGAGAAAATTCAGAGCGGGACATATCGTTTGCAAGACAAGGTCGGGCGTTCATTAAGGCTTTTATAGAACATTGAACATTTGAAATTGTATTTAGAGTAATTTTGAATTCTTGTAACTCTATGAGCATTATTTGTAAGAATCTTTTAGTCAGGGATGCACTCTTTCCTACCTCGGTGGCGCGAGAAGGTTTTAATGAGGCATTGACTGATGAGTCCGAATTCAGCATGCTCCCCGGATAGGGACAGATCAGTCCAAGGACTCCGGACCGGACAGATCGGACAGACCACATGGACCGGACAGATCACTTCGAACACAATAACCATAGGACTGTTCGAACTATGACAAAAGTACTAAAAAACCTAAACACTTCTTGACTAAGCTACTTGCTCTCCTACTTAGAGCTCATGGGTCTTTGAACATGACCCGGGTCCATTAAACATGACCCGAAAGCCCATAAGGGCCCAAATATCAGAGTATAAATACCCAACCACCTGCATTAACTATGAAGAATGAGAATTAATTGCTACCAAGCTGCTTAATTATCTCTGTACTCTCTAAACACTTAAAATACCCACATACTTCCTTAAAACACCAATTGAAATTACTAGCCTACCCTCAGGTGATTATTGTCCACACCAAATTGGCGACCACAGTGGGAGCACGAAGGTTCCTGAATCAAGCATTCAAAACCAGCTAAGAAAATCTGTCTGTATGAATCCGGACAATCCAGAAGTGCCACCAGCTCTGCTCGAAGTGGTGGGAGAGAACGATGAGTACAATATCGAAGAGCGTGATAGGCTCAAAGGTGAAATAGAAGCTCTGAGGGCTGAGAAGGCCAAGATGGGCATGAAAGAAAAATCCAAAGCATCAGTTGCTCATCACACTGATAACCCCAGGGAGCATGAGTCTTCAAAGACTCACGTGAGCACCAAAAAGACTCAAGCCAGTTCTAAAAAGTCTCACCGGTCCAAGTCTGTAGAGAGTTCTGACTCGAGCTCAGAATCTTCAGATAGCTCTTCGGACAGCGAGGGAAATGAAAAATCCTTGTCCTCTAGCAGCGACGAGGGTCGAACCAGGAAAAAGCAAAAGTAGGTTAAGAAATATTCAAGAAAAAGAGACATGCATAGAAGAATGAAAAGGCATATTGGCAAGGGATCATCTCACAACCGGAGGTATATGGACAAGATGTTGATGGATCCCTTTGCTTTCCACGATGAGCCAGGTATCTTTGCAACTCCCAATAAGGATACTGTGTTCAGTCTTGGAAGGAATTGGAGGCAGTCTCCACTGTCTTCTAAAATTCTGTCCGGAAACCTCCCCAAGAAGTTTGACAGCACTAAAATAGAGAAGTACGATGGCAGTACTGATCCGGACAACCATCTGGAGCAATTTAAAAACTTCATGATGAACTTTGACGACGATGATAAAGTACTTTGTAGGGCATTCTCCCAATCCTTTACGGGGAGTGCTCTAAAGTGGTACAACAACCTGCCTCAGGGTTGTATTAAAGATTTCGACACGTTTTGGGTGGCCTTTCGAAGGCAGTTCGTAGGGAGTAAAGAGCTGAAGGGCAATGGAGACACAATAATCCATTGTGCCCAGGAACCAAATGAGTCCTTGAAAGAGTACATAAGTCGTTTTGTGAACACAAAGAATGGGTTGGCTGATTGCTTCGAACAGGTAGCAATAGCATCCCTGAGACAAGGTTTGAACCCAGGCAATCTAGTTGATTCAGTGACCAGGAAGAAGGCCATGACATGGGGAGGGTTGATGAATCAGGTTGGTAAACAAATAAACGTCGATGAAACAAAGAAAACCACGGTGCACAGGCAGCTGAGGTCTACCCCGGTGGCACCAAATCCCAATCAGAATCAGTCTGGGAACAAAGCAAGAGAAACCGGACAGGGGCATGGTAGGGCAAAAGCTCAGTCTCAGCCAGCAGCTCCTGCTCAAAGTCAACAATCCAGAAACAAGAGAGGGCCATGGGTCCAACCGGAGTGGTTCGCAGAGTTAAAAGAAAGCGTGGCCACTATCTTTGATAAAACAAAGGATGAGGTGCATTTTCGGAGACCGGCAACACTGCAGTCTCCCAGGGAGCATCGCAACAACTCTTTTTGCCAATATCACAATGATATTGGTCATACCAGTGATGATTGCATAGCTTTAAAACAAGAAGTTCAGAACTTGATTGAAACGGGAAAGCTGGGGGCCTATGTGAAAAGAAGAGGGGGTAACAGGCCTGATAACACTCACCGGGTTGGTCCAAGTAATGCCGCTCCGGAGGGAGCCATGGTTATAGTTGAAAGGTTTGACGTGGAATCTGAGTACTTGGATCCTGATCCAACTCGGAACAGAGTAGGTGCAATTGAGGAATGTTCTAGGTCGGTCTCCGGGCTCATTAAATTTTTCGAGTCACTCACAATTTTTGGAGGAGCCACTATGACAGCTCCAACTGCTTCTTCGAGGAAGAGGCATGTTCATACTTTGGCCTCCCAGCTAGAAGGAGGCATGGCATCTTATCAGTCATCAAACTTATTTCCCTTCATTGTGTTTGATGAAGATGATTTAAGAAACATTGCTGGCCCTCATGAGGATGTTGTTGTCATAGGAGCATCTATTGGGGGCAATGAAATAAGACGAATCCTGGTGGATACTGGAAGCTCAGCCAATATCATTTTCCTAACCACTTACAAGAAAAAGAAAAACCCAACAGTAATGCAGAATTCGGACAGATCAATCGTGGGCTTCACAGGCAGCTCAGCAGATGTGATCGGAGAGTTCGAAGAAGAGGTGTTATTGGGTAAGGGCCCTTTCAAGAAAATGGTCAGAATACTCTTTATTGTAGTGGATTGTCCCACTTGCTATAATGCCATTCTAGGGAGGTCTTGGCTCTCTAGGATGCATGTAGTGGATTCAACAGTCCATCAGTGCTTGAAGTATGCTGTTCAGGGACAGGTTGGAGTCGCCCGGAGCAGCCAAAAGATTGCAAGAGAATGCTATGCTACTGCCCTGGCTCCTCGAACGCTAGGGGCAGTCCGTATTAACGAACAATAGCAGTTTGAGGGCCTTTCTGGGGGTGAGGGTGAAATTGATGACCCCAGAGAGACCCCTGGAGTATTGATACCAATCGAAGAGGTTGAAACGCACTGTCTGGAGGATGGTAAAAGTGTCAAGATAGTGTCCAAGATGCCACCAATGTTGAAAAAGGAAATATTGAAGTTTTTGAAAGACCATCAGCACGTTTTTGCTTGGTGCAATGCTGATGTAACTGAGGTTCCATCAGAGGTGATATCACACCACTTATCCGTCCGGAGAGATGTAGCTCCAGTAGTTCAAAAAAGAAGAGCTTTTTCCAAAGAAAAGGCTGATGTCATTGTGCAAGAGGTTAACAGACTCACAAAGATGGGGCACATCAAGGAGTCTCAATACCCTTTGTGGACTGCCAACCCTGTCTTGGTGAAAAAGAAGAATGGCAAGTGGCGCATGTGCATTGACTTCACAGACCTCAATAGAGCTTGCCCAAAAGACTTGTATCTGGTCCCCTGGAATGATCAGTTAGTAGACTCTACCTCTGGGAACAAGCTGCTTTCCTTTATGGATGCTTTCTCCGGATACAATCAGATTCAAGTAGATCCAAGGGATCAAGAGCATACCACATTTATCACAGACAGAGGTCTTCATTGCTACAAAGTTATGCCCTTTGGTTTGAAAAATGTTGGGGCTACTTATCAGAGGTTAGTCAACAAGGCATTTGCTGATCAAATTGGAAGAAATATGGAGGTATACATTGACGATATGATGGTGAAAAGTGTGGATGAGCAGTTGCACTTGTCCGATCTCCAAGAAACTTTTGCAAACTTGGCGAAAGTGAATATAAAGTAAAACCCTGAAAAGTGTGTCTTCAGAGTGCAGTCCGGGAAGTTTCTAGGCTATATCATAAGTGAGCATGAAATACAACCCGATCCGGACCAGCTGAATGCTCTATTTCAAATGGAGCCTCCTCGAAACATTAAAGAAGTACAGCGGTTAACGGGGAGATTAGCTGCCTTAAACAGATTTATCTCAAGGTCTTCGGACAGGTGTACTCCTTTCTTTCAAACCTTGAAGGGTGCAAAGGGATTCGATTGGACCCCACAGTGTGATGAGGCTTTCAATGAGA
Organism: Limnanthes douglasii subsp. nivea; assembly: GCA_036936605.1. NCBI lineage: Eukaryota > Viridiplantae > Streptophyta > Magnoliopsida > Brassicales > Limnanthaceae > Limnanthes > Limnanthes douglasii. The sequence continues at coordinate 171,285,526 of JAUPFV010000004.1, read as the reverse complement.
TCAAGAAGCACTTGTCCTCCCCCAAAACTTTGTTCAAACCAGTCGATGGGGAGACTCTCTCTGTATATTTGGCAGTTTCAAGTTGTGCCATCAGTGTTGTGCTGGTAAGAGAGGTCGATAGTCATCCCCATCCAGTGTACTACATCAGCAAAAGCTTGATAGATGCTGAGAGGCGTTACTTGAAACTTGAAAAATTGGCATTAGCCCTAGTGATAGCTGCAAGGAGGATGAGGCCTTATTTCCAGGCTCATCCTATCATCGTCCGGACCTTTTTTCCCTTAAAGAATGTCCTTCAAAAAGCAGACATTTCGAGCAGAATGACTAAGTGGTCAGCAGAGTTGGGGGACTTTGACATAGACTTTGCTCCCCGGACAGCAGTCAAAGCCCAAGCTGTGGCTGATTTTCTGGTCGAATTCCACTCCGATAGGGATTCAGAGCAAGCTACTGATATAAAAGATAAGAAAGTATGGGTCGTCCGAACAGATGGTGGATCTAGCACTATGGGGTGTGGTGCAGGGGTATGTTTGACTTCCCCATATGGAGATAAGATGTACCAGGCTATTTGTTTTGCTTTCAGGGCATCTAATAACGAGTCCGAATATGAAGCAGCTATAGCTGGGTTAAAATTAGCCTACATTTGTGGGGCTAAGAGGGTCAAGCTGCTAAGTGACTCCCAACTGATTATCCACCATGCACAAGGCCAGTCTGAGGCCAAGAAGGAGCAACTTGTGAAATATTTACTCCTCCTCAAAAATGAAGCGCTTAAGTTTAAAAGTGTTGTCTATGAACACATTCCCCGGGCAGAAAATGAGCTAGCAGACTCACTGGAAACCATAGCATATACGGAGTCATATCCATGGATCCATGTGCTTGAAAGCCCCTCCATTCAACTTTGTAAGGGTAAAGAAGAGGAGATTTTTGAAATACAAGCAAAACAACCTCAAGATTAGAGATTTCCTCTTATGCAGTATATCTCTGATGGTGTTGTGCCCCCGGATAAGTCACAAGCCAGGACATTGAAACACAAGGCTCGTGGTTTCATCATATTGAGAGAAGTGTTATACAAGAAATCTTACAGTAAACCTCTCTTACGCTGTTTGGGGGATGAAGAATCACAAATGGTCCTCTCCGAATTGCATGATGGTGAGGGATCAGCCCATTGTGGGTTTAGAGCTTTGACAAGAAGAGTTTTACTCTCCGGTTACTATTGGCCATCAATCATGAAAGATGCTAAGGAGTTGGTAAGGAGGTGTGACCCATGTCAGAGGTACAACAATGAAATTCATGTAACAGCCATTCCTTTAGAATCAATTTCTGAGCCTATTCCTTTTGCTCGATGGGGATTGGATTTAGTAGGGCCTCTCCCTGTGGCGTACGGAGGGCGCAAAACTATAATTGTGGCCATTGACTACTTCTCGAAGTGGATAGAAGCAGCCCCTCTAGCAGGGACAACATCAAAAGCTGTTATAAAATTCATTCTATCCAACATATGTTGCAGATTTGGTGTCCCACAGAAAATAACAACGGACAATGGGCCACAGTTCGACAATAGAGAAATGGAGAACTTCTGTGACTCGAGGGCTACTGGGAAGTGGCCTAGTTATTTACAAGAGGTCTTGTGGGCCTAACAGACAACACCTGGGGCTGCAACACAAGAGTCACCCTTTGCCTTGGCCTATGGGATGGATGCAGTAGCTCCCATAGAAGCAACTATCCCCTCTTTTCGTCTTCACAACTTCTCCGAACATGCTAACCAGGTGGCAATCAGAGGTCAACTTGATTTGGTAGAAGAAAGACGAGTTAAAGCTCACCTTAGAGTTGCACACTATCAAGGTTTGATGAGAAGCAGGTTTGCTTCTAAAGTTAAAAGAAGAGATTTCCAACCTGGGGACAAAGTATTAAGGAAGGTCTTATTACACACTAAAGAAAAGCTCTTCGGAAAGCTGGCCCCGACTTGGGAGGGTCCGTATATCGTTGTTGAAATAATTAAGCCTGGGACTTATTGGTTGGAAGACAAAGATGGCAGAGTTTTAACTCATCCTTGGAATATTGAGCATCTCCGGATGTACTTGGAATAACATTTGTGTAAATATTTACTTGTTTGAACATCCATGTAAATATTTGGGGGCATACTCTTCCCTCCCCGGTGGCACGGAGAGGTTTTAATGAGGTATCCGGGCTTTTAAATAAGATTCAATGCCTTCTTAAAAAAATTTCTAAGTGTTGTTTAAAGTTTTGTTCCTTGTTATACTATACGGACTAAAAATATCTAAGGGCTATTTAAACTCTAGCCAGAGAACTTAAACACTCTCACCATGCAACAACTAAAGGCTACTTAAACTCTGGCTATCAAAACTAAAATGAAAGAAGATGATGGTTGCACAAAACAGAGATATTCATTAAATGAAATAACTTAAACTTGCCTTGGCCTTCCAAGGACTTTTAAATATAGTCAAAATACAACACAAAAAACCTGTCCGGTCGAGTACCGGACACCATTACAAAAAAAGGTGCCTTGGCCTTCCAAGGACTTTAGTCTGAATAAAAATAATCAAAGGAGATCGTAAGTTAAGGTTGAGCCTTTGAAGATGGCTCACCTTCATCTGCCTCCTTGCCCTTGAAGTCGCTTTTCCCTTCGACTATCTTCTTGCCTTTAGGATCGTCTTTCTCTTCATCTGGGCTCTCCCCAGTGTGTTCTTCATCAACCGAGGAGCCACTAGAGTAGCCAAACCTGTCACCTTCAGCCATCGTGTGGTATGGAACCTCGTCGGGCTCAACATAAAGCCATAAGTCCCCTAGGTTCATGTCCGGAAATTTTTCATAGAAAAGCAGAACCATGTCAGACCTCACCTTCTCAAGCAATAACTCTTCACTTTTAATCATCTGGTTGGTATAGGCATTGATCTTGGCTTGGATCGTAGCCTCTTGATCCCTTAACAGGGTAGTTTTCTCCTCAGCAGCCTTGGATGCTGCATTCTCAAGAGCAATCTTATCGGTAGTAAGGTTGGTGACAATCTTGTCCTTTGCCTTGGTCTCTTCTTTTGAGGCAGTAAGGTCTTTCTCCAGACCGGACAACTTCTCATAGAGGTCTTTGATGGTTTCCTCTAGAGTGGAAACTTTTGTGTTGCTTTCCTCATGATTCCTCTTCAACCCCTCATTTGCTTCCTTTAGCATGTCAGCATTGGCAGTAGCAGTGCGAAGGTCTTCGGACAGCTTTTCCTTCTCAGACTTAAGGTCCTTGATGATGTCTGCTTGACCCCGAACTTGTCTCTCCAGTGTAAGTACTGGCTGCACATTACTAAGCAGGGAGTGGGCTATGGTGTCCTTTTCACTAGAAACAATGAAAGTCTTACCATTGAAGTTGACCGTATTGGAGCTGCTTGGAGGAATGTAAGGCCCTGCGAATTCGTCTCTGGGGAGACTAAGGAAGTATTCACCAAGCCCACCTAGACCGGTGATTTCCACTTCATCGAGGTTAAGATCTCCCCCCTCCACCTCATCGGTATGAAAGTCCCCTGGGATCTCTTCGGCCTGCGTTGGGTCAGAAGGGTCAGCATGGAAAGGAGGCTCCGGATCCCGGAGAGCGAGCTCATCTCCCTTTAAAGTCTTCTTCTTTTTGGCTCCCCGGTCAGCGCCTTCACCTTCTTGTTTACGAGTCCTCTTGAGAGCCTTTGGAGGTTTTGGGAGGTCTGCATCCTGCCTTTCAGTCTCTTGCTCCACCACTTGCAAGAGAGCAGCATCGATTTGGCTCTGAGCCGGCCCCTCCGGGGCTGTTGAGGCATTCTTCTCAGCATCACTCGCCACCTTTTTGCCTCTCTTCCTGCCCTTCATTTTGCTTGGGGCTTTGGCCCGGCCTGGAAGGAAGAGTGTCCCATCTGGCTCATGGGACCTTTTAAGCACAGTGTCCGCAGAAGGTTGGGTGGTGAGCTCCTCCCAAGTCAGGTCTCTCCGACTTGTGGTGTTCCACAGGTAAGACCTTGCCAAGTTCCCACTGGTGAAGGCAGAGTGGAATCGGTTCCCCCATTCCTCAGCAGCCCAGGCATTGATTTTGCCACAGGTAACCTGTCCGGCCTTCAAGTAATCCCCGAACTCCTTAGGCAGTTCTGTTAAAACAAAAGAGAAACCAGTTAATTTTAACCAACTTAAAGAAGGAAGAAATGGACAAAGATTTGAAGTGCGAAACTTACGGTCACTCCTCCACCTGCTTCTGAGGAGGCTTGGGTTCTCTCCGGCCTTGATCTTCTTGCCGTTTTCCCAAGCGCCACTGACGATCAAAAACTGGCTCCTCCATTTGCTCTCAGACTCCAACAGATCATTAACAGCCTTGAAACTGTCCCCCATATTGAAGTGGTAGAAGGGGAATTGGTGATGTTTGCAAAGGTTGGCCACTACTGCGAACTCTTCCATAGGGAGGGGGATCCCGGACAGCCTTGATCGCATGATGCATGACTTCAGTGTATACCAGCCATTAGGGCTCAGCTGGCTCGGACAGAGCTTGACCAGATGAAAATATCTGACTATCTCTGGGTCCATTGGGAATCTGAGTCCCCAATTAAATAGCTCTGTAAAGATAACTATTTCATTCAGCTTGCAATCCATAGGAGTTTCAGGATCTATGGGAATCCTTATCTTCACATTTTTTGGGATCCCTCATTTTGTGCGCATTCGACCTAGTTCGGCCGTGTGGATGAAAGCATACTTGGTCTTCTGTAAGGCTAAGAGATATTTAAGTTCGACCCTGTGAAAACAGGGCCCTACCTTCCCTTCGAGACACTCCGGCAGCTCCGGATGCCTCAAGCATAGTTTTTCTTTGCCATTAACTTTTTTGGCAGCAGCAGTGTTACTAGTCTGATCGGATGGCTCAGACTCAAAAGGGACTTCTTCAGCAGAGTCCTCCATCCTCTCCTCCATGATCGTAGGAGGGATATCAGTGGCAGTGGCCCGGGGAGAATTCAAACTTGGCTCTGCCTGGCTTCCGGACTGCTGTTTTTCTGTGTTTTCTTGACTTCTAGTCTCAGGCTGGGGCTCTGAGGCAGAAGTCTCTCTTTGGAGTGCTGGGCTGCTAGCCTCCGGACCAGATGGCCTTTCCCAGAGAGCTCTGATAGGCACTCCAGACCCAGAACTGCTATTTTTTGCCCCCGATTTTGAGGGAGTGTCCTTGGAGGCCTGTCCCTTAACCAGCCGGCTTGTCCTCTTAACAACTAGTTTCTCCGGAGAGTGCTCTGTGTCTGATCCCATTGCGAGAAAAGGAGAAGGTTTCCTAAAACTTGTGACTGTAACTCCTGGCTCGACAGTAGGCACTGACTCCTGAACTGAGGAACCAGAGACTATAGGGGAGAGAGTGGATTGAAATAGTTTTTTGGGCTTGGTACCTTTAGAAGAGGACGAGCCTCGATCTGACTCTGCAACAGAGGAGATTGGTCTGTCGACAGGCGAGGTAGGTAACCCTGCTGCGATTCGTCTTTCCTTCTCAACTTTTTGTGCCTTCTCCAACTCAGAAAGGTTGAGCCACCCGCCTTTGATCAACGCAGTCCTTGCTGTAAACATAAACTGCCAAGAAAATCTTTGCTTTAGAGAGAGAAACCTCTAAGTAAAAATGCATAGTAAATATGAAAGAGATAGTAAAGTAGTAGAAAGTGAGTCTGAATTTATAGTAAATCTGAAAAAGCAGTTGATTCCTAGGAGAATTCGAAAAGTTAGGCAATGATTAAAAGACGACGCTGATGTCACCATTTGTAATTAAAGAGGTTGCTTTTCGAAGAAGGTGGGTTCGAAATTCAAGGTGAAAAAACAGCTAAAGCAACCAGTCAGAGTGTGACACGTGTCCCACGAACTCTGGCAAAAACCGTTTTGAATTCGTGAAGCTTTATCTGTCCGGATAAACCCATGAATCTGTCCGGACTAAAAACTACTTCTAACATCAGATTGTTTTTCAGGTCTCTGACAAGGATACTTGCTCAAACACCTAAAAAAGGGGCTCCTGATGAGTCCGAAATCAGCATGCTCCCCGGACAGGGACAGATCAGTCCAAGGACTCCGGACCGGACAGATCGGACAGACCACATGGACCGGACAGATCACTTCGAACACAATAACCATAGGACTGTTCGAACTATGACAAAAGTACTAAAAACCCTAAACACTTCTTGACTAAGCTACTTGCTCTCCTACTTAGAGCTCATGGGTCTTTGAACATGACCCGGGTCCATTAAATGACCCGAAATCCCATAAGGGCCCAAATATGAGAGTATAAATACCCAACCACCTGCATTAACTATGAAGAATGAGAATTAACTGCTACCAAGCTGCTTAATTATCTCTCTACTCTGTAAACACTTAAAACACCCACATACTTCCTTAAAACACCAACTGAAATTACTAGCCTACCCTCAGGCGATTATTGTCCACACCATCGACAAAGCCCGACCCTCTTTTAATCAAATTTTTTTTTTACCTTTCAATCTTTGAAGGATTACAAACTTTGTGAGCTGACGAGCTGATCAACGATTGTTCTTACTAATCTTGATTGATCAACATAACCATCATAGGTTTTTCAGTGTTCAAACTGATCTACATCTTAATTCCCGACCCTAAGGGAGATTTTCAATTTTACATTGATCTACAGAACCTTCATTGGTTTTTCAGTTTTCGAACTGATCTACAGCTTAAAATTCCCAACCCTACGGGAAAATTTTCAATTTTACATTGATCTACAGAACCTTCATTGGTTTTTCAGTTTTCGAACTGATCTACATCTTTAAATTCCCGACTCTACGCAAAAAAATTCAATTTTACATTGATCTATAGAACCTTCATTGGTTTTTCAGTTTTCGAACTGATCTACATCTTAAAATCCCGACTATTATGTTCCGACCCTCACAAAACCATTACAGAATGCAACATTCACAAAAATATAAGTACGAAAGCAATAATTGATTGTCTGGAAATTTTGTTTACAGAAGAAGTTTATAGGGGACTCCGCAGTCCCCAAAATCCACAGGTCTTAAAACAATAAAATACAAAAACACAAAAACTAAGGACGTCGGGAATCAAGCATCTTCTTCCTCTGACTCGGGGCCGTCCGATTCATCATCCTCACAAATAACACCAGCAGGGCGGTCATCTTCTGGAACGTCCAACCACATTGACCCAAGGGGAAGGTCAAGGAAGCGGTGGTGAAAAGACAGCACGTATGCGGCCTTGGCCTCGGCCGTCTCCTTCTCCATCCACTTCTTGCATTTTTCAGCAAAAAGAGTATTAGACGCCTTCAGATCAGTGATCTCCCGCACCAGGACTGCGGCATGATCCTCCCCGGCTTTCCTGGCCTGCTCCAACGCTCCCTCGGTCTGCTTGAGCATTTCCTCGGCCGAGTCCTGAGCCGCTTTGGCCTTCCGAACTTCCTCTTCCAGACCGGTAACCTTCGCCTCCGCGCCCGACAGCTACCGGCTCAGTTACCCTGCCCGACGTTCTTTCAGGCCCAAGGGCACCAGCATGTTGTACAGGGAAAGGGCCAGTCTGTCAGTAATCTGCAACGGAAAAGTGTGCGGACTCCCAGGCACCGATAGCACCGGAAGCTTCGTACCACTCGACGATGCCCCGACATGTGTAGAAGCCTTCGGGGGACTAGCATCATCACGGATCACCACTACGGGGTCGACCATCGAGCCACCTTTAGCCCCCCCCCCCCCCCCATACTGGTCGAACAGCTCCGGAACGGTAGCATTATCAGCGCCCGCAGCCGACTTGCCCTCCTTCTTTGAGCGCTTAGGCTTCTTATTAGGGCCTTGTAACCACAATGTGTCGCGCCCTCTCTGTCATATAATTCGGATACAATTATATGTGACTCATGGACCCCCAAACACCTCAGCAAGGGTCGGCTGAATGATTTTTTGTATAATATGTCGCCCAATAAAACGTAGCCTCGGGCCTTGTTGCGGACCTTTCGAGCCGATGCGACATCATTTGGTAGTTGACCTTCGGCTAGGAAGGCTATAATATCACGTCGCCAATCTGAATTAGTTACCGAAGATATCTTGCAAGCAATTTCAGGTCGATTATCCAGTTCCTGCCTCTTTATGATGGATGGATGTTCTTGTTCGGTTACCCAGGGGTAATTGCTTGAGCAAGAGGCCGATGCTAGAAAGTCTGCCACCGTGTTTTCGCTTCTCGAGACATGTTCATACGTTATCTTGACAAATGATACGGCTAGAACCCTTAATGCGGGTAAGTACTGGACCAGATGCTCTTTCCTAGCTTCCGAGGCTTGATTTATCAAAAGCTGGGAATCACTAACGTGGCGTACTTGCCTTGCTCCACATACATGCGCGAGTCGCAGACTAGCCAGGGCGGCTTCATATTCGGCTTCGTTATTAGAAGTAGGGAAACCGAATCGGATGGCCTGGTGCATACTTATGCCTGTTGGGGTAACTATATGCACGCACGCTCCGCAGCCATTGACGTTTGCCCCCCCCCCCCCCCCCCCGTCGGTGCGGATGATCCACTCATTTGGTTCGGCTTCTCCAGATGGTGCGTCTTGGTCCGGACGCTCAGAATGGAATTCTACTAAAAAATCAGCCAGAACTTGGTCTTTGATGACCGTCCGAGGCTCGAAGTTGATTTCGAAATCGCCCAACTCGACCGACCATTTAGACATTCTCCCTGACATGTCTGGTCGCTGGAGGACGTACTTGAGCGGAAACCAGGTGCGGACAACGATGGGGTAGGCTTGACAATATGGCCGCATTTTTCGTGCGGCGGTCACTAAAGCTAAGGCCATTTCTCCAGCCTCAGATACCGCATTTCTGAATCCAGTAAGCTTTTGCTCACGAAGTAGACCGGTGTAGGGGCCGTTCCTGACTCGCTTATCAAGGCCGCACTTACTGCAAAATCCGTAACCGCTATGTAAAGAAAAAGAGTCTCGCCCATCAGAGGATTTGTTAGGAGGTTCGGGGACGACAGATAGTGCTTAATCCCTAAAAAAGCTTCGTCACATTCAGACGTCCACACAAAATTCTTGGCATTTCTCAAGACCTGAAAAAATAGAGCGCACTTGTCAGACGAACGAGAGATAAACCGATTTAAAGCAGCTAGACACCCAGTTAGTATCTGGACTTCCTTGATGCTATTAGGCGGGGTCATGTCAGTAAGAGCTCGGAGTTGGATGGGGTCGGCTTCAATCCCTTTTTTGCTAACAAAGAAACCCAGGAACTTGCCCGACCTTACCCTGAAAGAGAACTTTTCCGGGTTGAGCTTGAGGTTTATACCCCTGAGGTTATCAAAAGTTTTTTCTGTAAATCGGCGAGATGGTCCTCGTCTGTGCCGCTCTTTACTAACATGTCATCGATGTAGACCTCCATATTCCTCCCTATCTGACCATCGAACGTTTTATTAACTAGCCTCTGATACGTTGCTCCGGCATTTTTTAGCCCGAACGGCATAACCTTGTAGCAATACAAGCCTCGGCCCGTTATAAACGTTGTGCTTTCCTGATCTGCTGGGTGTAATTTGATCTGATTATAGTCTGTTTCCCAACGTCGAGTCTACCAATTGGTCAATCCTTGGCATCGGGAAGGGGTCCTTCGGGCATGCCCGATTGAGGTCGGTGAAGTCCACGCACATCCTTCACTTCTCGTTTTTCTTTTTTATCAGGACGAGATTAGAGGTCAAGAGTGGTTAACTTGACTCCTTGATGTGCCCGACGCTGATCATTCTTTTGACTTCGCGCAAAATGATTTCTGCCTTTTCCGGGGAAAAAGCCCGCCGCTTTTGAGAGACGGGTCTGACATTTTTGTTGACAATTAGCTTGTGAATCACGTAAGACTCTGGGACTCCGGTTACGTTCCTCGAACACCACGCGAATAAATCTAAATTCTCCCGTAGTAAAGATAACAACTGTTTCCTAAAGGCCGGTGACAGCCGGATCCCGATCTGCAGAACTTTACCTTCGGCAAATGGGTGTTGTTCGCATTCTTCGTCGGTAGTCAAATAGCTACGAGCTTCCTTAGGATCATCAACGGGCAATGACCCCAAGGGGAGCCCCTTTAACTGCTAATCCCGCGCCTGAGCCATCTCTTGATCCTTTTTGGGTGCCAACGCCGCTCGGTAACACTATTGCGCCGCTTACTGGCTGCTTCGAACTATACCCACATTATTTCCGATTACGTATTTCAAACACTGATGGAACGTTGATGATACCGCATGCATTCGTGATATCCATGATTTGCCAAAAATTGCATTATGAGAAGCCGGTGCATCTACCACCGCGAATAAAACGGTGACCTCCTTCTTAAATGGGTCGCGGCCTAGCTAAACGACGCCCTCAAATTCTCCGACCACGTCAGCTGCTGACCCCGTAAATCCTACAATAGTGCGATCCGACCGTGTAATGATCGGAGGTGTTCTGAACTTTGCGAAAGTGGATGCGAAGATTATGTTGGCTGAGCTACCGGTATCCACCAAGATATGCCGGACCTCTTCCCCTGCAATGGCCGCCCCGATAACGATGACGTCCTCATGAGGGCCGGCTATATCTCTCATGTCGTCGTCAAAATACAAGATCGGTGATGGGACGCCTTTGGAGTGGGGGTAAGTCCGAGCTTCCAACTGGGTGGTCAGATTCACGATATGCCTTTTTCTGGAGGAGTGTGTGGTACCTGCCATAGAGTCTCCACCGAAGATAGTCAGAGATTCGAAGATTTTACAAAGGTTTTTCACATTACCAATACTTTCCTCAGCTTCTTCTTCGATGATCCCGATGATTTTTCGATTCATCTCGGGGTCGAGGTACTAAATGGAAACATCAAAAGGGTCAATGACCTCGGAAATGGTCATGGTGGTTTCGGGCTTTGGTATCGTCACGACTTCTCTCGAAGCTGTGCTCTGTTGAGCTTTCTTCTTTACGCATTCCAGGAGGTTTCTGTGCTCTATTAGCATATGTATCTCTTTTTTAGGGCAACGCAATCCTTGGTATCGTGCCCCACGTCTTCATGATAGCTACAATATTGGTTGTTCCTCTGTTCCCGAGGCGTTGGTATGGGGAAAGGTTTCCGATACATCCCGCTTTTCTTTGTTTTTTCGTAGATCGATGATACATATTCTGTCAGGTCAGCAAAGTAAGCAGGTCAGATCCACTTGTTAGATATGGGTCGCACAACCGCTTGACTCATCTGCTTCGTTTTTTGGCTCGGGGGAGCCGAAGGCTTGATAGGCAAGGATTGGGTCGGAGGTATCGTGCTGACCGGTTGGGCTGCCTGAGCGTAGCTGGATTGAGCCCCTTGTCTTATCACGACCGATGCTTGCGCGCTCTGCTGTATTTGCGCTGCCAGCTCGGATGCCTCGGTTTCTTCGATCAGTATATGTTTTTCTATTTGAGCCAGAAGGGCGGAAAAAGTAAATGCTTGCTTCTTAGTTATCGCTTGCTTCATCGGTCCCAGGAGCAAGCCCAAGCGATACGCGGTTAGCGCCACATTTTCCTCGCAATGGTCCAAGTTGGTTTTAGCGTCAATAAAACACCTGGTATATTCCCTGAGGCTCTCTCCTAGCCTCTGCTTACAATTCATGATGGTGTCTCGGTTGGTTCGGGAACTCTTACTTCCGATGAAATGATGTCTAAACATTGTCCAGAACATCCCGAAGTTTTTTATGCAACCTTGTGGTAATCGGTTGTACTACTAGGACGCCCGATCCCGGAAGGTCATCGAAAATGCCCGACACAGAAGTTTATCGTCGTTGTTGAAACTCAGCATGAAGTTTTTGAAGGCTTCCAAGTGGTTATCCGGGTCCCTCTTTCCGTCATACTTTTCTAATTTGGAAATATCAAACCTCTTCAGGAGATGCCCCGATAATATCTCATCGGACAACGGCGAAGCTCTCCAATTCATCCCGAACCCGAAGGCTCCGCCTCCGAGCCCTTCTGTCTGAATCCCGTCGAGACTCTCATCCCCGGGATTGATAAATTGGCTGCTAGTTCGGTACCCGTGGTTCTGGCTGTTCGAAGGTTGCCATTGGACCTGAAGCAGCGCTACCCGCTCTTCCCTGCTGCCTGCTGGCATTTCTTCTTTCTCAAACGACACTGGCGTTCTTTTTTCGGTGCTACCTTTCTTGTACTTAGGAGAGTCTGACCGGGGTCCCCTGTGGCGTCGGGAACGGTTTTTCTGTGCGCGTTTGCTCAACCTTTCCCGATGTCGGTACTCCCTTCCCGAAGAATCATCTGAAGTGTAATCGGCGGAGATGTCGCGGTTATTCTCAAGGTACCGCTAATCTCTGGCGTTCTGCCCGTCCTCTGGACCAGGCTCTCGATAATATCTAACAGGTCGGGCCTCCATGCGATGTCCCGCAGTCGGGTTGCCTCCGTCGCGGTTATCCGTGAACGATTCTTTACCTTTTCCTTCCCGAACCCTTTTCTCGTCTAACGCCCGCTCTCTTTCAGCATTTAATCTGGAAATGTCTTCTAGGAGCTGTCTTCTGGCCATGATAAGGGTCGAACGTTTGCCCTCAGATAACGAAACGGCTCGGGCTACTTCTCTCCCGACCCCCTCTTCGACAGCCTCGTCATTCATCCTTTAAGATCAGATCGCGATTTTCAAAGAAAAAGATTCCTTTTTGGTATCATGTGTTCCCACAGACGGCGCCAATGATGAGAGAATAAATGACTAGGAAGAATATTGGATCTTGGATCTGATGTGACTAGAGAGAGTGTAGAGAGAGAAAATGGAAAGAGAATATTATATTATAGAATGTCTCACCTACCAAGAATAATGGGTCTCCTTTTATAGTAGGGAAGGGTGGACCCATTAATGTCCTTGGTGGGCTTGTTTTATTTCTATTTTGGTCCTTCATCAAACATATTGTTTACAAATTAACCTCTAATAAGCGATAAATGCTATTACAGTCATATCAATTTCCTTCTACGCATAATTAACTCTTTATTATTAATCTGGCGAATTATTCCCTTATCACCCTTAACTAGTAGGGACTTGTCCCGAGTTCCTTTGAGTTGAGCTTGACCCAATCCAAACTTTTGTCGACTCTTCAACTTAAATTTTTTCCTCGACTCTAGCTATTAAAGCCCCAAAATTCAATGCTCTTATTCTTATTGTCTCATTCGTTAAATCAACCGGAAGCAACCCTTGCCTAAAATCCACCATGGCAAGTTGCTTTCTATAATCTTCCAACTCAGTATTTGTTAAAATAAAGCGACTTCTGTAATATTTCAAATTCTCTCTTAAAGTTTGCTTACATTGTATCATTGTATCACCGTGAGCTCGCGTCGCTTTGCTTCTCAAAAATTATCTTCGAAACGCAGTCTAAAAAACCAAAAAATTAGTTATAGATCCCCTCAGAATTCCATTATACCATTTTAAGGCAGTGCCCTTAAAAGCTTGTCAAATTTCTCTACATAACAATTTGTCATCATCCTCAAAGTTCATCATGTAATTCTTAAATTGCTCAATATGATCATCATGATCATGTATACTATGAATTTTTTTTACCTTCGAAATATCGAAACACCTCAGAATAGGTATCGACCTAATCTTATAGGACAAAGCATAATTCCTCCAATTTACTCTGTGCATGTATTGATTTTCTCTAGTTGTTCACATAATTGCATATAAATTTTGGCCTGCAACATTAACATACTGAGTAGATGTGTTTCCCTCAAACAAAGGATTATTCTTCAATACTTACACTTATCTTCCCTTTTGGACTTGTGTTTTCTACGCAATTTCTGATGTCGGCTAACTTCTTTTCTCAAAGAACGTCAATCATTTTTCTTCCTAAACAAATCACCTTCGGAATCCAAACTAGAGGACTCACTCTCACCGGTCGAAAAATACCAACGTTTATCTTTTTTCTCCTTTTGAGAGGAGTGATATTCTCTATCCGACTGAAAACGTATTTTCTTGTGATTATTTCGCGCCTGTTGAGCAGTATAAGAGTCATCAGATGAATTTTCTAGATTTTTTTTCTCATCTACTCGTCGTACATCATATTGCATCTTACTAGATTAAATCTGATGCTCAATTTAATCAACCTAATCGTTCAAAACAATTATTCTCTCTAGCAATTGATCTATTTGATCCTGTATATTGGATTGTTCATATTGTTGATTTCTCTGAATTTTATCTCGATTTTATTCTCTAACTAAGCCCGACTCAAGCTCGTTAATTTCCATCAAGATTGTGGGATCAGTTCTGACTTCAACATCCATCGTAATTCAATCATAAATTTTTGTGATTTTAGATTTGTTATCTAGGTACCTCACCTACTCCTACTGTGGTCACCAATGTTAAGTACAAATTTTTTATGCGAAGATAAAATGGAATGAAAAATACAATTTGGAGTGATTCTAGAGAGAATAAGTAATTCAAATTTTAGAAAGAGAATGCAATTAAAAGTTGCAGTAAGTCAAAGTATCAATCACCTTTCTTTATAAAGTCTACCTATTATTTATAGGCATGGGTGATTGTGAGTAGAAGATTCGGTTAAAAATTAGGATATCTCACCCCATTTTTATACTTAGTACACACATATTTACAACAAATTGCACTCTCATCCCCTGATACTTACATTGTGTATTAAATATATCCTTTAACTATAAAATACTCAAATTATAATACTTTTAATAATTGTTTTCACTCCTTAATTATTTATATCTTTATCAATTTCCACATGTTGAAGAAACTAAAGGCTTTTTTTGCCTAGGGGTTCCTACGTTAAGGACAATAGGGGTATGATTTGAGGAACGAGGGAAATCATACTATACATGTGACATACGAACGAAGTCATCTCACACATTGTTGACTAAAACTCTATCAATTTTAGACAAGATTGGATTGCTAGGTCTTTCGTTTGACCATAAGTAATAGAATCCAGTATATCTAAGACTACATAGCTCGCAATTGTAGCAAAAATTATTAAATTATTTCAATAAAGATAGGTCGATGAGGTTAGTTTTTCCCTCAATGTTTCAGATGGTATTAAAGTCTTCAATAAGGGTTATGCTAAATTGAGACCCGTTTTTTTTTAAATGAGACCCCGTTACAATGAGACCCCCTTTTTATAAAATAATATCCATATTATTTACAATATTTTCATTCATAAAAGAGCTTAGGTTTTTTTATGCTAAAGGAATTTTAGTCATTTCAATTTTTTAATATATAATTTGATATGGAGGTCTCATTATAACAATATGGGGTCTCAATTTAGCATAGTACCTTCTATAATAACCCGAGAGGTATTGTAGGAGGGAGAGTTTAGTTAGCGGAGGGTGGTCCACAAAAAGATGAGTTCGGATGGATCATTAAGGATGTAAAAAGTTGAAAGTTTCAACTTGGTTTTTAACTTCACAATGAATAAGATGTAGAGAGAATATGGTATAGGATACATGAAGAAAATTAGGATTCCAAATTATACATATTTTACCAAGTAGTGAGAGTTATGATTAATTATGTACTTCGAATAAAGAATAATTTTATGCATTATAATATAAATATTAGTTTCTCACATTTTTGTTTCTAATAGGCAAATTAAAGAAATATGATTATTTGAAATAAATTTGACACATCAATATTTCGTGTGGGGTATTTAAACCCATATACGTTCCAAATAGCCAGTTGTATCAATATATATACTTACAGAGTTAACGTTAGTCCACGAGCATTATTATAGTTGCAGCTTCCTTAAGACTTGGTTTGATACTTAAATTATATTTTAGAGAGGAGTTTATCTCCTTGGTGCTTGATGTGTGGTCGGGTCCATGATATGTTATATTTTCTGATTCATTCAGATTCTGGATGTTGGCCATAATAGGTTGAGATGAAGAAGGTACACCGCCATTCATAGTTTTAGCCTTGTAGACGTATTTGTTGTATCCTTTTGTAATGGTGATAGGAGTTTGAGAAGGGATGAGAAGCCATTCGCACACCTAAGAATTTGTGACGCGACCAGTGCAATATTGTGTGGAATGGCCGAAGAACTCACACTTTTTACAAATTGGAGGAAGGATCTGGTAATAAATGCGGATGATAATTTATTTATCAATACAACGGATGTGTAACTCACAAGCAAATTTGGAGGTATTTTTTATCATAATGCATACCCTGCCAAAGTTAAGTATGGTACTGCTTTTGGTTTGCTTATCAACAAACTTTAGATACCTCATGGCAGTAGCAATGTAACCCAATCCCGGAATAAATTTATTGCAGTAGCTTGAGCAGTTTCACTCACATTGGTATCTCATGAAGTGGATTATGGACTAGCATTACCATCAGTTCATATCATTTCAGCACAATTAGTTATCCATCAAAAAACCAAAGACCACCCTCGAGGATAGCAGTAGCATACTCCCCATTATTCAAGGTGAATAAGTGGAAGTCAACAAGATTAGTCTTACAATAAATAATTTTGTTTGGGTTCAAGAGATCTTCATCAATAAATATTACTTGTATGACTACAAGTTTGTTTGCGAGGAAATATTCTATAAGGGTTTTACCTCATGATTTACGGTTACCACAAATTGCGTTATTTGGGATAATGAGATATTTTCCAGAGAACTCAACATACTAGATATTTTCTACTGACATGGTGGATCTATTTTCATGAATTTTAAACACAACTTTGGCCTAAGATATGTTGGTTTGAGGAGGTTGAGAAGCCTGGAGGAAAACGGGTTGGGCTTCAGAATGATGGCTTCGCTCAAAGAAATGTTATTGATGGAGGCTTTCTGTTTGGAGAAGTGTTTGAAGTTGGTTTAGGATTGGGGTAGGGAAGTTATGAGAGAGGCTCGGGGATGATGTGAAATATTTTGTGCAACTATGGCGTTCATTACGACATATAAGTGTACTTCTAGTCAAACTTATCATATAACATTAAACTTAAACATTTGGTCCATAATTAGGTTAAAATACAATTGAATTTATCTATCAAATAAAAGTGTCATAAAAAATAGTGTTGGTAATATATTTTAGTGATTGATCTATTTGATCAAATAGTGGTGGTCGGTGTAATAAATGTCATCATAATATAATGAGTAAGTATGTTGGAATAAAATAGAATGTTCGTCGAAATATTGAAATAATGTGCAAAATATGTTGAATATTAATGAAGCAACATTTTGGTTGGTGAAAATAGTAGAAGAAGTGTTGGACACGTGACCTCGAAAGTAGGTGATGTATACGAGGAAGAAAATATGGAATAACTATGAGACTAAAGTGTTTTGCTTAAAATTTAATGATCCAGTCTTTAATCCCATCAAGAGTAAAGATATGTTTTGTATTTATAGGCAATGCATTTATGATCTTTGGTCTTGAGGCCTAACATTATGCACATTTAACGTATGACTTAGTGCATTATATAATAATGATTTAGCCCTAAGATCTTTAATACTAACATATAACCTACCTGAAGTCTTAGTTTGGATAAATTACACATAAAGCTTTTATTTATATGATTGGACCTAATGGGTTAAGCCTTACAATTATATTTTTAGTAGATGTTTTTCTCTTTCTGTGAAAATTAATGAAGGATTATATATTTGTGTGTTTCTCTGCTAGTCAAGTTGATGTTGAGTCTGAGTCATATAGATTCATGCTTGAATTTTATTCTCAAAATTGTGTGAGTTGATTCTTTAGAGGGAATTTTTTTATACTGAATCGATTGTATGTCGAGCAGGAGAACCAGGCCAATTATGGATGGACTCATGAGAATCTTAATGTTTATTATCCTTATACTTGTCTTGTTGGAAGCTTTGCCGTGCAACACCTCTTTTGTGAAAAATATATATATTTTGTCGAGGGAAATACAATACAAGCATGAGTAATATTTCCCTTATTTGTTTTTATTTTCTAATAGCTTGTTATCTCATAGAAATGATTCATAAACATGTTTGGATTTGTAAGAAGTTTAAAACTTTTCTTTGAAATTATATTTTCTTTGCATGTATAGGTATGAAAGTAGACTCCTAAATTTTTTGAATATGAAAAATGACTAAGGTAGAAGTGTGTACCAATAATATTTTGATATGTTGATCCACGTTATGATCGAGTCGAAGCAATGTAAGACCCTACCATATAATATCTGAAATATGCATGTCAAGCTTATAAATTTCCAAATTGTTTGAATACCAAGATTCTACTCTTTGATCGTGAAAACCTTTGGGTGGGTGAAGCTTTGATGTCTAAAGCGTCACATGACGATCAAAATTTTACAAGTTGTTTGATTAGGGAATTTAGATCCATACCCTTTGTAATCTATATAAATGATTTAGGTGTTCTTAGTTAATTAATTGAGGGTTCATACGAACTTACCTCTCTTATGAACCAGATAAAGATTTTTTTAGCTTTGATAGTCTTAACATATAAAAAATTGGATTTATCCTAGAGGGGATGCAATGTATTTCTAGTTTTATTGGCTGAATACTTGTTGAGCATTGAGATTCTTAATATATTAATATCTCGAAATTTCTGGATCGTGGAGGAATTAACAATGTATTTCCAGTTACATCAGTCGGAGACCTTTTGAGATACGAGATTATTAAAATTTTAAGAACTTAAAATGTCATTAACGGAGGGGAAGGGAAATATAATGGTTGGTTCGACATAAGTAAAATTGGGGTCGTATGATATTTTGATATTATATATATTTGTATGTGAATAAAAAATATATAATGGTAAAAAGACATAAAGATTTAAAAATATAATGGTAGAAAGTCATAAAGATTAGTTGTGTTCGTAAGCTTGGATTGGTTGACCGATGGAGAAAGATCCTAACTGAACTTGAGGCAGTATTGAGTTGAGGTCATGTTGATGCCGAGCCAGAGTGAGGTTGGGCTAGGCCAAACCAAGCTAAATTGAGGCTGAGGCTGAGCCTGAGTTGAGGTTAGCTCGGGAAGTACCAAATGAAGTAGAATAAGTTGAAATGAGGCCAAACTAAGCTGATATGAGGGCAAAAACGATAAGTGGAGCTGAGGTGGAGCCAAAATCAGCTGAACTAAGGCCAAACTTAGTTGAGACCAAGCCAAGCTAAACTAAGTCAATTTTAAGTTGAAGAAAATTAAGCTTGAATTAAGGCTTATATAAGCTACGAACAAGATAAGTTGAGACCAAACTAAGTTGAGGCCAACCAGAGCCGAGCTAAGATTGCGTTGAACTAAGACGATTTGAGGTCGAACCGATCTTAAGATCTATGAATCAATGATAGGTTCTAGAGGTCTGGTTGAGTCATAAAAGAAGTTGTTAGATAAATAAGGTAGGTTGCCTCCTGATATTGGGTCAGACAGGTGTTTGGCGTGCATGTTATCCATATTTTCTCTCTATGATTATGAGAGGAATGATTATGTTCCTTGAGTAGACCCGGAATAATCATGGGTGGGAACGATGCTTTATGGATCTTCTAATAGACTCGTGATCCGAATGTTTCTCGGATTCTCATTCATTTAAGTGTCATATATAAGAACGGTGGAAAGCATGAATGTTTATAGAGGGAAGTTGGTAACAGCATTTTAGCATAAAGAAAAGATAATTTATTTTACAGTTGATTTGGTTGAAGCATTATGAAGTTATTGGAGTCTTAATGTATGAAGATCTTAGGATGTCATCAACGGGGAGGAAAGGATAATTTTGTGGCAGTTTAGTTGAAGACCTTTTGAGCTACGTGATTCTTAACATAGTAAGAACTTGAGGTATTTCAGCATGGAGAAATGGTAATGTAATGTTTGGTTTGCTAGAAGCCAAATTGAGGTCATACGACAGATTGGTATTACATGTAATTTTATTTGAATGAATGAAAATAAATTGAAATGACAGAGAATCAAAGCCCTTAGATGTACTTGTAAGCTTATATCAGTAGATTGAGGCAGGAAGAGCCTGACTAAAACATGAGACAGTACTTGTTAAGTGTAAGGGATATTCTTATGATTGCATTGAATTAAATATGTGATTGTGGAAAAGAAAGTGAATGTATCGAGAGAGAATTAAAGTATTGAATTTCTGTAGAGAGAAACAATTAAACATAATCTATTTCAAGAAGTAAAATTTGAACTCTTTATGCATTGTCTCAAGCTCTATTATAGGAACGCAATAAGAATTTAAGTGAATAGGTTACATAAATAGACAAATTCCATTGTGGTCCTTTATATTTACAAATAATACAAATCTTCTCTCATAACTTTAAAATTCATATAAAATAACCTTAACATTATTTTCTTAAGTTCCTGATAATTCATGTCCTTATCAACTCTGAGTTAAGGTCAGACTGAGGTCGATACTTGAGGTCGGGTTGAGCACAAACCAAGTTGATTTTAGTTGAGGTCAAGCCAACTTGATATGAGGTCGGGCCGAATTGAGCGAAACTAAGCAGAGGTCGGGCCAAATGAGGCCAAACTCAGCTGAAGCCCAACCAAGTTAAGATCAAGATGAACTTATCCAAATTAAGCTGACCTGAGTTTAAACCAAACTTCATTAATTTCAAACTAAGCCGAGTAAAGATTGAGCCGAATTGAGCCGATTTAAGGCTGAACCACACTGAGACCGAGTTGAGACTTAACCAAACTAGGTAAAACTGAGGCTGAAATGAGCTAGGTTAAGCTGAACTCAGGCCGAACTAAGTTTAGGTTGAGTCAACTGAGACAATTTGAGACCAGAACCGATCTGAAGATCTGTGGATCTAAGGAGGTGTCAAACTGATGTTCCAAATGCTCGTATGAGTCATATGAATGATCATTGGATGGCTTTGGTGGTTCAGCCTCCGATGTCGTGTCAGATGACGTTCTAATGTGCATGCTTCCTCTCTGTTTTATTTACGGCGGTAAGAGAAAAGAGTATTTACGAAAGCATTACCTTCTAGACTTTTTAGCAGACTTATGATAGGTGTATTTCTTAGGTTCTCTTAACTTTAAGTGCTGACATTGATCGTTCTAGAAATCTTTGGAGGCTATTTTTTAGTAAAATAATATTTAAAGGACTAGATGCGTTATTCAGATTACTTAACCAATATTTTAGAAGGAGAGAGACGTATTTTTTAAAGAGAGAAAGTCAAAGTAATAATTGCTCAATCATTTATCAATCACCAATTTTCAAGAGAGGGGGCGCTTTTATAGTACAAATAGTAGGTCTCACAGCTCTAACAATTTATTAATTGTGGTCTTATCCCCAAGTCTATTGTTTGTTATAAATTGGTCATTTTCCATTACATAATTAACAATTATTCTTAAGAAACTTTCTTTATTAATAAAACACTCATATATTTCTTAGATCTTTAATCTTCTCTTATCAGTAGCCCCCCAGTCCTTGTGAAAATGTTTTAGACAATGACTGTTATATGTTTTTAACTCCGTCGGATTTTGCTCGTTGCTTTCTCGTCGGATTTTCGCTGACCCTCATAGCCAGAACAAATCTGAGATTATACATATTTTGATTCATAAGAAATATCCCCGGATCTTTAACATCGATCTTTGCCCCTCAAATTTTGAGGTAAATCAATTCCCCTCGAATTTGAATCGAAACATTTTGACACTCATACCAAACGTTTCTCATATCTTAATATTTGTGACGTCACACCTTTTTTTGACACCACCAATGAAAACTTCTCTCTCTTGAAAAATGTCGATTGGCAAATCCTTGGCGTGTTTTTCTTTTTGACACAATCTAGCCTAGGGACGGTGTGACATTTCCCTAGGCACTCATTAGTCATATTCTGGACAGTTTACCCCTAGGCAAACAACTCGTCAGCTCCTTAGGCTTTGACGTTTTCAGGCCCATTCTTCCTCTTATAAGTATCTTTAGTTCATAATAAATCCTCACAAAACTTTTAGAGAGAGAAATATCTGAAAACATTATCTAGAGCGAGAAAATTAGTGTATGCCAAAACGTTCTGGTATACTGGAGTGAATAACTATTAGCCAGAAATACAAAGAAAGAAGAGCTGTTGGTTTGTACGTCGCACTTGAGCCCCAGCCCCCGGAAGTTTTATACTACGGTACCTGGCCTTCCACGAAAAACTCAACTGCTATTATTCCCTCGAATATCTACTCTCATCCATTCAGTCAATCTTGTTTAATTATTTACAAGAGTGACTCCGGAGTTATGGAAAAGATAAGCATTCAAATGGATCTTTTTCAAAGAGGAAAAGGCACCATAAGGACAATAGACGCAACCATTCAAAGAGTTCTAAAGAATCTCTATCAGGTATTCCTTCGATGTCTTCTGCCATATCTCATAGAACCTCAAGGCCCACACCTGAAATACCTCCACGAAAATTAACAAGGGTCGACGTCGCTCGGATGACTAAGCAACCTCTTTAGGTCATTCAAAAAATCAATTTTCCAAGAGAAGAGAAAGACCACACAGTTTCTAAAGAGAAGGGAACTCATATTATCGAGAGGAATCTAACTGCTGCTGCTTCCCTAATTTCTGAAGAGAAAACTACTGTTGGACATCTTCCTCAAGAAACATCCCACTTCTTCGTTCCTCAAACCATCAAATAAAACATTACTACTGTGGGTCTCCTCGAAGATACATTTGAGGTTGTTGGTTCTTTAATTTGGGATATTAACTCTTCCCGAAAAAAGAAAAACAAATCAAAAGAAGATATCGCATTGCCCCAAAAATCAACGCCTTGGTGGGAAAGAACCTCAAATCCGTCAAAAATAGGAATCTACTGGCCTTACATAAAATCCAATATAAGTACTTTGATTCATCCGAGGAAGAATGGTTAAGACTTCGATGAGGAATCCCTTCATCAATCTCCATCCACTTCCCCTTCGTTGGAGAAAACCCTCTATCACTTAAGGACAACGAACTGATAGTATATACTGATATATTAAATTAGGGACTCCGCTATCCGTTGGACCCCTTCTTCATCGAATATTTCTTAAAGATTGACCTATGTCCTACCCAATCCGGTCATAATATGTGGCATACCCTTATGGTCTGCATCATGGCCTCCAAGATTTTAGGATCCCTTTTTCCTTAGAGGAATTAATTGGTCTTTCTAGATTGGTGAGGAATCAATATTTCCCATTCTATTCTCTCACCTTCAGACATGACCAGAAACTGGTAAAAAATGTGCTTGAAGGGGACAAAAATATGAAACAACGCTTCCTCTTTTTCTTGGGGCTTTGGGAGACAGCATTCGAGGCCACTACCAGTAATCCTCACAAGCTCACGCTAGTATGGACGAACAAAGTATGTCTTTCTTTATATTGTACATCAAAAAAGTATTTGTTTTTCTTTACTGGTCCTTATACTTTTTATAAACAACAATGGATGGTATATCCAAGCCTTATGTTGACTTTGACCCGCATGCAAAAGACGTTTTTCCGAACTGAGCTTGTGGGCCAAGACTGCTTGCCTTAATAAATTTCGACTCTGATTTACCCCCATGAATCTTGTTAAAGGTCGTCTGTGGAGGTTTAACCCATCAGAAAGGCTATCATTAAAAGAACTCATGATTTCCCCCTCCCAACAAGACGTGCTAGACAGATTAGACAAGAAAGACGTAATCCTTCATCTCCCAACAAGAGATATGGCTAAAAGTCATCTTGATGAGGAATCAGATATTCCTTCAGAGTTGGAAGAGACTTCTGAGAAAGCACCAAAAGAAACAGGCACAACTAAGAGCTCAAAGGTAAAAAATACTGACAAACTCAAGAAGTTTTCTATGCCCTCAAAAAATAAACTTCCTAATCACACTTCTCCCAAGAAAAAAATGCAAAGAAAATGACTATTTCCGAGTATATCCCAGAACATTTTGGTGATATTGACTCCCCTGAAACCAAAAATAACAATCAAGTCAACACTTATCCGGAAAAGGTGACATGTGTGCCCAAACTTAATCCACTTCCACTGGCTAATAAGAATTCTTAAGAACTTCAAGAAAATATTCAACCAGCCAACTCCTCGTCACTGAATACTTTTGAAGAGGGATCTCCATCAAGCTCCTTCGAAATTCTTTTAGAGGATGAATTCTATTTTCCACTCAAAGTATTCTTCATTCCTCTGTCTCTATTGGGGAATAACTGAAATATCTCAAGGATCGGAAGAGCCATTATAAATCTGAATTCCAAGGTTAAATATTCGAAGAACTCAAACAACAACATTCAATTCTTGAACAACAGGATGATGTAATCTTTGAAAAACTTGTTGCATCTGAGCATTACATCATGCTCCTTAAGGAACTGTTTCAAGATGAAAGAGATCTTTACACACAACAAAACCATGCTAAAGAAAAACTCATTGCTCTTTAAAAAGACTCAAACACCTTAGACACAGATGGTTTTTTTCAAATGTTTCAAATATTTTGAAAGAGTTGTAAAAAAGAAAAAAGTTACTTTAAACAATGCTTAAAATGAGAAATACAATGTTGCGGAAAGTAATGCTGCAAAGTATGTTGATAAGTTAAATTCAAGGGATGCAAATGCTAGGTGTGCGTTGATACAAGAAATCCATAACGCTATCCTTATCTTAACTTGGGAAGCTTTTGGGAACATGTCCCTGTCAAATTTTTGCCCTCTTGGGATATTACTTAGCGAAAGTGAAAGTGAAAGTGAAGAGACATAAACCGAAGGTAATGACTCATCCGGATCTTCTGAGTAAAGATCATAGAAGTCCTCTTAAAGTTCGAGGTATTTTTGTAAAAGTCTTCTTGAACTTCGAGACGTTTTTGTAAAAGTTCTCTTGAACTTCGAGGCGTTTTTGTAAAAGTTTTCTTAATTCATATAATGTTATGTTTTGCTTATGCTTTCACAATGCCTCGAATAGTTCAGACCAACTTTCATTCGGAAAAATAATAGTTGAAGACCAACATCCGTTGGAAGACCTCTTAGGCCCAAAATTTAATAGTTGTAGACCAAATTTTGTTGGAAATATAATAGTTGTAGACCAACTTTCGTTGGAAGACCCTCTAGGTCCATCATCAGAATTTTAAGGCAAAAACTCATATATATATATATATATATATATATATATATATATATATATATATATATATATATATATATATCGGTACCTCATTAAAACCTTCATGTGTCTATCGGAGTAGGAAAGATTGTGTCACCGAAGTTTTACACAAAAGCAAAGAAAAAAACATATATATATTTTTTATTCACTCTAAGTACAATTTAAGATGCTCTATATTCCAAGGGTGTTTAATATTTTTTCCTTCTTTATCTTTAATCTGAATACGTTCCAGGCTTCACCTTCTCGGTTACTTCATAGGGGCCTTCCCAATTAGGACCTAATTTCTCGAGGTGCTTTTCCTTGGTGTGAAGAAAAAACTTCCTTAACACTTTATCGCCTACCTTAAATTCCATTCGTTTTACTTTACTTTGGAGGCATATCTGCTTCTCATCAATGTTTGATAATGTAACGTTTTAATTTTTGATCGCCTTCTTTTTTCTTCAGCCAAATCAAGCTCCACTCTTCTACTTATATCATTAGGCTCCTTGGAATATGTTATGACTCGATAAGACGGAAAACCACTTCGGATGGTACTATAGCGTCCATCCCATATACTAAATCAAATGGAGATACTGACATTGTTGTTAGAGGATTTGTACGGTATGCCCAAAGGACTTCTTGCAACTAATTAGGCCACTTTCCAGCTTTTCCTTCCAAAATTTTCTTTAACCCATCAAGAATTGTTCGATTAGTAACTTCTACTTTCCCATTATCTGTAAGTGGAAAGGAGCTGAAAAACATTGTTATATCCCTCAAGAATTACAAAAGCTCTTCAAATCTTTGTTATCGAATTGAGGCCCATTATCTGTAGTGATTTTCATTGGAACCCCAAAAATGGCAAAAAATATTTGAAGTAATAAATCTGATTATATCTTTGGATTTTGTCCCTGCTAATGATTCTGCCTCCACCTATTTAGAAAAATAATCTACTGCCACGATTATTTTATGTCGCCCCCGGAAACCATTGGAAGAGGACCCGCAATGTCAATACCTCATCGCTCAAATGACAATGCCTCTAATATACTTTTGAGGGGAACTCATGGCTTATGAATTATATTAGCAAATTTTTGACATGTATCACACGTTTTAACCAACTCTTTTGCATCGGGTGATATCGTGGGCCAATAATATCCTGCCAAAAATACTCTTCTGATCAATGATTTATACCCACAATATGCAGATCCTTCCCCATCATAAAGCTCTGATGATATCATTTGTGATTCAGTTTCTCCCAAACACCGGAGCAAAGGTCTAGTAAAAGATTTCTTGTACAAGACGCCCCCTAGAATAATGTACCCATGAGATTTAAAACACACTTTTTAGATAATAACTTGTCAATCGGTAACTCATCACTCTCTGAAAATTTGATTATGTCTTGCCTCCAATCTTCATCTTCACAAATGGATACTTTAATGTCTTTATCAATATTCCTAACTATATGCTCTGGATTTTTACAGACTGATCGATTATCCAATGTAATAATCCACGGGTATTTCTCATAATATGAAATAGTGGCCAAAGAATCCGCCACAAAATTGTATTCTCTTCGAACATGTTCGTATCTTATATTTTCGAAGCTTAAATACTTGTCTTTTAGCACTTTCAAATACTTCACTAGATGATCCTTTCGAGCCTCGGATTGCCCTGATGCATGACTAATGAGAAGTTGTAAATCACTAATTAACTTAATTTTTTTAGCCCCACAAATTTGTGCAAGCCTTAATCCTGCTAAAGTTACTTCATATTATGCTTCATTATTTATTGTTTTGAACCCAAATCGAATGGCTTGAAACAATGCTATTCCTTCCGGAGAAGCCAACTGTATCCTAGCCTAATTTTCAGATGTACTTGATTCTCCATTCATTCGAATTATCCACTCAGAACGCTCATAATGAAACTGGACTAAAAATATTGTCAGAGCTTGAGCTTTAATTGCATTACTTGGTTCAAACTCAATATCAAAATCCCCTAACTCAACCGACCATTTAGTCATTCTCCCCGAAATATCAGGTCTTTGAAGCATGGTTCTTAGTGGAAAATATGTCTATACCGTAATAGAATGAGCTTAAAAAAATGGCTGCATTTTTCAAGCAACAATTACTAACGCAAGAGCCAACTTTTCAAATTTCAGATACCATTTTTATGCATCCAATAAGCTTTCACTAATGTAATACACTAGCTTTGGGACATTATCTTCTTCTCGGACTAGTGCGACACTTACATCATAATCTGAGATATCTATGTAAACAAACAATCTCTCTCCTTGACAAGGTTTAGTAAGAATTTCCGGGCAAGAAAGGTACTCTGTAATTGGGTGAAAGGCCTCCGAACATTCTTTTGTCCAATTGAAACAATTTGCATGTCTTAAAATTTGGAAAAAAATATTTGTCCAAAAAACGAGATATAAATTTGTTTAATGTTGTCAATCTTCTCGTTAAAATTTTAACTTGTTCTATATTCTAAGGAGGATTCATATATGTAAGGGCTTTTAACTGTACTAGGTCAACTTCAATCCGTTTTTTGCTTACTATATATTCGAGGAACTTTCCTGATCTGACCCCAAATGTGCATTTCTTTGGATTTAATTTTAAATTCACCATTTTCAAGTTGATAAAGGTTCTTCTAAATCATCAAATGATTTTCATCCTTCGAACTTTTGACCAACATATCATCAATATATACTTCAACGTTTCTCCCAATTTGCGACTCGAAAGTCTTGTTCACTAGACGCTGATAAGTTGCCCCTGCATTTTTCAACCCAAACGACATTACTTTATAACAGTGCAAACCCCTTCCAGTAATAAATGAAGTGTTCTCCTCATCCATTAGATCCATCTTGATCCGATCATACCATGCATAAGCATTTATGAAAAAAATCAACCGGTTTCCTTATGTTGAATCTACTAGTAGATCAATCTGTTGGATTGGAAAAGGATCATTTGGGCAATCTCTATTCAAATCTATGAAGTCTACACACATACGCCATTTGTCATTTTTATTTTTTACCAAGATCGGATTTGAAGCCCACAATGGATAGCAAGACTCTCAAATGTGTCCAACTCTAGTTAAACGTTCTACCTCTACTATTATTGCCTCAGAATTTTCATGGGAGAAAGGTCTCATTTTCTGAATTATTGGTCTAACATTGTTCTTGATTGAAAACTTATGACAAATAATTGCCGAAGAAATACCAGTTACATCTTCAGAACACCAAGCAAACATATCCAATTTTGAGGATAAAAAATCAAATAACATTTGTTTTAAATCCAAAGACAATTTTGTTCCAATATTTAACACTTTTCCTTATGGATATATATGATCCTCATAATCTTCTTCATGAACCAACATACTGGGGGACTCCCTTGGATCATCAAAAATGGTTTGGTTCTAAGGAAGTCCCCGCTAGCTGATATGCTTTTTCTGACTTATTCCCTCGAATTTTCTTGGAAGATAAAGCAATTCCATAACACTCTATAGCCATTTTCTGGCTACTTCTAATTGTTCCAACATTATTCCTACGACACACTTTAAACACTGATGTATTATGGAAATAACAGCATGCATCTTTGACAACCACGACCTCCCAAAAATAGCGTTGTAAGATGTAGGTGTATCTACGATGATAAACAAAATCTCAACCTCTTTTTTCTGAAAGGTCCCCGGCCTAACTCAACCGTACTTTCAAATTCTCCAACCACTTCAGCAGTCACCCTTGTAAACCCTACAATAGTTCTATCGGATCGTCGGGATAACTAGCGGATCAACAATTTTATTATAAGTTCTCATAAATAAAATATTGGTAGAATTTCTTGTGTCAATTAGGACCCTTTGCACATGATCACTGGCTATCCCTGCCGTAATTACTACCGCATCTTCGTGTGGGCCTACCATATTTCGCATGTCATCGTCCTCGAAATAGATTATCGGGAAGGGAGCTTTATATTGATGTGTCGAGGCACCCACCTTTAAATGGATAGTCAAACTGACTATATGCCTTTTCCGAGAACTGTTCAAATTTCCTGCAACAGTGTCACCCCCAAAAATTGCTAAAGGTTCAAAATAAGCACATAAGTCACTAACCATTTTTTTGGGACGATCTCCTCTACCATGTTAATATCATTTATGACTTCTTTTGGATCTAAGTATTCAGTCGCAATATCAAACGAGTCAATCTCCTCGGAAATGACCAATGCAATGTCTTCTTTCTTTGCCTTTTTTTTAACCATCGGATTTTTGTTAGAATTCTTCTTTACAAAATCTGTCAATTTCCCATTTTCAATTAACACCTGAATTTCTTTCTTCAAAGCAATAAGATATTTTGTGTCATGACCAACATCCTCATGATACTTGCAAAACCTATTGTGTCTATTTTCCCTCGGGGTTTAAATTGGGAAAGGTTTTCGAAATTGTACACGACCACGAGTTTTGTCAAATATAGTTGCCACGCACTCAGTCAAATCTACAAAGTATTATGGTCGAATCCATTTGTTAGATATCATCTTGTTGTGTGCTATATGTCTGCTGATTTACTCCGGGCCTCGGAGGATATTAGTTCACTGATTTTGGTTGTGCATTAACTCGGGGAGGCTGAGTGGTAACAAGAGATCTTTGATACTGTTTTTCCTCTAATTGATCACTAGATCCTTTTTCCGAAGCTTGAGTTTCTTCCACCAAAATCATTTTTTCAACCTGATCAATAAGAGTTTCAAATGTCATTACCTAACTCTCAGCCACAATGTCTTTTAATATTTCAGGGAGAAGCCTCATTCGGTACGCTGCCAAAGCCCCAGAATCTTTACAGTATTCCATTTCAGTTTTTCCCTTAACGAAACAGTTGGTATAATTTGAGAGTTAATTATGATTTTTATGTATCAGGCTCCGAAGGTATGGGCTAACCAATGTCTTGCAATTACTGCTTCTTATTTTTGGAAGCGAGAAAGTTCAATTTTATTACTGATACATAGAGTCCATTGAAAATAAAATTAGATGTACCCCTGCTCCATAACCGATATTGTTTGAAATTTTATCGGTTTAGACTATTTATATGGATTTTGGATTATTATCTAAATGAGCTAGAATTGTTGTTTGAAACTCAATGGGGAAGTACCCTAAGCTTGTTATTTAATGGCAGTCCTAGGCTCAAACTTGTTGTTGAAATATCGAAGATTTTTTTAACATTATTTTAGTCTTTTATAGATATAATTCATATAAAACATTCTGCATAGGTAAAAAGGTTCGAACAGCAATTGAATGAGCTTGAAAATATGGTCTCATTTTCCCAACAACCACCATAAGAACCATTGATACATTTTTCAGCTGTAGGTAATGAGGCCCGCATCAAAGAGAGATTTAATTACATAGTAAATGACTATGTACGCTTTTTATTCCCTTACTAGGACTGCGCTGACAATATAGCAAAATAATACTAAGTAAAAATATAGAGTATCAATTGAGTTTGATTGTGTCGTGACTTTGGGGGAAACCACGTGTTGATTAAGTTTTTAGAATTTTTTGTCACACTTTAGGGTCTAGCTGACTCCCTACCCCTCCCCATCCCACATATCTCTTAGGAGTTGGAAATCGGAGTGCACTTATCCAAGGATCTAGGGTGAATCAATTGAGTAAAGCCAACACTTTTGTGATGATATTGACCTCTTTGTTATTTGTGATGGCTTCATGAATGTTAAATTTGATAGTTTATTTAGGTCCGTTTGGATATATTTATCGTTGATCAAATATCCTAATAATTTTTCTAACCATACTTCACACGTGCATTTTTCATGGTTAAGCTTTAAGTTTATTATTCTGAGGTTTTTTTAAAGGTTTCTTCAATATCGGCCATGCGGTTCATGTCTCTGTGCTTGTGACCAATATATCGTCTATGTGCACTTGTATGATTATTCTGATTTCAATTAGAGAACTTATTGTTTACCAAACTTTGATATGTTGTACCTCTATTTACAAGATCAAAAGGCATTACCTTGTAATAGTATATCCCTTGTTTTGTCATGAAGAATGTGTGTTTTCATTACTTTGATGGATTGCGATCTGGTTTGTACCCTGAGTAAACATCCATGAAGGATGGTATCATATTACCCGAAGTGGTTTATACCATTTGATCAAGCATGGCACCGGGAATGGATCTTTTGGACATGCTTTTTTGAGATCTTTATAATCCATAGATATGCATCATTTATTGTTCTTCTTCTTTACCAACACCGGATTTGTAGCCCGTATAAGATTAAGACCTTCCATGATATGGTTGATTTGGCCTAACTGAGTGATTTTGGTTATGATGCCTTCTGATTTCTCATGGGTGAAGGATCAAAGTATTTGTTTTATCAACCTACAATTTTTATTTATAAACAACTTATGGAATGTTGTCATGGCTGGTATACTGAAAAAATCATGTGCATACCAAGCAAATACTTTCACATTCTTTGATAAAAATGTTAGCAAATTTATTCAGACGACCCCTAGTAAGTCATGACCAATGTGAACTATTGTTCCCACTTCAAGTTTTGGATTTTATACCTCATTTCATGGTTTCATTGTATGATGGGCCTCCTTTGGATCATCTATATCGTGTAAGATTATGGAGGCCCAGACTAACTGCTATTTGTTACATACCAGGGAAGTAACCTAACACTCTCAAGCGACGGGTTGACTAGTTTGATTACTCTGATCTTTCTATTAATGATGTCAAATGCTTTGATGCACTGTAGAAATGATTGTGTGCATCCTATTGAGTCATAAATACAAAAATGTAGCATTGTAAGACAAATGACCATTTTCGTTCATAAAAAGGCATTATACCTTCTTCTTACATTCTCTTTATTTTATAACTAAATTTAACTTTAATTTTTCGAGTACCAGAGTCTACACTCTAGTGAAACTAGTCAAGCGTTTTTAGAATTTACTAGATGCATCCTTAGATCTGAATATAGGTTTTCTTGAAAATGATATTAATTGAGCTTCATATATTAATCAAGATTCTTATGATTTCTACCCCAGCATTATTGGCGATTATTATGTCCGCATATTTGCGGGATCATATTATACCTCTTAAATCATCATATTTGAATATGATGGTGATGGTAGGTAGTTATGTAAAATCGGCTGAATCTTGACTAATTTGTTGAACTTCGAGATCAACTATGTGACAATTTCGAGGGAAATTCATAATTTTAGAAATAGTGTCGTCTCCAATGGTGTGCTTGTCGAGATCACGACCCAAATAATCATTGTATGTTTTGTAAATTATAAAAGTTTTTACCATTCAGGGTGTCACAACTGGGGATGGGACCTAATGGAGTTCAGTCTATGGTGTCACTGAATGGCTCGCTAGATTATATCGAGAACTTGAAAGGGCCCAAACATTTGATAAACTTAAGAGGCTTACCATTGTCGATGA
This sequence comes from Limnanthes douglasii subsp. nivea, assembly GCA_036936605.1. Lineage (NCBI taxonomy): Eukaryota > Viridiplantae > Streptophyta > Magnoliopsida > Brassicales > Limnanthaceae > Limnanthes > Limnanthes douglasii. The sequence continues at coordinate 171,253,159 of JAUPFV010000004.1, read as the reverse complement.
TATTTTGGATTCCATTCTTCAAAACAATGCATTCCCTTACTTGATGATCGTCCTCGTTACGGTACTTATAGAACTTGTTTAGATTTGTTTTATCTCTTAGTGTCTACATTCGTTCAGGTTTTGAAAGTTGGATGACGTATTTGGGTTAGTCGTAGATGACTGTTATATTCTTAGTGAATTATGTGTACTAGATGTTTGAAGTCATGACCTTTTTTTCTCATTTTGATAGTATATTTATGTTTGAAGGATCTTCGACGTGACTGTTCAGAATGATGTCTAGTTATTTAGATTGGAGCAATAGCTAAAATGTTAATGAAAACATAAGTTGGATAACATGAGGGATATGCATTGGGCCTTCCCGACAGTCTCACACGCATGATTTAGTCAACTTTAGCTTGTTTCTTGATATGGACTAAGAAAAGCCATGAGATCGAAGAGGATGTCTTGCTTGTATGCAATACATGTTACAAGATCACAACAGGTCTATAAAGTTTTATTTGTTCTAAAAAAAACTCTCTGTGTACTTATATATTCATATATGTTTTCGTTGGGCTCATCGTAATCCTCATTTCAACGAATTACTTTTCTCACGAGAACCCGATAATTAAATGTTGTTCATAACGCTTTAAAGGTGTAAATCGCACACAAAAGTACCCGTTAGACCATACAATTACACTACTTCGAAAGATACCACAATTTACACTTGTTAGACTATATAATTGCACTCTTTCGAAAAGATACCACTATTTAAACTAATATCCTACTACTTTACTTATTCCTACTATTATTATTTTCCTGTGCATTTTGTTTGTCCAAGCTTTTGACAAAGCAGGAATTGTAGGAATACTGAATCGAACTCTCTGCAGTCATGACAGTTTAATGAAAAGTAATTAGATATGATAAAAAGCATAAGCATTAAAACTCAAATATTTGTTCAAATCAAAAACTTAGGGGATCGACTACCCCATTACGTCTAACCCCAAAAGCTCAATTCTTCGCATCAAGCGAACTAAAAATCAAGTACTCATGGTACGACCAAACTTCACACCAAATGTTATTTGGTGCAAAAGACATGTAGTACCTAAACCAGTACAACAAAGGACTTGAGTATATTATACTAGAGCTGTCAATTTTGGACACGACATGTAAACCCAACACGAACACGGCCCGAAATTTTAGGGTTAGAGACCTGTTATTTCAGACCCGATGAAATTAAGACACGACACGAACCCGACTCGAAAAAAAACGGGTCGGGTTCGGGTTGGGTTTGTGTCACCCGAAACTGACCTGTAAAACCCGAAAAGACCTGTAAACCCGAAACTGACCTGTAAAACCCGAAAAGATCTGTAAACCCGAAACTGACCTGTAAAACCCGAAAAGATCCGTAAACCCGAAAAGATATGTAAAACACGAAAAGACATGTAAACCCAAAACAGACCTGTAAAACTCAAAAGACCTATACACCTGTAAAATAAAATATTGAAAACACTTAATAAAATTTTATTAATAAAATAATATTATTTTAAAAATTTGACCTATAAATTAGAACACCAAAAATACTTATAAAACTTTAGTAATGAAATAATTTTATTTTAAATTTAAAAGATATAAAATAAATAGTATGCTTAAATAAGTATATGAGGGAGGACAAATGATGGTTCATATGTTTGCTATAAAGTTTTGAATTTTATTCTTCTTTCACGTATATTAATAAAGTTTTGAATCTTTCATCTTCTGTGTATATAAATGATAATATTAAGAATAAAAAATGGAAATGATTTATTATTTAACAGCTTTTTTTATCTGATTCGTGTGAGTTTGCTAGATTTATTAATAGATATTGAATGCATTCAATCTTGTTTTGTGGGATGAACCGATTTACAATTCTAGTGGTTATTTGTTAATAAGTGACAACTTAGTGGTTATTTGATATTTTCTGAAATTTATTTAATTTATCTCATGTGTTTTTTTTTATGTTTAGGTGAGATGCCAAACCCATCATCACCATATATTTTACGGTAAGATAACTTCACCGGTGTAAATATATGAAGTAAGCGTATCTTGACTTTATATAAATATAGTGGACCAATAAAATTTTAAAAAAGGATGTAGCTCAAATGGTAGAGCGTCCGCTTTGCATGCGGGAGGTACAGGGTTCGATCCCTTGCATCTACATTTATTAAGTTTTGCCTTTATGAAAAATTCGTGTCAAACAGGTCGGGTTCGTGTCAAACGGGTGTTTCGTGTTGGCTACAATTTCGTGTCAAACAGGTCGGGTTCGGGTCCAACAGGTTTTTAACAGGTCGGGTTCGGGTCTTTGAACCTGACACGAATTTCGGGTTCGGGTCGGGTTCGTGTCACAGGTTCTAAAATTTCGGGTTGGTCAAACCCGACACGAACACGACCCGAAACCCGAAATTGACAGCCCTATATTATACTCTCTCCAGTAGACTTTAAAACGTTTTTAAAATAACCTATATACATTTTGAACTTCCAAAATTATTTTCAAACTCAAGCTTTTACTGTAATTTCCACCGTTCATCTTCAAACAAAAAGAAAGTAGATATTTTAAATCATAGCTTGACCAGAAATATAATTTTACAGTATGAGTTAAAACCATATTTCAATTACTATTTGTATCAGTAGCAAAACTTCAAAGGAAAAAAAAAAGACTCTAGCAAGATTGGTAATAATCATAGCAAAATAAAATTCTATTCTGAGTATGTATAGTCTACAAGGCCTTGTATACACAATTTACCCCATTAAACTGCAATCCTCTAGGGAAAAAGGTTGAAGTATTCCACTAAGAGTTAAGGAACTTTTCTCGGTAAGGTCTTGTTGGGTAAGAAGGTGGCAAATAAAAATATCAATTATTCCTGCTTGTTTCGAGCCGCCCTTGCACGGTGCCTAAGCTCGGCTCTTTTCCATTTAACCATATGGTAACACATGGAAAATAGCATGTTTATCTGCAGAAGACAATAAAAACCAAGAGGTTTCAGTTTTGAAAACAGCAACTCCAAGGAGCAGAAACTAAAACGAGAGTTATATATACTAACCAAGATTATAATGGAGATGACAAGAAGAGGTCCAGACCAGAGTACCGACAGGAAAACTCCGTGGGGGTCAAAGTAGTTTTGAGTTGCAAAGCTTTTCCAATTGTTACCCAGGAATCTATTGAAACCCTCCGCAAAATATACTCCAGCCACTACATAACATTCTTACAGTAAAAAAAATCAAATCAAACCTAGGGGATTGTTTGGTGCACGAAACTAGCTAAGATGCTAGCTTAAAATAAGCATACAAAAACACCTATGGTGCTAGATCGTCATAAACATACTAAAACACCTAAGGTGCTAGATCGTCATAAACATACTAAAACACCTAAGGTTGTCTGGTGCACTTTAGAACTCTAGCTTTACTGGAAATATAAACTCAAACTTCTTAAGAATGCCTATTTGAAGAAAAACTTGAAAAGTTACAGAAAAATATCAGCCTTTTTACATTTTTATTTTACGCCAACAAACTTTAAAAGCTAGTTGTTTTCGAGTCTAAAAAGCAAGACCAAAAAAAAACAACTCCTGGTTTACAAGTTTAAAACTTAAAACGCCTATGGACAAAATCAACCCCTTAGAAAAAATATATGTTCGTGCAAGGATTTCTAACAAAGCAAGTCTAAATTCCTGAAAATCATGAAAAGATCCAATACCAGATCTGAATTTCTTCTACAAAGCAAAACTTAGTACTTGCAATAAAACACCTAATGAAATTATATGGAAAAGGCAATAATAAACTCACATGTCAATAAGAACAAGCACGAATGAAAGTTGAGATTCTTCCTTGAGAGAAGGGTTACGACGAGCAACACAAAATGAAATGTCAATAAGGATATTAACCAAGGTTCCTGAAAAATAAATGAGAAATGAATTATAAGGGGTATAGATACTTGTAGAAACATCAGGCATTGGATCACAGATTCAATCAACAGCTTCTAAGATAAGGTCTAAAACAATAATTGCGATTGAATAATGAATTACATAACATATCAAGAAGGTAGAGTGAGATAGTGATACAAACAGAATCATCGATAAGCTTAAACTACTACAACACTTCTACACTGATAGATACATCATACTACTGCTTTCGCCATGATTGATGATCCATTGTAATGAAAAATGGCTTAAGAAAATGCATCCATACTCCCTAAAATTTCATTAATCACCTTTAAATTTTGTGAAACCCAAATAGAGTCCTAGGATTTCCTTATTTGCGTTTTCACAAGAATCCAATGTTCATTGAAGAGTTTGATTTATATACAACCCATAACTACATTCGATGAAATTTCATATCGTGCAAGCAGAACTAGATCTAATTTCTCCATAAAATAAACTAGAGATTTAAAGTCTGCTTAACACAAAATCATGACCTTCGAACAATCTTATTGTACAGTTCAAACCTAGTTCATACTAGGAGAATCGTAAACTCAAGTGCATGTAGAACCCTAGCTAATGACGAGCAACGAATATGAAGCAGAATCAATACTTCAAATCACAGAGGGAGTGAGGAGAGGGAAGCACGAACCTTCCAGTCGATGGCGTGGAAGAACCCGATGAAGTTATCGTAAGCGGGACGGAGACCGGTACGGAGCTCCGACGAGAGTTTTTGCATCAGATCGGCCATAAGGTCCATGTGCTGATCCATAGCGGATCTTAACTCCTCCATTTCTTCCCAAATGTACAGATCGAAGGCTCAAGTGAAGTACGATTTGCAGGCTTAGTTTACAGTTAGTCGTATCATAAATGATATACGGAACAGGAGAGTAAAAGTATAGTGTTTTAAACTCGAAACGACCCAGAATGAAAAAAGAAGGAAAGTCTAGAAACCAAAGTATATTCATATGAATTTGGTAGGCCCAGTTAAATAAAGCATGGGCCACGGGCCACCATGTCGAACGAGCGATTCGTAAACTAAATGATATCTTAATGTCATTATCAATTGATTGAAATTGTAAAATTGAATTTGAAACTGTAAGATTGCATACTTATTTTATCAAAATATTGAATACTGTAACTACCGTATACAAACAAACATAATCAGAAACAGTAAATAATTAAACTCGGAACAAAAGTAAAGTAAATAGCTTTTGGGTTTGGTAGTTCTTTGACTGTGTTAAAGAAAAAGATACTAAATAATTAAGATAAATTTGCTATTATTTTTTTTAAATTTAAACAGAGTTAAATAATATTATATATATATAGCCAAAAAAAATAGAATTCTTGCCAACCAAGAGTCTAAAGTTAAAATCTTAATTTTCATTGCATCTAAGATTTTTGTTTACTATTTCTAGTAAAATTTAGATTTGTTGGAAAGATGATTTCAACATCACCTTCGTTCAAGACCACCTTCGGTTTTTTCACACTAAAGTTATCCACAAATACATTGATAAAGTCTTCAATCTCACCATAGTCTACGCTGAATGTCAAAGGTTAAAGAGAAGAGATCTCTGGAGCTTCTTTAATATTATTTCTCCTACTGTCAAAGAGTGGATGGTAATTGGAGATTTCAACTTCATCATCTCATGTGATGAGCAAATTGGTTGCTCTTCATTTTGTACTAATAGTGTTGAGATTTCAATGATATTATGGATTCTTGTCACTTGTATGATGTTGGCTACACCTAGACCAACAAGTCAAACAGAAGAGGTTGGATCGCGCTTTCCTCAATTCAGAATGGTTTGATTACTTCAATTGCACTAAAGTTGCCCATATGGCCAAAACCTGCTTCGATCACTCCCCTTTTTGTGTGTCTATTTCTAATTACATATCTACCTTCAAATCAGGTTTTAATTTCTTAACTCGTGGATCTTAAATGAAAACTTTTTTCTATTGTTGAAACTAACTGGAACTTAGATATGCATGGCTACCCTCTTTACGTTTTTCTGGAATAAACTCAAAAGACTCAAAACGGCCCTAAAAGTCTGGAACAAATAGGTGTTTGGAAACATTTTTGACAATGTCTTGAAAGCTAAAATCCATGTTAAAGACATGGAAAACATTCACCAACTCTCTCCTAACAATGAGAACCTTACTAAGCTTTCTAAAGCTAATGCTCAACTCTTTCAAGCCCTATCTATGGAAGAAACTTATTGGCAGCAAAAAACATACTCATCTTGGCTAAAAGATGGCGATAGAAACACAAAAATCTATCATGCTTATGTTAACAAGAAAGTGAGAAGGAATTATATTCACAATATCAAAGATGGCAACACTTGGCCTCATGATGATGACGTTATTTGTTCCTCTGATGAGTCTTATTTTCAATTAATTCTTAGTGAGAATCATTATACTGATTTTAAAGAAGAATCTAACATAATGCATAGCCCTATCTTAACTAACATCTCTAACCTCATTGATGATGTAGATATTTAAATGATGATGAACAAGCGTATATAAGATGAAATTCTATCTGTTATAAACAGTTTAGCCTCTTTAAGCGCCTGAAGTGGATGGTTTCAATATAAGCTTTTTCTTTAGTTGCTGGCACATCATTAAAAAAGATCTAATTGCTGCATTGTCCTCCTTCTTCACGGGTCATAAAATTCCTCGAGAAATCCTAGATACTGGCATCTGCCTCATTCCAAAGACCTGCAATCCAACAAGATTGAAAGATTATAGGCCTATCATCCTCTGCACTTTAATGAATAAAATAATCTCTAAGATTATCTACACCAAGCTAGCTTCTCTTCTCCCTAAAATAATTTATAACATGCAAGGTACTTATGTCACTAATAACTCTATTCATGACAACATTTTTATAGCCAAAGAAATTACCTATGATTTAAACAGAAAATATAAAACAGGGAACATTCTTATCAAAGTCGATATGGCTTAGGCCTTTGATAGAATATTCATTAGCTTTATCTCTATAAAGTTTTAACTTCATTTGGTTTTAATTAAAATTTTGTCAACCTAATTAATATCATGGGTAGAAATGTCTACTCCTCTATTCTTATAAATAGAAAGTTGTTGGGTACATTAAAACTAAAAGATTCCTTAGACAATGGGACTCATTGTCTTCTAGTATTTTCATAATAGTTGAAGAGATTCCGATTAGAGGTCTTATTAATCTATTCCAGACAAATAAGTCTTTTAAATTTGCTACTAGAAACAACCTTTTAATTTCGTGCATTGCATTTACTAACGACAAATATTTTTTACAAATAGTCTTAGTTCTTCTATTACTACTTTAAGTTTATTTTTACAGGACTATCAATACATATCAGGTCAAGCCATTAATAAAGAGAAAACAAAAATTTACACTGCAAACAACTTCTCACCCATTATAGCTAACTCCCTTACTAGCACCACTGGTTTCAGCACTACCTCCCTCCTTTTTACCTATTTGGGTGTCACTCTTAACTCTAACAATCACTCCAGCAACTTCGTCCATCTCCTTGATAAAATCAGGTTAAATATTAATGATTAGGAAGATAAGAACCTAAGCTATGGTGGCAGAGTAACCCTCATTTCCTCTATTCTCATGGCATATCTTATGTATTGGCTCCAAAGCAGTACAATCCCTAAAGGAATCATCAACAAAATTGAAACAATTCTCAAAAATTTCTTATGGGGCTCTAACCAGAAAGCTCACAAGATCCACTAGGCTACTTGGTCTAAAGTTTTCAAACCATATAATGAGGATGGACTTAATATTCATAGTATCAAGGATTTGCACAAAACTTTTTCATACAAGTTGTGGCTGAAATTTAGAGAGAGAAATTCCTTATGGGCTAACCACACCCACAACATGTACTGCATAAATTAACACCCTCTCCTAGTTAATTTTAATGCTAAAGCTAGCTCTCATGTTTGGAAGCGACTTTCACAAATTAAAAAGTTTGTTGAATCTAAAGTCAAGTGGGACTTGGGCAATGGAAAATACGATCTTTGGATTGACAACGATTTTCGTAAATCCTATCTTATCATCATTGATGATGATTCTGATAACAGTTGGTATAATCGAGATAATGTGGAGAATTACTGGTTGAATTTTTCTTGGAACACAGACAGACTCAAAACCTTCTTATCCTCTAATGATCTCCTTTTTATTTATAAACTGTTTATTAATAGCTACAAGGCATATTCTATAAGGTGGCTTGGATCTAAAGATGGTAAAGTATGTACCAAATCTAGCTGGAACCTCATAAGAAGTCCCCATAACAATTCCAGTCTTTACAACAAGCTTTGGGATTCCATCACACCTAATTTTTTTTTTGGCTTGGAGGCTCCTTTACGGTTGGATTACTACTAATACATCTATGTAGAAAAAGGCATTGGCCTCTGGCATCTAAATACCAATTTTGTGAAAATATTGAAACAGCCACACCTCTTTGTTGGCTGTAAGATTTTCTGGAGTTTATGGTCTTACTTCACTAACAGCTTCAATATCAATATAGCAGACATATGTCTATCACTCACATATTAAAGAGTTGGCTATGGTCTTCTAACAAAGACACTCCTCTAACCACTATCCTCCCTTCTATTATCCTTTGGGTCATATGGCAGCTAAGAAACAGATCAAAGTTCAAAGGTACTTACTACTCTGCTACCTTCTCTATTAACTACACCAAGAACATGATTTCCGTGCTAGATCATGCCTATTTGTTAAAAAGTGAGCATCGGGATCCCTACTCTTCTATATCCTTCGATATGGGTTGATATCATCACTCTACTACTATCAACAAGCCTATCTACATCAAATGGAACCCCCTATAAATCTAACAGACTCAAGATGAATATAGTGATTCTAGCCTTCTAAATGGTGATGCTAGTGGTAGTCTTATTTTTAAAAACAATAATAGTGACCTTATCCTTATTAAGAGTTTATAGTATGGTAAGCTTACCTACTTAATGGTTAAGTCCTGCGCGCTCCTGGATGGCCTCCTCGTCTGAAAAAAGAAAGGTTGGATTAATGTCGATATTGAGACTGATTGCCAAATTCTTGTTGATCTACTTTCTACTAGTAATCACTTATGGCCTCTAAACTCTATATTAAACTATTGGCGTAGTCTCTTAGTACAGGTTAGCTCGTGAAATAACATCTAAATGTAAAATAGATTTTAAGTTCTCTAACCTTCAAGCCTCTAATCAACTAAATGTCATAATCATTATGGAAAGTTTGGGGCTTGGATACATTAAAATTTGAGTTATGATAATACATAATTCTACTTTAAATCCATATCATACTCTAATGGCAGCTCGCATTATACTGCAAAGCAAATGCTAGATTATTTGTTTTCCTAATCTTTTCAGGTATATCTTAATTTCATTACCTTCTTGTGTGAGTATGATTGAAACATACTTTGGATCTCCTCTTGTTTATTCCTCCAAGATACTTTACTGCTTCAGTTTTCGCCTGGCTATAAATCGCTCATACATGCAGATTAAATTTTACCCAGCTGAGTGCAATTCAACCTCACTGTTTGGGTCTTTAGAGAAACCCTCTCCTCTAGTGGATGATGTTGCTACTGTAAAGCCCATGATTTCTTGACAAAGCTCTTTGAATTCTTCTACCATATGGCTGGATCAATTCCTTTGAGTTGAAGTATTTTGAATTCATGATAAAGAAAACAAATTATATAAGATAACCTTAATATTCTATCATGAAATACATATGTTTTGATCCTATATGTTCTTTTAGCTCAGCAGGATTTCCTGCCTTGCTTTTAGCCTGCAGATTAAATTTTCCCAGGTGTTATTAGTTCTTAATCAAATTAATCAGAGCATTTACCTCTGCTTTGGAATGTTGGATTCTCTTTAAAATCCATCATATGATTTCTCCTTATTTTCTGTTCAGTTAGTATCCATTTACTGATGCTTCATGTTTGCCTTTTAAAATAAAGTTGAGTGCTTTCAACCCACTATTTAGTTCATTGGTGAAAACCTCTCTTCTGATGGATGATGATTTTGTTTCAAAGCCTAAGATTTCTTGACAAAATGCCTCTAATTTGAGGAGTTTTGAATTCTTGACAAAGAAACCAAAGCAAATAATAATAATTGATTTCAGGTTCCTCAATATTTAATCTTAGATATGTATCGTTAGTTACCTGATATCCTTATTCTTTAAGTCTTCTTATTGTCGTTATTTTTCCTACAATTCTTATGGTTTTAATTATGCTTATTTTGTAAATATTTCATCATGATTACTCTAATCTTAAGGTTGCAAGCAATAACTTAACAGTAAGCCTCCATCCTTTCATTTGTAGATTTATATCCAGGTTCATGCTTCATAGTTGATCCATGCTTCAAAATTGGCTTCTTCCGTTTGAAGAAGCTCAGTGAAAATCCCGTTTTTCTCTTGATTAAGCTTTGTTTAGCTGAGCTAAGTTTTTCTTAACTAAGGATTTAGATTTGTGCCGACTATTCCTGACTACCTATGTATTAAGTGTAGTTTATATATTTTAATAAGAAGCCAAGCAAGGATGAAGGTGTAGGGCCTGCTCACTTCTCTCTCACACATTTATTAGTGTGGGCCCTACCTTTTGGTTTCTTACAAGAAACAACTAAGCATTAAATGAAGGGTGACTTACAAGCAACCTCCTTTCATTTAATGCAAATGGGTTTCTTGCAAGTAACCATTAACTTCTTTTGGAAGCATGAGTGGCTTCTTTTGTAAGCCTTGTTTTGCTATAAAAAGGACCATGAGTTGGTCTTGGAGAGCATCTCTTGAATCACTTGAAACACTTCACTAGAGTGTAACATTGTTTGTAATATTGTGTGTGACACAATCTAGAGAGAAACACTTTGAGTGAGAGAGAAATACGGGTAGTGTTTATGAGAATTTGTTTAGGTGATCTGTGAGATTACTATTCTCTTTTGGGGTATAATATTTGGGGTGAGAAAGGTGAGTGTATAACTCTTAAGTGTATGGACGGAGACTCCAATATTTGTAATATTTTTGAGTTATAGTGATTCTTATTTTTTCTCCCGTGGACGTAGGCAAATTAGCCGAACCACGTTAAATTCTTTTCCTCTTGTTTGTTCTTATTTCCGCATTCGTGGGATTATTTTTCCCTACAACTGGTATCAGAGCCAACTTGCAGTTCCATATCCTTCTTCTTCGTACAAAAATGGAGGAACGTACGAATATTAGTGGCAATTATATGATCATACTCACGGAAACAAATTATTCCATTTGGAAAACCATGATGGAAGATTTGTTGTACTGTAAAGACTTGTTTGATCCTATTGAACTAAAAGGGGTCAAACAAGGTGCAACAAGTGAAGCAGATTAGAAGAAACTCAACCGTAAAGTTGTTAGTGTGATTCGACAGTGGGTTGAAACAAGGGCGATTCGCGACACCGCAAAAGAAACTGATGCTTTCAAATTATGGAAGCATTTAGAAGAAATGTATCAGCTCAAAAATGCTCAAAATAAATCTGTCATCATAAGGAGACTTGTGAACCTGAAACTTTATGATGGGCAAAGTGTATCTGACCACTTGGCGAAATTTGACGAGATTCTCGACAATTTGACGAACATGGAGCTGTCCCTAGCTGAAGAAATTCAAGCGTTGATTTTGTTAAGTTCTTTGCCGGATGGCTGGGAAACATTTGTGGTAGCTCTTAGTAATTCAGCACCACAAGGAAAGGTGACGTTAAGCATGGTAAAGGAAAGTATCAACAGAGAAGGAAAAAGAAGAGCGGAGCAAAGCTCTTTAAGCCACCCTCAAGGACAAGCATTAGTCACGGAGAGAGGAAGAACTAGAAACAAATATTTCTCCAGAGCCAGGAGAAACAAAAGCAAGTTTAGAGGAATATCAAAGTCAAGAGGAGACTTCACTTGCAACTACTGTCATAAACCTGGACATTTCAAGAAAGATTGTTGGAAGCTGAGAGAAAAGGAGGCTAAGGAAAATAATGAAGACAATAGAGGAAATGTAGCTGTCATATCCAACGATGGTGAAACATACCTAATTTTTTACAATGGACGTGTCAACCTTGCATGCCAAGACACATGGATGATTGATTCTGGAGCATCATTCCATGTAACAGCCGATAGAAGTCTTTTGACCACTTACACAAGTGGTGAGTTCGGTTTTGTCAAGATGGGAAATGAGGCAATATGTGAAATTGTTGGTCGAGGTAATGCAACACTAGAAACTAGCGGCGGTTGCAAGCTGTTATTAAAAGATGTTCGACATGTTCCAGACATCCGTATCAATTTGATCTCCACTGGTCAGCTTGACGATATGGGATACGAAAACACATTTGGCAATGGAGTTTGGAAGCTTAAGAAAGGGAATCTGGTCGTGGCCAGAGGTAAGAATATTGATCGTTTGTATTATATGCAAACAAAACAATCAAGTGGAGTAGAAGCGAATGCGATCAAGTATGAAAACTCGACGAATTTATGGCACGCCAGACTTGGTCATATGAGTGAGAAGGGACTTAAAATTCTCACGAAAGAAAATCTTCTACCAAATCTTCCAAATATTCCTTTAAAGCAATGCACTCATTGTTTGGCAGGAAAACAACACAGAGTCGCATTTCGAGGAGGACGACCACATAGAAAGAATAATATTCTTGATCTAATACATACAGATGTATGTTCTATGGGTGACAGAAGTATCGGCGGATCATTATACTTTGTCACATTCATTGACGATCATTCCAGAAAGGTGTGGGCTTATCCTTTGAAGACCAAAGATCATGTGTTAGAAGTATTCAAGAAGTTCCATGCCAATGTTGAAAGGCAAACTGGAAAACTTTTGAAATGTATTCGATCCGACAATGGTGAATACATTGGACCATTTGAAGAATATTGCAGAGTTCATGGTATCAGGCTTGAGAGATCGGTACCCAAGACCCCGCAACATAATGGTGTTGCAGAAAGAATGAATAGAACTATTTGTAACAAGATCGTGTGTATGCTCTCCCATTCAAGATTGTCAAAGTCCTTCTGGGGTGAAGCATTGATGACGACGGTAGATCTTGTCAACTTATCCCCTTCTGTTCCTTTAGATGGTGCAATTCTCGAAAGAATATGGATTGAGAAAGACATAAGTTACAAACACTTGAAGGTGTTTGGTTGTAAGGTGTTCGTACATGTCCCTCGAGATGAAAGATCCAAGCTGGATGAGAAAACCAAAGAATGCATATTTCTTGGTTACGGATATGATGAGTTTGGTTATAGACTTTGGAATCCAAGAAGTAGAAAAGTCGTTCGAAGTAGAGATGGTGTGTTCTTCGAAGACCAAACTCTTGGAGATATGAAAAACGACGAGAATACAAAATCAGATGTCAATACTAAAATTGACTTAGTTCCGGATGCACCATTTCCAGTTGAGTATGAGGATCATGGCGAGGCTCCCGACCATGAAGAAACAGTTGACGTTGAAGGAAATCATAATGAAGAACCCCATTTGAGAAGATCCATTAGAGATCGTCGGCCTTCGACTAGATACCCAACAAATGAGTATGTGTTACTAACTGACGGGGGAGAACCTGAATGTTTTGAAGAAGCTGTGCAGCACATTCAAAAGAAGGAGTGGTGGAAAGCCATGAAAGAAGAGATGAAGTCATTGCATGAGAACCACACATACGATTTGGTAGAGTTACCAAAAGGCAAGAAAGCACTCAACAATAAATGAGTGTTTAAGCTGAAGACTGAAGAAGGAAATCCACAACCAAGATACAAGGCGCGGCTGGTTGTCAAAGGATTTGGTCAGAGAAAATGTATTGATTTTGAAGAAATATTTTCACCTGTAGTAAAAATGTCATCTATTCGTGTTGTTCTTGGAATAGCTGCTAGCTTGAATTTGGAAGTTGAACAACTTGATGTGAAAACTGCTTTTCTCCATGGTGATTTGGAAGAAGAAATTTACATGAAGCAACCTGGAGGGTTTGAGACTAAAGATAAAGATCATTTGGTCTGCAAACTAAAGAAGAGTTTGTACGGTCTCAAACAAGCCCCACGATAGTGGTACAAAAGGTTCGATTCCTTCATGGTGGAACACGGGTATAATAAGACTTCATCTGATCATTGTGTTTTCATTAAGATATTTTTTGAAAATAATTTTATCATCCTTATGCTCTACGTGGATGATATGTTGATTGTTGGTCGTGATATTGGAAAGATAGAGAAGTTGAAGATGGAGCTTAGCAAATCTTTTGCAATGAAGAATTTGGGTCCCGCAAAGCAAATTCTTGGGATACAAATCACTCGAGATAGGGTGAACAACAAATTATGGTTGTCCCAGGAAAAATATATTGAGAAGGTTATAGAAAGATTCAGCATGAGCAAAGCGAAACCTGTTACTTCTCCACTTGCAGAGCATTTTAAACTTTCTTCCAAGCAATCACCTACAAAAGAAAGCGAGATGGAAGAAATGAATAAAATACCTTACTCTTCAGCTGTTGGCAGTTTGATGTATGCCATGGTTTGTACAAGACCTGATATTGCTCATGCCGTCGGAGTAGTCAGCCGATTTTTATCTAATGCTGGAAAAGAGCATTGGGAAGCTGTAAAATGGATATTCAGGTATCTTCGAGGAACATCTCAATTATGTTTATGTTTTTTCAATGGTAAACCTATTCTTGAAGGCTACACGGATTCAAATATGGCTGGTGATGTTGATAGCAGGAAATCTATTTCGGGATATTAGATGACGTTTTCAGGGGGAGCAATTTCGTGGCAATCAAGATTACAGAAATGCGTTGCATTATCCACTGCCGAGGCTGAATATATTGCCATTAATGAAGCTAGTAAAGAACTTTTATGGTTAAAGAAGTTTCTTATAGAGTTGGGCCTCAATCAAGAAAACTATACTCTTCACTGCGATAGTCAAAGCGCCATTCATCTTAGTAAAAATCCAAGTTTGCATTCGAGATCGAAACATATTGATGTTCGATACCATTGGATTCGTGAAACCTTAGAGTCAAAGCAGCTGAGTATTGAGAAGATTCATACCGATGACAATGGATCAGATATGATGACAAAGTCACTGCCGAAACAAAAGCTTGATGTGTGCATAGAGGTTGCCGGACTGGTAACACTCTCCTCCTGAGCAGGCGGGGGAGATTTGTAGGGCTTGCTCACTTCTCTCTCACACATTTATTAGTGTGGGCCCTACCTTTTGGTTTCTTACAAGAAACAACTAAGCATTAAATGAAGGGTGACTTACAAGCAACCTCCTTTCATTTAATGCAAATGGGTTTCTTGCAAGTAACCATTAACTTCTTTTGGAAGCATAAGTGGCTTCTTTTGTAAGCCTTGTTTTGCTATAAAAAGGACCATGAGTTGGTCTTGGAGAGCATCACTTGAATCACTTGAAACACTTCACTAGAGTGTAACATTGTTTGTAATATTGTGTGTGACACAATCTAGAGAGAAACACTTTGAGTGAGAGAGAAATACGGGTAGTGTTTAGGAGAATTTGTTTGAGTGATCTGTGAGATTACTATTCTCTTTTGGGGTATAATATTTGGGGTGAGAAAGGTGAGTGTATAACTCTTGAGTGTATGGAGTGAGACTCCAATATTTGTAATATTTTTGAGTTATAGTGATTCTTATTTTTTCTCCCGTGGACGTGGGCAAATTAGCCGAACCACGTTAAATTCTTTTCCTCTTGTTTGTTCTTATTTCCGCATTCGTGGGATTGTTTTTCCCTACGGAAAGCATATATATCTTCAAAGCATGCATTGATATGATCAGTTCTTATTCAAGGCATAATGCAGTAATTGAAGAATTAGTTTCAAGATGATACCTTACAATAAACCTTCCTCTACTCCTTAAAATTTGTTATTGGAGTTCAGTGCAAGTTCTTGAAATTAAAGAAAATCATGTAAAAATCTCCTTCAGTTCGTGGTAATATTGAAGATGATTCTCTTCAAGAGAGCTAGATTTTCTGCAAATCCATGCGTCTCTCTACTTCCAGGATAGTCGTTCGTGAAAATCACAAGAAATGAGATGAATAATCAATGAGTAAGTATGATATCATCTTCCATGCTAGCTGTTTTTATTAACTACTCAAGTTTCCTTAGCAGATTTATTGTGCCTGGTTGTCTGAAATTCTTCTGGATCAGTTTTTTCTGTCATTGATATTTGTCTGTTTTCCTATCTTTCAGTCTAATTTTAGAGCTTCATCTCGTTGAATTGTATCAGGAAGTATTATCTATCTTTGATTCTATTGAATTGATTACTTGATTATTTAACATGGTTGCTTGCTGCATTCCGGAAATCATTTTCCAAATCTTTAGCTTAAATCGGCGTCTTACGTCTGTAATTCTTGCTGAGTTTAACTTCTCAACCATCGATATTCATATCAAATCTCTGCTTTCCTGTCATTTAGTCTGACTTTATGGTCTCACCTCGTTGCATTGTATCAGTAAGTTGTCAATTAATTGCAAGATTTCTTATACCCAAATCATATTCCTCCTATCATCGCTCATTCAGTCTAGAGCCCCTTCAAAATGAATTGTTTTAGAAATTTCCGCAAATCATCCTCTTGCCCAATTTAATTTCCAAGGGAAGTTATTCTCCTTAAAACGTAATCAATTTTGAGATGAAGTATCTGGAAACTTTCTACCAGCATCAATATTGTAAAGATCTAGCTAGATCGAATCTCATCTTCAAGTTCTTGGAGCTTTGTCTTCAATTTCATCTTTAATCTTCAATGTGAGCTGATGGAATGGTTCTTAGATAAGAGTTGATGGAGTAGTAGCAGTAGTATTGTTGAAGTTTCTTCTATTCATGGCGGGGACCTAAAAAGTTCAGTAAATTTATAGAGCCTTATTTTAAGCCTTTGTTATGCCTGTAACTTTTCCCCTTTGGACAGCTTCTTTTAATTCAATAAAAGTGTGATTTTCTTAATATATATATATATAAAAGATTAACTGCTTTCTTGATCTCCAAGAAAGCTTTTCAATTCTTCTTTTTTCATTGATTAGCTTTCCTGCATCATCAAAGAAGAATCTCTGGTTTCTGCATTGGAGGCTTGTTCTTACTAGATTCTTAACATATTCGACATAGAAAATCACAAAGGATTTGTTGAATCAATATTCCCAGCATTAGTGCAATCTTCGAAAAAAAAAAAGGAACACATATGAAATTTCAAATCCGACAATTCCTTTTGTAGATCTGTTTAAGCCAACAACCAAGACCAATAACTACATCCTTTATTTAATCATATAATATTTGGTTGGTTTTTGGTGATAATGAAAGTTGCTGGCTTCAGATAAGCTACAAGATTTTTCTCAATAGTGTCAAACATGTAAGCATTTGGGTTATGGTCGGGATAATTTTAAGAAATCTACTTCAAATAGTAAAGACATTGAATAATAAAGAAATCTAGAGAATCATAAGGATAAAGAACCAGAAATGCAAAAAAAGATGTATCATAAATGAAGTCTATAGTCATTGATCCTCATAAAGAGAAAAACAATCACAATGATGATGGCATCAATATAACAAAGTAGAAGAATCTGGTAGCGCCAAGCTACGAGATGGAACAGGCGGCTGAAAATACAAAGAAAGAAAGACGAACAACAGAAAGGTAGATAGCTCTAACCCTAGGTCAAAGTAAAAGAGACTTCAGAGAAAAATCAAATTCTATTAAAAAAAGTCTGAGCCAAAACTAGGGTTTGAGAGCCCTTTTATAAAAGTGCTCGAAATCCTAGCCCAAAATTACAGCCTTTTTTCTTATGCAATAAAATAAATCCCAGCCCAATTTAAAAGCGATTGGAGATTGTTAAGTATTTTAATAAAATCCAACAAAAATAGGAAAATGCAGAAAATTTACTAAAACAGCAAAATGAGGGTTTAAACAATGGAATTTAGGGCCTGGACTTCATCACTTTTTAATGCTTTCGAAATTCGTTGGGCTTCTTGACGCGTTCGATTTGAGTGGTCGCAGCGTCTAATTCTGATACCTGGGCCCCAAAAAATCCCGTTTTCCGTTTGTCCAAAAGGGCCATATAGCCATGGGCTCGTGCAACTACATCATACTTTCCTTCTTTGGAAGAATTCGCCCACGAATTCTCAGCTTCATCATCCTCAGCAGCATTGGTAAATAGAACCAGGTGCTTCATGTTGAAAACGTTATGGGTCTTCATGTGGCTGGGTAGCTTCAACCTGTATGCATTGGAACTAATCTTTTTAATAATTTCAAACAGACCCACCTTCCTTGCAGCCAACTTGTTGTATTCGTGCGCAGGATAGCGATCCCTGGTCAAAACAGCCCATACAAAGTCCCCCACTGCAAACTCCACCAGGCGGCGCTTTTCATCTACGGCAACCTTGTCCTTCTGTGTTGTTTCCTCCAGGTATTTGCGGGTGTTCTCATGGATCTCTCATAGATCAGCAATGTTGTCATGACCTTAGCTGGAACCTTATCAATAATTGGGAAAGCTAAATCCATAGGACCTCACGAAATTATAAATTAGCAACATTCACAACATCTGTGGTTTTCTTGCAGGCGATAAAGTGGGCCATCTTTGAAAACCCGTCAACCACTACAAAAATAGAATCGTTACCTCTCTATGTTCTTGGAAGCCGGGAGACAAAATCCATGCTGACGCTTCGCCACGATCCTTCCGGTATTGGGAGTGGTAGGTATAGACCTGTGTTGGAGGATATACCTTTTGCCACCTGGCAAACCCGACAACCAGCTACAAAACGGATAACATCTCGCCTCAAATGCGACCATAAGAACTGACTGGATACAAAGTGAAGGGTTTGATCTCTATCCCCATGCCCCTCGTTGTTTATCTCTTGTACAATCAATAGCCTCAAACTACCCTCAGGAACACAGAGTAAATTACCTTTGAAGAGGTAACCGTTGCTAACTACAAAATCTTTTCTCAAACCTACGCAGACATCTTCTAGAATGGGACCAAAGTATGGATTGATAGCCAGTAGATCCTTCATCAGCTCGAATCCCACAATTTATCCTTCCATACGAATTATTATGTTGCGTCAGCTCAGTGCGTCAGCTACGCGGTTAACTGCCCCCGAAGTATGCTTAATGGAAAAGGTAAATTGTTGAGTAAATGCTGCCCAACGTGCATGGCGAGAAGAGAGTTTCTCCTAACTTTGTAGATGCTTCAAAGCATCATGATCGGTGTACAAGACAAAGTCATTATAGGACAAGTAGGAACTCTAGAGCTTCAAAGCTCGTA
Organism: Limnanthes douglasii subsp. nivea; assembly: GCA_036936605.1. Taxonomy (NCBI): domain Eukaryota; kingdom Viridiplantae; phylum Streptophyta; class Magnoliopsida; order Brassicales; family Limnanthaceae; genus Limnanthes; species Limnanthes douglasii. The sequence goes on along the minus strand of JAUPFV010000004.1, from coordinate 171,233,984 downwards.
CAACTGCATAAAATTCCTTGTCATAGGTGTTGAAGTTGAGTTTAGCTTCACTTAACTTCTCGCTGAAGTATGCTACAGGGCGGCCTCGTTGGATGAGTACAGCTCCAATGCCTAATCCGGACGCATCACAATGTAGTTCAAATCCTGTAGAGAAGTCAGGTAAAACCAGAATCGGTGCAATGGTCAGTCTTACCTTGATTTCTTCAAATGCCTTAGCTGCTTCAGGGGTCCAGCATAATGTCTTGCCCTTCATACACTATGTAATAGGATCCATGATAGTGCTGAAGTTATGTATGAATCGTTTGTAAAAGGAGACAAATTTGTGAGAAGAGCGGACTTTAGTGATGGAAGTAGGAATAGGCCGGTCTCGCACGGCTACCACTTTCGACTGATCCACTGACAGCCCATCTTTTGACACGAGATACCCAAGGAAGACGACCGAATCTGTCTTGAGTCCCCTATAAAACTCTTATTGCCTCAAAACAATCAACACTTCACATAAGTGCTGGAGATGCAGCTCTTTCGTGGTACTATATTAAAGAATATCATCAAAGTACACAACAAGAAATTTTCCGATGAACGGGCAAAATACCTGGTTCATAACCCACATGAACGTGCTTCGAGCGTTAGAAAGATCGAATGGCATTACTATCCGTTCAAACAGACCTTCTCGGTCTTAAAGGTTGTTTTCCACTCACCCCTCGTACGAATACGAATCTGGTGATATCCGCTCTTCTAAAAGAGCTTCGTAAACACAGTAGCACCATTCAACTAATCCAATAAATCATCAAGGCGAGGAAAATGAAACCGATACCTGACTATAATTTTGTTGATAGCCCGACTATCCACACACATTCTCATTGAGCCCTCATTTTTTGGTGTTAACAGTGTAGGAACCGCACAAGGACTAAGACTCTCACGGATGTGGCATTTCTTCAACAGTTCTTCTACTTGTCTGCGGAGCTCTTCATGCTCTTTTGGGCTCATCCGATAATGCGGTCGGTTTGGTAGGCTAGCACCCAGTACTAGGTCAATCTGGTGCTGGATATATCTTAATGAAGGAAGACCTGTAGGTAGATTATCTGGAAAGACAACAAAATACTCTGATAATAGTGGTCGAACTCGCTCAGGTATACCAGCAAATGCATCAGTACTAAATTTGTTAACCACCAAAAGATAGACAGTCCCTGTTTCATTGGCATGTTCGATAAACGCCTTTCGAGCGAGAAAGTTCTTACCCGACTCATTTGATACTGAAAGGGCAGGTTTTGGGGATACCTCTCTAGTTGGTGTTAATATGAACCTAACATTATTCCATATGAAACTGAAGCGGTTCCTCCTACCATCATATGTGACACTTTTATCATATTGTCAGGATTGGCCTAGCAACAAGTGACACGCGTCCATCCCAATAACATCGCACCATGATTTATCCTTATAGTTTCCAACAGAGAAAGATACCAGATATCTTCTAGAGATATTTACCTTACTACCTTTCTTTAACCAGGCAAGCTTGTAGGGGTTTGGGTGGCCTTCTGTTTTCAGGGCCAGCTTCTGCACAACCTCTTCAGAGGTAACATTTTCGTAGCTCCATGAATCAATAACAAATTTGCATACCTTTCCTCCAATAGTACAAGTCGACTGGAAAATATTGTTCTGTAGCCAATCATCCCTTTCATTTCTGGCTTTCGGCGTAAGACATATACACCTTAAAACCAATGCCTGACTAATATCTCTTCCTGTAACCTGGTCCTCTTGAACCTCATCAACAGCATCCTCTGGTTCCTCATCAAACCGTTGATCACCCTCCAGGTAAAAATCAACAATGTCATCGAACAAACCCCTCGATTGTTGCAGTTATTGTCGTAATTTGGGACATTGTAAAGTAATGTGCCCTAGTTCATGACAATGGTAGCACCGGACCTGTGATGAAGTTACTGTGCAACTAGGGACCTGCAAATTAGCACATGTAGGCATAGGAGCAGTAGTTGGTACGCATGGGTTAGGGCTTGGAACTGTTGTTTTTGGGAACGCAAATGGAGTTGTTTTGGAAGTATCTTCTCCATAAGGCCTTCGTGAAAGGGCCTTCTCCAGATGCAGTGCATGCTGATGTGTTTTAGACACATTCACAGGGTCGAACATGTTTAGCTAGTCCTGAAACTGTTGTCTCATCCCCCCTATATAGCGAGATACTAGCTGGTCTGCTGAATCAGAAATATCGACACCGTTTTGTAGCTTGAAAAAATCGTTAGTGTATTCGTCAACAGTCCCTAACCCTTGTTTAAGGTTTTGGAACTGCTGATACATGATACACGCATAGTTTTAAGGAAAAAATGCATCCCTTAAGTGCTTCACAAACTTAGCCCAAGTTGTTATTTTTGGCTTACCTTGCCTTGATCTGGTCTGCTTGAGCTGTTGCCACCAGGATGCAGCTCGATCTCGGAACTTAGTTGCAGACAACTGTACCCATTTTTCATCCGAAACCTCCTTGAAATCAAGGACTTCTTCAAGTGAGGCAATCCAATCTAAAAACTCCTCCGGTTCGAGACCCCCTTGGAACTCTGGGATCTCTAGTCTGAATCCAGATTCCCACCGGTTGTTGGCGTTCAAATCAGAATCTCTCGCTGGTGGTTGATCAAAGACTTGTTCACGACAGTCTTGTGGGTAATAGTGACCCCTACTTTTTTCTCGCCGAGGAGAAAACAGATTCTGTTCGCGGCCGGTCTCTCTCCCTTTGATCCCGATGGCTGGTTACTCGAAAAAATATCTCAAAATTTGTTGGTTTGGGTGTTCAACAGCCTGTGTAGTGCTTCATGTATGTCTCTCATCTGATTTCCAATGAGTGCATCTGTTCACCAACCTGGGATTGGAATTGACTGAATTCTTCACGGTCGATCGATTTCGGCGATCGGAAGAGTGGACTTCCCCCGCAAGGATCGCTTTGGCGGCATACCTTCGTTACCCACGCCGTAGGAACTCTGAATCTAATACCAATAAGGTAGCGCGAAGGTACGAGATGGAACATACGGCTGAAAATACAGAGAAAGAAAGACAAAGAACATAAAGATAGATAGCTCTAACCTTAGGTCAGAGTAAAAGACACTTCAGAGAAAAATAAAATTCTATTAAAAAAAAGTCTGAGGCAAAACTAGGGTTTGAGAGCCCTTTTATAAAAGTGCTCGAAACCCTAGCCCAAAATTACAACTTTTTTCTTATGCAATAAAATAAATCACAACCCAATTTCAAAGCGATTGGAGCTGGTTAAGTATTTTAATAAAATCCAACCAAAATAGGAAAATGCAGAAAATTTACAAAAAGAGCAAAACAAGGGTTTTTAGGGTCTGACTTCATCACGTTATGATCCTTTAGAAAATCGTTGGGCTTCTTGACGCGTTTGATTTGAGTGGTCGCATCACCTAATTCTGATATATGGGGCCCAAATAAAGCCCGTTTCCGTTTGTCCAAAAGGGCCATATAGTCATGGGCTCGTGCAACCACATCGGAATCAAACAAAAAATGTTACGTTTCTTAAACCCATAGCCAATATTGCAGATATCTCCCTTCAACATATTGAAAAAGACCTGTAAAATAATCCAAAATAGAAAGATAATAAGGTTAATGATGAAGAGATTATTGAGGCAATAAAATCTTTAGATGATAACTATAATCTATCTTTATCCACAACATACAAAAACCTTCTATCTAGAAATCACACTCCTAATCAAGATAATATATGAAGGCTTCCTACAACTCCCATTCTTAAGAGAAAAGAGAAGGATCAAAGCTTCCAAAACATCCTAAATAATAGACTCAAATTAGCAAGAATCAAAAATAAAAAACAAGTATCTAGTTATCAAGTCTCTGAAATTTTCATAACTTAAAAGAGCTATCATTAAAAGCCTTTCATGATTAAAGTCATCAATTATAATATTCTACGAATAGGCAATAAGGCACCCTTGTTGTCATAAAAGAAAAGATTAAGTTGCTAATCATTCAAGAGTCTATTAGTAGTAACAATTTTCAAGAGTTAATTGTTTCTAAGCTCGGCTTTAATCATCATACAACCAATATCATAAACAAAATCTGGTTTTTTTAGAGCGATGATCTACTGGTTAAAGTTTTGATTGATCATCCTTAGTGTATTCATACTATTTTTAATTAGGGATTCTCATTATTCGATGAACTAAACAAAGATCAGAATAATTTTAAATCAATTTCATCATTAGTACATGTAGCAGGAGTGTTGTTCCCAGTCTTATCTCTGCCTCAACTTGAATTCAAAGTTTTCTAGAATACAATATATAAAGCTTGTGGAGATTCTTTGTTAAAAATTTCAATCTCGCAGTTGCAGCTCTGATGTTTTGTGGTTTTTTTCCTCTGCCCAGACGTCTCCTGCAGTTTCCGCTCTCTAATCCTTTTGAGATAATTGATAGTTTACAAGCCCTAACGCAGTGGCCAACGAGAAGATTTCAAGCATAGTGGAAGATGCATCCTGATCTATTTGGTGATTCAATTAGTCAGCTCGATCTTCTATGGTCTCTGTATTTGTCAAGCTTTGGAATGTTTTCATCATCAACAAGTTTCAATACTGAAATCTTTCAAGCCTACAGATTAAAATCATTACTACCTATTATTGGATGCCCTTATTTTACAGTTCTTCATGAATTCCTACCATCAGTTTTTCTTACTGTTTACTGTTGTCTTCAGCTGAATGAATCTTGGTTGTCTTGGAAGTATCAAATGTCTGATCGACTTCAAATGATCAAGCAAATAGTGTATACAGAATCAATTCTATATCATATATTTATATTAATTTTGTTTTCTATTTAACCATGTGAAACTTTAGTTTGAAGCTAATTTGATAACATTATGGATCCTTTCCAAAATGCCTGATCTTTCTTCTTACAATTTGAGCTCTAAAATTAATATAAAGAAAAATGGTCGTTGTATTTGTCAAGCCTCTATAATTTTTTATTATCATCAGCAAGTGTCAAGACTGATATCATTTAAGCCTAAAGATAAAAATTGTTTCTACCTGTTATTGGATGCTCTTCTTTCCGGTCCTTCATGAAATCGTGCTAGTGGTTTAGTTACTGTTTGTCATGTTGTCTTCAGTTGAATGAGTCATGGTTTCCTTGGAAGTATCAGTCTTGCGTTAGACTTCAATTGATCATACAAATAGTGTATTCTAGATTTATAACATATAGTTTTATTTAAAGTCAGACCGCGAATGTTCATTGATCCCGAATCTGCTGAGCTAATTACCCAAATGCCTAGTTTTCCTTATTTGATCTCTGAAAGTAATATAAAGAAAAAAAATCGTTAATGGAAATGCCTTATCAAGCTTCCTAGAATTCCTTGATTAAAATTCATCACGTTTCCTTTGAAGCAACTTAGGTCTTTTGGTATCAGTTGGGTGAAGAAAATCACTAAACTTTATTTCATTTAGTAGTATGTCTCCATATCGTATATGAAGCATTCCTCTTTTCTTCAACCATATTGTATCCAATAAATCTATCTGCATTGAGAGCCCAACTTTTCGGCTCATCCTCGGACAAACAAGGTCCATCAGCTTGAAACCTCATCAATCTCTAAGAATTTTTCATTCTTCTAAAAAAAAATCAGATCATCAGCTGGTTTAAGATATTTCTTCAAACATATCATATGTCATTTTCTCTGAATCATCCTGCTCCAATATCAGTATATTTGCTTTATCAAGCAAGATTATTCTTCTATGTTATTTATAGAAATTTATGGACATATATTTTTCTAATAAGCTCTCTTTATCCTCCAGAGTATCAAGTTATTCAGCTCTTTTGTTCAAGCTTTCTCTCATTAGTCTAATTAAAGTTCTTTTAAAAATTGTTTAACGCCTAATTTTCTGTTTTGGCACCTTGTATTTCTCAGGCTAAGTCTCTTGTAGCTAATATTTTTATTTAATATATATATATATTCAAACAATAAGGAGTTTTATATTTATTTCAAAAGTAGTGGCACAACTGTAAACTAAGTAAATAGCTTGAATGCATGAAGACAATTTTTGGCGCCAGATTTAAAGCAATTGATGATGACTTCTTTCCATTACTATTTCATAGGGAAATCTGACAATTGAACGTTGTTCAAGCTGATGATTTGTAGTGAGGGTCTGTAAATTCATCTTTGGGATATCTTCAGATTTAATATTAGAATCATCATGTATCCGATTAATAAAGAATTAGATCTTGGATATCCTACTCAAGAGCTAGAACATTTATCAAACACTTAGCCTCACAAGGATTCTTTATCTTTGTTCGATTTATATGTGTATTTTTTTTAATTCTGGTGTGGATAATAATCGCCTGAGGGTAGGCTGGTAATTTCAGTTGGTGTTTTATGGTGGTGTGTGGGTGTTTTAAGTGTTTAGAGAGTAGAGAGATAATTAAGCAGCTTGGTAGCAGTTAATTTTCATTTTCCATAGTTAATGCAGGTGGTTGGGTATTTATACCCTGATGTTTGGGCCCTTATGGGCTTTCGGGTCAAGTTTAACGGACCCGGGTCATGTTCAAAGACCCATGAGCTCTAAGTAGGAGAGCAAGCAGCTTAGTCAAGAAGTGTTTAGGTTTTTTAGTACTTTTTTCATAGTTCGAACAGTCCTATGGTCATTGTGTTCGAAGTGATCTGTCCGGTCCATGTGATCTGTCCGATCTGTCCGGTCCGGAGGCCTTGGACTGATCTGTCCCTGTCCGGGGAGCATGCTGAGTTCGGACTCATCAGGAGCCCCTTTTTTAGGTGTTTGAGCAAGTATTCTTGTCAGAGACCTGAAAAACAGTCCGATGTTAGAAGTAGTTTTCAATCCGGACAGGTCTATGGGTTTACCCGGACTAGATAAAGCTTCACGAATTCAAAACGGTTTTTGCCAGAGTTCGTGGGACACGTGTCACACTCTGATTGGTTGCTTTAGCCGTTTTTTCACCTTGAATTTCGAACCCACCTTCTTCGAAAAGCAACCTCTTTAATTACAGATGATGACATCAGCGTCGTCTTTTAATCATTGCCAAACTTTTCGAATTCTCTTAGGAATCAACTTCTTTTTCAGATTTACTATAAATTCAGACTCACTTTCTACTGTTTTACTATCTCTTTCATATTTACTCTGCATATTTACTTAGAGCTTTCTCTCTCTAAAGCAAAGATTTTCTTGGTAGTTTATGTTTACAGCAATGACTGCATTGATCAAAGGCGGGTGGCTCAACCTTTCTGAGTTGGAGAAGGCACAAAAAGTTGAGAAGGAAAGACGAATCGCAGCAGGGTTACCTACCTCGCCTATCGACAGACCAATCTCCTCTGCTACAGAGTCAGATCGAGGCTCATCCTCTTCCAAAGGTACTAAGCCCAAAAAACTATTTCAATCCACTCTCTCCCCCATAGTCTCTGGTTCCTCAGTTCAGGAGTCAGTGCCTACTGTCGAGCCAGGAGTTACAGTCACAAGTTTTAGGAAACCTTCTCCTTTCCTCGCAATGGGATCAGACACAGAGCACTCTCCGGAGAAACTGGTTGTTAAGAGGACAAGCCGGCTGGTTAAGGGGCAAGCCTCCAAGAACACTCCCTCAAAATCGGGGGCAAAAAATAGCAGCTCTGGGTCTGGAGTGCCTATCAGAGCTCCCCGGGAAAGGCCATCCGGTCCGGGGGCTAGCAGCCCAGCACTCCAAAGAGAGACTTCTGCCTCAGAGCCCCAGCATGAGACTAGAAGTCAAGAAAACATAGAAAAACAGCAGTCCGGAAGCCATGCTGAGCCAAGTTTGAATTCTCCCCGGGCCACTGCCACTGATATTCCTCCTACGATCATGGAGGAAAGAATGTAGGACTCTGTTGAAGAAGTCCCTTTTGAGTCTGAGCCATCCGGTCAGACTAGTAACACTGCTGCTGCCAAAAACGATAAGGGCAAGGAAAAACTGTGCTTGAGGCATCCGGAGCTGCCGGAGTGTCTCGAAAGGGAAGGTATGGCCTTGTTTTCACAGGGTCGAACTTAAATATCTCTTGGCCTTACAGAAAACCAAGTATGCCTTTATCCATACGGCTGATCTGGGTCAAATGCGCACAAAATGGGGGATCCCAGAAAACGTGAAGATAAGGATTCCCATAGATCCTGAAACTCATATGGATTGCAAGCTGAATGAATTAGTCATCTTCACGGAGCTGTTTAATTGGGGACTCAGATTCCCATTGGACCCAGAGATTGTCAGATATTTTCATCTGGTCAAACTCTGTCCGAGCCAGCTGAGCCCCAACGGTTGGTATACTCTGATTTCATGCATCATGGCATCAAGGCTGTCCGGGATCCCTCTTCCTATGGAAGAATTTGCAGCAGTGGCCAATCTTTGCAAACATCACCAATTCCCCTTCTACCACTTCAATATGGGGAATGATCTCAAAGCTGTTGATGATCTTTTGGAGTCTGAGAGAAAATGGAGGAGCCAGTTTTTATTTGTCAGCGGCGCTTGGGAAAACGGACAGAAGATCAAGTCCGGAGTGAACCCAAGCCTCCTCAGAAGCAGGTGGAGGAGTGACCGTAAGTTTCCCACTTTAAATCTTTGTCTACTTTTTCCTTCTTATAGCTGGTTTTATATTAATTGATCTTTCTTTTGTCTTAACAGAACTGCCTAAGGAGTTCGGTGATTACTTGAAGGCCGGACAGGTCACTTGTGGCAAAATCAATGCCTGGGCCACAGAGAACTGGGGGAACCGATTCCACAATGCTTGCACTAGCGGAAATCTGGCAAGGTCTCACCTGTGGAACACCACAGGTCGAAGAGACTTAACTTGGGAGGAGCTCACCACCCAACCTTCCCCGGACACAGTGCTTAAGAGGAGCCATGAAGCAGATGGGACACTCTTCCTGCCCGGCCGGGCCAAAGCCCCAAGAAAAATGAAGGGCAAGAAGAAGGGCAAGAAGATGGTGAGCGATGCTAATCCTGCTGATGCTGAGAAAGATGCTCCAACAGACCCGGAGGGGCCGGCTCAGAGCCAAATCGATGCTGGTCTTTTGCAGGTTGTGAAGTAAGAGACCGAAAGGCAGGAAGCAGACCTCCCAAAACCTCCAAGGGCCTCCAAGAGGAATCGCAAGCAGGAGAGTGAAGGAGCAGACCGGGCAGCCAAGAAGAAAAAGACTGCTAAGGGAGATGAGCTTGCTCTCCGGAATCCAGAGCCTTCTGCCCAGGCTGACCCTTCTGACCCAACACATGCTGAAGAGATCCCAAGGGACTTTCATACTGATGAAGTTAAAGGAGGAGAGCTTAACATTGATGAAGTAGACATCACCGGTCTTAGTGACCTTGGCGAATACTTCCTCAACCTCCCCAGAGACGACTTCGCAGGGCCTTACATTCCTCCGAGCAGCTCTAACACCGTCAACTTCAATGGTAAGACTTCCATTGTCTCTAGTGAAAAGGACACCATAGCCCACTCCTTGGTAAGCAACGTGCAGCCAGTACTTACACTGGAGAGACAAGTTCGGAGTCAAGCAGACACCATCAAAGACCTTAAGTCTGAGAAGGAAAAGCTGTCCGAATACCTTTGCACTGCTACTTCCAATGCTGACATGCTAAAGGAAGCAAATGAGGAGTTGAAGAAGAATCAGGAGGAAAGCAACACAAAAGTTGCTACTCTAGAGGAAACCATCAGAGGCCTCCGGGAGAAGCTGTCCGGTGTGGAGAAAGATCTTAATGCCTCAAAAGAAGAGACCAAGGCAAAAGACAAGATCATCACCAACCTTACTACTGATAAGATTGCCCTTGAGAATGCAGTGTCCAAGGCTGCCGAAGAGAAAAATACGTTGCTAAGGGATCAAGAGGCTACGATCCAAGCCAAGGTCAATGCTTATGCCAACCAGATGATTAAAAGTGAAGAGCTATTGATTGAGAAAGTGAGGTCCGACATGGTTCTACTCTTTCATGAAAAATATCTGAAGAGGAACCTAGGGGACTTGTGGCGTTATGTAGATGATGATGACCTTCCATATCATACAATGGCCGATGAGGATCAGGATGGAGTCTCCAGTGCGTCCTCATCTGATGATGAAGAGCATACCGGGGAGAGCCCAGATGAAGAGAAAGATGATCCCAAAGGCAAGAAGGTAGACGAAGGGAAAGGCGACTTCGCAGGCAAGAAGGTGTATGAAGGTGAGCATCTTCAAAGGCTCAAACTTAACTTATGATTTACTTTGTTTATTTTTTATTCAGACTAAAGTCCTTGGAAGGCCAAGGCACTCTTTTTTGTAATGGTGTCCGGTGCTCGACCGGACAAGTTTTTTGTGTTGTATCTTGACTCTTTAAAAGTCATTGGAAGGCCAAGGCAAGTTTAAGTTATTTTATTCAATGAATATCTCTGATTTGTGTAACCATCATCTTCTTTCATTGTTCATTTTAATTTTAATAGCCAAAGTTTAAGTAGCCTTTAGTTGTTGCATTGTGAGAGTGTTTAAGTTCTCCGGCTAGAATTTAAATAGCCCTTAGATATTTCAGTCCGGATAGTATGACAAGGGACAAAACTTTTTTAAAACACTTAGAAAATTTTTAAGAAGGCATCAAATTTTATTTAACAGCCCGGACACCTCATTAAAACCTCTCCGTGCCACCGGGGAGGAAAGAGTATGCCCCCAAATATTTACATGGATGTTTAAATAAGTAAATATTTACACAAGTGTTATTCCAAGTACATCCGGAGATGCTCAATATTCCAAGGATGAGTTAAAACTCTGCCATCTTTGTCTTCCAACCAATAAGTTCCAGGCTTAATTCTTTCAACAACCATATACGGACCCTCCTAAGTTGGGGCCAGCTTTCCGAAGAGCTTTTCTTTAGTGTGTAAGAAGACCTTCCTTAATACTTTGTCCCCTGGTTGGAAATCTCTTCTTTTGACTTTGGAAGCAAACCTGCTCCTCATCAAGCCTTGATAGTGTGCAACTCTAAGGTGAGCTTTAACTCGTCTTTCTTCTATCAAATCAAGTTGACCTCTAATTGCCATCTCATTAGCTTGTTCGGAGAAGTTATGAACACGAAAAGAGGGGAGAGTCGCTTCTATGGGAGCTACTGCATCCATCCCATAGACCAAGGCAAAAGGTGATTCTTGTGTTGCAGCCCCAGGTGTTGTCCGGTAGGCCCACAAGACCTCTTGTAAATAACTAGGCCACTTCCCAACAGCTCCTTCCAAATTCTTCTTTAAACCGGACAGGATAGTTCTATTAGCCACTTCAACCTGCCCATTTGCTTGTGGGTAGAAAGGTGAAGAAAAACAATGCTGTATACCTCTTGAGGCACAGAAGATTTCCATTTCTCTATTGTCGAACTGTGGCCCGTTGCCTGTTGTTATTTTCTGTGGGACACCAAATCTGCAACATATGTTGGATCGAATGAATTTTATAACAGCTTTCGATGTTGTCCCTGCTAGAGAAGTTGCTTCTATCCACTTTGAGAAGTGGTCAATAGCCACAATTATAGTTTTGCGCCCTCCGGACGCTACAGGGAGAGGCCCAACTAAGTCCAATCCCCATCGAGCAAAATGAATAGGCTCATAAATTGATTCTAAAGGAATGGTTGGTACATGAATTTCATTGCTGTACCTCTAGCATGAGTCACACCTTCTTACCAACTCTTTAGCATCTTTCATGATTGATGGCCAATAATAACCGGAGAGTAAAACTCTTCTTGTCAAAGCTCTAAATCCACAATGGGCTAACCCCTCACCATCGTGCAATTCGGGGAGGACCATTTGTGATTCTTCATCCCCCAAACAGCGCAGGAGAGGTTTACTGTAAGACTTTTTGTATAACACTTCTCTCAATATGATGAAACCACGAGCTTTGTGTTTCAATGTTCTGGCTTGTGACTTATCCGGAGGCACAACACCATCGGAGAGATATTGTATGAGAGGAAACCTCCAGTCTTGAGGTTGTTTCACTTGTATTTCAAATATCTCCTCTTCTTTACCCTTACAAAGTTGAATGGAGGGGCTTTCAAGCACATGGATCCATGGGTACGACTCCGTATATGCTATGGTTGCCAGTGAGTCTGCTAGCTCATTTTCTGCCCGGGGAATGTGTTCATAGACAACACTTTTAAATTTAAGCGCTTCATTTTTGAGGAGGAGGAGTAAATATTTCACAAGTTGCTCTTTCTTAGCCTCAGATTGGCATTGGGCATGGTGGATAATCAGTTGGGAGTCGCTTAGCAGCTTGACCCTCTTAGCCCCACAAATGTAGGCCAATTTTAACCCAGCTATAGCTGCTTCGTATTCGGACTCGTTATTAGATGCCCTGAAAGCAAAGCAAATAGCCTGGTACATTTTGTCTCCATACGGGGAAGTTAAACATACTCCTGCACCACATCCCATTGTGCTAGATCCACCATCTGTTCGGACGACCCATACTTTTTTATCTTTTATATCAGTAGCTTGCTCCGAATCCCTATCGGAGTGGAATTTGACCAGAAAATCAGCCATAGCTTGGGCTTTAACTGCTGTTCGGGGAGCAAAGTCTATATCGAAGTCCCCCAACTCTACTGACCACTTAGTCATTCTGCTCGAAATGTCTGCTTTTTGAAGGACATTCTTCAAGGGAAAAGAAGTCCGGACGATGATGGGATGAGCCTGGAAATAAGGCCTCATCTTCCTGGCTGCTATCACCAAGGCCAATGCTAACTTTTCAAGTTTCAAGTAACGCTTCTCTGCATCTATCAAGCTTTTGCTGATGTAGTATACTGGATGGGGATGTCCACCAACCTCTCTTACCAGCACAACACTGATGGCACAACTTGAAACTGCCAAATATACAAAGAGAGTCTCCCCGTCGACTGGCTTGAACAAAGTTTTGGGGGAGGACAGGTGTTTCTTGATCTCATTGAAAGCCTCATCACACTGCGGGGTCCAATCAAAGCCCTTTGCACCCTTCAAAGTTTGAAAGAAAGGAGCACACCTGTCTGAAGACCTTGAGATAAATCTGTTTAAGGCAACTAATCTCCCCGTTAACCGCTGTACTTCTTTGATGTTTCGAGGAGGTTCCATCTGGAAAAGTGCATTCAGCTGGTCCGGATCGGGCTGTATTCCATGCTCACTTATGATATAGCCTAGAAACTTCCCGGACTGCACTCCGAAGACACATTTTTCAGGGTTTAACTTTAAATTCACTTTCACCAAGTTGGCAAAAGTTTCTTGGAGATCGGACAAGTGCAACTGCTCATCCACACTTTTCACCATCATATCGTCAATGTACACCTCCATATTTCTTCCAATTTGATCAGCAAATGCCTTGTTGACTAATCTCTGATAAGTAGCCCCAACATTTTTCAAACCAAATGGCATCACCTTGTAGCAATGAAGCCCTCTGTCAGTTACAAATGTGGTATGCTCTTGATCCTTTGGATCCACTTGAATCTGATTGTATCCGGAGAAAACATCCATAAAGGAAAGCAGCTTGTTCCCAGAGGTGGAGTCTACTAACTGATCAATCCGGGGAACCGGATACAAGTCTTTTGGGCAAGCTCTATTGAGGTCTGTGAAGTCAATGCACATGCGCCACTTGCCATTCTTCTTTTTCACCAAGACAGGATTGGCAGTCCACAAAGGATATTGAGATTCCTTGATGTGCCCCATCTTTGTGAGCATGTCAACCTCTTGCACAATGACATCAGCCTTTTCTTTGGAAAAAGCTCTTCTTTTTTGAACCACTGGAGCTACATTTCTCCGGACGGATAGGTGGTGTGAAATTACTTCTGATGGAACTCCAGTAACATCAGCATTGTACCAAACAAAGACATGCTGATGGTTCTTCAAAAACTTTAACATTTGATCCTTCAAAACAGGTGGCATTTTAGACCCTATCTTGACACATTTTCCATCTTCCAACCAGTGCGTTTCTACCTCTTCAACTGGTATCAACACTCCGGGGGTCTCTCTGGGGTCATCAATTTCACCCTCACCCCCAGAAAGGCCCTCAAACTGCTATTGTTCATCAATACGGACTGCCCCCAGCGTTCGAGGAGCCAAGGCATTGGCATAACATTCTCTTGCAATCTTTTGGCTGCTCCGGACAACTCCAACCTGCCCCTGAACAGCATACTTCAAGCATTGGTGGACTGTTGAAGCCACTGCATGCATCCTAGAGAGCCAAGACCTCCCTAGAATAGCAGTATAGCAAGTGGGACAATCCACCACAATAAAGAGTATTTTGACCATTTTCTTGAAAGGGCCCTTGCCCAATAACACCTCTTCTTCGAACTCCCCGATCACATCTGCTGAGCTGCCTGTGAAGCCCACGATTGACCTGTCCGAATTCTGAATTACAGCTGGATTTTTCATTTTCTTGTAAGTGGTTAGGAAAAGGATATTGGTTGAGCTTCCAGTATCCACCAAGATTCGCCTTATGTCATTGCCCCCTATAGATGCTCCTATGACAACAGCATCCTCATGAGGGTCATCAATGTTTCTTAAATCATCTTCATCAAACACAATGAAGGGAAATGAGTTTGGTGACTGATAAGATGTCATGCCTCCTTCTAGCTGGGAGGCCAAAGTATGAACATGCCTCTTCCTCAAAGAAGCAGTAGGAGCTGTCATAGTGTCCCCTCCGAAAATTGTAAGCGATTCGAAAAACTTAAGGAGCCCGGAGACCGACCTAGAACATTCCTCTATAGCACCCACTCTGTTCCGAGTTGGATCGGGATCCAAGTACTCAGATTCCACGTCAAACCTTTCAACTATAACCATGGCCCCCTCCGGAGTGGCATTACTTGGACCAACCCGGTGAGTGTTGTCAGGCCTGTTACCCCCTCTTCTTTTCACATAGGCCCCCAACTTCCCCCTTTCAATCAAGTTCTGAACTTCTTGTTTCAATGCTATGCAATCATCAGTGGTATGACCAATATCATTGTGATATTGGCAAAAAGAGTTGTTGCGATGCTCTCTGAAAGACTGCAGTGTTGCCGGTCTCCGGTAATGCACCTCATCCTTTGTTTTATCAAAGATAGTGGCCACATTTTCTTTTAACTCTGCGAACCACTCCGGTTGGACCCATGGCCCTCTCTTGTTTCTGGATTGTTGACTTTGAGCAGGAGCAGCTGGCTGAGACTGAGCTTTTGCCCTACCATGCCCCTGTCCGGTCTCTCTTGCTTTGTTCCCGGACTGATTCTGATTGGGATTAGGTGTCACCGGGGTAGACCTCACCTGCCTGTGCACCCTGGTTTTCTTTGTTTCATCGATGTTTACTTGTTTGCCAACCTGATTCAGAAACCCTCCCCAGGTCATGGCCTTCTTCCTGGTTACTGAATCAGCTAGATTGCCTGGATTCAAACCTTGCCTTAGGGATGCTATTGCCACCTGTTCGAAGCAATCAGCCAACCCATTCTTTGTGTTCACAAAACGACTTATATATTATTTCAAGGATTCATTTGGTTCCTGGGCACAATGGATTATGGTGTCTCCATTGCCCTTCAGCTCTTTACTCCCTACGAACTGCCTTCGAAAGGCCACCCAAAACGTATCGAAATCTTTAATACAACCCTGAGGCAGGCTGTTGTACCATTTCAGAGCACTCCCCGTAAATGATTGGGAGAATACCCTACAAAGTAGTTTATCATCATCGTCAAAGTTCATCATGAAGTTTTTAAATTACTCCAGGTGGTTGTCCGGATCAGTGCTGCCATCGTACTTCTCTATTTTGGTGCTGTCAAACCTCTTGGGGAGGTTTCCGGACAGAATTTTAGAAGACAATGGAGATTGCCTCCAATTCCTTCCACGACTGAACACAGTATCCTCATTGGGAGTTGCAAAGATACCTGGTTCATCGTGGAAGGCAAAGGGATCCATCAGCATCTTGTCCACATGCCTCCGGTTATGAGATGACCCCTTGCCAATATGCTTCTTCATTTTTCCATGTCTATCTCTTTTTCTTGAATATTTTTTAATTTGCTTTTGTTTTTTCCTGGTTCGACCCTCATCGCTGCTAGAAGATAAGGATTTTTCAACTCCATCACTGTCCGAAGAGCTATCAGAAGATTCTGAGCTTGAGTCAGAACTCTCCACAGGCTTGGATCGGTGAGACTTCTTAGAACTGCCATGAGTCTTTTTGGTGCTCACATGAGTCTTCGAAGACTCATGCTCTATGGGGTTATCGGTGGGATGAGCCACCGATGCTTTGGATTTTTCTTTCACGGCCATCTTGGCCTTTTCAGCCCTCAGAGCTTCTATTTCACCCCTGAGCCTATCACGCTCTTCGATAGTGTACTCATAGTTCTCTCCCACCACTTCGAGCAGAGTTGGTGGTACTTCTGGATTGTCCGGATTCATACAGACAGATTTTCTTAGCTGGTTTTGAATGCTTGATTCAGGCACCTTCGTGCTTCCAGTGTGGTCGCCAATTTGGTGTGGATAATAATTGCCTGAGGGTAGGCTGGTAATTTCAGTTGGTGTTTTATGGTGGTGTGTGGGTGTTTTAAGTGTTTAGAAAGTAGAGAGATAATTAAGCAGCTTGGTAGCAGTTAATTTTCATTTTCCATAGTTAATGCAGGTGGTTGGGTATTTATACCCTGATGTTTGGGCCCTTATGGGCTTTCGGGTCAAGTTTAACGGACCTGGGTCATGTTCAAAGACCCATGAGCTCTAAGTAGGAGAGCAAGAAGTGTTTAGGTTTTTTAGTACTTTTGTCATAGTTCGAACAGTCCTATGGTCATTGTGTTCGAAGTGATCTGTCCGGTCCATGTGATCTGTCCGATCTGTCCGGTCCGGAGGCCTTGGACTGATTTGTCCCTGTCCGGGGAGCATGCTGAATTTGGACTCATCAAATTCGAATCAAAGTTTGAAGATATATATGATGATAATGGAACCTCTCTCATTATGGAAAAGATTTTTGAAAATAATTAATCCTAAGATTGAAATAAGATACTCCAGCAAGAATGCGATGGTGTACATGTATGATATTCTTATGGTTGAAGATAATTTCCTTTTGATGCAGTTTTCTATATCTTCTTATAATCACACAATGCTAGCTTCCATTAATGTGCTCATTAACGAAATCTTAAAATTTTTGTAATGGAATATGAAATACTGAAAGTAGGAACAAAGGCTAGTCAGGAATAACCTGTTAACTTGTTAGTGACCATATACAATTTAATCTCAAGTATTGTATCAATATTACAGTAATAGGAAGATAGATCAATCATCAGATCTTATATAGCTCATACCCATATTTTTAAGGAAGATAATTACACTTAATGTACTAGGGACTTGAGTATTATTGAAATCAAGTTTCATCTTGTATTTAATGGTCCATTTAGCAAACCAGTCGGCTGCTTTGTTTTGGTTTCTATAGATGTGATATAGATGCATGTTATAGATCACCAGGCTTCTATTACAGGTCATGTAGCGATCAAAAGTACATAGTGCATTACCAGTAGTAAGACGATCTATTAGGATTTTACAGATTAAGAGGCCATCCAAAAGGGCTCTTGCCTCAGCCACCATAGGTTTAGTTTTGCTATAAATCATGGCATATTCTTAAAAAATATTACCTTGATTGTCCCTCAGCATACCACTCCCACTAGCCCCTTCATTAGGAAAATAAAATCGATCTAAGTTAAATTTATATTTGCTATAAATTGGAGGAGACTAGTTGAGAATAATGATTTTTCTAGACGTAGTCAAGTGGTTGAAGCAACCAAGAACTATAACAATATGACCATCATTTGTCCAATGATTTTTTTGAGAAACATAGCTTGATCAAGGTTGATGATCATGTGGTTAATATATTTAATAACAACCAATGATATAAATGATACCCTTGAACTTGGTATTATTTCTGAATTTCCATATATCCCAACTAACTAATTAAGGAATAATAGTTCTGATATGGACATCATTTTTGGAAGACCTGAACCAATTTCTTAATAAGGAGGATATGTCATATGTTTAACAATATAATTTTAAATATATTGGAATAATATAGCCATATATTCAAAGCATTATTACATTACACAAAGAGGTGGTTAGTATTTTCATTAGACTCATATAATTGACATTTAGAAACCAAAGTTAAATTCTTATTTAGGAGAATGTTATTAGTTGAGATCCAACCGTTAAGGATCGTCGAACATAAGAAATAACATTTCTTGGGAAATTTTTTGTTCCAAATCCTATTGAATATATTGGAATGATTATGTTTATGCCTTATGATGAGTCAGATATCTTTGAAACTAAGTTAAGCTTAGTGTCATAATAATTTGAAGGGCAATTTAAACTATCGTTTGAAGGGTATTTTCGAAGAGCTTTTTGGACAAAAAAATAAAATTAATTTATTGTCTTTTGACTAAGCAGTATGTCTACTACCATGGGCTAGTAATTATTTAAACTTGGAATTGGCCCATAACCCAAATGGGTCGTTAACACTTAAAACTATAACTCGACCAATGACTTTAATTCTGACTATAAGTACCCTAAGAAACCTCATTAAATAAAGGAAAATATTAATGACACCTAAGCATGATACCAACTAAATTATCTCACTACTCGCTAGAAAAGCATTGAATACTTTCATCAAACTACGTGAAATAACCTTCACCATATTTCCATTTTACCATATTTACCCTTTTGATATATTTCAACCATATCACCTTAAATGATGTCTTGTCCTTTAGTTTTAGAACTACCATATTTGTTTAACAGCCAAATAATTTTGTCATCCACCTCATTCTTTACTTTTAGATTTTGCATACTTGTTATTTTTGTAGGATCTATAAGGTTTCTAAGCTTATACATATTCCAACAATCATTGTCCCAATCCTAAGATGATTTGACAAGATCTTTATTAAACCATATATTGTCTTTATTTTCAGAAAGCTCAATGAATGAGGAGGTTTTTCACCAGTTGTCAAGCCAAAATTCAACATTACCCTTGCCAAACTTCCAGAAGATGAGATTTTTAGCAGTGTGTCTTATGGACATAAGTCTTATCCAAGTAAAAGAATGGTGATTAACTACATTAACTTGTAATGGATGTTGGTTAGATTTAAAATAAATTCTAGCCATATAATTAGCTCAAATAGACTTTTAAGCTCTAAATTTAAACCACAACTTTCAAGAAAAAATGTCTTACAAGTCCTTAAGATATCTTATATTTAGACCTCTCCCCCCCTCCACAAAAGGCTTAGTTAAATTAGAAAATTTAGTCCTGTAAATGGATTTGGTATCGGGAGAGAATTTAATAACGAACTGAATACGAAGGTGTCATTACAGGAATTTTCCTAATAAAATTTTGAAGAGCAAAAAAGGTAAAACTTTTACATGACTCCCATTTAATGGTTAGTCGGGCAGAAAAAAGGTTCAAGCAAAAAAAGAGAATATAATTCAATATTTAAATAAGTTACAGCTTTCTACTTCCCACTTCGAGTATGTCAAATTTAAATAAGTCATAACGGTAAAAAATGCATATGTTGATGCACTCGCTTATTTGGCATGTGACATTCAACAACAAGAATAATACTGCAAGAATAGCCTTTCATCATATTTCCAAATTGCTTATTCTCGACCTTCACATTCGCCTAACGATGGTAATCGAATGAGAGGCATACGTAGAAGATTGGTGAACACCAATAACAAATTCTTAATAAAATAAGTGCTAAATGGAAGCAGAATGGAGGAAAGAAAAATAAAAAGTAAGTCTACAAGATACGTTTGGACGACAAACACATCATAAAAGAGAGGACTAGCCGGGTCTTACTAAGATGCTTAGGCAAAAATGAAGCAAACCTTGTAATATAAGAATTACATGAAGGTAAAAGCAATGCTCACTGCGTGTACAAAGCTTTGTACAAAAGAATATTGCTCTAAGGCTATATTGGTCGATAGTCATAAAAGCTGTGAATTGGAAAAGTAAAGACATGTGATACATGAACAGATTTTCAAATTTTATACAAATCCTAACATTATTGTCGGATACAATAATAAAAGAAATCTAATATGATAGATGATGTAAGAATTTCTTGGGACCATTTATGATGGCAGAAGGATGAAGAATATTTTTAATAGTTATCGTACACTACTTCTTAAAGTGGGTACAAGCATACTCAGTGCAATATATCATGACTACTTCTTAAAGTGGGTACAAGCATACTCAGTGCAATATATCATGACAACAAAGGTAATAACATTTTTAAAAGTAAGTTTATGTTACAAGTACGAAATCCCGCGAATTATCGTTATGGATAACGAATCCCAATTCCAAAATGACAGCTTTACAAAGTTTTATGAATTTTTTTAATAAAGTAAAAATTCTCTTATTCCTTTTATCTTCAAAGTAAAAGAAAACTCGAAGTGACTAACCGAACAATAATTGAGGGTATCAAGAAGATGTTGAAATGAGAACATGAGCTTAGTTGGATTACCAACAAATGAGTTTTATTGTCATACATAAGAAATATAATTTGTCATTGTTTATGCAAATGAAGGCAATAGTGACACAAGAGATTTGCATGCTATCCTATAGAATGGCACCATACGACGAAGCAAATAATAATCAAGACACAAGAGCAATAGTAGACGTAGTTAAAGAAAGAATAGTCAAAGATCATAATTGATTGTAATATTATAAGGCAATAATGATGAATATATACAATTCCAAAGTTTGGTTCATAAGTTTTGAACCATGAGATGAAGTGTCAGGAATTTTTTTCTAATATACTAAATAAAAAATAGTTGGAAATTTTAGCCCAATTTGGGAAAAATATTTAGGGTCGAAGCAAAAAAAACCAAAGATCTACGCATCATTAGATGATACGAGAAATCGAGTTAGGCAACCCTGAAATATAGAGCATCTTAATGTCTATCATAGTCACACGGACTAAAAACTTATAACTCAATACTACTGATAAGTGTATTGTTGGGATGTAGAATTTCCTCTGTATGTGACGTGAGAAGGTTTCGAGGAGGCATTTGAAATTAATAAAACATTTTCATGCCAAAAATACAACTTATCTATTATTTACATAACGAAATATAGCTAAAAATGTTAGAGATAATACGTTGAGGGAAAAATAACTTTCGTAAAACATAAGACATATAGAATGTCTATTTGTAAGTGCAAAAAAGTAGTTAAGCAAAAAGATTTATTCAGTGGAATGACTATATTTCCTAAAACAAAAAAATAATTTTTTTCAAATGAAAGAAATCATCATTGATCCAAATAAGGAAATATAAAAAAAATATGGATGACCAGTCCTTATAAATATAAGCTAAATTTTCTTTTAAAAAATGAAAAATCCTACCAGTGAGTCATGCTCTCTAACCATATTTCAAAATTTTTAGAAAACCCTAAGTAGAGAACCAATGTGTTCAAAAAACTAATTCTTAGCTTATTCAAATTGATCCCTTAATAAATAAAAATAGATTGTAAAATATGTGTCCTAAACACAAATATTCATTCATACAAAACAAAAAAGTGTACTCATAAAAATAAAACAAGTCTTACATATACAAAACTATGATATGCTGATTGACAGTTATAAAAAATAGAGGATGACATAAATCTAGTTTATAAAAAAATTAAGAATGCACAACAGGCTGAGAAGTAACAGTCGTTGGCATAACGTCACGTTTCAACCATACCCATTTTTATTTTTATTTTTTTACTATCTTCACTATATTCAGCTACCATATGATCTCTACTTTTATTCTCATCAAGTTTTTGAGGAGATAAAAAATTCACTTGTCATTGTCAGTCCATCCTGACAAAAGACGAATAAAGTCAAGATCCTTATCAGTCCCAACCAAGGTCTTTCGGTCACTTGGCCTCAACAATATTATAATACTAATCTATAACAAGATTTGATAATAGTTTATTGCGCATAATAAATCATTAAACTTTGATAATTATCAAAATCTATAGGACGAGTCATACGTTTAGTAGTAAGTCGATTCATCAAGATATTATAATTGTCTGTCATGAAATCGAATTGATCATGCATGGAAGCAATAATTTTAGACTTATTCTTGCTCTCGAAACACAATCTAAATGTTATTTATTTTAAATTTTTATATAAAAATGCACAAATTTTCACAACTACAAAAATGTAGCTATTTCACACCCAATTAACATTTTTTTAAATGTTGTATTTTGTTTATCATATAATAAGACTTATTCCGCAACTAACGGTCCTATTTACGCAACCATTTTATTTTATTTGCGCAACACATTTATACGTAATTATACAACTAGACCACAATTGTTTTTCGCAACCGAATTGCACGTAATTTCGCATTTGGAACACAGTTCAATTTTTTAAAAATACTTTTTTATCGTAAAAATGAACATATTTTCGCAATTATACAAAAGTTAGTTGTGTCACCCTCAATTATGTATTTTTTCCACACAATCACACTTATTTTTCAACCAAAAATCCTATTTATATGATCATTTTCTTCTTACTTTCATAACACATTTGCATGTAATTATGCAAAATAACTATAATTATTTTTTCATAACCAAATTACACGTATTTTCGCATCTCAACCACATTCACATTTTAAAATGCTTTTAACACAAAATACACATATTTTTGTAACTACAAAAAATTAGTTGTTTCACACCCCTTAATATTTTTTTTCACAAAATAGGTTATTTTTTTTTATTTTTTTCACACAATCATACTTATTTTGCAATAAAAAATCTTATTTACGCAACATTTTTTTTTTCGCAACATGTTGCACGTAATTATACAACTGAACACAATTTTTTTGGACTTATTTAGCAACCTTATTATTATACGTGATTATGAAACCACAAAAACAAAAATTTTAAAAAAAAATTCAATTTTTTTCAATAAATCTAATTTTGTTCGTTAAAAAAACTGATATTTTTATTTTTTGTTAGTATAGTTTTAAAAAATATAATATTAAAAAACGAATAAAATATATATTAATATACTATCTAAAATCGGGGAGAGTGTCTAAGGTTGTCAACGGTTCCTCGGAATCGAGAACCGGACTGGAACTGAACCGATAATAACTGGACCGAACCTTAATAGTCCGGTTCGCGGTTTCATCTTAAAAACCGAAACAACAAAACTAGTTCGGAACCGAACCGATAAACCGGTAGAACCGATTAAGAACCGAACCGATAAACCGATAGAACCGATACAGAACCGAACCGATAAAATTGATAAACTAGTAGAACCATAAGGAACCAAACCAATAAAACCGATAGACCCGATTAATTTTTTTTTATTATTAATTTTTTATACATTATATATTCAAAATTAATAGTTAATTACCCATTTTAAATAAAAAATAAAAAATTAACTTTTAAACTATCATTTTTTGTTATTTTTTTATTTAAAAAACCGGAACGGAATCAGACCAAACTCAGACGAAACAGAACTTGAACCGAATCGAATAGGACTGAACCGGAACGGAATTGAATCGGACCGAACCGGATCAGACCAAACCAAACCAAAAACTTAACAATCCGGTCCGGTTCTAAAATATAAAACTAAAAATTTGACAGTCCAATCCGATCCGAATCGATAAGCTCAACGGTCCGGTCCGATTCCGGTAAAACTGGAACGAACCGGACCGATAAACACCCATAGGAGTGTCAATGTTTTTGTTTTAAACCACATAATTACGTCTACTTTATCAAAATTTGGCGGACTATCTACTATAGTATGTATAGTATTTAATTGCATTCTTATTTATATATCTATAACTGCATTCTTATTAAATTAAACGTGATAAATTTATTTATTTTAAAAGTTAGTTTTGTATAATATTAGAAAGTATTTTAGATTGGATTTCGAAATCATATAAATATAAATAAATTGAATGAAGTCATGGGCCAGAATTATAAAACAAATATGTTTTATGGTTTCTTTTGTGCAATTTACAAACGCGCGGCCATACTGAGTTAGAAATGAACCAAACGCGGCCTTATCCTCTTCTCTTACAACCGCATGCACAAGACAAGAACTTTTCCCTTGTTATCTTGAACACCCAACCCAACCAGTGTCTCTCCCAAAACTCAAACAGCAAATCAAACGCTAAATGCTCGAAGCCGAAAAAAATGCTTCTCCAAACTATCTCTTCTTCTCCGCCATGTCACAATGTTCTCTCTTTCTCGATTTCATCATCTGGATTCATCAAAATTAGACCCAAAAACCTATCTTTTCAGGTAACTCCATTTGT
The DNA here is from genome assembly GCA_036936605.1 of Limnanthes douglasii subsp. nivea. Taxonomy (NCBI): domain Eukaryota; kingdom Viridiplantae; phylum Streptophyta; class Magnoliopsida; order Brassicales; family Limnanthaceae; genus Limnanthes; species Limnanthes douglasii. The sequence goes on along the minus strand of JAUPFV010000004.1, from coordinate 171,209,789 downwards.
TTTTTGTTGGTTTACAAGGCATGTAATTTCGAAGTTATAGTTTGGTCTTTTTCATTTTTTGTAGTTAATGAGAAAATTGGGTACTGAATCGAGAAATCTATAATGAAAACGAACCAAAATTGAAGAACTTCTCATGTTTTGAGGAATGTTTAGCTCTAAAAGTAGAAACTTTAGTTAAGACTTTGTCATTTTCAAATTTAAATTTGGAATGGTGTATGAAGCTAGTTATCTAACAAGACATGTAATTTATAGTGTTGTAGTTCCAACTTTTTTCAGTTTCAGAACATAGTAAAATATAATCAGAATTCAAGGACTTTTTATGGAATGTTTGTCTCTAAAAGTAGAAACTTTACTTAAAACTTGTCTTTTTCAAATTTCAATCGTCTGATTTGGGTTCTTTGTATCTTGTCTTGTTGCGTTTAGTTTCTTGATCTGATGGAAAAGTATCTAGATTTTCTATTTCGGCAAGATTTTAACGAACTTTAATTGTTTGAGCTTGAATAGAGTTGGTTCTGCCTGATTTGTTTTTCAGTTCAAATTTTAAATCCGCAACACTTGAGATGTTACCGAAGAGTAAAGTATTGTGAGCATTATGTCACTAAAAGAGCGTATATTATGCATATTATTAGTATAAGAATGCAAAAAAAGCTTTATCTTCAGGTGTTAGTAAACATCAAAGTTTTGACATATATTTGGACGATACGCAATTACTAATTTACTTTGTTATGACATTGTGGATGAAGGCAGATACATCGAAAGAATTTCGGAATACACCCCATTGCCTCAACAAATCTTGAGGGTACTAATAAATACACTCTTTTAAGCCTATTTTGTTTTCCGGCTTAAGTGATGTTGTTGATATAGTTGGTATTTGTTTACTAGAAAGAACTTTAATTATTCTATTTCTTCTTCTTGCAGAATCTTCGAGGAATTTTCATCTCATTGATGATAACTCGGTTTCGAAGAAGTCATTCCTCATGGGATCTGTATTTTTATTGGGACAAACGTCTTGGATGATGTCTGCACAACCGGCAGATGCAAATCAGATCATTACGAGTTATCCGGTTTATGAAACTAGCGAGCTTTTCGAACTGGGGATTCAGCTTTCTTATGTTCTTTCACTACTAGCTTTACTTGGGGTCGGTACATTTTTCGTGATTCGTCAAGTCCTTGTCCGTAGAGAACTTGACCTTTCTGCTAAAGAATTACAGGTAAGGACTAAATATATTTTTAAAGTTAATGATTTTTTTTACATTTTGGCACACATTATTGTACTACTTGGATAGTCTTATCTTCTATCTTGGTATTGTCGGCATAAAGAGATGAATAAAAATCATCTTTTATGAAATTTTCTGCCTTTTTCTTTCTAATATGTTTTTCTCACCCGCCACACTCACACTCAAACTACTTTGAATATGCATTCTTTAAATTTTTTGGACTACTTCAAATACTGTTCCGTAACATCTTCAGTTTATATTTCCGGTTTTATTCTGTCTTTCAGCTTCAGGGCATTGAGTTTTAACTTAAAAAATACAGTTTATATTTCCGGTTTTATTCTGTCTTTCAGCTTCAGGGCATTGAGTTTTAACTTAAAAAGCAGGTGTTGCGTATGGAAGAGAAACAAATTCCGTTTTAACTTATTACTAGCTTATATGACATGCACCAAATAACCTTTTATATAAAAGAATTTAGTAGTCGCTCTGGAAGAGAAATTAGATCTTTAATTGTCTTGTTCTCATATTGAACGGTGTTTCCCAATTCTTACCATCTTTTTCATCTTTGTTTTAGGAGCAAGTAAGGAGTGGTGACGCAAGTGCTACCGAATTTTTTGAACTCGGTGCAGTCATGCTTAGGAGGAAATATTACCCTGCAGCTGCCAAATACTTGCGCCAAGCAATTGAAAGATGGGATGGAGATGATCAAGACCTTGCTCAGGTTAGCCTATACCCCTTGTGAAAATAAGATGACGCCAATATGAACTTTTGTCGAACTTGTCAGACAGTGATTAGCAATGAAGGATATAATTATATGACTTAAATATAAAGTTTTTAGTCTGTTATTGTGGTGACACATATCGGGTAAACATTGGCAGGTTTACAATGCTCTTGGCGTGACTTACACCTCAGATGGAAAGGTAGAGAAAGGGATCTCTCAGTTTGAAATGGCAGTGAAGCTGCAACCAGGTTATGTCACAGCATGGAACAACCTCGGGGACGCCTACGAGAAGAAGAAAGATTTGAAAGCTGCGCTTCAAGCATTTGAAGAAGTTCTTCTTTTCGATCCCAACAATAAAGTGGCAAGGCCAAGGCGAGATGGTTTGAAAGACCAAGTCAAAATGTTTAAAGGAGTTTCCGTCAAATATTCCAAGAAAAAATCATGATCATAAGCAAACTCAATCTAGTTTTCTGTTGATTTGTTTTTAGACATGTGGCTAAAGGTAACAATTTTTGTGCTTGATTTGAGTATGGTTCCTTAAGCTGAAATGAAGAAACTTGTATGAACATGTTATACTATGGTTTTCAGTTGTCATTATTACAGGTCAGACAAAGCTTTGTACTACTTACTAGTCCCTCATATATGGACTCAGATTTTCGTACATGTGTATCCAAATTTATAACTTGGTTTAATTCAAACATTCTTAATTGTTTTTTTAAAATCAATCTTGGTTTTATAATGTAAACTTTATTTGTATCCGACTTATATTTTAAAATCAATCTTGGTTTTATAATGTAAACTTTATTTGTATTAGACTTATATTGTGCATTATGCCCCTGATTGATAGCCGTGATGGCTGAATCCAGACCCAACTCGAATATCAATCTGGATGACATTGTTTGTATCCAACTTTCTCTGGTTCGGACGGACAACCTCAAAGTCAATCCCAAAACATGGATGCCATGGTTAGGAAGACGTCACTACAGACTACCCTAATGTCGAACGGAAGACAATCTCTATTGTCATAGAATATCTCATTGTTTGCATTACATTTTGATTTTTTCACATAAACAACTGAAGATATAAATGCTAAAGTTACGTCACCAAAAATTATGAGAACCAAAAAATCATGTACTATCTTTCGGGCTTAGCCGCTTGAAGAGAGGAGGTGTTCTTGGGTGAGCGGTCTTCTGGATGTCTTCAAGTGACGCTACAAAGTTTGATAAAACAACTGAATCTTTGCTCGTGTCTCTTTCAACCAACCACTGGTCTTGAATGCAAACATCTATATCCCTGTATTACAAGATGATCAATCAAGAATAATCTTCAAAAGAAAATGCAGTACATACATAGCTCGCTTATGGTGCATGAAGTTATGACCGTATTAAATTAGTTTTAGTCAGATCTTGTGTTTGGTGATGTCTAGAACTAATTAACCATGAGATTATAGAATTCAATCATGTGTTTGGTGTCAACATATGATTAATTTATCTTGGACTAAATTGGGTCTTACAACTTATAAAATAATGTCTATTTAAGATATAATCTTGTTCTCAGATGATAAATCCAAGAGATCAAAAGAATGTAACTGAAACACGAGATAGACTTATATTAAGATGATTGGATGGAATTTATAGACGAATATGTTAGGTTCAACTAATCCTAAGCTTCTCCTTGAAACTAATTACTGTGTTGACACCAAAAATACCAGACCAGACTACTAAGGAGTTGTTTAGTGCCCAGCTTATAAGCCGGAAAGCTAGCTAATACACAAAAATAGGTTGTTGGTCGCAAATAAAAAAAACAAATAGTTTTTTAAAGTCGAAGACCATATAAAATTAAAAACTAAAATCATATACCCAACCCCTTGATCTCAAAACTAATGGGTCGTGAACAATTGGACATACAAGGAGGGTAAATGTGTTTACCTTCGTAAAGCAAGAACTTGATAATTCTTGCGCAAGTAATCTGCATACTTTGTCAGGGCTTCTTGTGCATATGGTTTTCCTACAGTTCTAACTGCTGCTGCATCTAATAATTTTTCTAGGGAACCGTGTTTTTTCACGAGTTTCATCGCTGTTCTTCGACCAAACCCAGGAACTACATTCTGGATCCCAGGAACACCATCAACCTCGTCTCCCATAATACATCCTGAAATACAATAATCGTGTTAATTAGGCTTTTTTCGTTTTATAAAACTCACCAACTTTTCTATATCATCTTTTTGGTAAAACACTTACTAAAACTCAAATCGGACTGCGGATCACAATTATACTGAGCGAGATAGTGATTTAAAGTGTAAAAAGACCATCGGCCTAGATCCTCTAAAGGCATTACTAACTGAACATCGTCCGAAATCAGCTGCTTAAAATCTTTATCAGGAGATGCAATAATAGCTTGATAGCCTTTTTGTACAACTTGTCCGGCAAGTGTAGCCACTACGTCATCCGCTTCATAGCCTTTTACTTTCACCACCTATAATCCTGTTTTTAGTCAGTAGCATTATGATCCATCGAAGAGTAAGTGAAGAAGAACTCAAAAGTTTACCCACTGGCACATTGCATTTCTTAAGAACATCGATAACGATTTCCTGCAATTTACTAGTATGTCCTTCGGTGAATCTTCCTGAAGCTGGTTTCGTCCTATGTGCTTTATATGAAGGTAGCAAAGATTGCCGATGCTCACTACCCCTTTCTCCATCAAGAACCTGCAACACAACAGCCATTTGTTTCACGATACATGTGAACAAAGAGCAAAAGAAGGTGGATATAATTTAGTGTCCAGATATTACAAAGATGAAATGTTAAGACTTCATAATACTGTTCTTGTCTATAATGGAAATAATAGATGCAAGTGCATGCCTAAAAGTACAAGGTCTCATATATCCTCAGACTGATTATCTTGTGTTCTTCCAATGCAGCAAACAAAATCAATAAAAAAACAGTGTGATAATACAGTTGATAATCTGCCATTACAAAACGAACATACACTTATATACTTACAGCGATAATAGGGTCTTTAAGGCTAACTCGGGAGAGAAACAGAGAGATCCAACGACCAAAGGAGTGTAAACTTGGTCTGTTTCCTTCATAACAAATCGGATTAACGTCTAGAAGAAACACCCTTTTCTTGCTTTTACTTTTTTCTTCACTTTTCTCAAAGGGACCGACTTTCGGCACAAACTGCCCATCACCTGTTCGACAAAATGACGCACATAAAGAAAACGAAGGTAACAACCGTTGGTTTGGGATCTGTAGTTTAGTTGGGCTCTTATGGATAAAAGCGCAATAACTGACGCGAGGATTTACATGAATATTAGCAGGAACTGAAACAGCCCTTATCATCCTGAGCTTACTGTAATGGGATGATAAGAGAATGCCAGCTTTGTTATAAGGATTTATAGTAATTTGATAATTGTATTCTGCGACTAGAAAATTGACAGGAGATTTTGAATGATACGAAGAACATTCCTGCAAGCAACCAAATCACGATTAACGCGCGAGAAAAACCATGGGAGCTGGAAGTAGAAAAAACGACTTTTACTTGACAACCTAGGAAGGGTGACAAAAGAACTGGATCCAATACAGCAATACCATCTGATATTATCCCCGGTCCATTAAATCGAGAAGAGAGTAAATCCAATTTATTTAAGTTTAAGTTAACCATAAACATTCTGCAAAAAGTTACAAGTATTGATAACCTTCAAAACTTTTAACGTTTATTTTATAAACATATACAAATAAAATTTACAAATAATACCGATCCGGTATAAAAACAAAAAACTAAAAACACTCAGCAGATCAGTTTATTTAAATCGAAATTTATAAATCTATCAATTAAAAATTCACATAGGAACTTTCACTCAAATTTTAAACATTTTACAATAAAATCAACTACAAAATCACGACGGATAAATTAAAATCGTTATATATATATATATATATATATATATATATATATATATTCGGAAGGAACCCGCGGCCGCTACTCAAATTAAAATCGTTATATATATATTCGGAGGAAACCCGCAGCAGGAGTGCATATATATATATATATATTCGGAGGGAACCCACAGCCGCTACTCAGAGTGCGCACAGGGTAAATCCTCAGTCTGACGCGATAGCCTGCAAACCAACGCCAGAAGGTAAACCACACAAAATCACAGACTCAGTCGAGAAAGCGTATGTAGAGGGACTCGAACTCATGACCTTTGATCACAAGCATACCATACTCAACCAACTAGGCCACCCTTGGGACAAAATCGTTATATATATAATCTTTGATATTCTTGGAAATTATTTGTTTTTTTCCAACTAAATAACATTTAACTATATAACTAGAACACCATCGGTTTTAGTAACTATATTGCACATGGGAAATACAATTGATAATTTTAGTATATTTCACAATTACAGTTTTATTTACGCAATTGTTTTTTCATATCTATGCAACACATTTTACATGTAAGAACACGTTTGTTTTTTTTGCTTAAGTCCTATTTATGCTAACTCTTTTCTTCTTATTTACACATCTCATTTGTATATAATCCTACAACTAAAAACGGTTGTTTTTTCACAACCAAATACACACTAAATTACGTAACTGGAACATAGTTGTTTTTCACAACCAAACTACACATAATTTCACAACCCGATTACTCTTATTTTCGCAACCAAATGAAATAAAAGAATATATATATATATATATATATAGTTTTTTTTTCGAACTATACTTTGAAAGGTATGACATTTAGAAAAAATAGCGGAGAGAGAGAAAACGATTATGAGCTACCGGTACAAACATAAAGTTAAGATGTTATCAATACTTAAGTTCTAAAGCCGAGCGGTTATCTGTACTTTCTCAAACTTTGGGTGGTTATTGGTAAATAGTTTTGATGTTGGGTGGTTATGAGTATATGAACAATTTATTTAAATCCATGTTAGTTTGATAAAATTATATATTGATTAACGGGGCTAAATCTCAACTTATCTTTGTTGGATCTCGACACCGTTGGATCTCAACCCGTCTTTGTTGGATCTCAATGTTGGAATATATTTATTTAATATATTTATGGAGCGATACTAATTTGGACCATGATAAATAAACATATTCAGTTATTATCTTAAGGAAGTCCAAATTAAAAGTAATCGAGTTAATTATTTAATTAACTAAATTGGACTTATGGATACAAAAGGCGTTGCGGGCTCAATTGTGGTAACCGGGTTGAATTTGGGCACTGTGATGAAAAAGGCTCAAATCTCAATAGTTAAGCCTGAATTAATAAATTAGGGATATAAATTGGATTATCAATTTATCGGGTTATGGTCCCGAACACAAGGAAGTTATAAAAGATGGGCTTTACAATGCTCGGTTTCACATGGTAAATACTATAAGTAAGGGGCTAGGTTTAGAAACTTCATTATACTAAACCCTAATCAAACAGACAGCCACTTCCTTCAGTGTCTGGAAACCTTTCATTTCTTCACTAATTTGATTCTGCAGGTTTCTCAAGGCAACATACAGAATCACTGAAGAACGCAAAAGAACAAAAAAGAATTGTGTATTGATAAATAAAGATGTATGTTTTTCTTCATCATAAAGAATTCATGTCATTGGGATTATGTGTTAATTGAGCTGGTTAGGGCATGGATTTAGGGAATGTATGAAAAACATGTTATGTGATTTATTTGTATTGAAAAACATGTATATTTTTTTCTTCATGTTTTTATATGAATAAATTGTAATTTTGATAGTTTGGAGATTTTTTTTGGGTTAAATTAGGGTTGATTGGTGTTTGGAATTTCTTCTCCCAAAATTAACATCAAATCAACCCTAATATAACGAATAAAATCAAAACTATTGCGACATTGGCTCATCTACGGCTTAACCACTGAAGTTAACGCTGATCGAAATCTATCCAACAATGTTCATCATGGCTAGCTAATTGCGGTCATTGTGGTGATCACCGTAACCTGTGAGGATTCACAAAGCCACTGTTGTCGCGACGACAACAATGAAAGGCTGTTAGCTAGGTAAATGTTCAGTGACAGCAGTTGCTATTGATGGCTGGGCGTGTGCCAACGATAGTAGCCGCTGCAGCAGGTTGAGCTTGGCTCAGTGGCCTACTGCAGCAGGCTGGACGTGTCCCAACGGATTATTGCAGCATGTTGCTGCAGGCTGAGCGCTGCCCAGGACCTGCAACAACATCTGCTGCACGTTGCTGCAGGCTGCAGCAAATGTTGCTGGACGTTGCAGTAGGCTCCTGCAGGTTGAGCACTGTCCAGGATCTACAACAGGTTGGGAGGAAAAAAGAAAAAAATTCCGATTTTTCTTTTTGGATTTAGTTTTTTTTAAAATTACTTATGTTAGTAATTTAATATAATTGAATTATATATTTCACAAATATGACGTGTTTGACATGCTAATTATTGAATGTTCATTTGTGAATTAAATTATATATACTTGCATAATTAAATGATGATGCATGACTAAGGTTTCGTACACCGGTAGGTAAAACTAAGAAATTAATTTAATTGGCCTCCATAAGGTTAAAATTAATTTTCTTATGGATCCTAGGCTTCGAAAGGTTCAGGGATTAATTTAAATTCAAATATTACTAGCCCTCCGTAAGGTTCACGTGTGGGTTTAAATTAATCATGAACCGGAGAAAATTACTGAAAATGGTCCTTGCGTTGATTTTAATTGTAAGTAGATGAAATCGGCCCTCCGGAAGGTCTCATTGGTACTTAGGATAAATTAAATTCATTTATGTAATTTTTTGAAGTTAAGTAGGTGAAATCAGCCCTCTAGAAGGTTTCACCGGTACTTATGAAAATCAAATTAGGATTATTTTAATCTAAGTATCGGCCCTCCGAAAGGTCTCATTGGTACTTAGGAAATTAAAATAATGATCATGGTATTTTTCTCAAACTCATAAAATTGCATGTTAGTACGATTTTCCATCCGATATCTATTATCAGGGAATTCTATGTTTTACATGTATTTGCTATGTTCATGCATATATTTTCAGTTATATGTCAAGATGCTAATGTGCTTTGTTTTATTTTCTCTTATTATAATATTCAATGGTTCCAATCTATTGGGGAACCCTCCACCCATGTTGGATTGTCCGAACTTCCAATTGTGGAAGGAAAATATGTTGCTGTTTTTATCTGTACATGATTATGACCATGCATTGTCAACTCCCAAACCATCCTCCCTTATTTCGGAAAGTACAGCGGAGGAAAATAAGACCGATGAAAGTGGGTTAAGTAAAATAAGTTATGCATGGCGCTCTTGTTACAAGGGATACCAATAGTATTACGTGGGGCTATCCCTATAGGTGTTACCACTGCCTCGCTCTTTCTCGCGGAGGTCGAGAAAGCCTTTACGAAAAATGAGAAGGTAGAGATGCAACGTTTGCTCATCGATCTAGTTATCAAAATGTATAATGGAAAAGGTAAAATCTGGGAGCACATTCTGGGAATGTCGATGATTGGCCAAAAGTTAAAGGCAATCAGTTTAGACTTACCTGAGGAATGCATAGTGGGGCTCATATTTCATTCTCTGTTAGTCCGGTTTAAGTATTTCCAGTCCATCTATAACTGCATGCGGGAAAAGTGGAATCTCAATGAGTTGATTTTCCATGCTGCACAGGAGGAGGAAAAAAACTTAAAGGCACAGCGCCTGAGGTTAATGTGATTACATCTGTAAAAGGGGCAGAGCCTAAGAGAAAGGTAGATGGAAAAAGACCAGATCAAGGTTACGTCAAGAAGAAAAACATTAGGCCCTATAAAAGGTCAAAGCTTTTAGGACCGAAGTTGAAAAATAACTCGGTAAGAGCATTAAGACCGCTATCAATGATTGTGGTAGTGACTACTATGGTAGATATGACGGATCAGGTGAACAACGTCTAGGACCCTTTGCACAGTACCTATAGAAGTATGGAATAGTCCATCAATACACTATATCAGGTTCACCTCGCATGAATGGTGTATTTGAGAGACTGAACCGAACACTAAAAGATATGGTTAGAAGCATGATAAGTCACTAATATCTACCATTATCTCTCTGGAGGGTAAGCCATCAAATGTGCCGCTTATATACTCAATCGAGTACTCACTAAGGCTACTGTTAGGAAACCATATGAGCTTTGGAACGGGCGTAGACCCAATTTAAAGCATATGCATATGTGGGGTTATTTATCTCAGAGACGGAACCGAACACTAAAAGATATGGTTAGAAGCATGATAAGTCACTAATATCTACCATTATCTCTCTGGGGGAAGCTATCAAATCTGCTGCTAATATACTAAATCGAGTACCCACTAAGGCTACTGGTAGGACCCCATATGAGATTTAGAACGGGCGTAGACCCAATTTAAAGCATATGCATGTGCAGGGTTGTTCATCTGAGGCGAGGCTTTACAAACCTCAAGAAAAGAAACTGGACCCAAAACAGTTAGTTGTTTCTTCATAGGTTATTCCGAACATTCCAGAGGGTATAAGTTTTATGATTCTCTCACTTGTACAATATTTGAGACAAGAACGGTCAAGGATGTTGAGTTTAGGGGGAAGAATATGGGAACAAATGTTGGTTTTGAGGAAGAATCCATAGAGTTTCTTGAAGGTTTTAATGGGGATACCCATGTATCAGAAGATTAGGCTGTAATACCAATCATATCGGTCCTATTAGAATAAGGTAATCCTCAAATTAACACTGATGCTCCACTTGAGGGTTCTAACCAGGATACAGATATGGTCGATGTAGAACAAGATGAACCTCAAGATAATCTTCCACAAGGGAATCAAAGTGGAATCATTTATAATGGTAAAACTCTACCTCATCAAGAAGTGCAACAATATGAAATAGTACTCTTAAGAAGGTCCACGAGTGAAAGAACTATAAGGCCAGAATTTATACTATATCGTCAGGAGCATGATGAGTTATGTGCTGGAACTGTAGATGATCCCTCATCATACAAACATAACATGGCTAGCTCTGACTCTTGGAAGTAGATTGACACTATGAAGGAAGAGTATAAATCAATGCATGACAATGCGGTATAAGATCTTGTCCTATAACCTGAAGGGAAAAAGGAAATTGGTTGTAAATGGGTTTACAGAACCAAACACAATTCCCTAGGTAATGTGGAAGACATAAAGCACGTCTTGTAGCGAAATATTATACTCAACATGAAGGGATTGCATTAAAGAAACCTTTTCTCCGGTATCGATGAATGATTTATGTAGAACAATCATGGAATTAGTTGCACATTTAGTCCTTGAGCTTTATCAGATAGATGTTAAGACCACGTTTCTCAATGGTAATATTAAAGAAATGATCTATATGGTGCAACCAGAACACTTTGTGGAAAATAACTGTAGGCTTAAGAAATCCATCTATGGGCTTAAACAAGCTTCTCGTCAATGGTAATAAAAATTCCTAGAGGTGATAGTCGGTTATGACTTTGCGATCAACTCGGTTGAGGAGTGTGTGTATTTCAATTTTAGTTGGAGTAATTTTATATTTCTTATATTATATGTGGATGACATATTGCTTGCCTCGAAAAATAAGGAATTATTACACTATACAAAGAGATTTCTATCAGACAAGTTTGATATGAAGGTTCTTGGTGATGCCAGTTTTGTGTTAGGAATCCAGATACATCGGAATCGCTCTCGTGGTATTCTTGGAAAATCACAAAAGGCATGCATTGAAAGTGTGTTACAACGTTACAGATTGACAGATTGCAAACCTATAAGTACCCCTATAATAAACGGTAACAGACATAGTCATGGTTAATGTCCTAAGACAAAACTTGAGATTGAGGAAATGAAAATGGTCCCTTATGCTTTGGTAGTTGGGAGTTTAATGTATGCTCAAGTTTGTATTAGGGCGGATATTTCCTTTGCTGTAAATATGTTGGGGACATATGTTAGTACCCCAAGCATGGATCACTGGAAAGCAGTTAAAAGAGTACTCCAGTATCCGTAAGGAACAAATTAGCACATGTTGACATATGGGAAGTCGAATAAACTGGAGATCATTAGGTATTCAGACTCTGTTTTTGGTGGATGCTTATATACACTAAAGAGCACGACAGGAAATACATTCTTATTGGTTGGAGGTGCAATATCATGGAAAAGTGTAAAGTAAACACTTATTGCATCATTCATCATGGTGTAAGAATTTGTTACGTGTTTTGAGGCATCAAACCGGTAATTGTGTCTGCGGAATATCGCAGTGCAATACTCTAACAATAATAAGAACTTGTCTAGGTCCAATCATATAGACATAAAGTTATTTTTTGTTAAAGTGATAGTTCATGAGTCAGATAAATATAGAGCACATCAGCACAAACTCCATAATATCTAAGATCCTCTAACAAATGCAGCTTTGCTTAAGGTTTTCCAGGGACACACCATCAATATATGTTTAGCTGGTTTAGGGGATTGTTAGTTAAAGTGGGAGAGTTTGTAATAAGATCTGATGTTATATTTTGCACATTAAAGTTTATTGCAATATATATGCTTGGAAATATTTATTAATATTTGTACTGTATTGGATCTGCAAAGGTAGGAACCATTTAAGAGTAGATATGTACGATTACAAGCCGTATTACTCTTAGGCCACACTCTATAATTGGCCTGAGTAATTGATTAATAATAGTAATGTGATTACTGTTGCATCATATTGTTTACATTACTAGAAAAAGGTCTTTAGTCCTTTATTGTTATTAGTCATGTACGAGGTTGTACTGTTTTCCCATTGACAATGAATGTAGAGATCCCATTAAAGTTGAATATGTATTCTTGAGTATGATGTGGCGGTCCAAGTGAGATATTGTTGGAATATATTTATTTAATATATTTAAAGACCGATAATAATTTGAACCAACATGCTAAATAAACATATTCGATTATTGTCTTAAGGAAGTCCAAATTAAAAGTAACCGAGTTAATTATTTAATTGACTAAATTGGACCTATTGGTGAAAAAATGCGTTATGGGCTAAGTGTGGTAACTGGGTTGAATTTGGGCACTGTGATGAAGAGGGCCCAAATCTCAACACTTATTCTTGAATTAATAAATCAGAGATATAAATTGGATTATCAATGTATCAAGTTATGGTCCGGGACACAAGAAAGTAATAAAGGATGAGCTTTAAAATGATTAGGGTTTAGTAAAATAAGGGGCTAGGTTTAGAAATTTCATCATCCTAAACCCTAATCAAAAGAAGGCTGCTTCCTTCAGTGTCTGGAAACCTTTACTTTCTTTACTAATTTGATTCCGTAGGTTTCTCAAGGCAATATACAGAATCGTTGAAGAATGCAAAGGAACAAAAGAGAATACTAGATGGAAAACATCATGCAGACCCGTAAGTGTTCTTGGTTTTCTGTTTATTCAGTAGGTGAATCTAGAAAAAGATTTAATTATTTTTTTCGCAATTTTTTATATATTATTTAATGCGATTTCGAATAATATATAACATTCAACACCATTAGATCTCAACCTCAATTGTTAATCTTAACACCCGTTTGGACCATTTTAACTTTCAGATGTTTCTGAGTGAATCTATTTTAGGTAATTTAAATTAAAAAATATGGTTGTTGAGATAAAAAAATATGGATTAACATTTAATCTAACCTTACTTAATAGTAGTTTAACCCAATAAATTTAGATTATTTATATGGTCATACTATTTTCTCAAAATAAATAAATAGGTTAAATCTAGTTTAAAATATTATATATTTATATAAGTTAGATTTATGTTCACAATGTTGATGAATATTAAATTTTTAAAAAATATGTATTAAATTTAGGCTGTTTTTTTTTTGCTTTTGAGCGTTAAAAACTAAATAATTTTTGATATATGTGGTTTTTGTTGGTCGCATACGTACGAACAACAAATAAACCTACGTCATGGCTATTTAAGAAGTCATTTGTCTCTAAACGAGACAATCAACAACATATGAAAACATAAAAATAAAATCGTAATTAAATAAAAATAAAAATAAAAATATTATAAAAATAAACAATTTTTTAAAAACAATAAAATATCAATTAAATGAAATGATATTATAAAAAAAAAGCCTAAAAAATCTTAGTGGTATGTTATATTAATAGAAAATATTGAATAGCTATACATATTACAAAAATACAATTGTACAATGATAGAAATATTTATTTAGACTTAATTTGTCAAAAGAGTTGATTCAAACCAGCAACATTAGAAAATGACCGATTACTATACATATTTGATATTTTTAGTGTTCCATTTGAACCCTTTAACTTAGTTATAATTATTATTTGAGCATTTTATGTATAACTGATTTAGGTTGTAAATTATGTCTTGATAACTTTAAGATACATAAACTACAATAATTTATTACGCTGAATAATTAAAAGTTTTTTTTCAAGTATTGCCCTAATAGAAAAAACTTCACATGATATATGAAAACTATTATTTTTATTACAAATACGATAGATACATATGGAGTATACCAATTTTTAAAATAATTTTAGGTTGTCAAACATAAAGACCATTCAAAGTTGTTATCGTTCCTACAAAATGGTTCCACCATTACGGAAAACAAATAAGATATTGTGTTTCGAATTGAGCGACAGAGGTTGATGCAGGAAGTGCACCTAACACAAAATGCATTTACTAGTAACATTAGTGGCAGTGGTATAACTTCAAATTTGGACAGGTTCACGTTTCATGTATGAGAAGATGATAAGATAGTAAATGCTTTCATGAGATCCAATGACACACGATTTTTTTCTAGTTACAAAGAGCATGAGACGTCCAACACGTACTTCAGAATGGTAAATATAATAATTTTATTTAATGTATCAATTTAATGTATATTTTGTAAATTTTAAAAACTTATTAGTTTTATTTGTTACGGTACCAAACCAGTTTAGGTATATTTTGACAAAATGAGAGGTTTCTAGGCAAAAGGTGCGTATCGCATTTGAACTCAACAAATTTTGGTCATTTGATTGGTCACTTATATAAATAGAACATGAAATTCATGGTTGTAGAGTTGTTCGTAGAAATATGGCACAAAGAGACCGATACGTTTCAACTTCAGTTTTAGCTAGATATTCATCACACTAGATGATGTTCACGTCATGACCTACCGCATGGTTGTGGGTAATTTTTTAGACATGACCCCAAAAGATACGGGAATGTATGAGGAGTTATCTAATGCATTGGGAGTTTTTCCGTATATAATTCACCAAGATACGAAGAATCAAAGATTGGTAGGTTTAGAGTTGGTTTGGCTCTGTAGCATTTTTCCTGCAGATTAATATTTGGATTCAAATCAAACTAGGGTGAGAGTTGACCTCCTTAGTGCTTCTCGTGCATGATTTTGTACTTCTTTGGATGTACATGTATTTATGATTCTAACCAAAAAGTCGTGAATGTAGATATACTTTTGGCTTTAGATGACATGCGTAATAGTGCTAGATGAGGACTCCCCCTAGTTTTTCATTTGAAAGAAAAGATCTTTAAGTATAATCGGATAGTTAAATATTATGCTAGCTCATCCATATCCATTTAGCTTGCTCTGGTTTGTCCAAAACCATATAGGGCGTCCAACTTTTTTTTTGTATTTTCTTTGTTTAGTTAGAAAATATCGTCCAAATTTATCGTATTGTGTCACTATGTGTATTTTAATCTCACGGACCTTGAGCTTGACTTTCAATTATTTTACTACGATGAACTGAAGGTATTTTGGATGAGTAAGTGATCGTGAGATAATATAGCAAAAAATTCATCATAGAATAATACTTGAACGAGATATAATATAGTAGAGGAGATACTTAGTATAAGTTTTCACTTCTCTCATAAACCATTACTTTGACTTAAAGTAATTTTACCAAGGACTTTTATCGTCTGAACTTTACAACATAATTAATATATATGATTTTTGATCTCATTTGATCGTTGTTCTGACTTATAGTTAGAATTTCTAATGCCCGACCTTTATGGAATTGAGTGTGTGGTCTATTAATAGATCATGGACTTAACTTATGGTCATATTTGCTTCGTTAAGGCAGTTATAGCATGACCTTTACAACCTCTATTGAGTGGTCTCTCGATCTTAATAGATCATAGGATTGACATATAATCATATTCACTTAGAGGTCGTTATGAGATTCATTATTGAAGATCATTTGGAGATCATTTTAAGATCATGTAAAAATTAATTGGAGATCATTTGAAGATTGGTTGGAGATTTAATATTTGGCAGTTGTTTGGAGATTAGGAGGCTTATATCCTCATTGTCACTTTATTTTTATCTTTTTTGTTGTTTGACTTATATCATTATCATAGTTCAGCTCACTGACTTTTTATGTCGTCAACTTATATCTTTTTGTTGCTCGGCTTATAATCATGTCGTAGTTTGGATAATTGCTTCATTATGTTATTGTTTGGTTTATAGCCTCTATGATTAGTACATTTATATATCATGTGGCGGGATATGAAACCCCATAGTCCTTTAAAAAAATTCAAAATATTTGTTCAATAACTAATATATAACTAAGATGAACTAAACTTGACATTTTGCTTCTCATTTTATATACTCATTTTTTACGATGGAAAATCTAGTGGACCAATGACTTGACATATTTTCATTTTCAATGGCTTATATACAGTCTCTTTTTCATGATGGAGAATATGCTTTTCATAATTCATACAGAATTCATGTTCCCCCATGAATGCAAAATAATGCATATTCTTTAAATGCATGCAAAAATAGATGGAATCTCATATTCTTTAAATGCATGCAAAATATATATATATATATATATATATATATATATATATATATTAATCTATGCATGGAAAAATGATATCATCTCTTTAAATATACGCATGAATACTAATGAATGCGATTATAATTGTTAGTGTGATATACATTTATGTACACCGTTTTTTTCAAAAAAAACTAACCATGTTGATTTGGTCGTTTTAGTACAAAATGTCATTTCTTAGACGACTGAATTTAGTAGAACTGTTTATACTTTTAGTTGTCCGCATTTCATACTTTTTAGATAAAAAGTGAATAAAAAAATACTTATGTTTGGGTTCATCGACAAACAAATGCATGCAGGTGTTAATAGATAAATTCGTGCAAGGGTACTTATAAAAATGAATTAATAATTTTTGTTGGGTAAATAAGTTCATGTAGGGATTATCTCTTCCACTGGTTCCTCATATTATTCATACATGGGTACTTATCACAATGAAATTTTCATATTTTTTTGTTAAGAGCAATGTCAGTTTTTACAACTTCAAAATTAAGCTTTGATTCCTCAAACCAATATTTTATTTGTTGATAGTATTTATTGAACTTTATATATTCATTATCTCATATTTCTCTTTCTTATGTGGTCGTTAGGTTGGTCAAGTGATGAGTACTGATAGTTATACGCGGTTACATGCATCTGTATTTATTTTTAAGAGCATATCAGAGTTAACCTGTATTCTAGCTTTCATATAAGCATTAAAATTATCATTCTCATTTGAATTTTGAGATAAAATATCTCACATTTGGATGAGATAAAGTCTTCAGTAAAGCTCGAGAGAAGAAATTCACATGCAAAGTCCATTAAGATGGAAGGATAATCTTAGACCAATTTGTTAAATTTGGACAATGTCATATTTTTAAAAAATGGACAATGTCAATGATAATCTTACAACACATCATACATACCTTATATCTCATGAACCACATAATGATAATATCTTATGAACTCGGGTATATGATATCATGACTACGTATGGTAAGTATCATCGAATACTTCATGTGTGGCTTATTGGATATGATGAGTCAATAATGTTATTACAACCTGAACTTGATCTTGAGGATGCATATGTACATCAATTCAGTTTATCTTAATAAAAGCACACATATGTAATAATGTACATGTTAGCCTATTACTTTTGTTGGTAAAATCAACCAGGCAATGATATCCAAATATAGATAACCTGAAATACAATAGCGCAAATGACCAATTTATTTTATACATTTAAGCGATGGTGTTATTGTCATAACTACAATAACAGTTGAAACTATTAAGTTTTATAGTTATTTTTAACTGTAAAACTACCATAAAACTACAGATAATCAATATGAATATATGCCTATGAGCATAACATATATTATCTAGTCATCTTCATCATCCATTATCTTGTCAACAATATGTATTTCATCAAATATTAAGTAACATTAACAGTTTTAACAATTTATAGTTTTCTCTTGTTAATGTTTTTAACTAAAGAATTAATGTTCATGCATGCACAAATTACAAACCACTATTTATTATAATTCGAGTTCTTTATAAATGACAAATTGATTTTATTTTGATGGAATATTTCACAATTTAATTATATGCATGAAAACAAATAACTGCATGTATTATTTAGGGTAACCGAAGGATATAGATACTGAGGAGCATATGTTATATTATTGGAAAAATAAATGAAAGTTGAGGTATCATATAAGTGACGAATACAAAACTCAGATTATTGACGAACCATTCAAAACTCAGAAATAACACCAGATATAAACTTTAATTACAAAATATTTTTATTTTTATTATTATCTTATATCTTTGAAATTTTGAGCAACCATCGCCACAAAAATTTTCTTCATAGCGGATATACTCCTCGTATAGATAAATGCAATTCAATTTCATTAATGTAATTTTGAACGAATCAAGGACTAATTTCATTTATTTTTCTCGTGATGATACCAAATAATCAATTAAAAGTTCAAGAACAAATTTTTAAAAGCTTTCATTTGTGAATAACTAGAAAATAAATTCATTTTGTGAAAAATAAATCTTTATACAACATAAAGATTTATTGATCGATGGGAGAGTAACAAATTCTATAATCTTGTTTATCATTTTTAAAAAGAGAAAAATGATAATCATATTTTGATAAGGAAAGAAAATATTGGGATGAATAAGCAAAATTAGATAAATAAAGGAATTGATTTGATGTAATAAAGTATTGAGGCTAAAAATTGACAAATATGTGATGATAAGAGGGTCATATGTAATAATTAATATGCACGGTTAAAGTTAGTAAAATAGTAGTGGGGTGTAAAGACTCACATAAGATGGGGTAAATCTGTAAATTAAGGATGTACCTCTTGTACTATATAAAGGAGAATCCATTTTGGAAAAAGGAAATGTCACTTTAAATACCTTCTCACCAAACTCATTATCATCTAGTACCTCAACTATTTTCTATGCCTCATAAATACCCATCTCACCAAACTAATTTCTTTTTAATACCCAGCTAATATTTTCCTTCCTAAAATACCCTCGGTGTCTGTACTGTATACACAACAGCTTCTCTTGTTTGAGACTTTCCCTACATTAACATAAAAATCAGCTAACTTTGTACATTTCATCTCCAAGGTAAAGCAAGTCCTCAATAAAAATCTTACTTTATCCAATACAGTATTCAAATATAGCATAAACAAAGAATCAAAGAAGTAGTTGTATACAAATTGAAACTTCATACTTAGGATTAGAACAGAAACCGAGTTTTGAAAGACGAAAACGAAATTATATACACTATATATAAAAAAAAAGTGGTATTCATGATAATCGTGTTTCGTTACTATATATGTTAAGATAGAAAGAGAGACTGACGTAGTGGGGATGGAAATGGCCGAGAAATGGCATAGGATTCTTGTTCTTTGGAAATGATATTGGTTACTCTATACTCGAAAAATAGAGTTCAAAGTTTAGAAGATAGAAAATGGCCTACGATTCTTGTTCTTTGGTGGGTATTTTCGGAATCAGAACGGGTGTGAGTGGAGTAGAGAAACTCGGTCTGTAATGGTGTTTTGTTCTTACATGTCCGGTGGTTAAAGACGATACATGTACTACGACGCTAGATGTTCCTTGACTATGACGCTAGATGTTCATTGACTATGACGCTAGATGTTCCTTGACTATGACGCTAGATGTTCCTTGACTATGACGCTAGATGTTCCTTGACTATGACGCTAGATAAGTTGCACTTGCCAATATTACGCGAGATGTTCGTCTAATATGATGCTACACGAGTTGTACTTATGACGCTAGACGAGTTGTTCTTGCCTAACATTTGACTATGATGCTAGACGAGTTGTACTTCTGACGCTAGACGAGTTGTATTTACCTAAATAACGCGAGATGTTCCTTGCCTATGATGCTAGATGAGTTGCACTTGCCAACATCACGCGAGATGTTCGTAGATGACTATGACACTAGATGACTATGACGCTAGATGACTAGATGACTATGACGCTAGATAAGTTGCACTTGCCAACATCACGCGAGATGTTCGTCTAATATGACGCTAGACGAGTTGTACTTATGATGCTAGACGAGTTGTTCTTGCCTAACATTTGACTATGATGCTAGACGAGTTGTACTTCTGACGCTAGACGAGTTGTACTTGCCTAAATAACGCGAGATGTTCCTTGCCTATGACGCTAGATGAGTTGCACTTGCCAACATCACGCGAGAAACCCGGGTGTAAGTGGAGTTGAGAAACTCGGTCTGTAATGGTGTTTTGTTCTTACATGTCCGGTGGTTGAAGACGATACCTGTACTACGATGCTAGATGTTCCTTGACTATGACGCTAGATGTTCATTGACTATGACGCTAGATGTTCCTTGACTACGACGCTAGATGTTCCTTGACTATGACGCTAGATGTTCCTTGACTATGATGCTAGATAAGTTGCACTTGCCAACATCACGCGAGATGTTCGTTGACTATGACGCTAGGCGAGTTGAACTTATGACGCTATACGAGTTGTTCTTGCCTAACATTTGACTATGACGCTAGACGAGTTGTATTTATGACGCTAGACGAGTTGTACTTGCCTAACATTTGACTATGATGCTAGACGGATTTATTCTAACTTTCACAGCTTCTATCGACTTATTTGATTGGAGACTGGACAAACAGAATGCCATGGCAAGAGAATGATCGATCAGTGAGTGAAATCAAAGGAAATGTCATCGATTCCATACAAAAATCCCTTATTCGGACGATGGATTTGGCGTTGATTTGCAATCTGACCGGTCTGTCTCTGGCTTAAAGAAGATTTGGATGTTAGTAAAGCTAGAAAGGATCGTTCAGAGAGCTTCAATCGAGATGATTCCAGCAATTTCCAATCCTACCAGAAGGTTTAGTAGACCAGCAAGGAGATTTGGGTGCTTTAATGTTGATGAAAATCCAAAGATATGAGAGAGAGAGAGAGAGAGAAAAAAAAAACACAGTGTCGACATATATTGAATAAATCGAAGGAAAGAGAAGGAGATGAGTATTAATAATAACCTACTTTCTCTTTCTTCTAGTATTGGGTCTAATTTGGTAAAAATATTGGCTTCTTACTACTAGTGTAAGGGTCTTATATTTGGGTACTTATTTGGGATTACATACTTGAAAAGGTATTTAGTGGTACTTTTCCCTTTGGAAAAATGGTCTAATCATTAGTCATTTATTACAACTTTATTCTCTCTTTCTCCCTCTCTCTAATCAATTTGTTTCTCTCACTAAAACACGCTTATACGAATATTATTTTGCTAGATACTCTCATACGAATATTATCGTGATAGGAACATCACTAAGAAATATCTGGCACACATCACCTGTAAGATGACAAAACGTAATTATATAATTATAATTACATGGTATTAAATTTTGTAGTTATTCATCTAATCTAAATCATATCAAATGACATTTCATTATTGAATAAAGTAAAAAAGGTTTTTATAACATTTCTTACGCTTCATCAAAACTTACTAAACATATAGTTATTCTCTCGTCCAATGTTGTAATATATTATGACGAGATGTTTTAGATAAATATAAAAGACAAAATATAAACATAATTATTTTTTAGCTCATATTTCAACAAAAGAATGAGTTATCACTAGTGGTTTAACTCGATGATGAGGTAAAGTCTCGCCAAAATAATATATCCATAATGATTAAATCAAGTAAATGTAATATGAAAATAAAATAGTGAAAATACTTTACCGAAAGTGTATTTTTGAAAAGGTAATCTAGAAAAGATTAAGCCAAAATTGGTTCGTCTAGAAATAAGTTGTGAAAGTTAGATCGTCAAGAGAAGATCTTTGAAGACGAAATGATTGTTTGAGCATTAACGAGAGAGTATCCATTTTTATTTAGATGCATCCATATTTACCATACTTAAAAAATTGATTAGAAGAATAAAGGTTTATAATACCAATTCACATATGAAAGCTTACAATATTCTTTTATAATTTTGATAACTTTTCAAATAAGGGTAAACTTCTTTAAATAATCTTAGAACTTTTTTCAATAAGTTGTTTTATCAAATAAATAGAAAACCTTCCTAATATTTTTTATATTGTATTTATTTTATATTTTTAGCTTGTCCATTGTTCTCGGTTCATCTAAGTTTATCTATAGTGCTTGTCATCCTACTAAAATAATTCAGCTCGTGAAATTGGTATTCATTTAGTTTTTTTTTATCATACTCGACTCATTTAATTCATTTAACTATTCACATGTCAAGTCGTATGTTATAAAAGATACAATGTTAGGATCAGATGAATCATCTTAGACAAATTGACCAAAAACATTACATTCGTAACTAGATTCTCACTCTGAGTCTCGAGCTTATTGAATCCCATTTTTGAATATTGTTACACATTTTTTGCTAATTCCAGTTGCAGGTCCATATCATATTAAGCTAATAACTATTACTCGAGAGATATATGCATATTTTATCCATGAGATACCAAATGAGACATCCTGTTATTGGCCAGAGACTATGATTTAATAATGCTATTTTTTTTATAAACACATAAGTCTATTATTATTTTTTAAGCCAAAAAATTTCAAACGGAATATTTTTTTATAATTAACTAAATGAAAATGACATGACAAACAAATAGAGAACCCCTCTTATTTAAGTTCTTGCAGGCTGGAAAAGATACCGACTATTTTTTGAATCATGAAATTACCATTTGTTTAATTAAATTATTTTACTAAATTAAAATTTTCATTTTTTACACCTAATATATAATAAATATATATTTAATTATATAAATATTTTTTTCAAAAAGTGTAATACTTTATTGAATGAAAGGTAGCTACCCTAGAAGATATTATCAAAGACCTCTGGGTGAAGCAGTCCAGGTTGGAGAAAAATCTCTCCTCTTCGAAAGAGGAGATAAAGGCCAAAAACCAAGTCATTCATACTGTGTCCAATGACAAGATCGCACTCGAGGACTCGGTGTCCAAGGTTGTAGAGGAAAAAGTTGATCTGCTAAGAGAGCAAGAGGCAAAAATCCAAGCCAAGATTGATGATTATGCCAACAATATGATAGACACTCAAGAGGAAATGTATGCCAAGGTGAAGTCGGACATGGTTCTACTCTTTCATGAGAAGTTTCCGAAGAGGAATCTGGGGGACTTATGGACTTTTGTAGAGTACCCCGACCTTCCCTTCCACACAATGGCTGATGGAGACAATCATGATTATTCTAGTGCTGACTCATCCGATGAAGAGGAGAACACCGGGGAGAGTCCAGATGAAGGAAATGATGATCTTAAGAAGAAAAAGACGAGCGAGGCTGAGCCATCTTCAAAGGCTCAGTCTTAGAATATCAAATATTTTTTTCACCTTTTGTTTTGATTGAACTAAAGTTCTTGGAAGGCCAAGGCATTTTTGTAACTGTGTCCGGTGTTTGACCGGATAGATATTTTTGTTTTGATTGACAATTTAAAGTCCTTGGATGGCCAAGGCACTTCGGTTGTTTCAATGGATATCTTTACTTTGCACAATTCTTGCATTCTTTTATAGTTTTTCAATTTTGGTGGCTAATGTTTAAACAACCCTTAGTTATTTCATAAATATTCTAAAGCGAGAGTGTTTAAATTCTCCGATGACAAATGTTTAAGTAGTCATCACTCTTTTAATTTAAGCCGGCCTGTGTTTAAATAAAAAATTTGACAATGAACTATTAAGTAAAAACACTCTGAATTTTTAAGAAGGCATCAAATTTAATAAAAAATCCCGGACACCTCATTAAAACCTCCCCGCGCCACCAGGGTAGTAAAGAGTATGCCCCCAGATATTTACATAGATTTTTAAACAAGTAAATATTTACATAGTTTCTATTCCAAGTACAATCGGAGGTGTTCAATATTCCAAGGGTGATTCAAAACCCTTCCATCCTTGTCTTCTAGCAAGTATATCCCAGGTTTAAGCCTTTCAATGACCATATAGGGTCCTTCCCAAGTTGGGGCTAGTTTGCCGAGCAGCTTCTCTTTAGTGTGTATGAAGACTTTCCTTAACACCTTATCCCCCGGCTGAAAATATCTTCTTTTAACTTTGGAAGCAAACCTGCTTCTCATCAAACCTTGATAGTGCACAACTCGAAGGTGTGCCTTAACTCTTCTTTCCTCTATCAAATCAAGTTGACCTCGGATAGCCCCCTCATTAGCATGTTCAGAGAAATTATGAACTCGAAATGAAGGGAGAGTTGCTTCTATGGGAGCTATGACATCCATCCCATAGACTAAGGCAAAAGGTGACTCTTGTGTTGCAGCCTCAGGTGTAGTCTGATAAGCCCACAAACCTCTTGTAAATAACTAGGTCATTTTCCAGTAGTCCCTTCTAAATTTTTCTTCAAACCGGACAGTATAGTTCTGTTAGCCACTTCAACCTGACCATTTGCTTGTGGGTGGAAAGTTGAAGAGAAACAATATTTTATACCTCTAGAGGCACAGAAACTCTCCATTTCCTAGTTGTCGAACTGTGGCCCATTGTCTGTTGTTATTTTCTGTGGAATTCCAAATCTGCAACAGATATTAGATAAAATGAATTTTATGACAGCTTTTGATGTTGTACCCGCTAATGGAGCTGCTTCGATCCACTTCAAAAAATAGTCAATAGCCACAATTATTGTTCTGCGTCCTCCAGATGCCATAGGTAGAGGTCCCACCAAATCCAGCCCCCATCGAGCAAAGGGTATAGGCTTAGAAATTGACTCTAACGGGGTGGCTGGAGCATGAATTTCGTTGCTATATCTCTGGCATGGGTCACACCTTCTTACCAGCTCCTTAGCATCTTGCATTATAGAGGGCCAATAATACCCAGCCAACAAAACTCTCCTTGTTAGATCCCTGAATCCACAGTGAGCTGATCCCTCACCATCATGCAATTTGGAGAGCACCATTTGAGATTCATCATCCCCCAAACACCGTAAGAGGGGTTTACTGTAAGACTTCTTATAAAGAACATCTCTTAGTATGATAAAACCACGAGCCTTGTACTTTACTTTTCTTGCTATTGACTTATCCGGAGGCAAGATGCCATCAGAGAGATATTGAAGGAGAGGAAACCTCCAATCTTGGGGCTGTTTCATCTGTATATCGAAGCTTTCTTCCTCCTTACCCATATTGAGTTGAATGGAAGGGCACTCCAGCACATGGATCCAAGGATATGATTCAGTATAGGCTATGGTTGCCAAGGAGTCTGCTAGTTCATTTTCTGTTTGGGGTATGTGCTCATAAACAATACTCTTGAACTTAAGTGCCACGTCTTTAAGAAGAAGTCAGTATTTTATTAGCTGCTCCTTTTTGGCTTCAGATTGACCTTGCGCATGATGGATAAGAAGCTGGGAATCACTCATCAACTTGACCCTTTTGGCTCCACAAATAAGAGCTAATTTTAAACCAGCTATAGCAGCTTCATATTCAGACTAATTATTAGAAGCCCTAAAAGCAAAACATATAGCTTGGTACATTTTGTCACCATACAGAGAGGTCAAACATACCCTTGCACCACACCCCATAGTACTTGATCCACCATCAGTCCGGACGACCCATACCTTTTTATCTTTCACAGCAGTCGTTTGCTCTGTATCCCTATCTGAATGGAATTCAACTAAGAAATCACCCACGGCTTGAGCTTTGATTGCTGTTCGGGGAGCAAAATCAATATCGAAATCCCCCAGTTCCACTGACCACTTAGTCATTCTACTCGAAATATCTGCCTTTTGAAGAACATTTTTCAAGGGAAAAGACGTTCGGACAATAATAGGATGAGCCTGGAAATAGGGCCTCATCTTCCTGGCAGCAATCACCAGAGCTAATGCTAATTTTTCAAGCTTAAGATAACGTTTTTCTGCATCTAACAAGCTCCTGCTGATGTAATACACCAGACGGGGATAATTATCTACCTCCCTCACCAATACGGCACTTATGGCACAACTGGAAACTGCCAAGTATATGAAGAGTGTCTCTCCATCAACATGTTTAAATAAATTCTTGGGGCAGGACATATGTCTTTTAATTTCATTAAAAGCCTCATCACATTGTGAAGTCCAGTCGAATCCCTTTGTACCTTTTAAAGTTTGAAAGAACGGGGCACACCTGTCCGAAGACCTTGAAATGAATCGATTTAACGCAGCCAACCTCCCAGTCAACCTTTGTACTTCTTTAATATTCCGGGGAGGCTCCATTTGGAGTAAAGCATTAAGCTGGTCCGGATCAGGCTGTATCCCTTGCTCACTTATGATATATCCTAGGAATTTACCGGACTGTACTCCGAACACACACTTCTCTAGATTTAGCTTCAAATTAACTTTTACTAAGTTAGCAAAAGTTTCTTGGAGATCTGTTAAGTGTAGCTCTTCGTCCATACTTTTTACCATCATGTCGTCGATGTATACTTCCATATTTCTTCCAATTTGATCATCAAAGGCTTTGTTTACTAACCTCTGATAAGTAGCCCCAACATTTTTTAACCCAAATGGCATCACCTTGTAACAATGAAGGCCCATATCAGTAACAAAAGTAGTGTGCTCCTGATCCTTCAGATCTACTTGAATCTGATTGTACCCGGAGAAGGCATCCATGAAAGACAATAGCTTGTTCCCAGATGTGGAATCCACCAATTGATCAATCCGGGGAACCGGGTACAAATCCTTTGGGCAAGCTCTGTTGAGGTCTGTAAAATCAATACACATATGCCACTTGCCATTTTTATTTTTTACCAAGACCGGATTGGCTGTCTATAAAGGATAATGAGACTCCTTTATGTGCCCCATTTTAGTAAGCCTGTCGACTTCTTGAACGATAGCATCAACATTTTCCTTGGAAAAAGCTCTTCTCTTCTGTACCACAGGTGTTATGTCTCTTCGGACGGACAGGTGGTGTGATATAACATATGATGGTACCCCGGTAACATCAGCATTGCACCAAGCAAAAACATGCTGATGGTCTTTTAAGAACTTCAACATCTTACCCTTTAGTTCGGATGTCATTTTGGACCCTATCTTAACATTTTTTCCTTCTTCCAAAGAATGTGTTTCAACTTCTTCGATTGGTATTAAAACTCCAGGGGTCTCTCTGGGGTCATCAATTTCACCCTCACCCCTAGAAAGCCCCTCAAACTGCTATTCTTCATTGATACGAACTGCCCCAACGTCCGAGGGGCCAGTGCTGTTGCATAACACTCTCTTTCTATCTTTTGGCTGCTCCGAAAAACTCCCACTTGTCCTTGCACAACATATTTCAAACATTGATGGACTGTTGAGGCCACTGCATGCATCCTAGAGAGCCAAGACCTCCCTAGAATAGCATTATAGCAAGTGGGACAGTCCACTACGACAAACACTATTCTAACCTTCTTCTTGAAAGGGCCCCTGCCCAACAAAACTTCCTCTTCGAACTCCCCGATCACATCTGGTGAGCTTCCAGTGAAACCCACAATTGATCTGTTCGAACGCTGAATTACCGCAGGATTTTTCATCTTTTTGTAGGAAGTTAAAAAGAGGATATTGGCCGAACTCCCAATATTAACCAAAATTCGTCTTACGTGATTGCCCCCAATGGATGCTCCTATGACAACAACATCTTCATGAGGACCCACTATATCCATTAAGTCATCCTCATCGAAAACAATGAAATGGAATGGAATCTGCGACTGATAGGAAGTCATGCCTCCCTCCAGTTGGGTAGCTAAAGTATGAACATGCCTCTTCCTTGAAGAAGCAGTAGGTGCTGTCATGGTATCCCCTCCGGAATTTGTGAGTGACTCAAAATAGTTAATAAGCCCGGACACTGTTTTGCAACGTTTCTCAATGGCACCCACTCTGTTTCGAGTTGGATCAGGGTCCAAGTATTCTGACTCTACATCAAATCTCTCTATTATCACCATAGCTCCCTCTGGAGCGGATGTGCCTACATTGTTTGGAGCAGTCCGATGAGCATTATCAGGCCTATTTCCTCCTCTTCTTTTAACATATGCTCCCAACTTTCCTCTTTCAATTAAATTCTGGACTTCTTGCTTTAAGGCAATACAATCATCAGTGGTATGGCCAGTATCATTATGATACTGACAGAAGCAATTGTTACGATGCTCCCTAAGAGATTGTAGCGCAACCGGCCTTCTATGGTGTACTTCTTCCTTTGTTTTGTCATAAATGGTGGCTACACTTTATTTTAACTCAGCAAACCACTCCGGTTGAACCCAAGGCCCTCTCTTATTTTTAGATTGCTGACTCTGGGCAGGCGCAGCTGGCTGAGACTGAGCTTTAGCTCTGTTATGACCCTGCCCACCCTCCCTTGCCTTGTTCCCGGAATGCTTTTGGTTGGGGTTTGGTGCAGCTGGGGCAGACCTCACCTGCTTTTGCACCCTAGTTTTCTTTGTTTCATCCACGCTAATTTTCTTTCCAACTTGATTCAGTAGACCTCCCCATGTCATGGCCTTCTTTCTGGTCACTGAATCAACCAAATTGTCAGGGTTCAAACCCTACCTTAGAGAAGCTATTGCTACTTATTCGAAGCAATCAGCCAACCCATTTTTGGTGTTTACAAAAAGACTTATATATTCCTTCAGAGATTCATTCGGTTCTTGGGCACAATGGATAATTGTGTCTCCATTGCCCTTCACCTCTTTACTTCCAACAAACTGCCTCCGGAAGGCCACCCAAAAGGTATCAAAATTTCTGATGCAGCCTTGTGGTCGGCTGTTGTACCACTTCAGGGCACTTCCCGTAAAAGACTGAGAGAAAGCTCTACAAAGCAACTTATCGTCATCATCGAAATTCATCATGAAATTCTTGAATTGTTCCAAGTGATTGTCCGGGTCTTTACTGCCATCATATTTTTCCATCTTCGTACTATCAAACCTCTTGGGGAGGTTCCCGTATAGGATCTTGGATGACAATGGATATTGTCTCCAATTCCGGCCACGACTGAAAACAGTATCCTCGTTAGGAGTTGCAAAGATACCTGGTTCATCATGGAAGGCAAAAGGATCCACCAGCATCCGGTCAATGTGTCTCAGGCTATGAGATGGCCCTTTGCCTATATGCCTCTTTAACTTTCCATGTCTGTCCCTTTTTCTTGAGTATTTCTTAACCAACTTATGTTTCTTTTTAGATCGTCCCTCATCACTGCTGGATGACAAAGATTCTTCAACTCCATCTTCACCCGAGGAGCTACTGGAAGATTCTGAGTCTGAATCAGAGCTCTCCACTGGCCTAGACTAGTGAGACTTTTTAGAGCGAGCATGAGTCTTCTTCGCACTCACATGGGTTTTCGAAGGCTCATGCTCTCTAGGTTTGTCAGTATGATGAGCAATTGATGCCTTTAACTTTTCTTTCACGCCCATTTTTGCCCTCTCTGACCTCAGGGCTTCTATCTCACCTTTTAATCTATCACGCTCCTCGATGGTATATTCATCATTTTCTCCCACCACTTCAAGCAAAGCCGGTGGTACTTCCGGGGCGTTCGGATTCATTCAGACTGGTTTTTCTGATGGTTTTGAATGCTAGATTCAGGCACCGTCTGTCCTCCCACTGTGGTCGCCAATTTGGTGTGGTTGTTTTCTGTTTGAGGGTAAGTTTGTAATTTTTATTTAATCTTTTGTGGAATTTTGAGAGTATTTAATACTTGGGTAAAATGTAGAGGGAGAATTGAGCTGCCTGGTTGTATTTAATTTTCATTACCCTCATTTAATGTTGGTGGTTGGGTATTATACCCTTATATTTGGGCCTCATGGGCTTTCGGGTTGTGTTTAACAGATTTGGGTCGAGTTTAAAGACCCATTAGTTCTAAGTAAGTAAATAGGCAGCTTAGTCAAAAAGTGATTAGGCTTTAAGTACTTTAGTTCTGTTCGGATAGTTCAGTGGATGATAGTTGTCTGAACTGCCCTTGTCCGGTGAGGTAAACATTGTCCGAATTGACCCTGTCCGGTTCCCATAAAGTGTGGTAACAAAATCCGGACTCATCAGTATCAACTAATATCCAAAATTTTAAGTCTTTCTAAAGTAGAAAGGAAAACTTGGTGGGGATTGTATTGTGCCAAATCTTAGTAAATGGAACAAAGGTTAAATATTTTTGTCTAATGTGGTTCCAAGTTGGTTTAGTTTCAAAGTTTCTAGATTTCCCTAATGTCTAGTTTATCTTATCTTCTATATCTGTGTTAATTTTAAGTGTTTTGAATCTTGTTTATGTCTAATAGAGTGATATTTTTAAAACCAATATTAGAGGCCATTTTTAAAACCACTTGTCTAACCAAAAATCAATGTTTCCATTTCCTAAAATCCAAAGAATATGAGTTTCATCAATAATTTTAATTCTAATTAATATTCTCAAAGTTATAGAGCATTGAATTATGTTTTAAAGTTGAAATTGGTGGTTGGTTTTACAGTAAACAAAATTCATATATTTTGCCCACAAGGTTTTCTTTTGTCTGAATTTGAAAAATAACTTACATGCATAAATGTCCTATAAAGTCACTGATTCTTCTCACATTCAAACCACCCTCCTATTAAGGAAGACAAACTGTGTCCCAAGTAGTCAAGTGAATTGTTTTGGTTATTTCTTTAAAACCCATATGAATCTGTTTAAAAGGTTTCCAATTCTATTAATCACATTTTTAGAGAGATTGCAACATTGAGTATAATAGTTAAGCAATACCACTAATACTGATTGAAGTAGTATTAATCATATTTGGTGGTGTTATTATTATTGTCAATGTATATAACTAAGTACTTAATTGGTAAGGATTTATATTTGAAACCAATGATTTCTTCAAGTGATTTAATTCTATGAGAGCTTAACTTAGGAGAAGTGATTAAGTTGGACTTGTCAATGTTATTGCTTTAACCAGAGATATTTTGGTATAAGTTTAAGAAAATATTCAATCTATCAATATTGTTATTTGATCCATTAACAAATATTACAAAATCATCAGCATAAGCCAAACAATTGATATTCATTCGGCCTCTAGTTTTGATAACTACTTCAACTTGTTAATTTCTCTAATAAATATTTTTCAGCAATTATAAATAGGTTGGAGGAGATTGGATCTCCATTCTAATACCATTCAACCCTTTAAAATATCCATGATATTTTCCATAATTGAAACATAGAAAAACACGAAACTAGTGTTGTTTTTTTATTAGGTTTACAAAGTTCTTATGAAAGACAAAGGCTTTCATAACATCAATAATGAATCTATGATAAATTTTATCAAAATATTTTGTCATGTAACTTTTGAGAACAATATTACTACCTCTTGTTTTCTTATTAATAACATCAATGATTTCTTGGGCCATAAAGATTCGATTATAGTTTCTGCATTGAACAAACCCTCATTTCTCATGAGAGATAAATTATGGGAGATTAGAGATGGTGTATCATTAATAATTTTAGACAAGATTATGCTAAAACAGTGCAAAGACTTATAGGTTTAAATTCTTTCCAATGTTTAGGGTTTTAAATTTTGGGAATAAGGAAAACGGCCATGACATAAATGCTATTAGGGCCAATATTACCTTTAAAAAATTCCATGATTGCTAAACAAATGTCATTTTAAATAATATACTAACAAGTTTGATAAGATGTTGCATTAAATCCATCTGGATCGGTAACACTATTAATTTTGAATGTCTTAATAACTTTATAGATTTCATCTGTTGTTGAAATTGCCATTAGAATACTATTATTTGTTTTAGTTATTAATTTGGGAATTATTTCAAGAGAATCATCAGGGAAGGGGCGGTGATTGAATTTTTATTAGCTTGAAGGTTTTTCAAATAATCTACAACCAATTCACTTATCCTCTTTTGATCATCAATCCAAATATTCTCATGTTTGATACAATTTATTTATTTTTCCTTTGTCTTTTCTTTACAAAATTATGGAAGAGAGTTGTGTTTTTATCACCCTGTTTTAGCAAATTTATACAACTCTTCTGCTCCCACTAAGCTTATTCTCTATCCAAGAGAATAAGTTGATTGAATTTTGATTTTAAGAACATTTCTTTATCTTAAATGTTCGGTGAAGCTTGAAACTCGTTTTTATAGTAACTGACTTCCTCATCAGCTTTGGCAACAACATTAAAAATGTAACCAAAGACATCAAGATTTCGAGATTTAATAGTTACTTTAAGTCTTTTTAGTTTTTAACAAAATACATGTAAATGAGAACTGTGGATATGGATGTTCTATGAATCCTAAATGGTTTTATAAAAGTCTGCATGCTTGTTCCACATGTTTAGAAACTTGAAGAATGATTTTGGTTTCAAAAAGTTGTTGGCTAATGTTATTAACAAAGG
Source organism: Limnanthes douglasii subsp. nivea (assembly GCA_036936605.1). Lineage (NCBI taxonomy): Eukaryota > Viridiplantae > Streptophyta > Magnoliopsida > Brassicales > Limnanthaceae > Limnanthes > Limnanthes douglasii. Next base: position 171,177,187 of record JAUPFV010000004.1, on the reverse strand, counting down.
GACATGGTCCGAGCATGTTTTGGTTAAGTGTTTTACTTGAATTGAGTAAACCAGTTTCTAATTTGGGAATTAATTATAACTTTATCAAGACTTCTCCAGTTTCTATTGTTTGTCCGAGTGAAAAGGGATCCAATGAATCCAGGATCTTCAAGGAAACATTCCAAAGTTGTGTTGTTAAAGTCATGAAGACTTCATAAATACAAAGTTGAACAAGATAATTGCTCATTTGAGTTTGTTATACAATTAAAGTCACCCATGACAATCCACTCCAGTGGATTGCTGGACAACTCTCTCAAGTTGTCCCAAAGGGGGATCCTATTAGTGCCAGAGCACTTGGCATATACTACTGTTACAATGAATTCTTTATTTATACTGAAAGGATAGACTTTAAAGTGAATGAGTTGCTCTTTATCATAGAACACATTCACCTTAAAGAGATTCAGTCAATATTATCCATCTTTTTGTTATTAGTGTTAGCAATACCATGGTGAAAACCAAGTGTTTTCAAATTTTGATCAAATCTAAAAGTTGAGATCATATGTTTCTTGATGAGTCCGGATTTCGTCACCACTCTTTGTAAGAACCGGACAGGGGAAATTCGGACATCATCCATCTAACCGGACATGGACAATTCGGAGAGCCTCCACTTACTAAACTGTCCGAACATAACTAAAGTATTAAAAACATAATCACTTCATGATTAAACTAATTACTTGTTTACTCAAAAGCTAGTGGGTCTTTAAACGCGACCCAAATCTATAAAACACAACCCGAAAGCCCATATGGCCCAAAAGATAAGGGTATAAATACCCAACCACCAACATTAAATGAGGGTGATAAAAATTAAATACAACGAGGCAGCTCAATTCTCCCTCTACATTCTACCCAAACATTAAATACTCTCAAAATTCCACAAAACTCTAGACAAAATTACAAAATTACCTTCAAACAAAAATAAACCACATTAAATTGGCGACCACAGTGGGAGCACGACGGTGCCTGAATCTAGCATTCAAAAGCATCAGAAAAAACCAGTCCGAATGAATCCGGACGCACCGTAGGTACCACCAACTTTGCTTGAAGTGGTGGGAGAAAATGATGAATACACCATCGAGGAGCGCGATAGATTAAAAATTGAAATAGAAGCTCTAAGGTCTGAGAGGGCAAAGATGGGTGTAAAAGAGAAATCAAAGGCGTCAGTTACTCACCATACTGACAACCCTAGAGAGCACGAGCCTTCGAAGACCCATGTGAGTACGAAGAAGACTCATGCTAGCTCCAAAAAGTCTCACCGGTCCAAGCCGGTGGAGAGCTCTGATTCTGACTCAAAATCTTCCAGTAGCTCCTCGAGCGAAGATGGAATTGAAAAATCCCTGTCATGCAGCAGTGATGAGGGCCGATCTAAAAAGAAACAAAAATTGGTTAAGAAGTATTCAAGAAAAAGGGATAGGCATGGAAAGTTAAAGATGAATATAGGCAAAGGATCGTCTCATAACCGGCGACGCATAGACCGGATGCTGGTGGATCCTTTTGCATTCCATGATGAGCCAGGTATCTTTGCAACTCCTAACGAGGATACCGTTTTCAGTCGTGGCCGGAATTGGAGTTGCAAGATCCATTGTCGTCCAAGATCCTGTCCGGGAACCTTCCTAAGAGGTTTGATAGTACGAAAATGGAAAAAATATGATGGCAGTAAAGACCCGGACAACCACTTGGAACAGTTTAAAAATTTCATGATGAATTTTGATGATGACGACAAGTTGCTTTGTAGAGCATTTTCCCAATCCTTTACGGGGAGTTCCCTGAAGTGGTATAATAGTCTACCACAAGGTTGCATCACAAATTTCGATACTTTTTGGGTGGCCTTCCGGAGACAGTTTGTTGGAAGTAAGGAGGTGAAGGGCAATGAAGACACAATCATCCATTGTGCCCAGGAACCGAACGAATCTCTAAAAGAATACATAAGTAGCTTTGTAAACACCAAAAATGGGTTTATTGATTGCTTTGAACAAGTAGCAATAGCTTCTCTAAGGCAGGGCTTAAACCCTGGAAATTTGGTTGATTCAGTGACCAGAAAAAAGCCATGACATGGGGGGGGGGGGGTTTCTGAATCAGGTTGGAAAGAAAATTAACGTGGATTAAACAAAGAAAACTAGGGTGCACAGGCAGGTGAGGTCTGCTCCGGCTACACCAAACCCAAACCAAAATCAGTCCGGAAACAAGGCAAGGGAGGCCGGGCAGGGTCATAACAGAGCCAAAGCTCAGTCTCAGCCAGCTGCGCCTGCCCAGAGTCAACAATCTAGAAATAAGCGAGGGACTTGGGTTCAACCGGAGTGGTTTGCTGAACTAAAAGAAAACGTAGCCACCATTTATGACAAAACGAATGAATAAGTGCACTATAGAAGACCGGCTGCGTTGCAATCTCCTAGGGAGAGCCGAAACAATTGTTTTTGTCAGTATCATAATGATACTGGCCATACCACCGAAGATTGTATTGCTCTAAAGCAAGAAGTCCAGAATTTGATTGAGAGAGGAAAGTTTGGAGCATATGTTAAAAGAAGAGTTGGAAATAGGCCTGATAACGCTCATCGGGCTGGTCCAAACAATGCAGGCACATCAGCCCCGGAGGGGGCTATGGTGATAATCGAAAGATTTGATATAGAGTCAGAGCACTTGGACCCTGACCCAACATGGAATAGAGTGGGTGCCATTGAGGAGCGTTGCAAGATAGTGTCCGGGCTTATTAACTGTTTTGAATCACTCACAATTTTCGGAGGGGGCACCATGACAGCACCCACTGCTTCTTCGAGAAAAAGGCATGTTCATACCTTAGCTACCCAACTGGAGGGAGGCATGACTTCCTATCAATCACAGATTCCATTTCCCTTCATTGTTTTCGATGAAGATGACCTGAGGGATATAGCTGGTCCTCATGAAGATGCTGTTGTCATAGGAGCATCCATCGGGGGTAACGACATAAGACGAATTTTGGTGGGCACTGGGAGTTCAGCCAATATCCTCTTTTTAACTTCCTATAAAAAGATGAAAAATCCAGCAGTAATTCAGCGTTCGAACAGGTCAATTGTGGGTTTTATTAGAAGCTCAGCAGACGTGGTCGGGGAGTTCGAAGAGGAAGTTTTGTTGGGCAAAGGCCCTTTCAAGAAAATGGTTAAAATACTGTTCGTTGTGGTGGATTGTCCCACTTGTTATAATGCTATTTTGGGGAGGTCTTGGCTCTCTAGGATGCATGCGGTGGCCTCAACAGTCCATCAATGTCTAAAATATGCTGTGCAAGGGCAAGTGGGAGTTGTTCGGATCATCCAAAAGGTAGCCAGAGAGTGTTATGCAACAGCACTGGGCCCCCGGACATTGGGGGCAGTTCAGATTAACGAAGAATAGCAGTTTGAGGGGATTTTTGGGGGTGAGGGTGAAATTGATGACCCCAGAGAGACCCCTGGAGTTTTAATATCGATTGAAGAAGTCGAAACACATTCTTTGGGAGAAGGAAAAAATGTTAAGACAAGGTTCAAAATGACATCGGAATTAAAGGGTAAAATGTTGAAGTTCTTAAAAGACCATCAGCATGTTTTTGCTTGGTGCAATACTGATGTTACCTGGGTACCAGCAGATATTATATCACACTAACTGTCCATCCGAAGGGACATAGCACCTGTAGTAAAAAATAGAAGAGCTTTTTCTAAGGAAAAGGCTGATGTCATAGTTCAAGAAGTCGACAGGCTTACTAAAATGGGGCACATAAAGGAGTCTCAGTCTCCTTTATGGACAACCAATCTGGTATTAGTAAAAACGAAAATTGGCAAACGGCGTATGTGTATCGATTTTATAGATCTCAACAGAGCTTGTCCAAAGGATTTATACCCGGTTCCCCGGATTGATCAGTTGGTGGATTCCACATCGGGGAATAAGCTGCTGTCTTTCATGGATGCCTTCTCCGGGTACAATCAGATTCAAGTAGATCCAAAGGATCAGGAGCATACTATATTTGTTACTGATAGGGGCCTACATTGTTACAAGGTAATGCCATTTGGGTTTAAAAATGATAGGGCTACTTATCAGAGGTTGGTAAACAAAGCCTTTGCTGATCAAATTGGAAGAAATATGGAAGTATACATCGACGACATGATGGTAAAAAGTGTGGACGAAGAGCTACACTTGACAGATCTCCAAATATAGACTCCCCAGAATATTAAAGAGGTACATCAGTTGACTGGGAGGTTGGCTGCGTTAAATCGATTCATTTCAAGGTCTTCGGACAGATGTGCCCTGTTTTTTCAAATTTTAAAAGATGAGAAGGGATTAGACTGGCTTCACAGTGTGATGAGGCCTTCAATGAAATCAAAAAACATCTGTCCTCCCCCAAGACTTTATTTAAACCTGTTGACGGAGAAACTCTTTTCATATACTTGGCAGTTTCCAGTTGTGCCATAAGTGCTGTATTGGTGAGGGAGGTAGACAATTATCCCCGTCTGGTGTATTTCATAAGTAAGAGCTTGATAGATGCAGGAAAACGCTATCTGAAACTTAAAAGATTAGCATTAGCCCTGGTAATTGTTGTAAGGAAGATGAAGCCTTATATTTAGGCTCATCCTATTATTGTCCGGACATCCTATCCCCTGAAAAAAGTTCTTCAAAAGGCAGACATTTCAAGTAGGATGACTAAGTGGTCTATGGAATTGGGAGACTTCGATATTGATTTTGCTCCCCGAACAGCAATCAAAGCCCAAGCGGTGGCAGATTTCTTAGTTGAATTTCACTCAGACATGGACACTAAGCAAACAACGGATGTGAAAGACAAAAAAGTCTGGGTTGTCCGGACTGATGGTGGATCAAGTACCATGGGATGTGGTGCTAGGATATGCTTGACCTCTCCGTATGGTGACAGAATGTACCAAGCTATATGTTTCGCTTTTAGGGCTTCTAATAATGAGTCCGAATATGAAGGTGTTATAACTGGTTTAAAGTTAGCTCTTATTTGTGGAGCCAAAAGGGTTAAGTTGATGAGTGATTCTCAGCTTCTTATCCATCAAGCACAAGGTCAATCCGAAGCCAAAAAGGAGCAGCTGGTAAAATACTTACTTCTTCTCAGAGATGTGGCACTTAAGTTCAAGAGCATTGTTTATGAACACATACCCCAAACAGAAAATATACTGGCATACTCCTTAGCAACCATAGCCTATACTGAGTCCTACCCTTGGATTCATGTGCTGGAGTGTCCATCCATTCAATTCAATATGGGTAAGGAAAAAGAAATCTTCGATATACAGATAAAACAACCTCAAGATTGGAGGTTTCCTCTCCTTCTATATCTCTCAGATGGCATCTTGCCTCCAGATAAATCAATAGCAAAAAAAGTAAAGTACAAGGCTCATGGTTTTATCATCCTAAGAGATATTCTGTATAAGAAGTCTTACAGTAAACCCCTCTTACGATGCTTTGGGGTTGACGAATCTCAAATAGTGCTCTCCGAAGTACATGATGGTGAGGGATCAGCTCACTGTGGATTCAGGGCTCTAACAAGGAGAGTTTTGTTGGCTGGGTATTATTGGCCCTCTATAATGCAAGATGCTAAGGAGTTGGTGAGGAGGTGTGACCCATGCCAGAGATATAGCAATGAAATTCATATCCCAGCCATTCCTTTAGAGTCAATTTTTGAGCCTATACCTTTTGCTCGATGGGGGTTGGATTTGGTAGGACCTCTACCCATGGCGTCCGGAGGACGCAGAACAATAATTGTTGCTATTGATTATTTTTCGAGGGGGTCGAAGCAGCTCTGTTGGCAGGTACAACATCAAAAGCTGTTATAAAATTCATTTTATCCAATATCTTCTGTAGATTTGGAATTCCATAAAAAATAACAACAGACACTGGACCACAATTCGACAACAAGGAAATCCAGAGTTTCTGTGCCTCTAGAGGTATACAACATTGCTTCTCTTCCCTTTTCCACCTACAAGCAAATGGTCAGGTCGAAGTAGCCAACAGGACAATACTGTCCGGTCTAAAGAAGAATCTAGAAGGAGCTGCTGGAAAGTGGCCAAGTTATTTGTAAGAAGTTTTGTGGGCTTACCGGACTACACCCGGGGCTACAACACAAGAGTCTCCTTTTGCCTTGGTCTATGGGATGGATGCTATAGCTCCCGTAGAGGCAACTGTCCCTTCATTTCAAGTTCATAATTTCTCCGAACACGCTAACGAGGTGACTATCAGAAGCCAACTTGACTTGATAGAGGAAAGAAGAGTTAAGGCTCACCTTAGAGCTGTACACTATCAAGGTTTGATGAGAAGCAGGTTCGCGTCTAAAATCAAGAGAAGGGATTTTCAACCGGGGGATAAGGTATTAAGAAAATTATTCCTACATACTAAAGAAAAGTAGTTCGGTAAGTTGGCTCCAACTTGGGAAGGACCCTATGTGATCATTGAAAAGCTTAAGCCTGGGACATACCAGCTCCAAGACAAATATGGAAGGATTTTGAATCACCCATGGAATATTAAGCACCTCCGGATGTACTTGGAGTAGAAACTATGTAAATATTTACTTGTTTAAAAATTCATGTAAATATTTGAGGGCATACTCTTTCCTACCCTGGTGGCGCGGGGAGGTTTTAATGAGGTGTCCGGGTTTTTTTATGAAATTCAATGCCTTCATAAAGATTTGGAGTATTTTTTCTTAAATAGTTTCTTATGAAATTATTGTTTAAACATATGCCGGATTAAATTAAAGGAGTGATGACTACTTGAACATTTGTCATCGGAGAAATTAAACACTCTCACTTTAGAATGATTATGAAATAACTAAAGGCTGTTTAAACATTAGCCACCATAATTGAAAAACTATGAAAAAGTGCAAGAGCTGTGCGAAATAAAGATACCCATTGAAACAACTGAAGTGCCTTGGCCATCCAAGGACTTTAAATTGTCAAAACAAAAAGATTTATCTGGACAAGGACCGGACACAGTTACAAAAAATGCCTTGGCCATCCAAGGACTTAGGTTCAATCAAAATAAAAGTGAAAAGATAATTGATACTCTAAGGCTGAGCCTTTGAAGATGGCTCAGCCTCACTTGTTTATTTCTTCTTAAGGTCATCGTTCCCCTCACCTGGACTCTCCTCGGTGTTCTCTTCTTCATCGGATGAGTCAGTACTGGAGTAATCATGCTTGTCTCCATCAGCCATCGTGTGAAAGGGAAGGTCTTCGTACTCTACATAAGTCCATAAATCTCCCAGATTCCTCTTCGGAAACTTTTCGTGAAAGAGCAAGACCATGTCCGACTTCACCTTGGCATACATTTCTTCCTGAGTGTCTATCACTTGGTTAGTATAAGCATCAATCTTGGCTTGGATTTTTGCCTCTTGCTCCCTTAGTAGATCAGATTTTTCTTGTGCAGCCTTAGACACCAAGTCCTCGAGCGAGATCTTGTCATTGGTCAAAGTGTGAATGACCCTGTCCCTGGCCTTCACCTCCTCTTTCGAAGAAGAGAGGTCTTTCTCCAACTCGGACTGCTTTTCCCGTAGTTCCTTGATAGTATCTTCTAAGGTAGCTACCTTTGTGGCCCAACCCTCTTGTTTCTTCTTTAACTCCTCGTTTTCCCTCTTCAGAACATCAGCATTTTGGTTGGCAATGAGGAGGTCTCCGTACAATTTCTCCTTGTCAGAATTAAGGGCAGTAATAATAGCTAACTGACCTCGCACTTGTTTCTCCAAACTAAGCACTGGCTGAATATTACTCAATATAGAGTAAGTTATAACATCTCTTTCACTTGAAACCAAGAAAGACTTACCATTGCAGGTAACGATGTTTGAAGTGCTTGGAGGGAGGTAGGGCCCAGCAAAATCATATCTGAGGAGGTTTTCAAAGTAGTCACCAAGCCCCTCAAGCCTAGTAATGTCGACACCGTCAATACTGATATCCCTTCCTCCAACCTCTTTAGTTCGAAAGTTATCAGGGATCTCTTCTGCTCTTGTAGGATCAGTAGGGTCAACAGGAGGAAGGGGCTCCAGGGGCCGGAGAGAAATCTTATCACCCCTGGAGGTATTTTTCTTCTTGGCCTCCCTGTCCTTGTTTTCTGCTCCCCGTTTCCTGTCTCTCTTAGGAACCCTTGGAGGTTTTGGAGATCCTGCCTCTTCCCTAGTACTCTCATGCTCTACTACTTCTAGAAGAGAAGCATCAATCTGTCTTGGAACTGGCCCCTCTTGGTTTGCTGGAGCAGTTTCCTCCGCTTTAGTGGGGTTGGCTTCAATAGCACTCTACTTGCCCTTACCTTTATTGCCCTTCATCTTACTTGGGGCCTTGGCTCTACCAGGGAGATACAATGCCCCGTCCGGTGCGTGTGTTCTTTTGAGGACTACTTCCGGAGGGGGTGGGGTTGTAAGTTCCTCCCAGGATAAGTCCCTCCGGTCAATGGTGTTCCAAAGGTAGGACCTTGCAAGATTGCCTCCGGTAAATGCGTTGTGGAAGAAATTTCCCCACTTTTCAGCAGCCTAAGCGTTTAGCTTGGTGCAAGTGGTCTGCCCGACCTTCAAGTAGTCATTGAAGTCTTTAGGCAGCACTGTCGAGAAACAAAAAAGAAAAGACAAGTCAGATAAACAAATTTAAAAAGAAAATGAAGATGAGAATGTGAGATGGGATTCTTACCATCGCTTTGCCATCTGCTGGTAAGGAGACTCGGGTTGGTACCGGCTTTAATCTTCCTCCCATTCTCCCAGGCACCACTCACAAACAAGAAGTGAGTCTTCCAATTTCTCTCCGACTCGAGCAGGTCATCCACTGCTTTATAATTATCACCCATGCTGAAGTGATAGAAGGGAATATGGTGGTTTCTGCAGAGGCTGGCCACAGCTGCAAACTCCTCCACTGGAAGAGGAATTCCGGAGAGCCTGGAGGCCATGATACAGGCCATAAGGGTGTACCATGCGTTAGGGCTCAGTTGACTTGGGCAAAGTTTGATGAGATAAAAATATTTGACTATCGACAGGTCTAAGGGAAACCTTAGTCCCCAGTTGAAGAGCTCAGTGAAGAAAACTATTTCACTGAGCTTGCAGTCCATCGGTGTTTCAGAGTCCACTGGAATCCTTATTTTGACATTCTCCGTGATTCCCTACTTTGTTCGCATCCGACCCAGTTCGGCTGTGTGGATGAAGGCGTAGTTAAGTTTTTCCAAAGCCAAGATATATTTAACACTGAGCTTGTGGAAACAAGGTCCCACTTTTCCCACAAGGACCTCCGACAAATCTGGATGTCTTAGGCATATTTTTTCTTTGCCTTTATCCTTCTTGGAAGCAGCAGCCTCACTTGTTTGCCCGGAGACTTCGGATTCAAACGGAGCCTCTTCAATAGAATCCTCCATCACTTCTTCCATTACATGGGAAGGGTTTTCAGTTGTTTTTGGGTGAGGGGAGTTAGAGGTTGGCTTAGCATGCCCTCCGTATTGTTGGGTTTCATTGATTTCTTGTACTCTGACCTCCGGTTGGGGCTCAAATGCAGTGGTTTCTTTTCGGAGACTTGAGCTAGATGCCTCCGTTCCAAACAGCTTGTCCTTAGGAATTTTGATGGGTGCCTCTGACCCTGTATTGCTATCTTTGGCCCCTGATTTGGAAGGCATAACTTTTAGAGTTTTCCATTTTACCAAGTGACCTCTTCTCCGATCTATTAACTTCTCTAGAGAGGCATCAGCATCTGATCCCATGGCAATAAAAGTAGAAGGCTTCTTAAAACTGGTGACTACTTGCCCTGGTTCAACAGTCGGCTCTGATTCCTGAACTGACGAGCCTGAAACAATTGGTGAGAGATTGGTTTGGAACAACCTCCTAGGTTTAACGCTTTTGGTTGAAGAAGAGCCCTGGTCATGCTCTATGTTTGGTATTACTAGTTTGTCGACCGGGGAAACAGGGAGACCGGCTGCAATTCGCCTTTCTCGTTCAACCTTTTGAGCTTTTTCTAACTCTGACAAATTAAGCCACCCATCATTGATTAAAGCGTTCCTAGCTGTGAACATAAACTCACACCGAAAGACATCGTTTATTTTTGAGAGAGAGAGCTTTGAAATTCAGTAAAACAAGGATGATGAAGATGGTAAAACAGTAGAAAAGTGAACTAATTTATAGTAAATATGCAAAAGATGCTTTGATATCTAGGAGAATTCGAAAGGGTTGTAATGATTAAAGGACGACGCTGATGTCATCCTTATTTAATGAAGAGGATACTTTTTGGAGAAAGAGGGAGCGCCATTCTAGGGAAAAAAACGGCTGGTGTGGCGAACCAGAGAGAAACACGTGTCCCACAATTTCTGGCAAAAACACCGTTTAAGTTTTTGAGAACTTTTTCAGTTCGGATAAAACTATTATGTAGTTCAAAATTCTGTCCGGATGTGACCGTGACCGACTACAGGTTATTTTTTAGGTCTTGCCAAAGGCCTTTGAAAACCACCTAAAAAATGGGCTACTGATGAGTCCGGATTTTGTCACCACTCTTTGTAAGAACCGGACAGGGGCAATTCGGACATCATCCATCTAACCGGACAGGGACAATTCGGAGAGCCTCCACTTACTAAACTGTCAGAACAGAACTAAAGTATTAAAAACATAATCACTTCATGATTAAACTAATTACTTGTTTAATCAAAAGCTAGTGGGTCTTTAAACTCGATCCAAATCCATAAAACACAACCCGAAAGCCCATATGGCCCAAAAGATAAGGGTATAAATATCCAACCACCAACATTAACTGAGGGTGATATAAATTAAATACAACGAGGCAGCTCAATTCTCCCTCTATATTCTGCCCAAACATTAAATACTCTCAAAATTCCACAAAACTCTAGACAGAATTACAAAATTACCTTCAAACAAAAATAAACAACATCATTTCTGAATGACTATGAACTCTATTTTCTCATCTTTAACTATATATTTTGATCTTCTAATTGATTTTTTGTTACCAAAATATCTAATATTTCAATTCAATATTTTATGGCTTGTTCGACGGTAACGAGAAATTTTCTTAAGAGAAGAAAGTCACAAGTAGAATCGAGAAGGCGTCGGCCCAGGAGCTCGTAGAGTCGGTAACCTGCTCGCTCTAAGATCGAAAATGATCTCCCAGTTATTATGCTTAAGACATGCAAGTCAAACGTTGGAAGAAATGATCATATAATATTGAGATTCGGAAAGTACTCAGTGTACCCACGGTAAAAAAAAAAGAATGCATTGAGAGAAAAAGAACGAGGGAAAAACGAGGAATCTAAGAACATCAAATCGGGAATATAAAATTGGGTCCTTTTCCTCATTCGAGAATATCCTCCCTTCTTCCACTCCGTCCCGAAGAGTAACTAGGACAAACTCGGTCACATTTTCATGTTCCAATGGAACACTTTCCATTTTTTATTATTCTCAAAGGAGAATATTTTTCTTTTTACCAAACATCTGCGGATCCAATCACATTTATTTACTTATTTCTTTTTTTCTTTCTCTTTTCTTTTTTGATTTCTTTTTTATTCCCTTCCATCATTCCTTCCTTAAGTCGTTTTGAAGCCGAGCCTTTCCAGCAATGGGGCTTAGGGACCGATATGATGATTGGTTTAGGTAGGGCGGCCGGCCTATTACGGGCACCTGTAGGGATTAGTGCGTGAGACCGCGATCCACAAACTGACGCATGGGACTCACCCTTTACTTGAGAATCAAGAGGGGAAAGATAGCATGTCACAAGAGCGAGGCGAGGTTTGGAACCCTACAGCGAGAGGGACGCCTCGCGAGTCTAATTTGATATTAGAATATATTAAATAATAAATTAGAATAATTCTAATTTATATTAGAATATTATTTCTAATATTATTATATAATATGATATATTCATTTTCTAGATTAATTAATAATTTTATAAATAATTTTAGACAATTGGATTCTAATTACTAATTATTATTTTTTCTTATATTTTCTAATTTTATGAAATTTTTGAATTTCTAATAGAATGCAAAATTCATTTTATTATTTTATTAATATTTGATTCAAGTTCCAGAAGTTGGACCCCTCCTCTTTTTTTGTCTTCTTTATTTGCATTTTTTTTAGAATGTGTCTTATAACACAAAAAAATTGTGGGAGGGGTCATTTCAGTTTTGGATCTGGAACGAATAGATTCAATAAATAAGAGAATTAAGGATACCCACCAAAAAGACTAATCCAATCAAAAATCCCCAAGGAATTCCCAAAATTCTTGTTATCCGCTTGTTCCAATCCTCAACTCTCTTTTCTAAGTTAATTGATATTGAATCAATCGAACGCACTTCTAACACTTGTTCGACTTTTGGAAGACCTTGTGTTATATCACCAGATCTTGATTTTTCATAAATAAAAGTAACTAATGTATCTCCTTCGTAAAGGATTTCTCCATAATGCCCATGAACAGTTGCTCCCGGAGTAGCCAAATAAGGCTTAGCTGATCTTATTACTACAGACTCAACTTGAACAATTAAAACTTGACCCGATTTTAGGTGTGGTCCATTTTTGGCTATACATAAATTTTCACAAATCAATTGCCCAAGGCTAATTATCCACATTGTCATTTAATATATTAGAGGGGGAAGGGTATTTAGATTCTTTAGAATCCATTGTTTTGCTCATAAAAAATAATTGTTTAGGTTTCAATATGTTGGCTTTTTGTGTAACTTCATCCATATTCCTTTGTTTATTTTGTGAAACTAGAAGAGATCCAGTTAGAGTTTAATGTTGAGAATTTAAAGGGATCTAATCAGCAGATCACTCATAAACATTGTAATATTACCAATTTCTATGGATTGGAGAGCATTAGTTACTTATGAATTATGGTCATCTAATAATTTCTCGTTAAGTTTAATTGGTTTAGAGTGACGTTACCTGTTTTCTTGGATTTGTTTGTCATTGTTGCGAGTGTATTTACTAGAAACATTTTTTTTTTATGATTTTGCTTTAGCATGTTCTATATTGGTTTCTTTCACTATTATAGATTTCATTTTAGGAACCCTAACTTCAGTAGTAGCAGTTAACCTGTTTATTGATTGATCATTTGTTGTAACTAAATTCTCGTATTTAGTTACTTCAGATTTTTTTATTGTTTTTTTACATTGTTGGCTGTTATGTCCAAGATGGTAACAGTCTAGAAAATATAATAGGATGTCCCCATATATAATATCTATCCAATAACCAACTTGGTCCCCGAAGTCTATCCATATAATTTTAATGACAGGCTTGGATACATATAATTATATCCAAGCCTGACAATAATTGTGTCTAGCATAGTTTTATTGTATCTATGTTGTAGAGATAAATAAGAATTTTTGGAAAAGTTACCGACACAAGGATAAGTGGGGATTCTTATTATTGCTAAAATTTGGTTCGTATTTTATAATCTCATGAAATGTTGGTCAAAAGACCAGACATTCCGTTTCCAGAGGATTTTTAAGTCATCTAAACTTGATAATTCAATAAATACATGTCATTTATCTAGTATATAGAAATTAACTTCACCTTTAAGTTTCGATGTCTAGAACTTTTTATAGCAATCAAATCAGGTCTACCGAATGCAAATTAAGCAACCAGAGTAAATTTAGAAGCATTAAGAAGAGAGGACTTATCTTTTGCAGTAAAGCTTACTGCCTTGAAGTTCCATTTGTTGCTGATGGACACCTCGTCATAAATAATAGTCTTGATATTGTTGGTGGGCCGACCAACTTCTTTATAACACAATCTTTTGTTGCTGTGGATCTGAGAACTCGTACGACTGGTTTTTAGCAGGAGGGAATTGATTGTCGTATCCTTGTGATGATGAAACATCACTGTTTTCTTTCTCTTGGCTAAATAACCTGCTCGATTTAATTTTTCTTGAGTTTATTTGTTAGATGATAGATCGATATTTTCTAATTTTTGACGATTTTATGAATCTGCTTCCATCATTTTGCTCATAATTCTTAGTCTACATAAATTCTTCAAAATGATTGGGGTTTAAACATTTTCTAGTCGATTAGGTTGAAAAGCCCCAATTCTGAAACCCTTGTTTCTCTGCTAATCTTGTTGAATAATCTTGAAATACAAATGAATTCTCTGGTTTTGTTGATTCCCAATTTCCAAACCTTAGATATTATCTTCTACTTGTGTGAATCACCTCTCCTAAATCTTGAATCATGGACCTTATGCTCAGGAACTCTAAATACCGATACGTTAGTTTCTGTCTTCGAGTTAGATAAGATGAGACACCTTGATGAACGAGTAGTTCAAGTCAAATAAATATTGAGCTTGATTATATTCTCTATGGACTTCAGTGAAGTCATGATTAGCTCGAAACATGAGTTCTCAAAGGATAGAGAAACACTTTCTTGATAATCTTGGAGTCCGGAAAATCCTAATTTCCAAATCCAACCATTAATTATTAGATAAATATAGATATTTTAAATCATTATTTAATTATTGAAATTTTAAAAATAATATTTTTCCCATCAAATATATTTTAAAATTATCTATAAAAAATTAGTTTAAAAGCCGAAGAAATGAAGAAAATAAATCTAAGAGAATTTATTTTCCTAAAATTCTAAATCCATTCAAGTTTATCAAATTACATATATATGACGGAAACACAGAATTTAGGGAGACATTTACAACTGTATATAATTTATAACATAAACTAATAAAATATAACTGCATACATATTAATAAGATACGATATTATATTAATTATGCCAACATTTCTCCCTCTTAATCTCGTAACCCAGGCTTCAAGTTGAAGACACCCGTTGCATATCTTAAGAACTCGAATTTGTCACGCGACAATGGCTTGGTAAACAAATCTGCAATTTGTTCTTCTGTGTTGACATGCACAATATCAAAGATTCCTTGTTTCAAGCAATCACACAAAAAATGAATCTTGATATATGTGTGTTTACTTTTTCTATGGAAGAATGGGTTCTTTGCTAAAGCAATTGCAGACTTGTTATCAACTCGCAAACTAACTTTTTCAACTTTAATTTGGTATAACTCTTCCAACAACCTCTTGATCCACATTGTTTGGTAAGCTCCTGCAGAAGCAACAACATATTCAGCTTCACATGAAGGCAATGCTACAACCTTCTATTTTTGTGAAGTCCAACTAATCGAATCACTTCCCAGAAAAAAACAACCCCAAGGGTACTTTTCCGATCATAAATGTCTCCAACAAGATCACTATCAGCATACCAATCAACTCTGGATGTTTCTGTTCTCTTTTAACATACTTCAAACCGAAATTGAGTGTACCCTTTATATATCGAAGAATTTGTTTGACAACACTCAATTTTTTATAGAGGGGTTTTCCATGAAACGACTAGCCACGGCGACAACAAATGATATATCAGGTCTAGTATGGACTAAGTACCTCAAACTCCCAATGACAGTGCGATACATTGTTGCATCTACGAATAGATTTCCATCAGTCTTGCTTAGCTTTAGCCTTGAATACATTGGTACACGACATGGTTTACAACTCAACATTCCTATTTTCTCCAAAGTCATTTCTGCATAACTTGTTTGGCTCAAAGTTATATGATCAGACCTTTGTTTAACCTTAATAAACCCAAATCTGTCATGTCAAACATTTCTTTCATCTTTACAATGAAACTTTTCAGGTTCGACAAATTTGAGCTGGTTATTACTAAATCATCCACATAAACACCAACATACTACATATCACCTTCATTTCTTATTTTGTAAATGACATGTTCGAGACTACATTTCTCATAACCCAAATTATGTAAACAAAAGTTTATTTTTTCACTCCAAGATCTTGGAGCTTGTTTCAAACCATATAATGCTTTCTTCAATCTCAAAACTTCATCTTCTCTTCCATTCTCAGGAAAATCTGGTGGTTTGCTTAACATAAACCAATCCCTTTATAACCCTATTCAAGAACGCTGATTTCACGTCCATATGGTGTACTTACCACCCTTCATGTGTTGCTAGTGCCATAAGCAATCTAATAGTTTATAATCGAGCAAACTAGAGAAAAAACCTCGTCATAATCAATTCCATGTTCTTGAATGTAGCCTTTAACCACGAGTCTTGCCTTATATTTAATAATTTCACCGTATGGATTCTTCTTCAACTTATAAACCCATTTCAAACCTATCGTTTTGTGTTCTGGTGGTAATTTTCTAAGCTCCCAGGTTCCATTTTTCTTAATCGCCTCAAGCTCCTCCACCATTGCCAACCACCAATTTTCATTGTTAAAGGCTTCTTCTTGCGTCGTTGGTTCTTCAATAGACATAAGTAGACTTCATATGGTGTCCTTCCACTTATAGCTCTTGTGGGACAACGATTCAGAAGATAGGTTGCCGTAACTGCAGCTTCTGCCTAAAATTTATACGGTATTTGTTTATCCTTTAGCAAACATCTCATCATCTCGACAACGGTTTGATTTCTCCTTTCCACCATACCATTTTATTGTGGTGAATATGGTGTTGTCATTTGCCTTTTAATTCTATGAAGCTAACAAAATAATTTAAACTTTTGAGACTAAAATTCTCCGCCTCTGTCTGTCCGTAACATTTTTATTTTCTTTCCTAATTACGTCTCGACTTCTACTTTGAACTTCTTAAATCCAGTAAGTGCTTCATCTTTGATTTTAGTGGTTTTATCCACATGTACCTACTAAAATCATCAACAAATAAAATAAAATACTTGTTTCCTCCTTTGGTAATTGGTGAAATAGGACCACAAATAGCTGCATAGATTAGCTCTAACAACGAACTTGCTCGATAGTGATTTTGTCTTGGAAAGCTTCCTCTGTGTTGTTTCCCAATAACACATACATCACAATTCTGACCATCTTGTTTAAACTTAGGTAATCCATGGGCTAATTTATCTCGTCCAAGTTTTTACAAGGCTTGAAAGTGCAGATGCCCATAACGAGCATGCCACAAGCGAGAGTTTTCAGATTCGGTAGATAGGAGCCATTGTGAAATTGCTTGGCTCATTTTTATTGCATAGAGTCTACTTTCTGCTCGAGGTATTTTGGCCACCAGATTGTAATCTGCATAAAAAACACCTAGAAATCCACTTTCAACAACAACGTTTCCTCCTGACTCATCTACTTGTCCCAAACTAATGAAATTAGATTTTAATCCTGATACATAATAGACGTTCTTCATGCGCAAGTTTTTCCCAGTTTTTCTTCGGAAGTTTGTCGTTCCTCTTCCACAAATATTGATTATAGAACCATCGCCAAACTTCACTGTACCACTCATTGATTTATCTAAGTTTGTCAATAGGTTTCGGTCCCCGGTCATATGATTTGAAGTGCTTGTGTCGTAGTACCACAATGATTCATCAACACTCCCTTTCGTTGCCATTGTTTTAGATTTATCTTTGGCCAGCATCAATTTTTTCTCTCTAGCAAAAACACAATTAGTCTCCATGACCAACAACCTATATTTCTCTTCTACTTCTTCTGTTAGAATCATTGTTTCATCTTTCTTTGGTTTGCAATCCCTAGCATAATACTCAAAATTATTACAAGCATAACATCGTACCTTTGTGATATCAAAGTTCGAATTTCTCTGGATATGTCCTTCTCCATCAATAGATTTTGCTATTCCATAGGAAAAGCTTCCTCTCCCATAGCCTAATATTTTTAATTTCATTTATGCTTCCCTTCAATCTTTGATTAATTTTGATTTTATCTATAGATCCTAACATGTACTTCGTATCTATTAAGCGAACGTTAATAACACGTTAGTAACATGTTGCTAAACTTACTCCAATCATGGTGTTAAATTATGTGTTAATTTAAAAAAAACTTAAAAATAGTTAGTGGCTTTGTTAAATACCCAGAGCGCTTTAATAAAGCCACCTAAGCCATGTGGTTGTTGTTTTTTATTTTATTTTATTTATTATTATTATGTCTGTTTATTTATTTCTTATTTTGTTTGTGTTTTTAATTTTATTTTAATTTTATTTATATTGTTTTTTAATAAATCTAAAAACAAAATATATTTTTTATAAAAATAATAATAAATTTTAATATATTATTTTTGCAAAATATTTTGAAAAATAGGATATAAAAAACAAATTTATTTTTTGAAAGATATTTTAAAAAACAAATAGAAATAAAATAGATGGAAATAAAATCAATTATTTTATGAAAACATATATTAATATATTAATATATTAATAATTAAAATATATTTTGAAACTAATAAACAAAATAAAATGAAAGTTGTTATTTAAAAATACATTAAAAATATTTTAAAAGATATGACCAAACTAATTTTTTATTGTATTTCCTTATTTTTCTCTCATTGATCTAATATTTTTTAAGAAATAATATCTTTTACAAATCCGGATATATTTTCTTATTTTTTTTACTTCTCTTTTCATTTTTCAATATCTAAAAATAAGGCTTTTCATCTTTTTTTTTCAACACAAAAATAGTGAAAAAATATATTTAAAATTTTATATGATAATAAAATTAAATAACACTTTAAAATATATAATAAAATAAAATCAAAACTATTAAAAAGAATATAGTTTCTCTTATACGTATCAAATTTAACGTATGATTTTAAAAGATATCAATGAAGTAAAATTAACTTTGTTAACAAAAAGATGTTAAATGATGTTTCTCTCTTCTAAGTGGCATCCTCTAATAGATAGTTTTAACAAATGTACATATTCTAAGTCCTATTTTTATAGTTCTATTTTAATTTGAAGTTAACCCACTCAAACCGTTTTAGTTTCTAATCTATACACTATAATTTCTTTCTTTATTTATTTATTTTTTGTATTTTTAAGTTAATTTTATTTTCATTTTTCATGTTTTTTAATAATGTAAACATAATATATATATATATATATATATATATATATATATAAATAATAATAAATTTTAATATATTATTTTTGATAGATATTTTTAAAATAAGATATAACAAGATCAAATTTAATTTTTAAAAGATATTTTTAAAAACAAATAGAAATAAAACCAAATTTGTTATATATAAGATATTGTTATAAAATAAATGGAAATAAAATCAAGTATTTTATGAAAACAAATTTTAATATATTAATAATTAAAATATATTTCGAAACTAATAAACAAAATAAAATGAAAGTTTTTATTTAAAAGATACATTAAAAATATTATAAAAGATATAACCAAACTATTTTTTTTACTGTATTTCCTTGTTTTTCTCTAATTGATCTAATATTTTTTAAGAAATAAATATCTTTTACAAATTGGATATATTTTCTTATTCTTTTTTTTTATTTCTCTTTTTGGTCTTCTCAATATCTAAAAAAGGCTTTTGATTTTTTTTTCAACATGTATACTCCATGTTAAATTTATATTTTAATTAACACATTAAGAAAATATTCCAATCAACACGTTAAATTAAATTTTATTAAAATTTTAAATTAAATTTTAAATGACGCGATAATATTTCTTTAACTCTTCTTTACTAAAGTTTCGCGAGCCAATTAACAGCTAAATTCAAAATTTATTTTTATTCTAAATTAGTGAATACAATACGTTGTGGACGTATGAATACAACCTCTAAAACCATGTTACGTTGAACTTGGTAGCCTTGGTCCATCCTTTCAGTTGGTGACTAATAGTTTGTAACCCGATTTCTGTGTTAATCCTCTTGGAAACCATGTTATTTTCTAGTCAGAACTTCTACAGATCCTCAAGCCCTCTGTCTCGCTTTCTTTGATATGATTTGTCTATGCTGTTTACCAGTTTTGGTCCCCTAGATGCATGGTCTTTTCTCCCCACCATCCAACCTCTCACACTCTCAACCTAACCTATCCTTCTCTTTCTACCTTGGATATCATTGCCAAGGATTTTTTTCCTCCTCCTCAAGTCATTCGAAGGCCCTGTGGCAAATGTTATCCAATATTCCCCAATAATAACTTCTTAAACTCTGTATCCAAAGTCCTCATCTTTATCAATCCTTATTTCCCCATCTCCATTCCTTTCAGGCCACATTCAATCCCTATCATCCTTGACTCCATTCACTTATCCCATAACTCTTTCTGGATGATAGTTCTCATTATGTGAACTAGTATTAATCTCTTTTACTACACTCCTAAGTCTAATATGGTTGAAGACCTTAACTTAGTTAATTATTTTAGTTACTACCCCAACAGACACCTCTTCCTTTTCAGTTCCAATCATAGTCAACCTTCTCAAAAGTCCAACCCAAACTTCACCCTTCTCTCTCTCTTTCTTTGGGTGAATTTCAGATACCCTTTCCCCCCTCTCTTTTTTAATTCTTAATCCTTATTTCCATTTCAAGTTTTTTTGCCTACTTCGTGCCCCACGACAAAGTCTAATCCAGTATTCTACCTCTACCCATGAAAGCTATTCTCTACCCCTTTTGTTTCCTTTGTCAAGTTATAGACTACAGTTTTCTACTCATGCTACTCTATCTGATTCAACCCTTAAAACCATGTTTAAGCTCTACAGTCTATGTAACCCCTGTCTAACCTCTGAAACCCTAATCTTCTCCCTTATTTAACCCTTAAGTTTTATTCTAACCATTTATTCTCACCTACCTTCAATAATCACAAGTTACTTTATATTAAAATCTTAAGCTCTTATCTTTTCCGGCCTCACATAGATCCCTCTGACTCTCTGCGACCATCCAAGCTTTAAGAGATCTTGGGTTCTTTCTCCCCCATAAGAACTCAAGATTTCTCTTCCTATTTAGATTCCTTCCCTTTCTCCCCTCTACCTCCTCTCCCAATCAATGACAATTCTTGTCCCTTTCCAGTGTTTAACTCTTCTTTAAGTCTCCCCTCGACCACCCTAGACCCCATTCCTCTTCATCAAATACCTTCCCACCATGAAGCTTACATCACAAGTGTTCTTGCCCTGGCCAAACACCATATAGAGTCTGGCCACGATCACATTATATTTCAAACTATATCCTCGTCCGAGTGGAAGGGTTTTCTCCCTTCACCTGCTCCCCAAACTCCAAGTCTCTCTCTCTTGTGGATTTTTCTTCAGCATCAAGGTCAACCTCCCTTCACCGTCCATTCAACTTCTTTCTGCTTTTGTTGAGTTTTACTCCATTGATATGGGATTCTACGACAACCTGGTCGCTTCGATTAATAAGATCTCTCCTAAGCCTCTTACCTTGTCTAGTGATTTATCAGTTGCCATGGGACAAGATAGTACACAATATGCTCTTCCACCCATTCCCCAATCTGTAAGAATGGATGGCCCTTGACCTCTAACTTATGCCACGATTCCTTCTTCACCAACCACTTTGTCTGACATGGGTGGTAACAGAGTTCACTATGCCCATGCATCGCCTTCCGCTGAGAAAATCGCTCTCAAATATCAGAACAATGACTTCGACTCCTACTTGGGGGTTTTTATTGGGAATGATACACCTAATCCTTCTACTGCTTTCGATTCTTCTGTGGGGGTTTCTGCTGAGAAGAACTCTCCATCTCTTTCTAGGTTTAAGGATTCAAATTTGGCTATAAAATTGAGTGAAAGACAGTTTGGTTGTGAGGATGGTTTCAAAATCTCTTCTGGGTTTCTCTCTATCAGTTCTCTTGGGTTCAAGGATTCGAATAAGAACTTGATTAGGTCTAACAATTTTCCTGGTAGAGATAATGGTAATAACGGTACTTTTAACTCGTTAAAGTCTCTATTCGGCGATTTAAACTTAAAACAACAATCGGGTTTTATCAATGCGGGCCGGATTTTGAAATTTATAAGGTCAACTCAAGTTATTACTATTAATAAACCTGCCAAAAACAATGGAAATGGTATGCTTGGTGTGGGCTCCTCTTACATCCCTTTTACCAAAATTATTAACTTTGGAAATGCTGGAAAAGGCCCTAAAGGAAGGAAGTTTTTAAATAAATTGGCATAAATTACATATAAGTCTTCAAAATCCCCTTCCTTCAAGGCTAATCTTATTGGTAACTCTAATTCGAGTTCTCGTCCTAATTTTTATACCCCTTCTTCTTATGCGAGTATTATTGCGGGTCATATCGATAATAGTTCCCCGTTGGTGACTGGTCCTAGCCATATGGATTTAGTTGGAAATGATTACATTATGAATGATTCAGCTTTGAGTTCTCCGGATTCTTAGAATGATTGCCTATCGGTGTATTTTCTCTTTCAAACCAATAACCTATCTTTACAAAAGGCCAATATTGAATCTTTGTGGAGGAATTTTGATCTTTTAGAATTTAAGTCTCTTCCTGCAAGCTATTTTCTTTTCAAATTTGGTTCCAAGCAGATGGCAAAAAAGGTTTCAGAGGAAGCCCCTTGGCATTTTGGTGGTAATTTAATGATTGTAAAAAATTGAGAACCTATTTCCTCACTTATCAAAGATCCTCATACAGAAGTTTCTATATGGGTCAAGGTTTTTAATTTTCCTTTTGAACTTTGGACGACGGAGGGTTTTAATAACACTGGCGCGGTCATTAGCACCCCTTTATATGTGGACCCTCAAACTGAAAGAAATGATAAAATTCGTTTTGCTCGTATTTGTATTATGATTGCGGCAGGATCGATCATCCGCTCTAAGCTCACCTTCAAGATTAGAGGTAAATCCATCACGTTGAATTTTGAGTACCAGAGACTCCCTCCTCAGTGTGCTAACTATATTGTTTTTGGTCACCTCGCTCACTTTTGCAAAAAAGGTCCCAAGAAACTTCCATCCAGTTATATCCCATTTACGTCTTCCGGTGAAACCCTTCAAAGATAGATCCAAAATTGGATAGTGGACATCGTCTTGCTTCCCTTGATGAAATCACAAAAGTGGAGAGTGGCGAGGAGGTGAACTCGCCTCCTAAAAGGCTTCGCACTGCTGATGTCAAGGCCAAGGGTAAAAAGGATTTGTCCTCCGACAGGACCATCTTCTTATGCACTGTAAGTAACTCTCTATATGAATATTGCTTCTTGGAATGTTCAGGATCTTAATAATCCTGTTAGGAAAAAATATGTTACTGATTTCATTATTAGTAATAGTATCTCATTGTTAATTCTTTGTGGAAACTAAAGTCCAGCTTTATAACATATGATTCCCTTTTGGCATGCCATTACCAACCACTCTTCTCATCCCCTAGGTAAATTTTTTATTTACTTGGAACCCTAGTGTTATTACCGTTTCCAAGTTATCCTAATCGCCTCAGTACATTCATTGTATGGCCAAATATCATAATAACAATGCCTCTTTTAGACTCACCGGCCATCTATGCTTATAACGAAGCTCAGGAACGTACCCAACTTTGGAATGACTTAATTTATATTTCCAATCTTGACAAGCACATTCCTTGGGTATCCCTTGGGGATTTCAATGTTATCAGTCATCCGTAATTGACGACTTTAATAATTGTTGCTTCCTAAGTGAACCTAGTGATCTCCGATCTATCGGATTTCACTTCACTTGGATTAATAAACAAGATTCTCATCATATCCTCTCCAAATTGACCGGGTCCTTGTCAGCCTCGATTGGGATGACCTCTTGTCTATGTACTATGCTTACTTGAGTTTTCTTCGCTCTTCTGACCTTATCACGGTTACTCTTAACCTCGGTTTTCCTCGTCCAAGACGTACGCAGCCCTTCAAATTATTTAACATGTGGGAATCCAATCCGCAATTCAAGGACATTGTTTCTAATTGCTGGAATTCTCCCATCTCTTAGACTGGGATGCGTCTGGTCACTAACAAACTCATTTGTCTACAGTCCGAGCTTGCTAGGTTCAACCACAACAAGTTTAGTGACATTAGTTCTAGAGTTTCGTGTGCTCAAAAAATATTTTTCCAAGCCCAATCTAATCTTGCTACTGACCCCCTCAACCCTTGTATGGTCGTTGATGAAATCGAGGCTTCCTCGTCTTTCATCTTTCTGAGTCGTGCTGAAGAATACTTCATTAAGAAAAAATCTAGAGAAAACTGGATCAAGCTTGATGATAAGAATACTATATTTTTCCATAATAGTATTAAATCCCGGATTTTCTGCAATAAAATTATCTCCATTAACAATGACTCTGGTGTCAGTTTTTCCACCCGTGCCAGTGTTTCTAAGGTTATTGTGAGTTAGTTTGAGAACTCTATCGGTACCAAGAATTCTGTTGTTTACCCGAGGTTGGAGAAATTCCCATATCTTCTCTCCTCTAATGTTACTAATAATAATAGAGATTTAATAATTCGCGAGATCTCTTGCAATGAGAATAAGTTCTCTTTGTTCTGTATCGATAATAATAAATCTTTGGGTCCCGATGGTTTCAACTCTAGTTTCTTTAAGTCTACTTGGAACATTGTTGGTCCTAGCATCTGTAACGGTGTCCTTGAGTTTTTTTATTTTGGATCTCTGGACATGTCTTGGAATTCCACCTCTATTTCTCATCCCCAAAAAGACTCTCCCTCTGTGCCTACTGATTTTAGACCCATTTCTCTTTGTAATATTGTCTACAAAATCATCTATAAAATCTTAGCTACTAGAAATTAAGGACTCTTTTCTATACTTTATTGATTCTTCCCAATCGACTTTTGTCGCATGAAGCAATATCTCTGATAACATCCCATTGTCCCAAGAGCTTTTGCAGGGTTACTACAGAAATTGTAGAGGCAAAAGGGTTACTCTTAAAATTGATCTCATGAAAGCCTTTGATAATGTCTAATGACATCCCATCCTTAATATTCTTGTTGCGATGCACTATCCTGAGAAAATAATTACATGGATCATCAACTACATATCCTCTCCCTCGTACTCCATTAACATTAATGGTGACCCTTATGGTAACTTCAAAGGTAAAAAGGGTCTTACACAAGGAGACCCGCTCTCCCCTTTCTTTTTTGTCTTTGTCATGCAAGTTATTTCCAATATCCTCAAAGAGAAGAGTCGATATAGAAACTTCTTTTCATTAGAAATGTCACAATCTTAAAATCATCAATCTCTGTTTTGCAGATGATCTGATGATTTTTTTGCCATGGTGACTCTAATTCTCTTCTTCTCATCAAAGAGGCTCTTGATGATTTCTACTCACTCTCGGGCCTTAAGGTCAACCCCTCTAAAAGTCACATTTTTTTTTCGGGTATTGACAACTCTCGTCGTTCGGATATTTTTCCCATCACGTGTTTCCCGGAAGTTTCTCTCCCAGTTAAAAACCTGGGAGTTCCCCTTTTTAGTGGTCGTCTTACCCACTCCGACGATCATCCTTTTCTCCATAAAACCTCCATAATTGATTTGTGGACCTGAAAGCATCTTTCCTATGCTGGTAGGCTCCAGCTTATCAAGTCCGTCTTTTTTGCTGATCAAGTATATTGGTCTTCTATCTTTATTCTCCCCTCTAGGATCATTAAATAATTAACCTAATATCTTTGTCGTTTCCTTTGGTCGGGTTCTGCTATAAAAAATCATGGTGTCGAAGTTTCGTGGTCTTCAGTCACCTCTCCCTCCAAAGAGGGTGGCCTTGGGATTCTAGACTTAAACATCTGGATCAGGCAGCTGTCTTTAAACATCTTTGGTCTATAATCAGTAATAAAAATCACTCCATCGGGTGTGATTGGATTTAATTTGAAAAAATAAAAAATAATATTTTTTGGGATATCTCTTTTGGTTCCCCCGGCTCTTGGATATGGAGGAAAATTCGTCGTCTTCGCCCTTTAGCTAGTAATTTTTACAAGGTGGCTATTGGCAATGGTCTGAGTACTTATTTCTGGTACGACCCATGGCTTCGTCCTACTTCTCTAGCAACTATTATGGCTCCAATATCATCACTGATTCCCAACTTGGGATCAAGGTTTTCAAATATCATTCTCGAAGGTAGATGAAACTAGCCCTCTAACATCAGATCGGCGAGAGCTAGAAGCCGAGCAAATCTCATGGAGATCCACAACCTTATTCTTACTGTGCCTCTACCCAACATCTACTCTAACAATGTCCCTTTCTAGACCGCCAAGGTTGGATGCACCTCATTCTCTATTAAAGACACGTATAACACTATACATACGCCTACCCCTAATGTGGGGTGTACCAGGTTAGTATGGAATAATTCAATATTCCCCGTCACTTCTTTCTCTTATGGCTTGAATCCTGGGCAAGATTGCTACCATAGATAAGCTTCTCAGTTGGGGTCTCAACTCCCCATTGGACTGCGCCTTATACAACTCTGACTTAAAATTTATCTCTCATCTCCTCTTTGACTGTAGCTTCACTCAGAGTATTTGGACCAATGCCAGCTCTAAACTAGGATTCATTTTACAGCCTCGTCTGGAAATCTTAGGTTTGTAAGACATCAAATTGGTCTCACTTTCGAGACCACCATATTTGGCGTACTTGCTTCGGCGCAGTTATTTACCACGTATGGAAGGAGAGGAACTCAAGAATATTTGGTTCCGCCCCGAGCACTACCTCTATGGTCTCTCACCGAATCGTATGGGATGTTCGGTTTAGATTCTATGATACCAAGATTTGTTGGGCTATATAATGTTTTTTGCTTTATTTCTTACTCTATTTTTTTTATTACTGCAGGTTTTATCTCATACTGGTCTGAAGTGTGGTCTTCTCTGTTCTGATGCCCCATGGTCTTTTCCCTGGCTGTCTCGTCTTGACCTTCATGATGACGTTATAGTACTGAGATTTATCTCGGATGTTACCATCCTTCCATTATGTCTGTTTTTTTTTAATAGTTTTCTCCGACTCCACAAGTAATCGTTTATATCACCTCGAGGTATGCCCCAGTATTTTTTATGAATAAATTTTATTTAATTTAAAGTTTTTCTTATAAAAAATGAAACCCGTTAACATATATACTTCTCCCGTCCTCTTGACCACAAAATTTTAAATACCGTTAACCTTTACTGTCCACCAAATTTAAAATTTAACTTAATTAAATAGTTTTGATTTATATTTTGTGACAATAAAAAGTTAAACCTTAATATCAAAGAGTTAATTGAATAAAGGGCTAGATTGAAATGAGAATTTTTTTGTTGGAACAAGACCCGTTTGAATTATGATCTGATGTTGTTATATCACAATCCTTGAAATTTGGGGGCAACCATAGTCGTAGGCATGTGGATCAACTGCTGATGGATCCCTTTGCTTTCCATGATGAGCCATGTATTTTTATAATACCTAATGAAGACACTGTCTTTGGTCGTGGCCGAAATTGGAGACAATCCCCATTGTCCTCCAAGATACTGTCCGGAAACCTTCCTAAGAGGTTTGACACTACTAAGATGGAAAAATATGATGGGAGCAATAATCCGGACAATCATCTGGAACAGTTTAAAAACTTTATGATGAATTTTGATGATGATGACAAACTGCTATGTACAGCCTTCTCTCAATCTTTTACGGAGAGTGCTTTGAAATGGTACAATAGCCTACTACAGGGTTGCATCATAAACTTTGACACGTTTTGGGTGGCCTTCCGAAGGCAGTTTGTTGGAAGTAATGAGGTGAAGGGAAATTGAGACACTATTATCTGTTGTGCCCAAAAGCCAAATGAATCACTAAAAGACTATATAAGTCGATTCGTGAACACAAAGAATGGGTTAGCTGATTGCTTTGAGCAGGTAGCAATAACTTCTTTGAGACAAGGATTAAACTCTAGGAATCTGGCAGATTCGGTAACCAGAAAGAAGGCCATGACTTGGGGTGGTTTACTAAAACAGGTGGGAAAGAAAATCAATGTAGATGAAACGAAAAAGACTAGGGTGCACATGCAAGTGAGGTCTGCCACAACTGCACCAAACCAGAACCAGTCTGAATACAAGGCCAAAGAAACCAGACATGGTCCCAACATGGCCAAACAGACTCAATCTCACCCAGCTCCAGCTCAGAGCCAGCAGTCTAGAAATAAACGGGGGACCTTGGGTCCAACCGGAGTGGTTTGCTGAATTGAAAGAGAATGTGGCAACCATCTATGACAAAACGAAAGATGAGGTACACTTCATGAAGCCGACATCGCTTCAATCTCCTAAGGAAAGTCGTAATACTTGTTTCTGTCAATATCATCATGATATTGGCCATAACACCGAGGATTGCATCGCTTTGAAACAAGAGGTGCAGAATCTAATTGAAAGAGGAAAGTTGGGAGCTTATGTCAAGAGAAGGAGTGGGAACAGGCCTGACAATGCTCATCGGACTGGCCCAACAAACAATGCGGGGACATCTGCTCCAGATGGAGCTATGGGAATCATTGAAAGATTTGATGTAAAATCAGAGTATTTGGATCCTGATCCAGCCCGGAATAAAGTGGGTGTCATAACAGAACATACCAAGACAGTGTCTGGGCTCATAAGCTTTTTTGAGTCACTCACTATATTTGGGGGAGACACAATGACTGTGCCGACTCCTTCTTTAAGAAAAAGGCATGTTCACACTCTGGCTACTTAGTTAGAGGGAAGCATGTCCTCCTATCAGTCTCAAATTCCTTTTCCCTTCATTGTTTTTGATGAAGATGACTTGAGGGACATAGCTGGTCCTCATGAGGATGCTGTGGTGATTGGAGCATCAATTGGGGGCAATGACATCAGGCGAATTTTGATTGACACTGGCTGGTCAGCCAACATTCTCTTTTTAAGTTCCTATAAAAAGATGAAAATCCAGCAGTGATTCAAAGTTCGAACAGGTCCATTGCGGGCTTCACAGGAAGCTCTGCGGATGTGTTCAGAGAGTTTGAGGAGGAGGTTTTGTTGGGCAAGGGCCCTTTCAAGAAGATGTTCAGGGTACTTTTCGTTGTGGTAGATTATCTCACGTGTTACAATGTGATCTTTGGGAGATCCTGGCTCTCTAGGATCCATGATGTGGCTTCAACAGTTCACCAATGTTTAAAGTATGCAGTTCAAGGACAAGTGGGAGTTGTCCGGAGTAGCAAAAAATAGCAAGGGAATGTTATGCAACTGCGCTTGCCCCTAAAACTCTGGGGGCAGTCCGGATAAACAAAGATTAACAGTTATTGGGGCCCTCTGGGGTGAGAGTGAAATTGATAACCCTAGAGAGACCCATGGTGTTTTGATACCAGTTGAAGAATTTGAAACCCACTCTCTGGCTGAAGGAAGAAATGTTAAAATTGGCTCCAAGATGGCAACAAAATTGAAGAAAAAAGTGTTGACCTTTTTGGCAAACAACCAACATGTTTTTGTTTGGTGTAATGCTGATGTAACCGAAGTACTTGCGGATGTTATATCACACCAACTATCCATCCGAACAGATGTTGCACCTGATGTTATAGTTCAAGAGGTTGACTGATTTATGAAGATGGGGCACATAAAGGAGTCTCACTATCCTTTATGGACAGCCAATCCAGTTTTAGTAAAGAAAAAGAATGGGAAATAACGTATGTGTATCGACTTTATTGACCTCATAGAGCTTGGCCAAAAGATCTTTATCCAGTCCCCCGGATAGATCAGTTGGTAGACTCCACATCTGGCAACAAGTTATTATCCTTCATGGATGCCTTCTCCGGTTATAACCATACACAGGTGGATCTGAAGGACCAGGAACACACCACTTTTGTTATAGATAGGGGCCTTCATTGTTACAAGGTGATGCCCTTTGGGTTGAAGAATGTTGGGGCTACCTATCAGAGGTTGGTGAACAAAGCATTTGCAGATCAGATTGGGAGAAATATGGAAGTATATATTGATGATATGATGGTAAAAAGCGTGGAAGTAGAGTTGCACCTAGCAGATTTTCAAGAAAATTTTGCCAACTTAGCAAAGGTTAATTTAAAACTGAATCCAGAAAATGTGTCTTTGGGATGCAATCAGCAAAGTTTTTGGGGTATGTGATAAGTGAGAAAGGGATACAGCCTGATCCGGACCAGGTTGACGTCTTATTAAAAATGGATCCTCCTCGGAATGTTCAAGAAGTGTAAAGGTTGACAGGAAGGTTAGCTGCTTTAAATCGTTTTATCTCAAGGTCTTCGGATAGGTGTGCCCCGTTTTTCCAGACTTTAAAGGGTGCAAAAGACTTTAACTGGTCTCCACAATGCGACCAGGCGTTCAATGAAATAAAAAACATTTATCTTCCCCCAAAACTCTTTACAAACCTGTTGATGGAGAAACTCTTTACCTATATCTAGTTGTGTCTGAATGTGCGATAAGTGCGGTGCTGGTAAGAGAGGTGGACAATTATCCTCGTCTAGTGTACTACATCAGCAAAAGTCTGATGGATGCTGAAAAAGGTACTTAAAGCTTGAAAAAAATAGCATTCTTTGATGATTGCTGCCAGAAAAATGAGGCCCTATTTTCAGTCTCATTCTATTGTCGTCTGAACGTCTTTTCCCTTGAAAAATGTCCTTCAGAAGGTAGACATATCAAGCAAGATGACCAAGTGGTCAGTAGAATTGGATGATTATGATATTGATTTTGCCCCCCCCCCCCCGAACTGCAATCAAATCTCAATCAGTTGCTGATTTCCTGGTTGAGTTTCATTCAGACAGAAATACTAAGCAAGCTACAGATGAGAAAACTAAGAAGGTATGGGTTTTCCGGACAAATGGTGGATTAAGTACCATGGGTTGTGGTGCTAGGATATGTTTAACCTCTCTGTATGACGATAAGTTATACCAGGCTATATGCTTTGCCTTTAGGGCTTCTAACAATGAGTCTGAGTATGAGGCTGTTATAGCTGGTTTGAAATTAGCTTTTCTATGTGGGGCTAAAAGAGTCAGGCTAATGAGTGATTCTCAGCTTCTTATCCATCATGCCCAAGGTCAATCTGAGGCAAAAAAAGAGCAGTTGATTAAATACTTGTTCATCCTTAAAGAAGTGGTAGCTAACTTAAAAAATGTTAGCTATGAGCATATACCTAGATCGGAGAACACACTAGCAAACTCTTTGGAAACCATAGCATACTCTGAGTCCTTCCCATGGATTCATGTGCAAGAATTTCCATACATACAACCCAATCAGGGCAAGGAAGAGGAGGAAAGTTTAAGTATACAAGTGGTTCAACCCAAAGACTGGAGATATCCACTTCTTCAATACATTTCTGATGGCATTTTGCCTCCGGAGAAAGCTGTGGCCAGGAAAATAAAACATAGGGCTCGTGGGTTTTTAATCATAAGGGATGTCATTTACAAGAAGTCATTTAGTAGACCTCTCATGCGTTGTTTGGGGGTTGAAGAATCCCAAATTGTGCTATCTGAACTACATGATGGTGAAAGATCAACACACTGTGGCTATAGAGCTTTAACCCGGAGGGTTTTTTTGGCCGGATAGTATTGGCCATCCATAATGGCAGATGCCAAGGAGTTGGTAAAGATATGTGACCCATGCCATAGGTATGGTAATGAAATTCATATCCCAGTTGTTCCCCTGGAATCGATTTCTGAGCCAGTTCATTTTGCTCGTTGGGGATTGGATTTAGTAGGGCCTCTACCAATGGCATCTGGAGGGTGCAGAACTATTATTATAACCATTGATTATTTTTCAAAGTGGATAGAAGAAGCCCCCTAGCAGGAATTACTTCAAAAGCTTTTATAAAATTCATCATGTCTAACATTTGTTGCAGATTTGGGGTTCCAAAAAAGATAACCACAGATGATGGGCCACAATTTGATAACAAGGATATAGAGAGTTTATGTACCTCTAGGGGCATTCAGCATTGCTTCTCTTCTCTTTTCCACCCACAAGCGAATGGTCAAGTTGAAGTGGCAAACATGACCATTTTGTCCGATCTCAAAAAGAATTTAGTAGGGGTTGCAGGAAAGTGGCCAAGCTATTTACAAGAGGTATTATGGGCATACCGTAATACTCCTGGAGCTGCTACACAAGAATCTACTTTTGCCTTTGTATATGGGATGGATGCAATTGCTCCTGTAGAGGCAACTCTTCCATCATACAGGGTCCACAATTTTTCCGAACAGGCTAATGAAGTGGCAATCAGAAGTAAGTTGGACTTAATAGAAGAAAATGGGTTAAGGCTCATCTTAGAGCCACCCACTACCAGGGCTTGATGAGAAGCAGATTTGCTTCCAGAATCGAAAGAAGGGATTTTCGGCCAGGGGACAAAGTATTGAGAAAAGTTTTCTTGCATACTAAGGAGAAGCAGTTCGGCAAGCTAGCTCCGAACTGGGAAGGGCCTTATGAAGCTCCGAATTGGGACATACAGGCTTCAAGACAAAGATGGAAGAATCTTAAAGCACCCTTGGAATATCGAACACCTCCGGTTATATCTGGAATGAAAGTTGTGTAAATATTTACTTGTTTAAAGTCCATGTAAATATTAGGGGGCATACTCTTTCCTACCCTGGTGGCGCGGGGAGGTTTTAATGAGGTGTCCGGATTTTTTCAATAAAATTTGATGCCTTCTTAAAATATTCGGAGTGGTTTGATTACAATCTCTTTAAAGTCTTCTAAGGATCTTTTGGCAAATCAGATTGATTTGGTGGAATGATGACCATTTAACATTTGTCATCGGAGATTTTAAACACTCTCATCTTAAATACTTGTGAAATACTTAAGGGCTCATTAAGTATTAGCCATTAAATTTAAGCAAGTATGAAACATAGAAAAATTTAGTAAGGTAAACCTGTCCGAATAAAAATCGGACAATAATATTAAAACATAAAATATACCTTCGCCATCCAAGGACTTTAATATGCCTCACCCTTTTGGAGGCCACTGATGTCTACTCCATCAATATTAATATCCCCTCCGGTATCCTCCACGGATTGTAGATCAGTGGGGATCTTCTCTGCCAAGGTGGGATCAGTTGGATCTGCCGGAGGTAGAGACTCCGAAGGGCAGAGGATTACTTCATCCCCCAAGGAAACCTTCTTCTTAACAGTCATCTCATCGCTGCTTGCTCCTCTTTTTCGGTCCTTTTTAGGAGGCTTTGATAGATTTTGAGGTCCACCTGCCTCCCTAACGGTCTCATCCTCAACTACTTGGAGCAAAGTAGCATCAATCCCTCATTGAGTCTGCCATCCTTGATTCTCCGGAGCAATTTCCTCTGCAGCACCCTGTACAGCCTCTGTTGCAAGCTTCTTTTTCTTGCCCTTTCCTTTCATTTTTCTTGGGCTTTGGCTCTGGAGGGCAAGGCCAGTTTGCCATCCTTCTCCTTTGTTCTCTTAAGTATAACAGCCGGGGAAAGGTGGTGTAGTCAGCTCCTCCCAAGTAAGATCTCTCCGACCCGTAGTGTTCCAAAGGTGGGATCTCACCAAGTTTCCTGAAGTAAAGCAGTTGTGGAAGGCGTTCACCCAGCGGTCAACAGCCCATGAATTTAATTTGGCACATGTGGTCTGCCCCTCCTCCACATAGTCAGAGAACTCCTTCGGCAATACTGACATAAGAGAAGAAGTGATTCATGAATAAGTTTTTTGCAAAATAAGAAAGATAAACAAAGTAGAATACTTACTTGTACTCTTCCACCTGCTGGTGAGCATACTAGGATTAACCCCAACCTTAATTTTTCTCCCATTCTCCCACGTCCCACTGATGAATAGGAACTGGGTCTTCCAGTTTTTCTCTGAATCTAACAGGTCATCCACCACTTTAAAGTTGTCTCCCATATTATAGTGGTAGAATGAGATGTGATCGTTTTTACAAAGGCTGACCACTGCAACGAACTGTTCCATTGGGAGAGGAATGCTGGACAGCTTTGACGCCACGATGCAGGCGAGGAGAGTATACCAAGTATTTGGACTCAGCTGGCTTGGACAGAGTTTAATTAGGTGGAAATACCTGACGATTTTTGGATCCAAGGGGAATATGAGCCCCTAATTGAATAGCTCAGTATAGATGACGATCTCGTTGAACTTGCAGTCCATCGGAGTTTCCGGTGTGACTGGTATTCTCACTTTCACTGATTCAGGGATCCCCCACTTAGTTCGGACACGGGCCAGCTCAGCGGTGTGAGTATAGACATAATCAATGTTATGCATGGCCAGCAGATACTTCACATTGATCTTATGAAAACAAGGTCTCACTTTTCCTTCCAGGCTCTCCAGCAGATCTGGATGGGTCATGCAGATTTTCTCCTTGCCTTTCCCCTTTTTGTCAGAGGCAATATCTCTAGTTTTCCCAGAGGCTTCAGTTTCAAATGGGGTCTCTTCGACACTGTCCTCCATAACTTATTCCATCACTGTGGAAGGTTTATCAGTTGTTGTGGATGGAAGAGTGTCGGCTTGTGGCTCAGTACTTTATCCGGACGGTTGAGCATTAGTCTCTCTTAGAGGTCTGGTGTCCGGTTGGGGCTCAGCTCCGGAGGACTTGGTATGAAAAGTAATTTTGGTTGCCTCGGATCCGGAGGGTTTTTCTTTTGAGGCTCTAATAGATGACTCCGATCCGGAGGCTTTATATTTGGTTGCAGACTTAGAGGCCCCCGTTTTGGAGGACTTGAGTTGTGAGCCAGTTGCTTGGCCTTTTACCAGGCGCGTTGTCCGGCGAGGGTTGGTTTTTTCTGGGGATTTCTCAATTTCATATCCCATAGCGATAAACGGAGAAGGCTTCCTAACACTCGATACTGCTTTCTCTTCTATGGTAGAAGGCTGAGACTCCTAAACCGAGGAGCCTGACGAAATTGGCGAGAGGTTTGGTTGGAATAAACGTTTAGGTCTTGTGCTTTTAGCAGAAGACGATCCTTGATCAACTTCTAAGAATTGGCAATACGTCTCTCACGCTCAACTTTTTGCGCTTTCTCTAGTTCAGAAAGATTTAACCAACCACCTTTCACAAGAGCGTTTCTCGTTGTGAACATAAAACTATCAAAGAAAAGTTTTTGAAAGAGAAGGTACTGAGAAAAGAAGTTGTGAAGTAATGAAGATGGTGAAACCGTGAAGGAAGGTAATTTATATGTAGTAAGGAAAAAAGTTACTGATACCTAGGAGAAGACGAAAAGACAGAGGTAATGATTAGAGGCGACGCTAACGTAAGAAGCATTAAATGCAGGAATTACTTTTTAGGTTTAGTGGGAGCGCCGTTCTAGGAAGAAAACAGCTGGAAAGATGAATTAAAATGCGACACGTGTCCCACGATCCAAAGAAAAACTCTTAGAATTCTAAGAAGAATATCAGTTCGGATAAACCTTGAACCAAACGCATGAGCGATCCGGAAAATATTGTTACTGACTAAATAAGTTTTTTAGTCCTGCCAAAGGTCTTTGACCAAGCCTAAAAAAGGGGCTACTGATGAGTCTGGATTTATTCACCACCACTCACTAAGAAAACCGGACATAGGTAATCTGGACAATAACTGCCCACTAAACTATCCGGACAGGACAAAAGTATTAAAACACTAAACACCTTTTGACTAAGCTAGGTGATAATCTACTTAAGAACTAATGAGTCTGTAAACTCGATCCGGTTCCGCAACTTGACTCGAAAGCCTATGAGTCCATAATTAAGGGTATAAATACCCAACAACTTTCATTAATGAGGGTAATGAACATTTAATACAACCATGCAGCTTAAATCTCTCACTACAAAACACCCAAACACTTAATACCTTTAAAACTCTTACAAACGTTAGATTACCCTCAACTCAAAATAATCCACACCAATATGGATTACATTTTATCTGCACATCATGTTATATATCATTATATGTTGTTACGTATCCCATGTTATTAGAACACAACAAAAACGTAAACTGAATTTTGACTTCAAATAGGTGCATACAAAGTAAGATAGTTGATTGCAAACAACAAAGAACCACACAATAACTTAGAAAAACATAAAAACTAAAACAACATGTAAGAAAATCACAAAATCAAACAATAACTTATCGAAACATGAAAACTCAAAACACAGCCGAAGAAAGCAGAATTCCCAGTAGTCGAAGTCGAATCTCATGTTGTCTTCAACATCATCCACCTCATTTCTTGTTGCAATCATATCCTCCAGATACGTTACCATATCCCTAGTGATGTAGTCTACCACCGTCATGCTCCAGACGAAAGTCGTTTCTTCCTTAATTTTAAATGGCAAGAACAATCGTTGGAGCGGTTTGACAAAAAAGTACATGCGTTTGATTTTGTCACGACTGCGCACAACAAGACCGGTTATTCTTGAACGACCATAGTGAAAATACATCATACATATGACCCTTTCAAAAAATTCATCACTCATATCTTCAGACATCTCTCGACGGGAAACCTTCACCGCTTGAAGCAACTGATAATATTCATCGACATTGAACTCCATCTCTAAAAGTGTTTGTGTTTTTTTTTGTTTTTAAATGTTTAGTGAATATATTATTCCACTATATTTCATGTCCTTTATATATGTAAGAGGTAATTTAGGCGGCAATTTTTAGTTTGGCGGGAGTCACATATGCCGGTAATTGTTATTGTGTCTCATTATAGCGAGGTGATGTCTCCTTTTAAAGGGACATTAACCCTACGCCATAATGAGAACCATAATAATGCTCAACGAGATGTGTGTACTTTTGTAAGTATTAAGTGTCACAAAATTATTGGTCTACATGGATTGCGTTATCCTTAATTTACAAATGTCGTATATTGATTGGTCTACTTGGATTATGTTATCATTATCTTACAAGTATCATGTATTGATTGGTGTACTTGGATTATTATCTAAAGACAAAATGGTCAATAAATAGACACTCTCCAACCATCAACAAATAAACTAAAAATAAATACGACAAATATGTCTTTTTGGACTGAGTTGGAAGATGCATATTTGATGAAAGCATTTGTCGAAGTAGGTAAAACCTACAAACAAGAATGGGGTAAACCATATTGGGAGGCAATGCTATACCAGATATATTTCCTATACGGTAGGGGTGGCGTGCAACCGTGTAAGATTTCAAGGCGTTTGGATGAGGTTAAAGCTCGGTGTTACGTTATAAAGAAATTTTGTGTACATCTGGTTTCCGGCCTCAACGACTTGGACTGTCATGTTGCGTTTAACCTGTTCAACTGCCAACTCACGGATACTATAGGGCAGGATCAGCTGGATCATGTCCATCCCGACATTGTTACCATCAAGGAAGAGAAAATGTGTGTTGTTGCGGTGGAGTACGAGATTGCGAAAGAAGAAAGGAAATTGATGAAATGGAACTGGCCTGATAGATAAACTTTGTTTACTATGAGTTATTGAAAATAATTATGTTAATTATTGTTTGAGTTGATGATTTCTTCATTTCTTGTTTAAGTATGAGTTTCCGTCAATGCTGTTTTAATTTTTATGAATTTTGGTGTACTTTTTCGCATTTCAAAGCTACTTTTAAGTTGTTTTTAAACCTGATTTCGGAAGATTTTTTTTCCGCTCATTTTTACAGTAATGGAGTTAAATTACTATAGTATACTATTGGTCCAAAAAATTTTGAGTATAGAACTCGGGAACATACAAAAAATAAAAAATGGAAAAATCCTATTAAGGAGAGTTTTCTCTGATTTGCATCATCATATTTATGATGTGATCTTGGATGCATGCATCGTAACCGCGGATGATGCTATCTATTAAGGATATTTTTCTCGTAAGTGCATCTTCGGTACCAACCTCATCCTTAGCTTTGATCTATAAAGTAATCCAATAAACATCACAATCATCCTTTTGAATTGCCCTACCTTCTTTATAAATCAAAGCTAACTCGCATGCACACGGTAAATTATGTGTTTTCCTAATAACACAACCACACATTTCGGGAGTGAACCATATTCCCAAGATCGTTTTAAGATTTTCCTCTATTATCTCCATAACCATTTATGAAAGTTTACATTTGATTTCCTTATAGATAACCGCATTGACCCCATAGTTGACTTTCTTGGACGAAACGTACTACGCTCGAACGATTCGAAAATGTTAGAGTGTTGAGCGGTAAGCAATGCATAAAGATTTTTCCAAAATTTCTCAAATGTGTATAGACTAGTGTCGTTTGAAACGTAAGATAAAATAAATTAGAAGTCTAACACTTAATATTAAAAACTAATGTATGGAGATGGTAATATAACTAATCGATTGCTAGTATGGTTTCCCAAATGTTTAAAATTGTTCGTGTGGATATTGAGAAATTTGTGTCCATAATTTTCTATCCATTGCTTCATCACGTATAGACATGCATTGGAAAAAATTCGTACGTGTGGTGTAACTCGAGAAGGTTTTTGTTATAATTTTTGAGTGTGGCTGATTAGACAACCCTTTGATAAAATTCAACGAACTCATCGGCCATGCCCAAATTTAGCAAAACTTTCCTAGCATATGAGCAAATGTTCCTACTAATGCCAAGTGCATAGCATATGAGTGACATCCAGAAATATATCATCGATAGCGGTCATTAAAGCCAACTCCTTATCGGTGACGATAATATTAGGTAATGCGCACATGTTGTTCCTCAACACGTTCCTCAGAACACTCAATCCCTCTCTTGTTTCTCGGAGCTAAAAAAACAAAAACAACACAAAACGTCTTCTTCGTCGAAGTTTGGCCAACTATTTCTAGCAAAGACATCCTATACCTTGTAGTCTTATACGTGCTATCCATTATAAGAACTTGAAGAAAAGTGCGCAGTAAATCGATGCTTTTAGGATGTGCGAAAAAACTCGAAGATCTCCTCCGTTGTTCGCAAGTTCGCTCCCAAACATAGTACTCACGTTGTTTTAAGTTACAAAATAAGTATTGCATTTGGGTCTTCCCGCTTTATTGACCAAGTTGTGTTTTTGACGCATGTTGTAGATCGTGTGCATGCTAGATACATTTTCCGAGTCTTTAAGCTTCAAACCGCGGTGTACCTCTCTTGGTTGAGAACCAACTTCTGTTTGACTACGAACAAACGCCTCTTCTTCTAATTTTAGTCTAGCAGCTCGTGAGTGACCATCCAAGTACAAAAATGGTTTGTGGTTGTGTTTCCCGTTTACCACTATAAATTTTAATAACCGGGCACGCTCTAAGACCGGTGTTTCTCTTAAATAGAACGGACACCCGCATTTTTTCGTTTCAACATTCTCAGCACTTCTTAACATATCCCGGTTTGGAGTTAGATTTGTAAACCCCGTACCTCTCGCACCAGAAATACATCCTAGAAGTTTTTTCACTTTTGCTACCATCGTCGTTTTTACGGGTCTCTTTTTCCAATTTGGACATCGCAATTTGAACATAAAAAAGATGAAATGCGAACTCTCTGTGTGTTCGCAGTTCATCGCTTTTTATGGCATGTGTAATATTAATATTAAAAGTTTCAAAATCTCAAAATATACTCCAACTTGGGTTTCGAGATGGTCCGCATCATTTTTTTTTTCAAAATTTAGTTTATATAAAAAAGGTAAATCGGTCATTTCGCATAAACTAAAAGAAATTGATTTTATTTCGCATAAACTAAAAGAAATTGATTTTGAAATCTCATTGTAGCTAAAAGAAATCTCAATATACTCTTAACCTTATTTTCATGAATCGAAGACAATAAGCAGCGAATGAACATGAATTGATGAGAACATTCAAAGTGTTTAGAATGACCAGAAGTAAAATAAGTATATGAAAAAATAGAAACTAGAATAATATATGTATTATTTATTTTATGGTACACACTACTTACTACACACTGAAAGATAGAAAACAACAAAGCTGATTACCCTAGAATACATTTCGAAATTGCATCACACATTCACACTATTTGATTTTGGAATCTGAATTTGCTTTAGCGGCAGCTTTGGCGAGAGTTGTCGGTTTGATAACACTTTTGGGGTTGAGAGCATTTCGTATCTTAAGCACAGCCCAAGCAGTTCCAAATGCATGTCCAGCCGCATCGAACCCTTGGTTTGTAGCATGTGATGCTTGCTCTCCATACCTGCATTCATTTTCATTTTCATTTTCAAACAAGTATATATATGTTGAGAAAATACAAATAGTATCATCAAGTTGATAGTAGTTACCTCTGTGAAACAAGTCCAGTCGTAACAGTCGATGTTGTTGACAACACATTACGACCAGCAACTTCAACAGCATCACAAACCTTGCCTGCAACCAATAACATAGCACAGAGTCAGACTAAGACTAAGAGTAAGATTAAGACTAAGACCAAATCTAGACTACATAGCACAAAATCAGCTTACCGACCAAAAACATAGCACAAAGCCAGACTAAGACTAAGACCAAGACTAGGACTAGACTAACAACGACACTTACCAAATCCATCGAGGGAAGCAAGGACAATTTCTCCAGGGAGGAGGTTGAAAAATTTCTTCCCAGCTTTTGAGTTAACCAGAGAAGCTGTGAAGAATCCCGATACTTTTATTACCCCTGAAAGAATTCCAGTGGCCACATCCTCTGACATTTTCGTCAACTTCTTAACCCTGAAATGTGAATCAAATCATCTTTCTATGGTATTTTATTTTATTGTATACAAGAGCATACCTTTCAATTCTGGCGAGAGTGGCAGGGTGGATCTCGGATTCCGGTCCGGTAGTGATCCTTTTCTTCAAAAAATGAGAACCCCAGTTTAAACTATCGACAGTAACATCAGCGCACCACAAAATCCCTTTGATCAGCTGGCCTGAGCCACCGGCAATCATCCTAGCAACGCAGGTACTATAATCATCCACATTTGGAGCAAGAGTTGTCCAATAAGCGATTGAGCTTCCGACCAGAA
This sequence comes from Limnanthes douglasii subsp. nivea, assembly GCA_036936605.1. Classification (NCBI taxonomy): domain Eukaryota; kingdom Viridiplantae; phylum Streptophyta; class Magnoliopsida; order Brassicales; family Limnanthaceae; genus Limnanthes; species Limnanthes douglasii. Next base: position 171,136,646 of record JAUPFV010000004.1, on the reverse strand, counting down.
GCTCCCTCTTCTCCTCCTCCGATTCAAACTCCTCAGGAGAGACCTCCCTCGCATCAAGAAGCCCCCAGTTCACAGTCCCATTCACTTCTTTCACCGAAAAGCAACCATACCTCTCCAAAATCTCATCAAACTCCTTCAACAAAATCTCTTGCCCTGTTCCTTTTCCAGCGATAGTCAATCCGTAATTCAACACTTCAATTCCATTTTCCCCAGGAATTTGTAGCGTGAAGAAGTAGTGGGATCTATCGAGCTTAACCACGGCTTCGTCTTTGGCGAGAGGCCACTGGATCTCATCCCCGATACGGGCGAAAACAGCGACTGTGTTATTCCCTTGAATTAGAGTTACTATCGCCAGCTCTCCATACGCAAGCTCAACACTTTTTTCTTTTTCGATCAAGTGGACGATCGCACCTGGGATTTTAATGACTACTTTCTCTTCGGATTCTAGGGTTTGGTTGCCCGAAAGACCACCCTCGGGGAAAAGATTCTCTGCGAGTTCTTTCGTGATTTCATCTTCTTTGGAGGACATGTTTCTTTTCGTTTCGTTTCGTTGAAGACTGAATGGACTTTTTCTTTTTCGATACTGTAGTTGAAGAAGAAGCCTAAACTTGGAGGTGAAGGATAGAATGGTAGAACGTGTCGGCTTTGTCGAACTATTGCGTGGCCGTTCCAAAATTATGCCACACACTCAACTGACGTGTTTCTTTTTATTATTAATTAATTAGTTTTAAACTTTGGGTTAAAAGAGGGTTAAAAACATGACACCTCCTCATAGTCGTCAATTGTTTCATTTTATTTTTTATTTTTTATTTTTGTATAAATGTAACAAATATTATTTTTGGTAATAAACTGGTCCCTCATATCTGTAATAAACATGTCCCTCATGTTTTCAATTTGTAATAAACAAGTCTTTCACATTTTCAAAAATGATATGTTTGTTACGTTTTTAAAATGTAGGGGACCGGTTTATTACATAGACAAAGAATAGGGATTGATGTGTTATAAGTAGCAAACATGGAGGGCCTATGATGTTTTTTACCCGGCTAAAAGAAGAACGAGAACTTGATCTGGGGTTAGCTCCAAGAAAGTTCAAGAAAGCAGAGCCTCTCCTTTTTCCGGTTAGCCGTCCTCGGCGTTCGCTCCCGTCCTTCTCAGGGAAGACATTCCTCAGAATATCTTCAGAGGCGCTTCCTTGAGGTTTCTCTCCATTTGATTGCCCCGGTAATCCTATTTTATCCTTTTTTCTTTACTCTGCTTTTCTGGTGTTCTCCTCTGCTTTTCCGATTATGGTTAACGATGCTTTAAGCAACGGTGAAGAGTTCCCTGCCTAACTCCAACGTTGAAACCACCGCTCTGAATCATTTCAAAAAATCTTTCTCTAAAATTCTAAAACCAAAGCTTTCGCCTCAAGAAACTCAGCCTGAATTCGTCAAAGAGTCTGAAGACCACATTTCTGTCCAATAATCGAAGGAGATCAAATATCATCTTTTGCTGCAAAGTAGAACTACCCTGATCGGAAAATTTACCAACGCAACTCCATTCTGGCCGATTATTACCCACTTGCCTAAACTAAACTTGAATTCATAGTTGGACGAGGTATTTATCGAACGTTGGCATTAGGAAACGAACACCTTCCAGTTTTATTTTGACGAGATGACTATCACGTTGGATGACGTTTTTTCAATTCCAGCCTCCCGGTGACGGGTAGAATAATCAAGTCGTTTAATTGCACCATAATGGGACCATTTTTTGTCTTAGATAACTCATAAGAAATTATGGGGAGACGATTATTTGGATTGTAATGTCGCGCATACCGCTGATATGACTACACAATCCGCCCGTGCGTACATAATGTTCCTGTTTGGCTGTACCATATTCACAACACGGGCCAAAATTTATACAGGTTGATTTTCTCGTCCATTTGGAGCACATAGATATGCTTAGTGTGATAGGATGGGGTGCACATGCACTGGCGTGGCTTTACAATGGGTTGAAAGACATTTTAAAGACGTCGTTGAAGAGCCTTGTCGGTTTCTCCGGGTTGTTGGATTGTTGGATCTAAGACCATTTCCCTTATTTCCGACCTCCTTTTAGAAATGCATATAGTCTATCTAATTTAAAGATTGTAAGTTGGTTGCCCAAAAAACTAACGGGGATAAAGTTTCAGCCAAAGTCTTACTACCGCGATGTTCTTTCCGCTCAATGGGAGAAAGATGTAAGTAGTGTTATTTAACTACTTTCAATTTGAATTTTACCAATTAGTTTATTTAAAAGTTATGTATTTTATTGTTTTTTTGAAGGTGATTTTCCAACCTTACGTTGACACGAGAGAGGCGTTTCCGGTGCAGGAGATTGTGTTGTTCCACAATCCTATTCAGACTATAAATACCATAGAGATATATCTGTCGGATCAAGTAATACGACAATTTGGTTGGATCCAAGATTTGCCACTGGATCCTATTGCACCTCGATCTGCTATTAAGAAAGACGATAATATACCATATCGTATAGACATTCGGTATCGGGAAAATAGGCATACACATTCTTATGTGAATGATAGGTATATACGACATTTGTCGAGAAACCATAGAACATCAACGCCTCAGTACGCAACTTATGTTGAAAAGTATGGTTAGTTTCACATCACTTCGCATACCATTGATGATTGTTCTGATATAGACGCGATTCGTACAATAAATCGTATTCGACCTCTCGACGAAAGTCTGGAAGGGGCAATCAATAAATGAAGGAAGCACGATCACTTAAAATACATAAAAAATACCATGGGTGAAGCGAAATGGAATGTGCATGAAGATGTGCACCTTTTCAAAGATCTTGAATTTGTGAATGAAATAATGTTGCAAGAGACGCCTGGTTTTATCGACACTGTTATATGTAGAATGTATTTCATGCATGGTAGGGAAATAATTTGTTCGACAGCATGTATGATGCTCAAACCATGTGGACATGAAGAAGTCATAGGTATGTTAGACAATTTGAACATTGTGTCGATATGTTTTCAGTATGAGATGTGAAATTACTATTACGAAAGATATGCTCGAACATATGATGCAAAAATTTCAGGATAAAGCAGATACAATAGCCAACTGTGTCGCCACTTACCCAAGTTTCGATGGAACTAGGGAAGATGAGGAATATAATTTCTAGAAACGGTTCGAGCATGGCTATAATTATCCGCCACCATGAATTCACATTTAATGTCTACTATGTCAACTATTGATCTATTTTTATTGCTTGCATTGTATTTCAAATTATGTATTGTTCTAAATTATGTAAACTAATGAAAGGTTAATGTTATTGTTTCAAAATTACCGATATCAAAGCATACAAGTTTTTAGCGTGGAAAATTATACATATATTACAATGACAAAGTTTTTAAACGAAAGCGGCTAAATTTGTTACTTAGAGAGTACAAATTTCAATTTCTTTGTATCTCTTGCAATGAGAATAAATCGATAATTTCTAAACTTTTACATCTACTGAACGCAATTTTAGCCAATAAGGATCCTTGCACATAGGCATCAGTCGCAATGGAAAGCTACAAAACGAGAACACAATAAAATATTACAATGACATAGTCTGTGGGATGTTTAAGAGTTTATACAAACTTTGGGTGTATTCGATTACTTTTGGATATTATTTGAAGTCACAGAGTATTTCACTCGATATTTATTGAACAATAGCTCCATTTCCAACAATATTATTTGACTTCACAACTCCAAAAATTCATCAGACATTTTTTTTATCGTTGATGATTTTTTTCGGTTTTGGCTAGGACATTCATGTTAATGTGTCATCGACATAACATGTGTGTGGCATTGAGAAACACTTTTTCGACCTCCTTTACGAATGATAAGTATTTATCCGTATAAAAAAATGAAGGATGGCACGACGAAGTGAGTTACCATCAATGATTGTAAACATTGTAACACCCATTTGTAGCTCTCAAATTTCTCCCCGGACATAAACGATAAACTAACGTACTAACGTGGAACGCCTTCCCCGTACAAGTGGCTCCAACAACCTTATACAATAGCATCATGTATCTTATTACCTTGTACGTTTTATCCACTATTAGCACATTTGGAAACGTCTATAACAAATCTAAACTAACCGGGTGTGCGAAGAAAATTTCACTTATGATACCATTTCCATCTTCACACACTCTATGCTATTCGTAATGATTTAACCTTTTTAGTTCACGTAATAAGTGTTGTAACTGCGAGAGACTGCCTTTTCCGATCTCCCGTTGTTTTAGTTGAGCATTGTAAACGGTGCATAATGATGAATTGTTAGAGTTCAACTTTTTAACTCCGTTGGAAAAATCACGAGGATGGGATCCCATTTTGGTAGACCTAATTACAAAATCCAACTCTTTTATCGTCCAAAGTATGAATGAACTTCACTAAAGTTTGTAGTCTCATGATTGTGAACGCCAAATACGACTTTTAAGGACACGTAATCATCATTTAACCTATTTCCTCCAAGCGAGAACAGGCTTATGCAATTCTTGGTCCCGGTATACTTCCTTTTTAGATTATTTGGTTCTACCAAATTTGTGTAATTTCCAGATCGATTGCATGCAAATATTAATCTAGGATTTTTATTGCTTTTGGAATCCTCCTGACGTCGTAACATAACTACAAACTCGTTGCTGTTTGAGGTACCTTAACCCAATCGACCAATTTTTATTGCGTATAGTTGGATTTTGTGGTGAACAAATGACTATAATCGAGGAAGCAAGACTCAAAATCCACTTTTATTAATCTGAAACCATTCAGCTCCTCCTCCTACATATCCAAAATTTAATCATGAAAATTGTAAATAAAATGATAGTATTACACCGTCGGTGGAGGTTTACCAACCTGACGGTTTAAATTTTTTATACCGTCGGTTTAGTTTCCCACCGACGATACAAAAGTTCCAACCCGACGGTGTAGGAAGCAAAAAAAAATTGTTTAACACACCCACCGCCGGGGTGAGGCATTGTAACTGGCGGTGCCAACAACAATAAACTACCAGTGTCTAGTTCATATTACATAGATCATAATCTCTACATCGGCTGGGCTGGCTAGTTCCAACCGTCAGTGATTAATTTAATGGGGTACAAATAAACCACTATTGGTGGAGTATGCCCAAACCGATGGTTTGGTCATATAACACCGGAAGGGTTGGCAACATTATATCTTCGGTGGCTATATCTATTACTACATCCTGTGGTATAATTTAGGCCCTGCCGGGGTCAAGAGTCCAGATAGGTGGGGCGCGACTGTAAAACAAATTTCTCAAATATGATTAATATAGAAAAATTGAATCTTTACATCTAAATTATTAGAAAGACTACCTCATTTAGAGTTTGAAGCTCATCAACAAGGTTTTTCATTTATATTTTTTAGTTTGAAGATTTTTATGAAAAAGGTGTTAGATTTTTGTGTTCTACAAAAATTTAGAGTTTTGTGATTTTTTTTAATTTTTTATATAAGTAAGAAGTTTGGAAAAACAAATTGAATGTTTCACAGTTGGTGGACCTTAAGCTAAATAAGTGTACCCAAGTTTCATAAAAATAAAAAATAATTTTTTTTTTCAAAAGGATAAAACAACATAAACTAAAAATCTAAAGATTTTTTGTGAACCACTTATAAGATTTGTAGGAATGATTAAGTCATAACTTAAATGCATTATTCAGATATAATTTAAAGTTTTTAGTTTTATTTTTGTTTAGGGATGAGTTATTTATAAGTAAATAATTAGGGATATGATTTAAAGTTTTTAGTTTTATTTTTGTCTTGAAGCTGTATTATTTAGAAGTAAATAATTAGGGGTGATGGGTATAATTAGATTTTTATATTTTTAAAAATGGTTTTTCGTTTTATTTTTGTATTAGGGCTGAGTTGTTCATAAGTTGATAGTTAAAGGTGAGGGGTATAATAGGATTTTCATCTTTTTTAAAATAGTTGAACGGAAAAGGATGGTATTGTTGAAAATATGCAATTGTCAAAAAAGTTATGGTCACTAAAAAAAATGGTGGTCACTAAAAAAAATGGTGGTCACAATAATATTGAAAAATAGAAAAAAGAGTAGTACCAAAAAATTATGAGTTTTGTATTCATATCTAGTAATAATATGGTCGGTCCAAAAATTATTTCCTTGGTTCTATCATTGGATTGAACACGTGGAGATTATAGATTCATTGTTAGTCTAATTTTTTGTATAAGTCAAAACCTTACCTCCGTGTGTGTATATATATAGTTTGAGGTATTTTAATTTTAATTTTAATTTTGTTTTAGGGGTCAGTTATTTATTAGTAAATAATTAGAGACGAGGAGTATAATAAGATTTTCATATTTCTATAAATAGTTTTTAGTTTGATTTTTTTGTTAGGGTTGAGTTGGCTAATAACTAATAATCAAAGGTGAGGAAAATAATATAATTTTCATCTTTCTAAATATAGTTGAACTGAAAAGGAAGAAGTTATTGAAAAAATGCAATTGTCTAAGAAGATAGTTAGTTAGTGAATAAAGAAAAGGTGTGGTTACTCGAAATAACGGTGGTAAGAAAAAATAATGAGTTATGTATCCGTATCTTACAATGACATGGCTGATTTAACGCTTATTCACTTGGATTTAACAGAACAATGATTATAGACAGATTGGATGCCTAATTGTTTTTTTACGTCGAAACCTTTTCTCCATTTTTATGTATATAGTTATTTAATGCATAATTCGGATATAATTTAAAGTTTTTAGTTTTATTTTTGTTTTAAGGTGGAATTATTTATAATAAATAATTCGGAGGTGGGGGCTATAATAATTTTTTTTTATTTCTAAAAATGGTTTTTAGTTTTATTTTTGTATTAGGGTTGAGTTGTTTGAAAATAGACAGTTAAGGGTGAGGCGTATAATAGAATTTTTATCTTTAAAAAAAATAGTTGAACCGAAGAGGACGGAGTTATTGAAAAGATGTAATTGCAAAAAATAAATGCAATCGTCTAGGATTCAAAGTTAGTTAATCAATAAAAATATGTGGTTACTTTAGAATATGATGGTATAGTATCAAATAGTTATGGATTCAGTATCCAAATGGTGGTATTTTCAACCAGACGTGTTTTGGAAGTACGACGAAGTTATTGAAAAAATGCAATTATTCAGGAAGGCACATTTATAGAAGAAAACGATGATTACAACAATGAGATTAAGAAAGAGAAATAGAGTAGTACTAAAGAATTTTAGGTTGGTTATCTATATTTGAACAAATTACTAGAAATGGGAAGTTAATTTAGTTATAGACTAACTGTAAATACTCATTTATCATTAGCTGGTTTCAAACTTTAAATGGTTATTGGTAAATAAGTATGTTATTGGGTGGTTATTAATAAATTACCAATATTTGAATTGTTCCTTTTTTAAATCTAACAATTACAACTGTATTTTCAATTTTCATTAACGTTTATTTAATTCAATAATTGAGATGTTATTTTGGTTTTTACTGGAGGAAGGCCGTAATGATTTTTTTATCCTCGACGATGAATTATAACTGATTGGCTTAGTCATTGCTGACAAATATTGATTGTAATATAATCTAACACCTACTTTTTTACAACTCAAAAGATTGCTGGAAAAAAACTAGTAAAAAACCGAATTACATTTATATTAGAACAAAGTAATTTTTTCACTTTTTTTCTAGAATAAAATTTTAAATAAATAATGTATTGTTCATACATATGTCTGGGCTATATCATGCATACCGATATTAAACCTAAAATAACCAGTATGAAAGCTACAATTGAACCAAAATAGGTTATACGAGAAGACATAAAGTAAAAAAAATAGAATGGACCGAAGTAAATTAGGCCATAAATGTGATGTATGTGCCTAAATGGATTAGGCCGTGAACAAGCAAGGAAGACGAAAAAATGTGTAACTTTACAAATATCATTGAGTGACGTGGGCCCAAAACTGTCATGTCTAAAAGTGAATTGTAGCTTCCACATACAGTGGGAGAGATGACTACAATAAACAAAAGTAAGTTAGAATCAGAGAACAACAATACATTATCCAGACAAACTTGGATCCGGATAATCTAAATTGAAGGGTAGCCAACATACAATGACAAAATGCATAGGCGGGGAAAGGAAGAGAGCTAAAAATTATTGAGTTCCTCTTCTGCCAAACATAGTACGTGACCAAGCCAAAACAAGAGCATGAAATATGATGGTAGCTAAATTGTGACTAATTCTAAGCCACCTTGATCCAGGATGAGCAACTATCACCATTGAAAGTAAACTCAGGCTTGGTGTTGGCAGCATTCCAAATACCTTAAGTGGAGATACACTCATATAGGATATGGTTGATATATTCAACACATGAATGACACAATACACATACAAGAGGGAGTTTAATCACCAACAATAAGCTTATCCCGGATAGAGAAGTTGTATTGGATGGTAAACCAAGGAATAAAAGAAAGATGTGGGATATTATACTTACGCTAAACTAACATCACCCAACTGAAACAATTTTTGGACGTACATATTGCATTTAAATTTTCATACTTGGTCATCCAACAGTGCTTACCGTCATAATTAATGTTTGGAGTGAGAAAAAGAATGAGTTGGTTTATCTCTTAGAAATTCTAATTGACTATAGCAGTACTCGAACTTAGTTTGGCTGGCCAGTTCTAATTTCCATTTAGACTGATGTGAGATACCTTGAGATTATTGCCAAACATAAAGTCTCGAATAATACTTTACCCATAGTGGGTTACCTAAAAGGTAAGAAACAAATATGGGTCGTACCAATCATCACCTTGTACATTTTTCTAGATAGAGGCCTAAGACGTAAACGTTTCCTTCAAGTTCATGAGAAATGTGAGTCTAGCTTTAAAAACCAAAAGTTTTTATTTTTATATTTTTCAAAATTGATCCATTCACACAAGATTGAGTTGTCATTTTAACTAACTATGTACCATAAATGATTAAGAGAAACTATATGATTGTAGTATTTTAAACATATAATCTCAAATCCGCCCTTTATAAAGGGCAAGGTTACGATTGACCAAGCTACTTTCGCACCAAAAACCTTCATTTTATGGCATGACCAAAAGAAACGACATAGAGATTAGAAAAGTTGTTAAGAACTTTTATAAGGAGGATGAAGATAAAAAACCAATAAATACGCCCTCTAAATTAGAAATATTTAATGAGTATGAGCATAGCCACCTACGGAAGGTGTTTAAAAGTCCAAGAGACAATACATAAAGTAATCCTATTTAAAGAAGGAATCCATCCTAATAGGAAAGACAATCCGTGATAAGAGGGACTTCGAGTTATTTAACCGATACATAACCAATATTTAACCCAATGATAACATCAATTAAATAGGTAAGAATCAAGTCCACACGCGAAACTCGAGCCCACCTAATTACCATAAAAGGTATTTTGAGCGATCAATGCCTACATCTTGTGGATTTAGGTGTTTCTCTCTACCCAAAGTAATCGCATCACTGAAAGTTATTCACTATCAAAGCCAAAACAAACTACAAAACACCAAAAGAAACGTGAACGGGTTCAAAAGATAAACACTAGCAGCCTCGTGGCTAAAAACCTTAACTAGTTATTGTTGTTTGACACACATTACAAATCTACCACTTAATTTTTCTGTCCCCAAAATTTCTCACCTATGTTTAGGAATGTTGCATATATGGTCATTGGCGCGTGCGGATGAACCAGGTGGTGACATGTGACATCCCAATATATAATTTTATGTTTTAAGTATGGTCATTGCATATTTGAGACCTATAACACCTCTCAACTTATTTTTTTTTAGCATTTTACTTTTACTTTTTTTACTTTTACTATTTAACTTAAATAATTAATATTTAACTTTTACTAACTTCCAATTTACCATTAACTTTTTAATGACTTACCTTTTATCCTAACTAAGTTACCCAAATTACACTTGGGGTGGATTATTTCTGAATGAGGGCAATTTTGTAAAGTGTTTTGAGAATTTAAGGTTTAAGGTGAAATATAGAGAGATAATTAAGGTGTGTGCTTGTATTAAATTCTGTAAATTCAACTCTTCAAATCAACCGCAAAGTAACCTGAACCACATCTATTTTAAAGAGATCGGAAGAAACCCCTTCTCCATTTAGCTTTGAATCCCCTCGACAACTGCGCAAAGAAACCCCTCCAGTTCATTCAAAAGATCTTCCTCAAAACCTTAAAAGAAAAACCTTCATCGTTATGGAAGACGATGTTGACCATACTTCGAATCTTACATCCTCATCTCCTCCCCTGAGGGAAATTGTTGAGATAAATACAAAATCTCAATAAAATCCCTCAATAGCAGAGAACCACTTCAAATCCTAACCCACCTCAACTAGTAGATGAGGCATCCAAGGAGGAAGCTGATTCCGAAGCTACCCAATCTATCATTGAAGCTGATACAGAGGATGATGGTTTGAACGAGACTGATAGTGAAACAGTGAGGGGTGTTACAAAGATAAAAGAACCTAGGAGAAAGAAAAATAAAGCTCCTGTTGAACTCTCTGAAAAACTAGCTGCTTCAATAGGTGAGAATTTGAAGCCACTCAATCCAGAGTATATATAGGCACTAAAAATGTGCCATATATTTATTATCCAGAGTTTTAGGCTGCCTCCTTTAAAATGCAATGGGAATTCCAGATAACATTGTGCTTCGACTTCCAAAAGAAGGAGAAACTCTACTTGACTGTGGAAAAGATGAGCTGGTGGTATACTCAGAGATTATCAACCAGGGTTTTCGGTTTCCGTTGGACCCAGTGACTGTAGAATATTTTGAGCTTCTCGATCTCTGTCCTACACAAGCCACTCCCAACCAATGGTTCACCCTTATGTAAATATCGTGGCTTCTAGCCTTGCCCAAAAGTCCTTTTTACATCCGAGATTTCATTTCCCTAACCAAACTTTCAAAGGGTCCGGTCATGCCCTTCTACTATCTCACACTTGACGATGATCTCAAGATAGTCGATGACCTACTCGAGGCTAACAAGTTTTGGAAGAAAAATTTCATATTCATTTCAGACGCCTGGAAAGGAAATATCCGAGGAAAATCCATCCAGATTCAACCTCGTATGGAGGAGTAATAGTAAGTTGCTTCTCTTTTTGGTGTTGTTTTAATTATCTTATTTTAATCTTTGGCTTATTTTTTTATTGTATCTCAGAAATTCTGAGGCGGTATAAGATTCACCAAAAAGATGCTAAGGAAAGTTTTGCCAAGTTATCAACATTTTCAGAAAACGAGTGGGGCAATGGGTTCCATTCAGCTCTCTTGCCCATTAATTCATCAACAACCACTTGTGACGAACAATTAGTTTAATTTTGATAAGTTAATAACAAGCGTATGGTGGGTCGATCCAGAATATTATCTGGTCCGGATTATTGATTGGGCTATATATTATTAAATAATAAAAAGGTTTAATTTTAATTATTTACTGTCCGTGTTCTATATGGAAGGTGATTTGGAAAGACAAAGACAAAATAAGATTAAACTATGGAAGGAGATAAAAAAGGATTCATTTATTGTATTTTTTGAAACGTTGGAGACCTGTTTATTATAGAGATAAAGAATGGAGACTGACGTGAAACAACCGACAAACATGGAGACCTGTCATGTTTTTTACCGAGGTAGAAAATAAGTAAACTTATTAACCGGACATGATTATAATCTGAGCAGTAACTAAGGCAGGATATGAGGTTTGTCGAGCGAGTGGGATAGCATCCCGAGACTAGTCATCATCAAAATATCGGTTACCACAAACTCACCTCCTCTGTATGCGCCATTAACGAACATGTGTAGTAACTGATCAATTAGTTTACCATGTATTAAAAACCACTACGGTACGTCCGAAGAGACAGCTATGTAATTAATGACGGAGATATAAAATCTATGTAGTAAATATGTATAAATATAATTGTAAAGAGATAAGAAATAAGACACCTGACTTGATTATTATTTTCTTTAAAAATTCAAAGAATTGATCACTTTCGCATATATTTGTGAAGAAATTTCCTCATCATTCATGTTCAAAGCCTGTGCTTGGAAAATTACTCTTGGAATCGAGGTAAACGTTTTGTCCATTGGTTGCATGTAACAAATAAGACTCAAGGTTTACGTGTTATGATTAACTTTTCATTCTTTTGTTAACTCTTTCTAGGCCATGGACACCATATTCTCCGTAATTTAGAATCTGGATGATGAGTACCGATTCATTCTTTCGGACTTTTCCAACTTGCTAAGGAAACTAATGAAACTTGTTAAGGATGGCTATGAGTTCAAGGCTCGACGTAAGAACTAGGAATCAAACTCTCTTGAGCACCAAATGGTATGTGAGCATTACCGAGATCTTATAGAGAAAATAATTGAAGAGGTTCAAAAGTTAAGGTAACCTTAAAGACCGAGGAAGAAAAGGTAGACGGCCTCGAGGAAAAAATGATTTAGATCTAAAAGGTTTTAGGAAGAGAGTACAATGGAGCAAGCTCTGAAAAATGCAAAGTAGGTTAATGCTAATTTTTCCAACCACCCAGAGGAACAAACTTGTTGAAGTAGCTAAATTTAAGGGGCATCTATCCGATCAAAGTGGTTATTGGCTTCCACAAATTATTTCATGCGTGAAACTTGGTCCATTATGGAAGAAGATTTATAAAAATAAACTATCTAAAGTCGTGGCAATGAAGTGTGAAAAGGACGAGAACGAGATGATCAAAGACATCGAGGACCAAGTTTATCTCGAGGCTCAGTATTTGGAAACTCTAGGCGATGTTGTTGCTCACACTCTGTCTACCGGTCTGTAAAACCAAGTGACCATAACCGAAGACAATAATAATAACGTTCAGAGAAATGATTGTCATTTTTATACTTATTCTCTTACTTTTTCTACTGAAGTTTTGTTATTTTTGTATTTTTATTTCCCACCTCGAATTATTAAGTCCTTAGAAGACAAACTAATTTTGTGTATGCTTATGTTTTCTATTTCAAACTATTTGAGTCATTAGAAGGCTATGATAATATCTTATAATTTACTTGAGTCTCGTTTCTTTTTAATTTTTCTTAGTTTGTTAATTTTCTCAATATTATTTGAAGCCTCGTCTTAATCTTAACCAAAAACGATCAATCTCTAGTTGGGTTGTTGTTTTTTGTCACAACGCTTCGGCTAAATTAGGTTTAACCTTTATTTGAAAACTTTAATTCACCCCGACCAACAAAAATTGGACCATTTTCACACTTTAGTTGAACTTCAACCAACCTTAAATTGAGAACTTTGGTTCGCTCCAAACAACATAGTTGGAACATTTTTATACTTTGGCCAACTTAAACTTGAGGACTAGGAATAGCCAGGACCAAAATAGTTGGACAATTTTCATATCTTGGATGAACAATATCCAAATTAACTTGAGAGTTTCAGTTTGCACCGAAAAACATAGTTGAACCTTTTCATACTTTGGCCAACTTAAACTTAAGGGCTAGGAATAGCCCCGACCAACATAGTTGGAACTTTTTCACACTTTTTCGAATTTCAATTTGAGGGCAAGAAATAAATTCGGATAACATAGATGTTCCATTTGGCCAATTTCAACTTGAAGACGATATTATCCTCCGCCAATATAGTTGGATCATTTTCATACTTTAGTCAATTTCAAATTGGCCTTAACTTAAGAGCTAAGGATAGCCCTGACTAACATATTTGTAGCCTTTTCTAGGGGAATATAATAAATATCCCCTCATTTACAAACATCAATGAGATTTATAAAAAAAACACAAGTCGCAAGATATATGGACAAGAAGTTAATTAAATAATTTGCTATACAGGTACTGCGTTAAAACATTTGTATGCCACGAAAAAAGGAAAAAGTACGCCATTAGTCATTAAATTATAATTACTACATAGTCAAAGTGAAACAAGGTTTAAGTATAATGAGGGCGGATTTTATTTGTTCGGCCGAAGTCATACTTCACCAAATATCCATGCAGCCGAAGACCATCTAGGTGAAGAAGTGCCTTGACGAATACCAAAATAACCTTGTATAAAATACTATATATAATCTCTCATAAGTATAATATCTAGAATACAACCCTGATAGATAAATGGTTGGTGTTATTGTGGGAGGAGATCCTTTTTCGAGAATCTCCAATCGTCGAAGAAACAAATATATTAACGATCTAGAGGTACAAGACTTCAAACATACTTCATATCACCTATTTTGTCTTTTTTAGATGACCATCTTCCAAGCAGAACAATACCTCACGAGGATGGGGTGTTAATCAATGTAAAACTGGCCAATTTTGAGGTAACTTGTGTCATTATAAACACGTGGAGCTTATTAAAAAATATTTTATAAAAGGACATAAAACCAAATGAGGGCATGCCACGTTGATCCTTTCCCAAATATTTCTCACAAGTTTCACATGAGAAGATGCAAAGCTTGTGGGAGAACTAACCATGAATGTGGTCTTGAGGGGACAAAATTTTAAAAAGAAAGTGTGATGCCTTTTCATGATAGTAGAAGAAAATTTAGTTTACAACATAATCATGAGACGCTCATGGTTGTATCAAATACATGAAATCGTCTATATAGTGCACTAATTCTTGAATACTCAATCAATGGGTACGTTGAAATGACATATGAAAACCAAAATGATGCAAAAGAATGTTACACTACAAGATTGGCTCGCAAAAAGAAAAACCATGAAGCATAACAATCAGAGGGGTGGGAGGGGGGGGGGGTCTGATTGTCCTAGATGACATGGATAATCCTAGGGACCCCCTCTACATCATTGATCATGGGAAAACGATATGGACTGTATTGATAGAGACCACCCCATGTGGACGAAATATTCAATATTTTTCAAGAAAAAGAATAGAAATTAGCGAATGTAGGTATTCTCGAAGGATCATTTTCTTTCCACACATTGATTAGTTGGTAGATGCAACATCAGATAACTAAATATTGTCCTTCATGGATTCCTACTATGGTAATAAACGAATCCACACGCACGTGGTGATAAAGAACATATCATATCCGTGACCGAGAGGGGACTTCATTACTACAATCATGCCATTTGGGTTGACAATGCAGGGTCAACCTACCATCGTCTAGTGAAAAAACCTTTTATGAACCAACTAGATAAGAACTTGCAGACCTGCATTGATGACATGCTGTTGATGATTAAAGAAAGTTTGGAACATATCGTAGATATGGACAAAATATTCAATAACCTAAGAAAGGTTAAACTGAACTTAAATCTGAGAATGAACCTTCAGGTTTACATATAGGTATTCAGAAAAGTGTTAACCATTCTTTCAAGTCCTTTAGGTAAGGGGTAATTCCAATGGACATCGTTGTGCAAAGAGGCCTTTCATAAGATCAAGATTTTTTTTGCATCTCCAAAAATCTTGACTGAGCCAAAGCCGGGATAATATCTTTACCTATAACTCACCATTTATGATTACGCTGTCAGTGTTATGCTCATAAGAGAAGAATATGCAGAGTAGAAACCCATTTACTATGTAAGTAAATATTTAATAAGTGAAGAAACATGATATCTACAATGGGAAATGTTTTCCCTAACATTAGTGGTGGAAATAAGAAAAATGATATCATATTTCCAAACTCACACTATTATAATCCAAACATCATTATTTTTTAGAAATGTAATGCAAAATCTGGATATTTTAAGGTAATTAACAAAATGGTCCACAGAGCTTAGAGATTATCAAATGGGTTAGGCTAAAAAGCCATATTTTGTAGGATCTTATACGGCTGGGTCCAAGCCTAATTGATAGATCTCTCACATGATTTTAGACAAATTTACCCCTCACAGAAAAATAAGGTATATAAAAGTTTTGATTGATCTTGCACCATTTTTTTATGCTTTTTGGGGTTTCCAAGTTTGAGTTTCAAACATTCCAACATCAAAACATTCCAACATATTTAGGCTAAGGGAGAGCCACAACCCATGCTTCAATATATAAATAAAGAAGCCGACCTTTTTCTCTATCGTATCAAATTGTGTTTCACCTCTTTTGGAAAAACATACCTTTAAATCCTCGAGAATGCACCGAGCTATAATCTTTTTCCCTTGTCTCAACTTCTCAACGTATATGTATTGATTGATCTGTCCCAACCCTCAACTGGCTTTCCTCGAGATCTGTGTGCACCATCTCCTTTTCTCTATGTGAAACAATATCACCGAGTATCAGCATTTCCTTCCCCGGTAGTGGTACCTCATGTCAGTAGTGATGATTAGAGGGTGTTTCAATTGTTGGTTTGACCATTTCTGGGTCATTAAACGAGTGAGATTATTAGGACAAATTATTTTTCATATCTATTCAATAAATGAAAATTGAATTGGTAAGTCTGTTACCAATGCCAAGATGAAAAATGTAGTTTTTAATAGTTACAGTAGATTTTTTTTACTAATTGCGTAAAAGTTAAGTCTTTTTTGGTAAGAATTCGATCAAAAAATTTGTGAGTTTCCCAAAACAAGTATTTTGAGTCATTATGAGATATCAATTGCACTTATGACTGATAATGTACCTTAGTCAATAATTTGGTAACATGTTTTATCGAATATATGGTATATAATAATAATTTTATCCTACGCAAGCTAATGCAAGTGGAAGTTTCTAACGAATTATTTAAATGGAAACTCGAGCTTGAAAAATAAAAATAACATGATTTTTTTATTGGTTTACAAACATATCGAGAACCTCGTAATGTATCTACTAATGAAACATTATTTAGTATTTATGGAGCTAGAGTTGTTGTTCCAACTGAGGTATTAATCCGAGTAATTGAATTCAATGCAGGTGAAGTGTCTTAAGCTACTCATGCTTTCACATCCTGATCTGTGATTCCAAAATATGAACAATAGAAGGAGTAATCAAGATACCTTAGTTCGTGATGTTTTCTCCCTGCACAGAAGCAACTCTGTCATCCACGGAGATAGTAGAGAGATTAAAGTCAGAATAGGCATGTATTCTTCCTAGGTGTGTGTGTGTGTGTATGTTAAAGGCCACTATCAGTTAGGACACCATTCACGATGACATGAAATTGGTTCACAGGTCCAAGCATTATGTTGGTTTTCAAGTCTTTTGCGATGACCGACGAGTTTCCCACTACGCCAATGACAATTGCCTCATTAGTACTAGGAAGGTTCACTTCTGGAACCTCCCTTTTGATTTCATATCGTGTTACCACCATTGGAAAGTTTGAAACGTAAGATTTTCTGACATAATCGTTGCCACAAATGGTGCTGATAAGGATAAAATCCTAATCAAATACCTAATTCGTCTCGATAGAAAAATAGAAAGACTAGAAAGAAAAGTATAATAATACTATTATGTATAAAATATTATATCTTTGCATCTCGCAACATCTATTTATAGGATTTATACAAGACGTTGTGTCTCTCCTTATTTATTTATATTTGTTACAGAATATAAATAATAACGTGCAATAATATAGCGTCTAATCAAATTACAAATATACTCTTTTTTTGTTCTGGTATTATATACATAATATTTCCTTATTATGAGTCCATTATAGTCCTTGCCTTGGAGTATAGCGAAACTTAACAACTATATAATGGTCGCATATAATATCCCGATAGTGTAATCTTCTTGCTTTTCTTCGCATTTGAGATAGGTTTTTTTTTTAATTTGGTCAATTGTCGTAGCTATGTCTTCATTAATCTTTTCTACCAAGGCATCGTTGATCATGCCGAAGAAAATATCCCAACCATATCGGCTAGACTTTGAAAGTCTTAGGCTTAGTCATACTGAGTTTCCTAGCTATAGTGTTATCTGAGACATCTGTAACTTGGTTTGTGCATAATTGGTCATCCCTCGTCAATAATATGTATTGGCCAAAACCTACATTAAGAATACAAATATTTTTCCAAAAGAAAATAGTACAACTAACAATTAGTAGCCTGCTAAAATGTTATATGTTTGTTTGGCATGCTTTGATTCCTTGTTGGAGATGGATGAGTTGCCCATTTAGTCTTTGTTGAAGGATGAAGTAAGGATTATATGTAGTTTTACTTATGTTGTGTGAGTATGTTACATGATAGATGTTCTGATCCTTGTGTTAGAAGATTTACCGAATGTTGTACCTGAATGTGTGTCGATTGTAAGCATGTATGCAACAAATTGGTGTTTGTTTTTCTTGTCGTGGGGGTCCTTATATGCTAATGACTGTACGCAAACCTTGTGGTTCTTGTAAGTGATTTGGTTGGCTTATGTGTTGAGGGGCAAGTTGGCAACTTTTTGTGTTTGCTATACATTTGGTGACTTAGTGTGTCCTTATAAAATCGGGCTTAGTATGGCGAATCACGTAGCCCTAGTAGGGTATACCAATCAGCTTATTCGTGGAAGTGACCGATTCGGCCTATTGTGTGACCTTTATAGGCTTGGTTTATTACTAATTCTCTTATTAATACAGTACAATGTATTGGGCTCATTGTGGCCCCTCACGTAGCCTCATTGGGTGTGGTTAACTAGCCCGTTCGTATTATTGGACTCAATTGGCATGTGCTCAATATGACCCCTTGCATAGCCCGTAGGTGTGGTCATTGACCAATTTTCACTTTTTAATGAGGGAGGAAGTTAAACAAACACCATATTCGTATCATGGATATGAAGATCACTTGGTGTGTAACATGAAGATAACCAAGCTTAAAGCATGTCTGCCATGGAAATGGATTGTTTAGCCTACAATATTTTTTATTATCGAGGTGGAGATGGCTTGGCTTATAACCCTTTCTACCGTGGGGATGGAGATCATTTGGCTTATAGCCTTTTCTACCACAAAGATAATTTAGCGTATACTACTAATATCACTTGGCGCATATCATGGAGATCACTAAGCGTAAAGCCTATCTTCCAAGGAGATGGAGATTCTTTGGCCTACAAATTTTTTGTTATGAAGATGGAGATCGCTTCGCGTATAGCCTTTTTTATCGTGGAGACGGAGATCACTGTGCAGCCTTTTATACCACAGAGATGATTTGGCATATATTATGGAGATTAGTTTCCGGATATCATGGAGATGGAGCTTACTAGGCCCGTAGGTTTTTTCAAACATAGAGATATAAATTATTTGGAAATTACTTGGATGATGGCTTGACAACTCTATTGCAGGTTGAATTTATTGAATTTCGAGCTATAAAGCAAAGCCATTAACAATCACTAAAATGTATTCTCGAATATCCATTGACGAAGTCATATAAGATATTCACTTTGATGACGAAGAGTTGCTACTATTTTGTTGTGAATGTCTCTTGTTTGCAATCGTTGCGTGTTTGAAGACTAAATTTTTATAAATGTTTTAAGGAAGATAAGTTGTTCAATTTGAGATGATTCGATCCGATATTTTTGGGAACCCTTACCATGAATATTTATGATGGGTCTCAAAATGTATATTGGATTGAAAAGTATAATTTCAATTAACAAGAGTAATTTCGTCATTTATTCATAGTTTGAATATAACAAAATTATTCAAGCAATCTAAATCTAAATCTAAATATTTATATTTGATGTATATTTCAAAAATTATCTTTTAAGATTTTGGATTTATTTACTATAATTATCATGTATTTCAAATATCTTCACCGATTTGTAGAATAATATTTTTAAAAGAGAAAATAATACATTTGGCCTTTTTGTTGGTTTTTAAATATAAATTTGTATAAATATATTTAATTCAGTAAATAATAAATGGAGTGGAGTTACGGTATTCAAAATTATAAAAACAACTATAAACACATGTATATTATACTAAAAATATACTAATAATATATCAAGAAGATTTTAAGAAAATTAGACTTGTACTTTAAAAATATTATGGAAACAAGTATTAATATATTGATAATTAAAAACTATTTATGGAGCAACCTAATAACTTGTGCATTAATATTTATATTACATATATAAATTAATAGTATATATACATTTATAGCATAATGTTTTTTCGTGTATAATTTGTAATTTGAAATGTAACTCATTGAAGATCAATTAAGCCATCAATCATATATATTTATAGAAAAATTTACTTGGGATTCGTTACCTCTAGTGAAAAAAAAGATTGACTTTTAAATCGAAACATCGCCGATGAGATTGTTGAAGTGGGGTTAATTCAATAGGCATCTCAAAATATTTAGGGTTTGGAGAGTTTTGTCAAAATTTATTCCAATGGCGATATCATTTTTTTTTGGTTGGACACAAGCTCTATTTGTTTAGAGTGATGAGTTTTATTCTTTATATTCACTTCCACATAAAAGATCTCGTGAAGAAAACATAATAAGAAGTATAATCGGTGTGTTTTGTTATTTTTTAAGATTATTTTTGCAGATTTATCAATTTCTATTCCCGAATGATTTTTATCTGATTTTCTGTTTAAATGGAAGATTCAACCGAAGATAATATTCAGCGGGTTCTAGTCCGTAAGAAGACGGAAAACGCGCAAAGACGAATTGATACAACCGGAAAAAGTGTAGTTCGGTCTCTAATTTCTTCAATGGAAGATTTGGCCAAGGTGAATGTTCAGGAAATTGCGGCCGGAGAGAAGAAACCGATACACAAGCGGAAACGGAATACGTCAAAAGTTTCTGGTAATAATCTGATTTGCGCTCTTGCTTCTCCAAAGGATATAATTCCTTTTGATCCATCGGTGACTCGGGAAATGCTGTTTGGCGTTGATACTTGCGATGACGAACGGGAACTAAGCGATGAACAAGAGGAAACCGATAAAGATCGAGACATCATTGTTGTTCGCGAAGCCGATAAACTGCTATTAACGGCCTCCGATGAACAGATTGCAGCTTCTGCAGGATTCGAATTTTCATCTCCGGCGACTACCATTCACGATGCTTCATTGTTAAAGCTAGGAGAAAAATCAGTTTGCGGAAAATCGGGGCATAGAAAGAAGCAAAAGAAGAAACCAATATCTCCGCCGTATCTGTCTCTGGAACCGTTCTTAGCAAACGAAAGTATTCCGGCGATTCCACCACCGCAAGAGGTAGCCAAAACTGCAAACAATACTTTTTCCGGTGATCGGAATTTTGCTATCGGCGTTCATGGAAAGTCACCGAAATGTACACGGAAATGAGATTAATTCTCATATTCAAAATTTCAAATTCAAATCTCATGCCATTAATGACCGATAGATAAATAATGGAAATGAGATTAATGATTTAGAAGAAAATTTGAATGAGAATAGTAACTGTTCAAGGGACTTCAATACACTTAAAGACAGAAAGAATAGTAACCTCCATACAATTAAAGCAAAGAATACTAACGTGAACAGGATTAATGCATTTAATGCAAAGGAGGGTAACGTGCACCATAATACTGTATATAAAGCAGCAGAAGGCAACGTGACTGAGAGTAAATCATTTAAATTCAGAGAAACGAATTTGAACTTACATGCACAAGATACCGTGCACGAATTTACTTCGCAAAGGTTTTTTAATTTAAATGGAGAAGACAGTACTTCCAGGGATCTGAATGCAATCGAAGTAAATAAAGCCCTCCCTGCAATTAACGAAGGTAATGTGATTTCTTTTACTTCCGAATTTACTTCACATAGATTTTTGAATTTGAAGGGAAAATGTATTAAATTCGGAGACTCAACTGCAATTGAAGACGGGAATGAGAATTTGAATTGGAACAGCGAACATGGAGTTAATTCAGAAATTTTGAATGGAAAAGACTTCAATTCCGGGGACTCAACTGCAATTAAAAACGGGATTTTGAATTTGAATTCGAACAGGGTGCAAGGAATTAATTCAACAGATTTGAATATTCGAAATATAGGTAATGGCCTCTCAATTCACAAGGAAGGTAATAATATGCATACAACAAATCCATTTCCTTCTTTTCAAACTAATAATGTATGGAACCGACAATCATCATACAAGAGTGATCAGAATACGTCCTCAACGCGTACAACACAAACTCCATCTAAAACGTTCTCCAGCCTATTTCAAGGCTCCCGTTTAGAATCGAAAGGGTTGAAGTTACGGTTCATTGCTCCTCCTATTAATGATGAAGACATCACTCTCGACCATATGGACGAAATCCCAATTGTTGAGACTTGGGGACACTGCCTCATAGGCTGTTTCACTGGACGATTCCCTGGTAAGCTTGCACTTGACTCAATAACGAAATCTTGGGGTGTTGGATGCAGGGTTTTGCCTTATGGCAAAGGGTGGACCGTCTTCAAGTTCTCTAATGAATAAGATTTGCTAAAAGTCCTTCAAGGTGGCCCGTATACCATCTATGGAAAGACACTCTTATTAAAGCAGATTGAGAGAGGCACAATGCTCACAGACGATCTCTTCACCAAGATCCCAACTTGGGTTGTGCTCCGTGACATCCCCTTGGGTTTCTGGAGTGAATCTGGCCTTAGCAAGATCGCCTCCAAGGTTGGTAAGCCCTTATATACTGACCAATTTACTTGTGACAAGTCCAGGATGGCCTATGCACGTGTTTTGATTGAGATTGATGTGAGTAAAGAACCAATTACAAAGTTTGGTGTCAATTTGCCTTGCGGGAAGCGCTATGAACAAATGGTGGAGTACGAGAACTACCCTTTATTTTGCCATATATGTCAATGCTTTGGGCACAACCACCTGTGTTGTCCACCTAGACCAAATACCAGGACACAAAAAAGGGATGCAATGAAAGGGCAAAGAATGCCACAAAATGGTGAACAGCCACAAACAAATGAGCACCGGGAGAATCGAAAAGCCCATGCAAATGCTACCCCACAGAAAAAACCGTCAGTTAGCACACAGCCGAAGCAAACTGCCCAACAAGCAAAACCATCCCATAAAACTAGCACCAAAGACAAACAGATGGCAGCTGATAACAAACCTCAAGACAAGGGAGGTAACAAGTCCGATACAACTGGAACCATGATTGATACCCCCAAGGAACGTGATGATGAATTTGAGGCACCATCAACCTTGAGTAATCCCCTGGCAGATACTCGAGGCCGGGATCCAACATTTGAACATCAAACAAATGACGATTTCACATATCTACCGAACAGCCCTACCGAGCATTCTGATCAGACTTGGCAAAAGGTGCAAAGCAAAAAGACAAAGAAAAATGCGAGGCGCGGAGTGCCCATAAACTCCTCAGTTGATAAATGAAGCTCCTTAGTTGGAACATCAGGGGCCTATGTGGGAGTGAAGATCGAGGCGCTTCTCTCTCCACGGTTTGTAAACTCGTAAGAAAAAATTCTTTGCCCCTGTTTTGCCTATTAGAAACGAAATTCTCGCAAGAACGTTTAGCCAACTTTATGTATACTTGTTTCTTAAAATGGAATCATGTTTCTAATCTTGATGTTATTCCTGGAGGACGCATCATTGTTGTTTGGGATGCTAGTAGGGTAGCTTGTACAGTGATTGAAATTGGAAGACAACACATCCACTTTCAAGTCCATTGCAACGTCACCCTAGAAACTTTTTATGTTACCTTCGTTTACCCTTTGTATACAGTACCGCAAAGGAGAGTTCTTTGGGAGCACCTAACCACCATCGGGGCCAACATTCGTTTACCTTGGATGATTATGGGAGATTATAACACGTATTGTGCTCCAGGAGACCGAATTAGGGCTTCTCCTCTTCGAAATAGTGAGTTAATTGATTTAAATAATTTTCGAATATCTCATGGTCTTGTCGATGCACCTTCCACAGGTCCTTTCTTCACTTGGACAAATAGTACTGTTTGGGCTAAGCTTGACCGAGTCCTTATAAATCATGGGTGGAGTGACAGGAATCTCATATGTAGAGCATCGTTCCTTCCGATGGAACCCGTATCCGACCATAGCCCAGTTATTGCATTGGTTATTCGAGACTTTCAGCATGGTTGTCGGCCATTCAGATTCTTCAACATGTGGCTTAAACATCCCAGGTTTGCTAGTATCGTACAAAGTTTATGGGGGCAGTTTATTGATGGTACGAAACAATATATACTTGCACAGAAGTTGAAAGCCCTAAAACGTCCATTAAGAGAATTGAATAAAGCTGAGTACGGGGGTATTCTCGAGCGTACGACTACTGCAAATTCAGAATTTAAAGAGGCTTTAACCTCTCTTATGGATGATCCTGACAACACTTCTTTAAAAGAGGAGGTTCACAGATTACGGGCTCGTGCAAACTTCCTCCTTGATGCCGAAAAGAGTTTTCTCCAACAGCGTATGCGGACTACCCAACTAGTTGATAGAGATAGAGGTACGAAATACTTCCACAGCTTAATAAACCGAGATAATGCAAGAAAGAACATATCATACATCGTCCGAGATGACGGCACCCGCACCACATCCCCAATAGAAGTCGCCTCCCTCCTTGTAGATTTCTACACACACCTCTTTGGCACATCCCGACCAAACACCCCCATTGACCCGACAGTCATGAGTCACGGACCACTAGTCGAAGATCGGTTTTATGAGCAACTACTTAAACCTGTGGAAGGTGATGAAATCTGGAATGCACTCTTTGATATCGGGAATGACAAGGCCCCGGGACCGGACGGCTACACCTCGGCTTTCTTCAAAAAGAATTGGGATATTGTGGGCATAGATTTGATTGATTGTGTTTGTGAATTTTTCGACACTGGTAGTCTACTTCGCCAAGGTGGGTGACTTTAGGCCAATTGGTCTCACAAATGTTACTTATAAAGTGATTACCAAAATTTTAGGCTAACCGAATGGCACCCTTACTTCCAACTCTCATTGACAAAGGACAAGGTGCTTTCGTAAGTGGTCGAAATCTTGTTGATAACGTTTTCCTTGCCCAAGAGTTGGTTAGAGGTTCGAACCGTGCAAGAATTTCTCCACGATGTATGCTCATGGTAGATATTCGCAAAGCTTTTGACACAGTCTCATGGGACTTCCTATCGACAATACTCCATGGTATCGGCTTTCCTCCTAAGTTTGTGGGTTGGATTCTTGCTTGCGTTACTACAGCATCTTTTTCGGTTTCCATCAATGGTGAGCTTCATGGTTTCTTTCGTGGGCAACGAGGCTCAAGGCAAGGTGATCCCATATCCCCTACTTTATTCATCATTTGTCTTGAATATCTATCCCGATTGTTAAAGAAGAGATCGAGTGAACCGGGATTTAAATTCTACCCGAAATGTGCCCGCACGCACACCACCCATCTTGCTTTTGCCGACGATTTGATGCTTTTCTCACGAGGGGACGAGACATCGGTTAACATCCTTATGGATTGTTTGGGACATTTGGAGGACGTATCGGGCCTCTCATTGAACCCTACTAAATCCACAATATATCTAGACGGAGTTAATGAGATTGTCTATGATCGGATTATGGAGAGAGTCAGATTTGAAGTTGGCACATACCCTGTTCGTTACCTAGGGATACCTCTCGCTCCAATGACGGTTTCAGTTACTAATTTTGCTCCTTTAAATACAGCTATCTCGAGTTACATTGAGAAATGGGAGCACATGAAACTTTCTTACGCGGGAAAACTTCAACTGATCACATCCGTGCTTCAAGGAGTAGAATGTTTTTGGTTCCGCGCGTTTCATTTGCATTCGGCGGTCCTTAATACCATCCGCTCGCTCTGCCTCAAGTTCTTCTGGGGGGGTAGACCAGCTCGGATTGCATGGGACAAAATTTGTAAACCGAAGGAAGAAGGAGGTCTTGGACTTAAAGATATAAGAATTTAGAATCGTGCTCTTCTTACCCGTTCGATATGGTTATTTTATTCGGGTTCCGAGTCTTTATGGGTGAAATGGGTGCACGAGTATTATCTTTGAGGACAAACTATCTGGGACTACCAAAGACGAGATAGAGACAGTCATCTCATTCGAACGCTTCTTAATATTAGAGATTCTTTGATTCAGATATTTGGGGGCCGAGACCATGCGATTTGGGGTCTTGAAAGTTGTGTTTTGGATGGAAAGTTAATCACAAGCCGTGTCTATGAAGCCATGAGGACAAAGGGTGAACCGTGTCCGATGCTATCGAAGATATGGAAGAGATACATCCCACCGAAATACACTTTCACCGTCTGGCTTGCATTCAACCGTCGTCTGGCCACAAAAGACACACTTCACTACATGGATTTGCCTAACATTAGTTGCCCCTTTTGTAGGCATTCTGATGAATCGAGTGCAAATATTTTCTTTTCTTGCAGGTTCAGTGGAGAAATATGGGGTCGTATCAGAGCATGGTTGGGGATTACTCGCGCAATGACCACGCTTGACAGTGCACATAAAAGGATTAGGAAGGAGCACCGGGGCACATCCTACCGATCCCGCGCCATCAACCTTGCATTCCAAGCTACTGTTTTTGAGATTTGGCGTGCTCGAAACCGCCTTGTATTTGATGAAGAGATCGTGACTCAAGACACTATTTTCACTCGAATCACCCTTACTACTTTGAAGACTTTATTCCGCTTATATCCGCATTATCGACTTGCATGTTAGATTGCATGTTAGATTTCTTTTGGCTTATTGATGTACTCAGTTTTCCTGATTTTATTTGTAAAGTCCATTAGTGACTTGTACTCTACAGAGAGATCTTTGAACTCTCTGAACGATTGTAACCTTGTACATCATATATATACAAATCCACATTTACCTAAAAAAGAAGAAGTATAATCGGTTAATGTCGTTCAGAGATTAATAAATAAAAATGTTTCATTAATCTATTATAATAATTGATTAATTTCGTTCGAATGTTAATAAATAAAAGTTTTATTAATTATTGTAAACCCATTTAACCTTTTTAAATATTAATAAATAAAATACTATATTATAATATCATCCAAATATTTAAAAAAGAACATAATTTTTTTTTATGTATAATATTTGTTAGTACTTATATATGCTATTAATATGTATATATATTAATATAAAGATAAATTAATATCTCATTCTTATAAATTTTTTTTATATATTTTTATACTATTTTGTCGATTCATTCTTATTAACCAAATCGTAATTGATTTTGAATCGAGAAAAAAATTTAATAGTGAAAAGTAAAATAATCGATTAAACCTGTTTTATCTTAATCGTCCCTCGAATATAAACCAATTAACCCAAAGACATGAATATTTATTGATTCTGCTGATTTTAGAGGAAACCATAATGAAATGTTTGACTCAATCAATTCATCAAATCAATAAAACCTTCAATTAGAGTTCATCTCATCTCCGTTGTCGACTTCACCTAAAAAATAAAAACGTAAACAAATTTTGTGTACTATCTTTTTCCACCAAAACAATTTTGTGTTTTAAACAAAAATGAGAAATAAAAAATTGTTTATCACCGACAACACCAATTTGATAAGGATAAAATCAATTCATCAAATCAATAAAACCTTCAATTAGAGTTCATCTTATCTCCGTTGGCGAATTCACCTATAAATAAAAACGAAAATTTTGTACTCTCTTTTTCCACCAAAACAATTTTGTGTTTTAAACAAAAATGAAAAAGAAAAAATTGTTTCTCACTGACAGCACCAAATCTCAATTGAATACATAAATCATCAAGAGAGAATGAGAAAGAGAGTAACGATATAATAATATTATTCAGTATTTATTCATAGGAATTATACAAGATGTTTCGTCTCTCCTTATTTAATTATATTCATTATAAAATATAAATAATCATGTGTAATAATATAACGTCTATTTGATTAAAAATATACTTTATTATTATTCGGATATTATATACATAATATTTCCTTATCAGGTGCCAAATTAGATTGAGAAATATCCTCACAAATATTTTCCAAAGTGGTAAAGTTTTCGAATCTAGAACTTAAATATTGGTTAAGTCAAGTGTCCATTTTCTTATTCTATATAGTTATATTTATACAGGTTCATTATAGATATTTTTCTCTCTAATATTAATTGCATAATTGTCTTTTGGGACGTGCCTTAGTGGCTTTCAATACATACTTTGTGAAGTCCTTCAATTATTTTCTTTATAAGCTCTCAGTTATGCTCACATACCATTTGGTGCTCGAGGGAGGTGGATTCCCAGTTCTTACATCGAGCCTCGGACCTCATTGTCATCCTTAAATTTTTTTATTAGGTTCCTTAGCAAGTTGGAAAAGTTCGGAAGAATGAAGCGGTGTTCATCAGCCATATTTTATATTATGGAGAATATAGTGTCGATGCTTACAAAGGGTTAAAAACTGAACGACAAGTTAATCATAACACATAAACTTGAGTCATATTTATCCTTATTTTTATACGTGGACGACCAGAATAGTTTCTTATATTTATAAAAAGAAGTAAGAAGATTCAAGGAAAAGTAAAAACTAAAATGCATTGTAAAAGTTCAAATAAATAAGTTCGATAAGCAAGAAAGATGTATCAGTAGGTCTCGAGCCTTACATGTTCTCTCCCAAACGTTTCAGATACAAAACGAGTATTTCCTGCTAAAAGAAATCTTATTTCCCTACAATATAAAATTAATATAAAGTTCATCTTCCAGTTTATCTCTAACTCGGGTAAGTCATCCAGTAGTTTAATGTGGTTTCGGAGGGAGATGTAGTAGAAGAGGGGATAACTTGTTGGTAGAAATGTTGTACATGGAAATGAACCCCTCAATTTTAAATTCGATTTTCGATACGAAACCACCATTATGAAGGCTGTGGCCTAGCTCATGCAGAGGTCTAATGGGTTGCAACAAGAAAAGAAGAGCCAGTGGTATGTTCGAAGAGGTTTGAAAAGCCACTGAAGCGACGGTTTGTGGGCTGAGTAAAGGGGTCTCTTGAGATGTGCATTATGGTGTATCTCATATTCAATCCTTTTTAATGTGGGTCAAACCAATTGTTGATTTCTTAGCCTTAGAGAGTTTACTATCTATATCTTTGGCTCTCTCTTTTTTCCCCTTCAAATAAGGGTTGTGATTAGTGTTGTTATTAGGTTGGGCCTGTCCGAGTTTGTACAAGATCAAGACCGACTCGGTAAGCTACCGGGCAGGTCAAGCCCGAATAACTAAGCAAAATAAGCCAAATATCATGGACCGAGACTGGCTCGTTAAGAGTTGAGTCGGTCTGGTGTGGTCTGACTCTTAACGGGAGGGTTTGTTAGTTTATCATAATATTTTTATAGTTTTAGTTAAATATATACATAGATTAGGATTTTTTAATATATATTTTTCCTACAGGACAGATAGGTCCAGACTGGTAAAAGAATCGGTCTAGAATTATGGCTTTGAACTCGCTCCCTAAGCTATCCAAACCGGTCTCGGGTGGGCCTGACCGGTCTCGTCCCGGGCGAGTTAACGGGTTAGAAGGCCCATTAACAGCTCTAGTTGTGAAAGTGTACGAGGAACAAAACCCATCATCAATGTTTTCTTTAATCTCAAAAGGTTGATTAAAACTTGGAATATTTTTCAATTGATCATAAACTTTACCCGTCATAATTGATTAAGGGATAAACACAAGAATAAATTACCTTGAACAAAAGGATGTTTGCCGAGCGGAGGTGAAAATTGGCCCATGAATTGAATATCCAATAAAGTAGAGGCAATTGATGAGAATAATATATCAAACCATTCTGATCTGAACGGAATGTCTAGAAATATGATTTAAGATTTTTCACGAAATATCGGGTATCAAACCTCGCTATCAGAAATATTTATGCGGTGGTCATAGTTGACTCATTGTAAACTCATTTTTTTGATTTTTAAAACTCATTTTATATTTCTAACACATCTAAGTAAGGGAAAAATATCAAATTTAGAGCTATATAGAGTATGTATGCCTCTGTTTGGGTTTTTTTCCCTCTTTTGTATTATGATTGTAGACATCTAATGCAGCCTAAAATGTGCATTTTTCAACACATATGTGGGAAACTCTAAACATTATGCCTATTAATAGGTTTGACCATCTGATTCAGGAAAGAAGATATTACAAAAAGAAAATATTTTGTAACTTTTCCCAAGTACCGTGGATGTTCAAACAATTTGGATACCAAAAATCACACTTTATGCCAAATGCCCAACAGGGTTCAAGAGGCAAGCTCCATATTGGAAATACTTTTCAACCTAAGTGTTCTCTTGGGTCTAAATCACTTCATAAAATATGTACAGGTATCGATCTGACCCTTGGCAGATGTATTTGACACGGTCTAGAAGAGGAGGAGGAGGGGGGGGTTATATAAGAACTATGTGGTATTAATCAGGTAATTATTAGTCGAGTTTTCAGCCTCCTTTGAACCAAGTATTTGAAACATTGATAAGGTATGTAAAATAAACCAATAAATGTAACCAAGTCTAATAGAAAAAGAGACATAAATATTACTCAAAAATTATATTTAGGAAAAATCAAATCTAAAAACCAAGTTACATACTATCCGTAAATTATATCCTAACATGAAAATATGTTAAAGAAACTAAGTTTACTAGTCGAATACTAAAGTTGGAAATAAATTTACATTATCGTAAAAGATGTTATAAGTCTTGTGTAACTGGTATTCGAGATAAAAGCCCGACACATGGGGATTGGCGAGTGTAAAAGCATCCTCTAAAGTGCGTTGTGACGATGGCGATGCAACACTAATACTAGTGATGGCCCACCCTAACTCATAAATATTGTCCGTATATGTGTCACGACGATTACATCGCACGCTACAAGAAGCCATATCAGCCTTGAAAATATGATGCGATGGTCGTGGTGCTAGTGATACGGGAGGACGTCGAGCAATCCCGTACCGTTATCGTTTCCATTATCATTTTAACTATATTTGAAACAAAATGTTGGTTTACGAATAAAAGAGAATTTGTTTTTGTAAATTTATCAACTCGTACACAAACTATACGTTTTAAACTATATAAGCATGATATACGTGTCACAAGACGATGGAAACTATCCAACAAAACATGTACGAAAGCAAAGAAAGCAAGTCATGTAAATCACATAACCCATATGAAAATGGATTAAATTTCACATGAGTCAAGCAATGAATAGCATTATAGTCGCATGTAGGTTTGCAAAAAAAGTCATTTTCATCACGCGACACACGCGATGAACTATATTGTTGCCGTGAAATTTGTGCGATAAGTACCAGTTTCTCGAAACCCTATCTAAAACTCTAACTCCTTCAAATCTTAACTATTTTATACATAAAACATCCCAAACCTAGATTTATCACTTCCAAAGAATAAATGAACAAACAAAAAACTAAAAATCATAATTTCAAACCTAAATAACTAACAAATTAAAGAATGAAAATGAATAAAAACTATACAAGTAGGCTTATATCTAGTGGCAGAACCACGAATCAAAATAGGGGGGTGAGGTAAATAACCATTGATATTTTTCAAAACATGTAACTTGAAAACTCCGGTTATTTTTTTCCAAATTTTGTTTTGGAGAAATTATGATTTTTTTTATTAGCAAGGTCCTTTTGAGATGAATTCTCATCGAATTTTATTCTAACATTACTGTCAATTTTTCTAATAAGTTGGCGTAGTCCCGGATCACTTATTATATCTTGATTCGGATGAAATTATACACTATCAACATTAGTTCTTGAAATAGGGGCAATTGAATTTGGATTAATCATATCATTATTACACGGGCTACTTGAAGAACATACTATTCCTTAGTTTCTTTTATCAAAATAACACTTCATTATAAGTCTACAACCATAGCTATGTCATTGCGAATAAAAAAAATAAGAAACATCATTACTAAAATTATCTTATAACAATATGAGATTATTACATATGAAAATAATATTTAACAATAAATCTTAATATATTATTTTTACACGAAACTTAAAAAATAAAATTTAACAAAATGAAATTTAATATTTCAACTATATATTTTTTTTTTGAAAAAAAGACTTTAAATATATGGAAAGGTTCATACAAATTCCTAGGCATACCCCGAGTTAATACAAATAACAAAAGAGATAACGAATTCGAAATGCCGTAAACCGGATTTGAGATGATAAAGAAAAACATAAACTACGCAATTGACATGCTCTGATGACTGGGAGGAAGTTAGGTGGCTCCAAGATCAGATCGGGAATCCAAGCTCCTAGCTCCACGCTATACTGGTGAGACCTGCAAAAATAGAGATAGAGGTTTTGTTAGATTTTGTTTATTCTACTAAGTCCATCCTATTTTGGTTCCAAGAAATCTATATCGGAGATCCGATAAGACATTGAAGGATATCGAGGAAGCCAAGGCTGGCGGGGATCCAAAAATTCTTGAATTCTGCTCTTTCCAAACATGGTAAATGACCGCATTAAAGCAAATGCGCCAAATACAATGGTCTCGTGAGTTAGACCACCTTGACGCCTCGAGGATCCAAGCTTGCCAAGAGTTGGAGTGTAAGGGAAGGTCAAGCTTGGTATTTAAATAAGACCAAATATTCTGAGCGAAACTACATTCATAGAGGATATGATCTATAGATTCCAGGTCAGAGCTGCAAAAGGCACAGGAAGCAGAGGTGTTGATACCCCAACTAATGAGCTTGTCTCTGGTGACAAGTTTGCGCTGAATAGCAAGCCAATAAATAAAATAGTGGCGAGGAATGCTATATTTGTTCCATACTAAACCCGCCCATCCCTTTACAGGATTAGGCTGACGAATGGTGTTGTATGTGGCGTGAATCGAGAATTTATTGCCTCCATCCTTTGTTACCCACTAAAAAGCGTCCTCCGATAAGGAGTTTGGGCAATTGAGAGATAGAATAAGATGCCTGATTTCTTCCAGATGCGCACGACTTTGAGCCCTAACCGATCTCAAGTTTTCACAAGTGCAATTGGTCTATAGTCAGCAGGCACAGCAGGCACAGAAGGAGAGTCGTTTTTGGGGATAAGAGCGATAAAAGTTGCATTCCATGACTCGATCAAGGTTCCAAAGAGGAAGAAATCTTGGACTCCCTTGCAAATGTCCGGGCCAACTATGTTCCAAGTTTATTTGAAAAAGCTAGAGTTAAAACCATCAGGACCATGAGATTTATCGCTATCAATACTGAAGAGAGCAGATTTAATTTCCGAGCACGATATTTTGCGGATCATTAACTCTTTATCAGAACTTTTAAATCTAGAATTAATTAGAGAAGAGACTTTTTCAAGACCTGGGTAGGAAGCAGGATGCTTGGTACCCAGAGAGTTCTCAAAATAATTCACCATTATTTTGGAGACGCCAGACGGGGAAGAGACGATGACACCTTGGTCGTTAGAGAGTGAGATAATTTTATTGCGAAATAATCGGGCTTCAATGCTTTTATGGAAGAATTTAGAATTCTTGTCCCCCAATTTAATCCAGTTTTCTCTCGATTTTTTCTTAAGAAAGGATTCTTCAGCACGACTAAGAAAGATGAAAGAAGCAGAAGCCTCAGATTCTATAATGACTAAACTAGGGTTGAGAGGATCAGATGCTAAATTTTCTTGACCCTCAAACAAACAATTTTGAGCTTTATAGACTCTCGAGGATATATCACATAAAAATAAAAATCAAATTTGTTATATAAGAGATATATTTGAAAAATAGATAAAAATAAAATAAAATTTGTTATATAAAAGATATTTTTAAAACATAGCTGAAAATTGAATATATTATTTTTAAAATATATTTAAAAATATATAACAAAATCAAATTATATATATATATATATATATATATATATATATATATATATATAATATTTTAAACAATATATGGAAATAAAATCAAATTTTTTATATAAGGGATAGTTTTTTAAATAGATATAAATAAAATCTATTATTTTATAAAAATAATTTAATATATTAGTAATTAAAAATTATTTACATAATATAAACTAATAAAATTGAAATGGTAATTTAAAATATACTTTAAAAAATATTCTAAAAAGATATGATTGGTATAAATAAAAATTTGATATTTTTTTTATTTTTTTTATTTATATAACGAATTATTTATTAATGTCATTATTTGTTTAATGCTTGAAAAAAATAATTACAATATGTTCGTAAACAACAAATAATTATCTTCTTTTAAATCAAAAATAGAGAAAATTGAATGTTTGGAATAATTAAGAATCTTCTATAAACGGTGATGTAATTATTTTTTTCGGAGGGAACCCGCAGCCGCTAAGTGCAATGAGTGCGCACATGGTAAACCCTCAGTCTGACGCGATAGCCGCAAAACAAAGCCAGAAGGTAAACCACACAAGGTGACAGACTCAGCCGAGAAAGCGTATGTAGAGGGACTCGAACTCATGACCTTTTGATCATAATATTACCATACTCAACCAACTCGACTACCTTTTGGAGGCTTATAAAAGATCTTAAGTTGTAAGTGAACAACCACTAGGCCAAAGGTGGAGACCAAAAAACAATAGATTATAAATATCTTAATTTTAAATTTTCCCTCTTAGAAAATAGCCTATTCAAAATTTACAACTTATTTTTTTTTAAATTTTCTATACCATTGTTTCATACTCTCTTTAAAAATAATCATTATCATCGATTATTAGTTTTATATAATCATTGGACTCTTTATTTTATAGCTCTCCTTTTTATAAAAAAATTCAAAAAATAAAAAAAATCTATTCTCTTAAATCAAGTGTAAAATCTAACAGAGAAAAATACGACATACAATTGGGTGAGATCCAACAAAGGAACCAAAATTTAGCCCCAACCAACTTTCTTAAAAACATAGTATAACCATTTGAGTTCCTAAAGTAAAGATCAAAAGTTTATCTTCGATTTCGGTCTAGGTTTAGGAGCTGTAGGTTTATCTCAATGAAAAGCGTGTTAACCAACCTAAGTATAAAGTTATACATTTGCATCCATAGAGATTATGCAAGGCTATTTATAGCATAAATAGTCATGCTTTGAAGGAGATTTAAATCATCTTTATACGGTTAATGAGAACTCACTCGAATAACAAGATTATATCAAAATATAAAGTTTTAAAAAAAAGTTCAAGTTCAATATTCAAACTAATTCACAACTCAGATTATCAATTGGCTTCAAAATTCAACCATCCTCATCCTAATCCAGTTCAGTTTGAATCGGAGGTCCGCAACGATCTGTATTTACAAAAAAGACTCGAATTTTGATACGATTTCGACACTAACCGGCCAAATTCGATATCACCGCAATTCAATTTTCTATGTTGCATATTTTAGGATCGCCCATACAACTAATATAATCTTGTCTTTGTAGTACATAAATAGAAGTGCATAAGTTAGTAAAGAATGAATAGAAAACAATGAAATTTTTGGGAAAGCCAGAGTTTATCGGAAAATTAACATAAAACAAATAAAAAATATTACAATATCTAGTCACTCCTTTCGTTTCCTAAGTCTTAAGATAGCTTAGCCAAGCCGAACACGTCTTCTTTTTCTTTTGTTTATAGTCTCAGTTGAGGCATTTGGAGAGATCAGGGCTTCCATGTGAACGATTGGATTTGAATAGGCCAGATTAGTATAGGCAGTAGCAAGTGGCTTGAGAGACTTAGTTTCAATATCAAAAGATACCAAATCAATACCGTTTGTTAATATGATTTCACCCCGTCTTGTGATATACAATGGAAAACACTTGGAAAAGAAGTAATAGCTAGTAGGGTAAGAAAGTCCAATACTGATAAATTCGGTCCAAGATGAACTTACTCCATATTCCTTCATCATCCATATAGTGTGAGTACAAAAACCAGAATCATAATCATTACGAGTCAAACAAAGACAACCTTCTAAAACACTTAGACTATCAATCTTTCGACAAATATCAGGAACGGATATGGTACTAAAACTTTCCTTCGCTAACCCAAAAGACACTATCATAGTTCGTCTTACACCATTTGTGTACTCTTTGGATATCCAATGAATAGCTTCATTCAAAAGAATCCCACAGGCAGGCTTATATGATTCTTTATTAAAGTATCTGGTATCGACAAACTGTTTCCAAGTACCTCTTTCCAAGGAGAAAAGGTTGATCATTGCACCACTGTTCCTAGTTGTAAACGAATTACTCTTATGAAAGGTAACAATCAGAAGCTTATAATCATGAGTGGTTGAATCATAGCCAAATCCATACGCAACTACTTTCATATACGGGGGATAGTTAAGAGCAGGTAGTTTCTTGTACTCATTTGTACAGGGGTTCCATAAATGGAACATCTCATAGCTACCACTATGAACACACACCAGACCATTACAAGAACCTAAGAATCTAAACCCTAAACTCCTATTAAATGGCAGTTTAAGCAATCTTGAGGCTGATAGATAATCAAAACTACTAGATGACTCACAGTCTATAGATCTAATGTCGTTACCCCTATCCAAATCAATGATTCTATAGAAATCAGACGCTCGTTTGAACTGTAACTTGGCAAAATCAGTACGAGAAATTAGAGAAAGCCATGATTTAGAGACAGACCT
This sequence comes from Limnanthes douglasii subsp. nivea, assembly GCA_036936605.1. NCBI lineage: Eukaryota > Viridiplantae > Streptophyta > Magnoliopsida > Brassicales > Limnanthaceae > Limnanthes > Limnanthes douglasii. The sequence goes on along the minus strand of JAUPFV010000004.1, from coordinate 171,100,207 downwards.
AAATCGCAGTAGGGATTTAACTGGTAACCATGACAATATCTCCATCAAAATATCTTCTGGCAGATACGTAGTCATTGCTGGCCTATCGCTTCCTCTCCAAACCCTACAAATAACTTCCCTAGAAAAATAACTTCAGATCGCTTCCTCTCCAAACCCTACAAATAACTTCCCCTAGAAATATAACTTCAGAAATAACCTCCTGTAAAGAAGATGACCGAACCCTAAAACCTTAAAACGTAATAAAAGTGAGACTCTCTTTTGGAGAACTTTGAACTCAAAATCTATTTATGTAAGAAAGCGAACTAAAAAGGGCTTTAAATAGACCTAGTCTCGTCATAGGATTTCCTAATAAATATAGATTATTTGCCATATTACTTTTAGGGTTATACTAACGGCACCGATTAATAAAACAGTCAATGTTTGTTTTATATTTTTATATTCTTATAATAAATTTAAAAGCTTTTTTTTTTACATCAAACTTATCTTTACTTTATTATATTATATATATATATATATATCTTTACATTTTATTTTTTAAAAATTATATAATTTCTTAATGTACAAAGATTAAAATTAATTTGAATTTCAAAATTAAATCTTATATTGATGGTTTAGGTGTTTTATATGATATTATATATTTTAATATTTTATAATATTATGATAAAATTGACTAAAATTTCAAAATTAATTGACAAATTATAATTAAGATTAAAATTTGGTAATGGATTTTTTACTATATTATCAATCATTCAAATCCAAATCTTTATAATATTTTTTTATATTTTAAATAATATTATTTTTATAACCTAAACTAAAATTATACCATATTTTAGAATCTTAAAAGTTTTGTGAGATGAGAAAGGCGGGTCAAATTAAATTTCAAATCTTTTGTCATAAAGTTAATCGTGTTGGATTACTCTTACTCAATTAGGCTTGTAGCACATCTTTTTATTAATAAAAATCCGTTTCCGTAAAAAAATGTTATATATATATATTAATATGGTACAATAATATAACAAATATTAAAATATGTACTGTCATATTGAACAAGTAAAACCCGAATACAATATAAAGTTTATCACCATCTTTTTAATGCTAATTATAATACATTTTAATTTTAAAATTGAATAACAATTATAAATTAAAAATGTTATATGAAAAGATTCATAAAATATGCTATCATAATTAATAATATCTTACAGTATAAACTACAAACATATAAAATAATATAAAATTTGATATTTATAAAAAGCAATTAAACTCTTGAAAAAATAAATAGAATAAAAAAGTAACGAAGGATTAGTTATTTCACTAGCAATAAAAAAAACCCTATAATTTAACTCTTACGGAAAAAATAGTATCCACTAATGTTTTTCTAAATATAATTAATAGAAATACAAAAAAATAGCAGTTTTTTTAGAATCAGCATATATAAAATAAATGTTATAAAATTTAAATTTTAGGATCAGTATCAGTATCGTTTAATAATAAAAAAAGCAAAAGTATTATTTAGTTGGGAAAGTCGTTTCAGTTAACTATTTATCATCTAAAATATAATAATATCCTAAATACCCTTACTTTATTTTCTTCATAGATAATGTTTATATACAATTTAGATCTTTCTTTTCATCCAATTCGGTTTCGATTCTCGCGATGAAGTCTCGATCAAAGAAAATCTTTATGTATTCGTTCAGCCTAAGTACTTATTTTTCCGGTTTTCTTTTGTCCGTCCTAAAAAAGTAAAACCAATACTATTTTCCGGTTTTAATCCGAGTTACAGTTTAAAAGATATGGACAGTAAACGAAGAAGATGTGAAACCTTCTTTGTTCTGCTAGATGCGAGACGTGTTTAAATTTTATATTGTTAGATGCGGAACGAGAGCACTATGATAGCTAAGAAACCATATAATGAGAAACCTATGTAAAATATTTATAAAAAAAAAATCAAAACATATCATGAGTGACACTAGTTTTGTTCTTCATAAAAAAACAAAATCAATGGTATTTTCATTTTTTTCCCCAGTAAAAATTTAAAAGATACAGACTTTTGTAATTTAAAATTTACAGTGTAAACGAAAAAGATGTGAAATCTTCTTAGTTTTGCTAGATGCGAAACCTGTTTAAATTTTGTACTGTTAGATGCGAATCGAGGCCCACTATCAAAGATGTTAGATACGAAACCAGACCCACTATGATAGATGCGAAACCATATAATATATTTTAAAAAAAAATCAAAAACATATCATGACTAGTACTACTTTTGTTCGTCTTAAAAAAAACAAAAGCAATAGTATTTTTGGATTTTTATGGAGATTGCTTGGCTTATAGCTCTTTCTATAGTCCGAGATAACAAACTTTTCTCTTCGGGAAATGAGAGTTTGGAAAGTGAAAGCAGCTCTTCTGCTGATAACTTAGGTGAATCCTCAAATGTTGACCAAGATAAATAGGAAACAATCGTGGTGGTGATGGTGATGGTCGTCGTGGTGATGATGGTGGTTGTCGTGGTGATGATGGTGGTTATCGTGGTGGTGTTTGTGGTGGTGGTGATGGTCGTGGTGGTGTTCGTGGTGGTGGTATTGATAATGATGGTCATCGTGGTGGGGATGGTGGTGGTGGTGGTGGTCGCGTAGGTCCATTATGCGATAAGATGGCGTCTGACTATATGTGATAGATTTTTGGTTTTTAAAATAAATTTAGGGTTTGTTTGATGGCTATAGTTTTCTTCCAAACTTAGCATCAAGCGATCTCTAACTTAATGAATCAATTCAAATCTATTAGAAGATGTGTTGTTGGATGGGCGGATCGCCCAGTGATAACAAGAGAAGCCTGGATTTACCCCCCCCCCCCTCCAAAAGGTGAATAATATTTTTTGAGAATACAATTCACTAAGACACTATCGAAAACATATTGTGAATAAATGTTTTTGAAGATGAATATCGGTGTAAATAGTGTTTTTAAAAGGTGACCAGTGGTATGAGCATTATTTTTTCAAAACTATTATTCATAAAAAATACACTTCATCGAAAACATTTATGTGAACACTGTTTTTTGAAGATGGACAATTTTTTTAGAAGATGAATAGTATAGTGAATATTATTTTTCGAAAATGTTTTTAATCAAAACACTAATTTAATTTGAAAACATTTGGACAACTCTTGGTCCGCAAGAGTATAAACTGTGAACGACTAAATAATTTTTTAAAAAAATATATTTACCTTTCTTTATAATAACAACAATTGTATTATCAAATAATTATATAATAAATATATAAAAAAGTAAACTTCATTATGTCCATGCAATATGCATAATCAGAGTTCACATACACTCTCAGTACTATATCGCATGTATCCTTATGATTGTAACACAACTCCTATAGTAGGCAAGCCCTTCAAGTATCTCATGAGCCACTTGAGTGCATGTCAATATGTGTTTCCTAGATTCGATATTAAGCTGCTCATATCAATTACAACATAGACAAGATCATGTCTCATGCAAATCATAGCATACATAATGCTACTAATAATATTGACACAAAGTATCTCTAGCATATATTTCTCTCTTATTGCAGTCTTGTATAAAGAAATACGTTGCATTGTCTATGGAATCTGAGTATATGGCTGCTACCGAGTCACGAATGAATCTATGTGGCCGAGAGGATTCTTGAGATCGTTCTGAGTATCAGAAGCGTTACTATCGGTATCATAAAGATTCCTCTTGATTTATGCATACACTAACAAGTTCAAATATTTTGGCAACAACGGAACAAATCAGTAAGTCCCATCAAACGCCAGGGCCAGAGGCAAGCAAGGCAAGCAGAACAGATTGTTCTTCCAAGCAAGATGATAAGTTGGAAGGTAAGGGCGAAAGTGGGGGTAAAAATCGTAGAAGAGAACTGCGCGACGAGGCGAAACAGACGTCGACCAAGCGAGCTCGGGAAAATGAGGACCTCCGTTATAATCAAATCCACCCGAAATCATCGGCTTACATATTAAAGGAATCCCCATTCTCTGAGAAGATCCTGGAAGCTCAACTTCCTAGGAATTTCGACCCATTCAGGATTGAGGCCTATGATGGAACGAGGGATTTGAAAAGGCATTTGGAGCAGTTCAGAAACATGATGATGGCTTTCAATCCTCATGATGTGATGTTATGCCGAGCACTATCCATGACCCTCAAAGGTAACGCCATGGATTGGTTCAACAGCTTGCCAAAGAGGTCCATCTGTGATTTTTACAGGACTGTGGAAAGCTTCCAGGAAAAATTTCGTTGGCAACAAGGAGATTAAGCGCGAGCGGGATTAGATCATGGACCTTTATCAACGCCGAGGTGAGTCTCTCAAAAGTTATGTTAGAAGATTTGTTCATGCTATGAATGCTTTGCCAGATTTAGCCGAAAACATGGCGGTGGCGTCCTTGAAACGGGGGCTCGACAGAAGAGGGGAACTGTATGCAAATCTCATAAATTTCCTAACTGAGAACATGTGAGACTTACTCGCAAGAGCAGATACCTTTATCAGGGTTGATGATGCCAGAAGAGGGGGGTCACCCGAGCGGCGCGAGTCGAATTTCAAAGATAGTGGATCAGAGAAAAAAAAGACTGAGGAGCAACCAAAGACCCCAACAGCTTGATCAACCAGATAGGCGCTTCACCCCATTGACTGAGGCTATTTCAGTGATTTGTGATCGCACAAAAGGGCGTACGAGGTACCAAGCTCCACGCACAATGAGCACACCTAGATTTAAGCGATCTAATCAGTATTACTGCGCATATCATCACAATCATTGACATTCAACGGATGAGTGCTAACAATTAAAAGAGGAGATTCAGCGTCTGATAGACAATGGCGAGCTGATTCAATATGTCAAACGATCTTAACCGGATCGACGTGAGGAAGTTCGTTCTCTGAAAACTGACAAACCGGCCACTAGAGAAGAACCAGAAGCAAACAAACAACAATGTACACTGACCATATCTAGGGGAAATTTGGTTGCATGTCAAGGGTCTACTCAAAACAAACGAGCTAAAAATGAGTTCGATGTATATGAAATAGATGGAAATTCCTATCGAAACTACAGGGACCCAGTATCCGAACTCACATTTAATGATGATGACCTCAGAGGTGTCAGTTTACCACATGAAGACGCTTTTATTATTCACTTGGACATTGGAGGTTTGATGGTAACACGAGTACTGGTTGATGGAGGGAGCTCGACAAATATTATTTTCAAAAGTAGCTGTGATTGAATGCAGAACGTGCCACCATACCGACCTACTCAGTGTACATTGGTTGTTTACGAAGGAAAATATTCTCAATGTGTTGGGGAGGTGGAGCTGTTAGTCAAGGTCGGTCACGGAGCTACAAAAAAGGAACTAAAAACTTTATTCTTAATTTCCAACACGTTGAGCCCTTACCATGCAATTATTGGACGACCATGGCTGCATAGAATGGAGGCAACACCATGCACATTTCGACAATGCATTAAATATCCAGTAGGTAGCTCGACATGAACAATATGGGGGAGCCAAAGGACTGCACGAACTTGCTATACAATCGCATCAGATCCACCCAAACTTATCCAATAGTAATTAAATGGTGAGGGAGGCATTACACCAAAAACTTTAGATCTTGCCTCGCCAGATCCAGTAGACGATCCACAAGAAAACGATGATCCAGTTATTACAAGCGCTACAACAGTGGATACGGTCATAACTGACAGTAGAATGCTTCGATTGGGAAACGAGCTATCTCCGGACTCAAAGGTACGTTTCGTGGCTTTATTAGCAAAAAGTTTAGATATGTCTGTTTGGAAGGCAGCTGATGTTTCGGGAGTAAGCCATTCAATCATAAGCCATGAATTTTCTATCAACTCTTGTGCCAAACCGGTGCGACAGAAACGCAGGGCATTTTCAGTTGAGAAGCATGCTGCTATATTAGCAGAGGTAAACAAGTTGAGTCATTTAGGGAATATCTCAAAAGCAAGGTACTCGATCTGGATAGCCAACCCAGTTCTGGTAAAAAAGAAGAACGGACAATAGAGAATTTGCGTAGACTTTACCGATTTGAACCAAGCATGCCCCAAGGATATTTTCACGTTACCAAGGATAGATCAGCTGGTCGATTTGGCTTCAGGTTGCAAATTCCTATCCTTCATGGATGCGTATTCAGGGTACAATCAGATCCGCATGCACTCGTCCGATCAGGAGCACACAACCTTCCAAACCGAACGGGGTCTCTATTGCTATACAATTATGCCTTTTGGGCTAAAGAATGCAGGATTAACGTATCAAAGGCTGATAAATCACATCTTCCAAGATCATTTGGGGCAACACCTGGAGGCATATATTGATGATATGTTCATCAAAACCCATGAAGAAGTGCAGCATCTCAATACATTACATATCGTTTTTGATTTATTACGTAGGTTTAATCTTAAGCTTAACCCGGATAAGTGCTCGTTTGGTGTTACTAAAGGCAAGTTTTTGGGCTATGTGGTAAGCCAACAAGGTATTGAGGCAGATCCGGCTCAACTAAATGCAATTCTACAGATAGAACCACCAAAGAATGTCAGAGAAGTGTAATGTCTTACAGGAAGGTTAGGAGCTCTTTCGAGGTTTATCTCCCGTGCATCAGACAAGAGTTATCACTTTTTTGAAGTATTACGGGTGCTAAGAAGTTCGCGTGGACAGAAGAGTGTGACAAATATTTTGTTGAGCTCAAGTGGTACCTTACATCCCTTGATATTTTGTCTGCTCCTACTCCTAAAGAGCTGCTATTTATGTATCTGGCAGTATCACCCTTTGCTGTTAGTTCGGTTCTCGTGTGTGATCAGAAACAAAAACAACGCCCAATATATTACACGAGCAAAACGTTAACAGATGGAGAGACGAGATATCTAAACCTTGAAAAACTTGCTTTGAGCTTGGTTGCTGCAGCTCGACGAATGAGGCCGTAGTTCCAAGGGCATATAATTACGGTACGAACAACGTATCCTTTACGAACAGTATTGCAAAAGCCCAATGTTTCTAGAAAGTTAACCAAATGGAGCATCAAGCTCGACGAGTATGACATTCATTTCAAACCACGCGTAGCTATAAACTCACAAGCAGTTACACTGTTTAGCAGAATTCAGCTCGTCCAGAGAAGAACAGGTTGAGGTAAATGCTGAACAAGAGATTGAGCTCGACCAATGGGTCATTGAGGTCGATGGTGCATCTTCTACAACAGGAAGAGGTGCATGCATTATACTCATAACTCCCAGTGGAGAGGAGCTCAAACAAGCTGTACGCTTATTTTTTCCGGTAACAAATAATACTTCAGAGTATGAGGCTGCCCTTTGTGGCATGAAGTTGGCTTTGATATGTGGAGTTCGAAGTGTTAAGATTAGATCTGACTCTCAGTTGGTGGCTAATCAGGCACATGGTATTTATGATGTCAGGCAGGACGACATCAAGGAGTATCATGTAAAACTCAAGGAGTATGAGTCTAAGTTCACTAGCGTGCTTTATGAGCAGATCCCACAAAGGGATAATTCGGCACCTGACCCTTTAGCTAAGGCCGCAGCTTCAGGAGAGCATCCAACAATTCTACTTCAGTAACTTCCAGTGACAGAGCTCATATCAACAGTTGAAACAGTCAATACAATCACTAATGACGACAAATGGCGGACTCCATACCTTCAATACTTGAACCAAGGAACATTGCCTACAAGTAAAAGCAAAGCTCGCGCGTTGCAGATAAGAGTAGCCAAATACTGTGTCTTGGATAATATTCTGTATATAAAAAGCTCAACCAGACCTCTACTTCGCTGTATTGACTGTGTTGAAGCTAGTTCTGTACTGATTGATCTGCACTCGGGAGACTCAGGGGCTCATTGTGGACACCGAACACTGATTCGTCGTTTTCTTCTTGATGGATACTATTGGCCTGAGCTAGCAAGTGATGCTGAGAATCTGGTATTGCAATGTCACAAATGTCAAGAATATTCAAACACGCAACACAGACCCAACGAGCCCATGCAGAACATCATTGTCCCATGTCCGTTTGATAAATGAGGAATAGATCTGGTGGGTCCTTTGCCAATGGCTACAGGAAAACAACATTTTCTTATCGTGGCAGTAGATTACTTTTCGAAATAGGTTGAGGCTAAAAACTTGTTCAGAACACGCGCCCAGGAGGTATGTGATTTCATCCATGATCAAATTCTAACCCGATATGGAATTCTATGGATTATAATGACAGATAATGGCCCATAATTCCAAAATTCAATCCTTACCAACTTCTGCCAACGATATGGGATTTTCCAGCACTTTTCCACCCCTTACTACCCTCAAGCAAACGAACAAGTCAAAGTGACTAGCTGAACACTATTTGAAGGGCTTAAGAAAAAGCTGGAGGGAGCTAAAGGTAAATGGCTAGACAAATTGGCAGAGGTCCTATGGGCATACAGAACAACCCCTCGCTCCACAACCTGAGATACACCATTTGCTTTGGTATACGATGCAAAGGCAGTTATTCCAGCAGAATTCATAGTACCAAGCCATAGGATTGAGCACTATGAAGAAGAGGTAAATCTTGTAGCTCGATAAACATCCCTAGATTTGATAAACGAACGACAAGACCAGTATAGAGTTCGAGCAGAACACTATTGAAGTCTTATGAGGGGACGCTTCAATGCTCGTCTAAAGCCGTGCTCTTTCAAGGTGGGAGATTTATTTTTGAAAAAGATGCTTCAGGGCTCTGGTAGCGGAACAAACGACAAGCTAGGGTCAAATTGGGAAGGCCCATACTCAGTTTTTTCAACAGCGCACCATGGCGCGTACAGATTAGTGGATCAAGATGGTCGAGCACTCAAGCATCCTTGGAATGTTAATCACCTAAAGTTGTATCGCTAAAATGTTTAAGATGTAAAGATGCGCTCTTTTTTCTCTCTGATGACGCAGGGAGGTTTTTTAATGAGGCATCTACGAACAGTTCTTTGAATTTTTTCAATATAAGTTATGCTTTCACCAATGTGTGTTTATGCAAGTTTTATCCTTATAACCAGCGAATGGGTCAATGACCACGCCATCTTTGGCTACGCAACGGACCATACTGAGTCTAGACTAAGTGTATATAAACATGAACGGGCTAATTGGCCAAGCCTACGGGCTACGTAATGGCCATACTGTGCCTATACTTTGTACTGGGTATATTAGCAAACTGGTCAAAGACGAAGTCTGAGCAGACTACGCAATAAAGTCCATGAGACTTCGCCGTGGAAATGCTATCATGGCACAAGTTGTCTAAGTTACACAATGAGCCATACTGAGATTGGGGTTATAAGGATCTCGAGAAAGCTCAACACACACATATCCACAATTGACAGCGAACATTTATAAAATTAACTTAGGTAAATCATGCATCAATTCAAATATATTCTAAATAATTAAATCCAAGTGTTGCGAGTAGTACGACGAGTTTAACAACACAAAACAAGGAAATTAGTTCAACAGAACAAGCAAATATTACTTAGAACTACTAGGTGGCAGTTGTTTTGAAGAATCCACAGAAGTGTTACTTTATGTGTTTGTCTGAGGGGCCACGTTTGAACTCGGTTCCGCATACTCTACAAGATGGGCAAGGGATCCCAGGTTCATTCCAGGATTCAATCCTATTAGTTCTGCAATAGCGTTCTTGTTTTCCTTGGTGATCATTTATGTTGCAACCGTAAACAATTGTGTTTCCCTTTCTTCAGCAGCTGCTTGTATCTTTGCCTACCACAGTTTCCGCTCTCCTTCGAGCTGTGCACGCTCATTCTCCACTTCTTTGCTCAGCTTTCTCACCTTAGCAGTCAGAGCTGCAATTCGATTTTCTTGTTCATCTACCATATTCGCCTGATAATTGGCCCGATCCAGCAAGTTTGCGTTTTGTGCCTACAGATCATTATTCCTCTTTAACAAGTTTTCGTTATGGCTTAGCACTAATTTGTGGCTTTCAGATACAGTCTCTCACCTCTGATCGCTATATTTCACAGTCTCCTTCAGGGAGGAAACTACCTTATCCAGCTTGGCTTCTGCTTCTAAGGCCTCATGCTTGAAGGCCTTGACCGAAGCATAAGCATGCTTCAAGCGGATGACCTCAGCAGTGTTGTGCTTAGCTGAGCTAAAAAACATGGCTCCATGCTTCCATTTCTCCATGGCAGTTATGTCAGCAGGGGACATATTTCGATAACTCAGGATAAACGAGTTATGGTGCATCTGTATACAAACAAGAAAGTTAAATGTAAATTTTCCATATCTTCAACTTAATATGTGCATAAATTAATGATTCTTACCTCGATCGATAGCTCGGTTTTCCTTTGCAAGATCTCTGCATTATACATTTTATCATAGTACGACAAGTCAGGGATCCTACGAAGTTGATCGAACATACAAGAGGAAGGGCGGGGAACTTGAACTTTTGAGCGCTCTCCTACAGGCATCCTTTGCTGGCTGGACTCAGCTGCTTTCTCGCCAGCATTGTTCTTTTAAGTGGTATCCACTGATGGTGCTCGATTTTCCACAAAGGAGCTCAGCACCAGCTGTTGAGTTTGCTCTGCATGAGCTGAGAGCGTCGTTGGCTCCTTTTGAGCACCATTATCATTATCTGCTCCACCTTCCACTAGATCAATTATCTCCTTAGCAGCAAGTGAATTTTGTCATTCACCAACTTCTGTTGTCATTGGATTAGGAGGATGTGCTCATTCTGCTCGATGATTTTTCATTATGCTCGGTGATTTTTCCTTTGTTTTTGGCAACATCATTTCCTTGGGCACGAAAAAGAGAAGGAGCGGAGGATGAATCCCCAGTTTCACTAGCTTTTCGGGTTACTTGAGACATTGCTAGCCAGATGCCAGCGTTGTTCTTTTCACGGATTTTCTTCTTTAAAAGTGATCTGAGGCGATCCATGGTAGCTTCTGAACCGTTTGTCATTCTTACTTCTCTTTCTTCTATGATACTGAGCTCTAGAATCGACCACACCCCTGACTTCAAGTAGTTGTATCGTGTGAACAGTCGCTTAGGATCTTATTGCAGGCTTCAAAAGCTAAGGTACTAAATCTGATAAGAGGATTCACGTAGTTTAGTGGCCTCCATTCTTTCCACCAGCTCTGTTTGGAAAGTTCACCTGAAAGAAAAACATATATAATATTATGCAAGAGTTCGTGCAAAATTTTATCTCCTGTGGGTTAAATAGTACTTACAATTCTTCTTCCATTTTCTTTCTAGTTGAAGATTTAGGGTCGAGATGCTATGTTCCCAATTACCCGACACGAAGACGAAAGAGTTTTTCCAATTCCCATCAGAGGAAGGGAGTTCAACAATCTTTTTAATCCCTTTAAAGTGGGTGTAGAAGAAAATGGTTTTGGCCAATTTTGTTACGTCAGTACCAGATAGTAGGCCTGCCAAACATATTTTAGTATTAAGCATGCAAGAGTTGAGGACTACGCTAAGTAATAGCCTCCAACCGTTCGCAGACATTTGAGTAGGGTAGATACCAAGAATACTGAAGTAATCTCGAATGAGCTCGGACAGTGGTAATCTCATCCCCCAGTCAAATAAAGTGGTAAAAAGACAAGTCTCTGTTTCTTGTGTATGATAGGGATGTTCGCCTAGACCAAGAGCCCTAATAGTCACATTCTCAGGGATGCTACATCTTTCCCTGAGGACGGTGATTCCATCATCGTCTAAGTTAGTGTACTTAGGGGCTATCTGAGAGAAATAGTTTTCTGAATCGCCAATGTCTTCATATAAGAGTTCCATAATTTTGTTGGCTTTACTCTTCGTTGCCTTTTTTGGTGCCATGTTTTTTCTACAAACTACAATTAGGTAAGGATATGCATCAGAATGATTATGATGGCGTGGGCAAGTGATTTGATTTTTGAAAACACCTACTAATAGAAGTTTGAAACCTTAAATCTAGGGTTCTTTCCAGCTTTCGACACAAAATAGTTATTCGATAAAGAAATATGTTACCTAAGTAGTTTCAAAGAAGATGATAGCAAACGCCTTGGTTGAAATTGGAGCGAGTTTTCCAGCGATAATAAAGCAAAAAAAATTGGAGTTTGTGATTTTTTGCAAAAGGATACAGTAAGTGTTTAAGTGACTGAAAGTCTTTCACATATGAGTGTGAATCCTGATGTCACCTATAGCTAGTAGGCCGAGAAAGTTTTCCTCATGTTTGAGGAGAAAGACTAGTATTTGCCTTCGAACGAGATGGTACTTGGGAATTCGAGGAGGTGGCTTGATATCCTTGACCAACAAGTGCATGTCCACTTGACAAGATTTACCTACATATTTGTTGTTATGATCACATGGATTATCCACTTGATTAAGCAATCCTACAACAGCTTTGTTAAATTGTTTAGCTCTCAATCGATTTCTTGGACCAACCGATAAAATAAAAACATCTGCAACTTCAAGTTTATCCTCTTGTTCAAGTTGTTCATCTGGTTCTTGCACATTTCCAAGTTCTATGCTCCTTGTGTCATCTAGGATTACATCAAAAACAGAGTAGAAGTGTAGAACTAGATGACAGTCGTAGTTGAAGTAGAAACGTCTCCATAGGAACCGGAGCTTGGACTTCCTCTCTAGCAATTTTTTTTATCTCTTTGTTTTTTATTTTGCGTGTAGCGCCATAACCATCAAAACTATATCCTGAATCCATAATTTCAAAAAAAAAAAAAAACGTAAACCCATTGAAAATGCTAATTTTTAAAAGATAAACTGTTTTAAAAAATAACATAAACATAACCAAAATAACCAAATAAATAAAAAAAAAATGCACCGGATAAGATTGAACCTCCAAAACTGACTCAGATCAATCCTACGAAAGACGGCCAGACAAAGAGCTACCGGTCCTCCATAATTTTGGTACTGACATTATTGTTTGCGTCAAACATGTAATGTGACGTTTTCCTACCAGCTATCGCGTCATATGGCTAGCGCGGTAGGCATACTTTCCACCTATGTTTGTAGGAAATCACTTCGTCCCATTTTGCTGAAAAATACGTATTCGACACTAAACTTGAAATAGTCCATAAATTAGGTCCAAATCTAACAACATTACTCTAAATGACAATACATTCCATCAAGACCCATATATAAAGGGAAATAATACCCTAAAACTTCTATTACAGGTGTGTCTTTCAACACTTAATTCATCTCGACATCTAATTCAACATTTCACTGGTATTTAATTCATTTCAACATAAATTTAATCAAAACATATCCAACATTTATTCATTTCAACATTTTTTGTTCAATTTTTTAAATTCGAGTGAAAAAATCGTTTCTAAAAACTAGGAATATAGAACGAAGGAAAGGAATAAAAAATTTAACCAAACGCTGATAGTTTTGATTTTTTTTAACAATAGACGGGAGGTATTATATTTTTAAACGATAAAATACACAGACAATATATGTTGTTTTTAAAATAAAAATTGAGATTCAGAAATATACAATTTTCTTAACAAATATTTCTTTGTCAAAATTTTGTAAATTTAAGGTAAACTATTATATCTTTTGATTAAATCCACGAACGGGTTGGTTCACAATAGTTTTCTCTAATGAATTCTAACAAAATTCAAGGTTAACGATTTTGAATTGCTAACCAATTAGTGTGGTTAGGTTGATAAAATATAATAGAGAAGTTATTTTCTCTATTAATATTTTTAAGTAATTAACATCTGTTTTCATTTTTTCACACTTCATTTTGTTTTGAATTTATGTTTTTTTTGCCATTCTAACTCATGCACCAAAACAAAACACTTATCCAGACTTTGGAACAAAGAATTGTTCAATGGGTTCATCATCTTCATATTGAACTTAAACATCGTATACCTCTTCAAGAAGTCAGCTTTCTTATCGAATCATTCTCCCCGACTTTCCTTCAAGGTAGAGGGCTCTTTTCTCGATTTTGAGCAACAAAGCGATCCGAGTAACCCCAATAATCTTCTTCATAATCCCTTCGTCTATAGGAATATTATCGGATTCAAACACGGTCTTATTCTTGTCCCCATTACTCTTTCCAGCCAATTTTATAGCAAAACTTGAATAATCATGTTTCACTCGTCGACCAAAATATTATTAAAAACGAAACCGGATAACACCATTTACATGATCAAAAAATATCTCGAAGATGAAATCTTACCTCCACCGTTGTCCATCTACTACTCGAGCTTGGTATCTTAGCTCTTGTTATCTTCATTTGATAGGATTGGATCAGTTTCGGGATTGTCGAGCTCATCGATATTGTCCTCATTGAAGTTAGACCCGGTCGATTCATCGATATTGTACGGGGAGTGAAATGAATAGAGAGGAAGACGAGTGTAAAAGAGAGTGACTAATGCGAGGAGAAGTACAGCCGAAACAGTTGTGCAATCTTATATACCATAATGTCTCCGAAATTAAAGCATAGTGTTGTCTAGGCTCAGCAGAGATTACCGATCAATTTACGACATGATCTAGCAGAGATTGAATTTTTAAGTTTGTATTTATACAAGTGTACTAATGATTTTTTCTCTTAAAACAATATTGTGGAAATTTCTTTAAAATTATAATATATATATGCTAAGCACACTATAAAATAATTTAAATACTTCTATAAGTTTAACATTTTCTTGTAAAAAAAACTATAACATCATTAAATTATATATTCCTTAGCATTTGCCTCTACCATCGTTGATCGCTTCCACCCATATTTTAAACACCAGGACCTCTCCATCCTCCACCAGCCCAACCGCCACGATCTCCCCAATCTCCAATTTGCCCGCCTCTACCACCACCCCAACCTCCACGATCTCCCCAACCTCTACCATGCCTGCCGCCACCACCCCAACCTCCATGATCTCCCCAATCTCCACCATGCCTGCCACCTCCACCTCCACCTCCACCTCCGCCACCTTCGCCCCAACCTCTACCGCCTCCGCTTCCACTTTCACCGCCACCGCCTCCGCCCCAACCTCGACCGCCTCCGCTACCAACGCCTTCGCCGCCCCAACCTCCACCACCCCCGCCTCCACCCCAACGTCCGCTACCGCCATCACCTTCACCCCGGCCGCCTCCACCACCCTCTCCCCAACCACCTCCGCTGCCCTCATCACCTTGGCCTCCCCCGCTTCCTCCACCCTCTTCCCAACCACCTCCGCTGTCCTCATCACCTTGGCCTCCCCCGCTACCACCTCTACCACCCCAACCACCATGTCCACTGCCACCACCTTCACCCCAACCTCCACCACTTTCAATAATGGAACCACCTGGACCGTAGCCTCCACCTCCTCCGTCACCATCAAATCCGCTACCACCGTCTCCATCGACAAAACTATAAATTCCTCTTCCAATTCTAACTCTCCGGCCATCATCACCGCTAACACTGTCAATACCACTTTGACTGCCTATCTTCGCGGAGGGGCTAGGTGGTCGACCCGCGGCAGTGTTGCAACCAGCACAACCACCTCCACTACCAGAGTCAACGCCGCCTGAGCTAGTCCAACCAAACCCAAGTCCACCACTACCCTGTGGGCTACGACCTGAAGTTGACCCATAAACAATGTCAGAACCGGCTGGGGCCGGACTAGAACCCCAATGATAAGTCCATCTCCCATCAGGCGAGCCACAATTACATTTATAAGCTGGGCCTTCCCTATGATTTTGATTTTGAGTGGACTCTTCTTCTCCTCCAGCTATAGTTACTGACCCAAAAACCGACATTATAATTAATATCGCACCAACAGAGTATTCATATTTTTTCCTCATCATTTTCTTGTTTTAAAATCCTAGATTTAAAATCTAATGTTGCCTCAGAGGTGTTTAAATAAATAAATGATTCAATCATGCATTTGACATGCTATACATCTTCATTTCTCTTAAGTTAGGTCTTCAATTTTTGTAATAACGTATAGATTTGCATCACCAAAGTTGCCTGTCTGCTTTAACTATTCTTTTAGCTAACTCGATTATACAACTTATACTCCATATCGTAGATTCATTAATAGTTCAAAGTTTATATAAAAGTGACATAAAAATAAAAATATTACATTATATCGAAAACGGTTTAAAATCGCTGATTCGTCATTCGATTATTACGTTTTCTGTCATTTAGTCTCTCAATAAGAAAAATTACGGGTGAGGATCCCGTGACTATCAAAAATCTATAATTTCAGTCACCGTCCGTGGTTTTTTTCCTGGTGTTGCCACGTGTCGCCATAGTTAAATGGTTTTTGTTTCATACATAGTCCTTCGACTTTTAATTCCACTTTTATCCTTTATATTTAATTTTTTTATATTTTTTTTCTCAAAACAGAGTATAGCAAAATTTGTTATACTCAGTTTTCCTTTTCTTTTGTTTTTCGTTTCTTTTTTCAAAAAGAAAGATTGAAGCAATCCTTACTGATGCAGACAGTTCGGTGAATTGACAGTTTGGAGCTCTGGTGTCTGATTTTGACCCACATCACCTTGTTTCGAAGGAAACGACGTCACGAACGCAAGTCACCAGCTTCGCTCGTGAGCTATGGGCCTTTTGGGCATTTGGGCATTTGGGCTCATCTATCATCTTATTTTGCGTTTTTACTACTTTAGGCTATTTTAGTAATTTTCATATTTTTAGTTTTAAGGTTTCGCTTGAACCCTTATATAAACCTATCTTCTATACATTGTTGAGGCAGTTGTTTTTTATTAATAAATTAGGGTTTTCATCCCTCTTTAGCTTCTCTTGCGTTTCACTCTGAATCACTCACCACACAGCTTTCTTTCTAATTCATCCTGAGAAGTTATATAATCTTCCGAAATTATGTTTTTTAAATCTCTCTGCATTTAATCCACATCAACCTCCCCACATCAACGATTTGTTTACACATGAACCCAAGTACTACCCTTTCAATATGTTTCATATTCCTCCGGTTTCTTCAACGCTGACGCTCAAATGCCCCCCCCCCCCCCTCAAATCTATGTTCTTCTTTCCAAACGGATTGTTTATTGGACTCGTAATCAACAGCTTCAAAAAGATTTGAACCGTGATCAGCATCCACCGCCCAACTTGTTAACCATATGATTGCGTGGTTCAATTAGTATGAGTTCATGCAAACATTGGACTATTTTAAAAGACTTTATAAATAAACTATCACTTAATATTGAATTCAAGTACAATCGATGCTGGTGTGGATAATAATCGCCTGAGGGTAGGCTAGTAATTTGGTTGGTGTTTTATAGTAGCGTGTGGGTGTTATGTGTTTAGAGTAGAGAGTAGAGAGATAATTAAGCAGCCTGGTAGCAGTTAATTCTCATTACCCACACCTAATGCAGGTGGTTGGGTATTTATACCCTGATGTTTGGGCCCTTATGGGCTTTCGGGTCATGTTTAATGGACCTGGGTCATGTTCAAAGACCCATGAGCTCTAAGTAGGAGAGCAAGTAGCTTAGTCAAGTAATGTTTAGGTTTTTTAGTACTTTTGTCATAGTTCGAACAGTCCTATGGTCAGAGTGTTCGAAGTGATATGTCCGGTTCGTGTGATCTGTCCGGTCCGGAGGCCTTGGACCGATCTGTCCTTGTTCGGGGAGCATGCAGAATTCGGACTCATCAGGAGCCCCTTTTTTAGGTGTTTGTGCAAATATTCTTGTCAAAGACCTGAAAAACAGTCTGATATCAGGGGTAAGTTTTATCCGAATAGGTCTATCAATTTGGGCTATGAGTTTATCCGGACAGATAAAGCTTCACGAATTCAAAACGGTTTTTGCCAGAGTTCGTGGGACACGTGTCGCTCTCTGATTTGTTGCTTCAGCCGTTTTTTCACCTTGAATTTCGAACCCACCTTCTTCGAACAGCAACCTCTTTAATTACAGGTGGTGACATCAGCGCCGTCTTTTAATCATTGCCAAACTTTTCGAATTCTCCTAGGAATCAACTTCCTTTTTCAGATTTACTATAAATACAAACTCATTTTCTACTGTTTTACCATCTCCTTCAAATTTACTTATGCAAAAACTCTCAAAGATTTCTCTCTCTAAAGCAAAAGTCTAGTTCAGTAGTTTATGTTTACAGCGAGGAACGCTCTTGTCAAAGGAGAGAAGGCTCAAAAAGTTGAAACAGAAAGACGGATTGCAGCAGGGTTACCTACCTCACCTATTGATAGACCAATCACCTCTGCTTCTGAGTCAGATCGAGGCTCTTCTTCTTCCAAAGGTACTAAGCCCAGAAAACTATTTCAAACCAACCTCTCCCCCATAATCTCTGGTTCGTCAGTTCAGGAATCGGAGCCTGGTGTTGAGCCAGGAGTTACAGCCACTAGCCTTAAAAAACCCTCCCCCTTTATTTCAATGGGATCGGATACGGAGCACTCTCCTGAGAAGCTGGTTGACAGGAGGAAAGGCCGGTTGGTTAAAGGCCAGGGAACTAGAAACACTCCCTCGAGGTCGGGGGCAAAGGATAGTAGCACCGGATCAGAGGTGCCCATTAGAGCCCCCAAGGACAGGCTGTCCGGACCGGAGGGCTCCAATCCAAATCTTCAACCAGAAACTTCTGTTCCAGACACTCTGCCGGAGAGCAGAAATCAAAGGGGCAGTGAGGCCCATCAGTCCGGAGACAAGGCTGAGTCAAGTTTGAACCCTCCCCCTACTACAGCTGCTGAAATCCCTTCAACAATCATGGAGGAAGTGATGGAGGACTCTGTTGAAGAGGCCCCATTTGAGTCTGAGCCCTCCGGTCAGACCAGCAAAGAGATAGTTGCCAAGAAGGATAAGGGCAAGGAGAAATTGTACTTTAAGGCATCCGGATCTGCCGGAGAGCCTGGAAGGAAGAGTAGGGCCTTGTTTTCACAAGGTCAGCGTTAATTACCTTCTCTCCTTACAAAAAATCAACTACGCATTCATCCACACTGCTGAGCTGGGCAGGATGCGTACGAAGTGGGGCATACCAGAAAATGTAAAGATCAGGATTCCTATACACCCGGAGACTCCTATGGATTGCAAGTTAAGCGAAGTGGTCATATTTACGGAGTTATTCAACTGGGGGCTCAGGTTCCCATTAGATCCAGAGATTGTCAGATATTTCCATCTGATCAAACTCTGTCCGAGCCAGCTGAGCCCCAACGCTTGATATACCCTTATGTCATGCATCATGGCATCAAGGCTGTCAGGGATCCCTCTACCCATGGAGGAGTTTGCTGCAGTGGCTAGCCTGTGTAGAAACCACCACATCCCCTTTTACCACTTTAACATGGGGGATGACTTCAAGACGGTGGATGATTTGCTGGAGGCAGAGAGGAATTGGAGGACCCAGTTCCTATTTGTCAGTGGTGCCTGGGAGAACGGCAGGAAGATAAAATCCGGAGAGAACCCAAGCCTCCTCAGAAGCAGATGGAGGAGTGACCGTAAGTATCTTGCCTTTATATTTTTGTCTCTCTTCTCTTTTCTTTTTAGACTTAGTTTATACTAATTTGTCTTACTTTTGTCTTAGCAGTACTGCCCAAGGAGTTCAGTGACTATCAGAAAGCCGGGCAGGTTACTTGTGGCAAGATTAATACCTGGGCTGCTGAGGAATGAGGGAACCGATTCCACGCTGCCTTCACCAGTGGAAACTTGGCAAGGTCTCACCTGTGGAACACCACAGGTCGGAGAGACTTGACCTGGGAGGAGCTCACCACCCAACCTTCTCCGGACATTGTGCTTAAGAGGACCCATGAACCAGATGGGACACTCTTCCTGCCAGGCTGGGCCAAAGCCGCGAGCAAGATGAAAGGCAAGAAGAAGAAGGGCAAAAAGGTGGTAGGTGATGCCAACCCTGCTGATGCTGAGAAGGATGCTCCAACAGTCCCGGAGGGGCCAGCCCAGAGCCAAATTGATGATGCTCTCTTACAAGTGGTGGAGCAAGAGACTGAAAGGCAGGAAGCGAATCTCCCAAAACCACCAAGGGTTTCCAAGAGAAATCGCAAACAAGGGAGCGAAGGCGCAGACCGGGAGGCCAAGAAGAAAAAGAATTCTAAGGGAGACGAGCTTTCTCTCCGGGCTCCGGAGCCTTCTTTCCAAGCTGATCCTTTTGACCCAACGCAAGCCGAAAAGATCCCGAGGGACTTTCACACCGATGAGGTTGAGGGGGGAGATATCAACATTGATGGAGTAGACATCACCGGCCTTGGTGAGCTTGGTGAATACTTCCTCAATCTCCCTAGAGATGACTTTGCAGGGCCTTACCTTCCTCCGAGCAGCTCCAACACATTCAAATTTAATGGTAAGACTTTTATTGTCTCTAGTGAAAGGGATACTATAGCCCACTCCTTGTGAAGCAACGTGCAGCCTGTACTTACGTTGGAGAGACAAGTTTGGAGTTAGGCAGACATCATTAAAGACCTTAAGTCTGAAAATGACAAGCTGTCCGAAGACCTTCGCACTGCCATTTCCAATGCTGACATGTTAAAGGAAGCAAACGAGGAGTTGAAGAGAAACCAGAAGGAAAGCACCACAAAAGTCGCCACTTTAGAGGAAACCATTAGAGATCTCCGGGAGAAGCTGTCCGGTGCGGAGAAAGACCTTAACACCTCAAAGGGAGAATCCAAAGCCAAGGATCAAATCATCACCAACCTGACCAATGACAAAATCGCTCTTGAGAATACAGTGTCTAAGGCTGCTGAGGAGAAAACCACTCTGTTACAGGAGCAGGAGGCCAAGATCCAAGCCAATATTAATGCTTATGCCAACCAGATGATCAAAAGCGAAGAGCAACTGCTTGCCAAGGTGAGGTCTGACATGGTTCTACTTTTTCATGAAAAGTTTTCGAAGAAGAACCTAGGGGACTTATGGCTTCATGTTGAGTCTGAAGACCTCCCCTACCACACGATGGCCGAAGGCGACAGGTATGGCTACTCTAGTGATTCCTCAGATGATGAAGAACACTCAAGGAAGAAAATTGGCAAAGAGAAAGACGATCCTAAAGGAAAGAAGGTAGATGAAGGTGAGCCATCTTCAAAGGCTCAACCTTAACTTATGATTTACTTTGTTTACTTTTTATTCAAACTAAAGTCCTTGGAAGGCTAAGGCATTCTTTTCGTAATTGTGTCCGGTATCTGACCGGATAGGTTTTTTGTTCTTACTTCGACTATTCAAAAGTCCTTGGAGGGCCAAGGCACTTTAAGTTATTTCAATGAATGTTTCTGTTTTGCACAAATCTCATCTTCTTTTATTGTTTGTGCTAATTTTGATAGCTAGAGTTTAAATAGCCTTTAGTTATTTCATAGTGAGAGTGTTTAAGTTCTCCGGCTAGAGTTTCAATAGCCCTTAGTTATTTCAATCCGGATAGTATGACAAGGGACAAAACTTTAAAACACTTAGAATTTTTTTAAAAAGGCATCAAATTATTTTTAAGAAGGCATCAAATTTTATTCAAAAGCCCGGACACCTCATTAAAACCTCCCCGTGCCACCAGGGAGGAAAGAGTATGCCTCCAAATATTTACATCGATGTTTAAACAAGTAAATATTTACACCAATGCTACTCCAAGTACATTCACAGATGCTCAATATTCCAAGGATGAGTCAAAACTCTTCCATCTTTGTCTTCCAACCAATATGCTCCAGGTTTAATTCTTTCAACAACCATATACGGACCCTCCCAAGTCGGGGCCAGCTTTCCGAACAACTTTTCTTTAGTGTGTAAGAAGACTTTCCTCAATACTTTGTCCTCTGGTTGGAAATCTCTTCTTTTAACTTTGGAAGCAAACCTGCTTCTCATCAAGCCCTGATAGTGTGCAACTCTAAGGTGAGCTTTAACTTGTCTTTCTTCTATCAAATCAAGTTGACCTCTGATTGCCACCTCGTTAGCATGTTCGGAGAAGTTGTGAACACGAAAGGAGGGGAGAGTTGCTTCTATGGGAGCTACTGCATCCATCCCATAGACCAAGGCAAAGGGTGATTCTTGTGTTGCAGCCCCAGGTGTTGTCCGGTAGGCCCACAAGACCTCTTGTAGATAACTATGCCACTTCCCAGCAGCCCCTTCCAAATTCTTCTTTAAACCGGACAGTATAGTTCTATTAGCCACTTCAACTTGCCCATTTGCTTGTGGGTGGAAAGGTGAAGAGAAACAATGTTGTATACCCCTTGAGGCACAGAAGCTCTCCATTTCCCTATTGTCGAACTGTGGCCCATTGTCTGTTGTTATCTTTTGTGAGACACCAAATCTGCAACAGATGCTGGATAGAATGAATTTTATAACAGCTTTTGATGTTCTCCCTGCTAGGGGGGCTGCTTCTATCCACTTCGAGAAGTAGTTTATGGCCACAATTATGGTTTTGCGTCCTTCGGACGCCACAGGAAGAGGTCCTACTAAATCCAATCCTCATCGTGCAAAAGGAATAGGCTCAGAAATTGACTCTAAAGGAATGGCTGGTACATGAATTTCATTGATGTACCTCTAGCATGGGTCACACCTTCTTACCAATTCCTTAGCATCTTTCATGATTGATGGTCAATAGTAACCGGAGAGTAAAACTCTTCTTATTAAAGCTCTAAACCCACAATGGGCTGATCCCTCACCATCATGCAATTCGGAGAGGACCACTTGTGACTTTTCATCCCCCAAACAGCGCAGGAGAGGTTTACTATAGGACTTTTTGTACAACACTTCTCTCAATATGATAAAACCACGAGCCTTGTGTTTCAATGTTCTGGCTAGTGACTTATCCGGGGGCACAACACCATCGAAGAGATATTGCAGGAGAGGAAACCTCCAGTCTTGAGGTTGTTTCACTTGTACTTCAAAAATTTCCTCTTATTTACCTTTGCTAAGTTGAATGGAGGGGCTTTCGAGCACATGGATCCATGGATATGACTCCGTATATGCTATGGTTGCCAATGAGTCTGCTAGTTCATTTTCTGTCCGGGGAATGTGCTCATAGACAACACCCTTAAACTTAAGTGCTTCATTTTTGAGGAGGAGTATATACTTTACAAGATGCTCATTCTTAGCCTCATATTGGCCTTGGGCATGGTGGATAAGTAGTTGGGAGTCACTTAGAAGCTTGACCCTCTTAGCCCCACAAATGTAGGCTAACTTTAACCCAGCTATAGTTTCCTCGTATTCGGACTCATTATTAGATGCCCTGAAAGCAAAACAAATAGCCTGGTACATTTTGTCTCCATATGGGGAAGTTAAACATAATCCTACACCACATCCCATAGTGCTAGATCCACCATCTGTTCGGACGACCCATACTTTTTTATCTTTTATGTCAGTAGTTTGCTCCGAATCCCTGTCGGAGTTAAATTCAACCAGAAAATCAGCCACAGCTTGGGCCTTGACTGCTGTTCGGGGAGCAAAGTCTATGTCGAAGTCCCCCAACTCTACTGACCACTTAGTCATCCTGCTCGAAATGTCTGCTTTTTGGAGGACATTCTTCAGGGGAATAGAGGTTCGGACGATGATAGGATGAGCCTGGAAATAAGGCCGCATCTTCCTGGCCGCTATCACCAGGGCTAAAGCCAATTTTTCAAGTTTCAAGTAACGCATTTCTGCATCTATCAAGCTTTTGCTGATGTAGTACACTAGATGGGGATGACCATCGACCTCTCTTACCAACACAGCACTGATGGCATAACTTGAAACTGCCAAATATACGAAGAGTGTCTCCCCATCAACTGGTTTAAACAAAGTTTTGGGGGAGGACAGGTGCTTCTTGATCTCATTGAAAGCCTCATCACATTGTGGGGTCCAATCGAATCCCTTTGCACCCTTCAAGGTTTGAAAGAAAGGAGCACACCTGTCCGAAGACCTTGAGATAAATCTGTTTAAGGCAGCTAATCTCCCCGTTAACCGTTGTACTTCTTTAATGTTTCGAGGAGGCTCCATTTGGAAAAGAGCATTGAGCTGGTCCGGGTCGGGTTGTATTCCATGCTCACTTATAATATAGCCTAGAAACTTCCCGGACCGCACTCCGAACACACACTTCTCTGGATTTAATTTCAGATTTACTTTTACCAAATTGGCAAAAGTTTCCTGGAGATCGGACAAGTGTAATTGCTCATCCACACTCTTCACCATCATATCATCAATGTACACTTCCATATTTCTTCCAATCTGATCAGCAAATGCCTTGTTTACTAATCTCTGATAAGTAGCCCCAGCATTTTTCAAACCAAATGACATCACCTTATAGCAATGAAGACCTCTGTCAGTGACAAACGAGGTATGCTCTTGATCCTTTGGATCTACTTGAATTTGATTGTATCCGGAGAAAGCATCCATAAAGGAAAGCAGCTTGTTCCCAGAGGTGGAGTCTACCATAAAGGAAAGCAAGCTCTATTGAGATCTGTGAAGTCAATGCACATACGCCACTTGCCATTCTTCTTTTTCACCAAGACCAGATTGGCAGTCCACAAAGGGTATTGAGACTCCTTGATGTTCCCCATCTTTGTGAGCCTGTCAACCTCTTGAACAATGACATCAGCCTTCTCTTTAGAAAAAGCTCTTCTTTTTTGAACCATTGGTGCTACGTCTCTCCGGACAGATAGGTGATGTGATATCACTTCTGATGGAACCCCGGTAACATCAGCATTGCACCAAGCAAAAACGTGCTGATGGTTCTTCAAAAACTTTAACATTTCATCTTTCAAAACAGGTGGCATCTTAGACCCTATCTTGACACTTTTCCCATCTTCCAAACAGTGCGTTTCTACCTCTTCAACCGATATCAATACTCCAGGGGTCTCTCTGGGGTCATCAATCTCACCCTCACCCGCAGAAAGGCCCTCAAACTGCTATTGTTCATTAATACGAACTGCCCCCAGTGTTCGAGGAGCCAGGGCAGTGGCATAACATTCTCTTGCAATCTTTTGACTGCTCCGGACGACTCCAACTTGTCCCTGAACAGCATATTTCAAGCACTGGTGGACTGTTGAAGCCACTGCATGCATCCTAGAGAGCCAAGACCTCCCTAGAATAGCATTATAGCAAGTGGGACAATCCATCACAATAAAGAGTATTCTGACCATTTTTTTGAAAGGGCCCTTGCCCAATAAAACTTCTTCTTCGAACTCTCCGATCACATCTGCTGAGCTGCCTGTAAAGCCCACGATTGATCTGTCCGAACTCTGAATTACAGCTGGATTTTTCATTCTCTTGTATGTGGTTAAGAAAAGGATATTGGCTGAGCTTCTAGTATCCACCAGGATTCGTCTTATGTCATTGCCCCCTATAGATGCTCCTATGACAACAGCATCCTCATGAGGGCCGGCAATGTCTCTTAAATCATCTTCATAAAAAACAATGAAGGGGAATGAGTTTTGTGACTGATAGGAAATCCTACCTTCTTCTAGTTGGGAGGCTAAAGTATGAACATTCCTCTTCCTTGAAGAAGCAGTAGGAGCTGTCATAGTGTCCCCTCCGAAAATTGTAAGTGACTCGAAAAACTTAATGAGCCCAGAGACCGACCTAGAACATTCCTCAATTGCACCCACTCTGTTTCGAGTTGGATCAGGATCCAAGTACTCAGATTCCACATCAAATCTTTCAATTATAACCATGGCCCCCTCCGGAGCAGCATTACTTGGACCAACCCGGTGAGTGTTGTCAGGCCTGTTGCCTCCACTTCTTTTGACGTAAGCCCCCAGCTTTCCCCTCTCAATCAAGTTTTGAACTTCTTGTTTCAATGCTATACAGCCATCAGTGGTATGACCAATATCATTGTGATATTGGCAGAAAGAGTTATTGCGATGCTCTCTGGGAGACTGCAGTGTTGTCGGTCTCCGGTAATGCACCTCTTCCTTTGTTTTATCAAAAATAGTGGCCACACTTTCTTTCAATTCTGCGAACCACTCCGGTTGGACCCATGGCCCTCTCTTATTTCTGGATTGCTGACTTTGAGCAGGAGCAGCTGGCTGAGACTAAGCTTTTGCCCTACCGTGCCCCTGTCCGGTCTCTCTTGCTTTGTTCCCGTACTGATTCTGATTAGGATTTGGTGCCACTGGGGTAGACCTCACCTGCCTGTGCACCCTGGTTTTCTTCGTTTCATCAACATTTATTTGTTTGCCAACCTGATTCAGCAACCCTCCCCATGTCATGGCCTTCTTTCTGGTCACTGAATCAGCTAGATTGCCTGGGTTCAAACCCTGTCTCATGGATGCTATTGCTACATGTTCGAAGCAATCAGCCAACCCATTCTTGGTGTTCACAAAACGGCTTATATATTCTTTCAAGGACTCATTTGGTTCCTGGGCACAATGGATTATTGTGTCTCCATTGCCCTTTAGCTCTTTACTCCCTACAAACTGCCTTCGAAAATCTACCCAAAAAGTATCAAAATCTTTAATACAACCCTGAGGCGGGCTGTTGTACCATTTTAGAGCACTGCCCGTGAATGATTGGGAGAATTCCATATAGAGTAGTTTATCATCGTCGTCAAAGTTCATCATGAAGTTCTTAAATTGCTCCAGATGGTTGTCCGGATCAGTACTGCCATCGTACTTCTCTATTTTGGTGCTATCAAACCTCTTGGGGAGGTTTCCGGATAGAATTTTAGAAGACAACGGAGATTGCCTCCAATTCCTTCCACGACTGAACACAGTATCCTCATTGGGAGTTGCAAAGATACCTGGTTCATCGTGGAAAGCGAAGGGATCCATCAGCATCCGGTCCACATGCCTCCGGCTGTGTGATGACCCTTTACAAATATTCTTCTTCATCCTTCCATATCTATCCCTTTTCCTTGAATACTTTTTGATCTGCTTTTGTTTCTTTCTAGTTCAACCCTCATCGCTGCTTGAGGATAAAGATTTTTCAATTCCTTCATCGTCCGAAGAGCTATCAGAAGATTCTGAGCTTGAGTCAGAACTCTCCACTGGCTTGGACCGGTGAGACTTTTTAGAACTGGCATGAGTCTTTTTGGTGCTCACATGAGTCTTTGAAGACTCATGCTCTCTGAGGTTATCGGTGTGATGAGCAACTGATGCTTTGGACTTTTCTTTCACGCCCATTTTAGCCTTTTCTGCCCTCAGAGCTTCTATTTCACCCTTTAGCCTATCACGCTCTTCGACAGTGTACTCATCGTTCTCTCCCACCACTTCGAGCAGAGCTGGTGGTACTTCTGGATTGTCCGGATTCATTCGGACAGACTTTATTTGCTGGTTTTGAATGCTTGATTCAGACACCTTCTCCTCCCACTGTGGTCGCCAATTTGGTGTGGATAATAATCGCGTGAGGGTAGGCTAGTAATTTGGTTGGTGTTTTATAGTAGTGTGTGGGTGTTATGTGTTTAGAGTAGAGAGTAAGGAGATAATTAAGCAGCCTGGTAGCAGTTAATTCTCATTACCCACACTTAATGCAGGTGGTTGGGTATTTATACCCTGATGTTTGGGCCCTTATGGGCTTTCGGGTCATGTTTAATGGACCCGGGTCATGTTCAAAGACCCATGAGCTCTAAGTAGGAGAGCAAGTAGCTTAGTCAAGTAGTGTTTAGGTTTTTAGTACTTTTGTCATAGTTCGAACAGTCCTATGGTCAGAGTGTTCGAAGTGATATGTCCGGTTCGTGTGATCTGTCCGGTCCGGAGGCCTTGGACCGATCTGTCCTTGTTCGGGGAGCATGCAGAATTCAGACTCATCAGATGCAGTTCTATGAAAAATATTAGTTTGATGTTAAGTTGTACGACTTCGAGTACAATCGCTGCAGTTCTACCAACGAATAGTTTAATATTACGCTGTAAAAATTATCATTTGTAAAAGTATTGTATTTATAATTTGGATTAGTTACCTGTAATGTTGTTGTATCATCTTGTCTGTTATGAGCTTGTGCCGATAACTAGAAGTTTAATACGGATGGGGCTGTTAGAAATGCTTTGGTTTCAATGTATATGACAGTCTACGTTGCAGAATGCCTTACACTGTGATGCTCTAAATCTTTTTTCATCAATGATTAACAAAAACTTAGAACCCAACATTTATATTCCAGGGTAGTTTTGAGTGTTAGTTCATGTTTGGGTTCTTTGTGTTTTGGATGGGTGGTATATAAATAAAAACATATTTCAGAATGCCGATCTGTTTGGGTGGTATTTTAGTGACGACCAAAATCTCATAGACATGAATAGGATGGATGGTATATAAATAAAAACATATTTCAATCTGTTGAACCTGACTAATATATATATATATATATATATAAACATATCTCATTCGGTTAAACATGTATATGATATATAAATAAAAATATATTCCAATTAATATAATGTTTGTGAAACCGTATCAACAATCCATTAAATATGAATAGGATATATAAACATATATATATTCCAATTAGTACGATGTTTGAGAAAACGTATAAAAAAACAAGGCTTTGCGGTTTTTCGTGTCCAAAGTGAACCATATCATATTAGGGTTCTTTATATACGAACGCGGGATATGCGCTCCAAACATGGTGAAATTTTTTTGAATTCTCAATTTCGTGACTCATTAAACTACTTGATATTTTTTATTTTTTAAAAAATTAAAATGATACTTTATTAGAAAGGAAGTTAAAATTATATTTAATTCCAAAAAAAATTTGTTACATCGCTACGCTAACATTATTAGATGAGATTGAGAAGATCCATCGACATAATTTTGATAGCCGAAATGGGAAACTTACTTATGTCCTCGTGGCTCTATGAATAGAGGTCATAAGTCATTACTTTATTGACACCCCTAACTTAACCTAACCTAACCCTAATCAATCAATAAGACCAGAGTTTTCTCTCCTGTGACCTTTATCTGACACAGATTTTATTGATTCTCATTGTTCATCTACAATCGTCTTTGAAATGGACTGTGGATGCCGTTGGTTCGGCGAAGTAGTACTGACTGCCGTCTACTTTTTTACTGTAAGTGATTTTTCGTTTTCTTAAATTGAATTCGATTTTGCTATTGTTCGTATTGTAGTTGTGGATGGAGCGTCGTGTTGTTGGGTATAAGTTCAGGCTTGGTCGAAAGATCGGCAGAAGCTCGTTTGGAGGGGTCTACCTTGGTACTAATATTGATACGAACGAAGAGGTCGCCGTTAAACTTGAAAATGTGAAGACAAATTACCCACAATTGCAAAATGAATCAAATGTATACAGCCTTCTGCACAGAGGAACTGGAATTCCGAATGTGAGATGGTTTGGAGTCGAAGGAGGCGACACTATATTGGTGATGGATTTACTTGGACCCAGTCTCGAGGACTGTTTTAAATTCTGCGGCAGGAAACTCTCTTTAAAGTCCGTTCTTATGCTTGCTGATCAGATGATCGACCGTGTGCAGTTTATTCACTCCAGGGGATTTTTGCATCGTGGTATTAAGCCAGACAATTTTATGATGGGTTTGGGAAGCCATGTGAACCAGGTGTATGCAATTGATTTTGGTTTGTCCAAGAGATATAGATATACCTCAACTCATGCCCACATACCGTGCCGGTTATATAAGAATCCTGTTGGAAATCCTATTTATGCAAGCGTGAATGCTCAACGTGGTATTGAGCAATGTCGGAGCGATGATTTAGTGTCTCTTGGTTACACGCTGATGTACTTTCTCCGGGGAAGTCTTCCCTGGCAGGGACTAAAACCAGGAACTAGGAACCAGATATTTGAAAAGAAGAGATCTACTTCAATAGAGGACTTATGTCGGGGCTACCCTACAGAATTCGCATCGTACTTCCACTATTTCCGCTGTCTGCCGTTTGTTGATAGGCCAGACTATGCTTATCTTAAACAGATATTCCGTGATCTCTTCATCCGTGAAGGCTTTCAGTTTGACGATGTATTTGACTGGACCATCTTGAAGTATCAGCAATCACAACTAGCTACTCCTCCATCTAGTGGCCTTGGCCTTGGCGCTGGTGTGGGAACTAGTTCGGGCCTGCCTCCTACCCTCAATGCTGACAGACAAACAGGTGAAGAAGAAGGGCGAGTAGTGGGTCTACGTAATATGGATTCCCTTCAGCGGAGAATGTCAGGACTAACTGGCGGTCTTTCAGAGCTGGAGTATGCACTTGGAAACGATTCTGCTATTGATGCTCATTGGTGGAGAATCCACTAAATGTGCATCCTCTTTGGTGGCTTGGCAGAGATGCTCATTCCGATCAAAGTATGGGAGCATTGAAGATGGTATTTTGTGATACTTTTGTGGTATAGTTCGAAATCAAATAATTTAGTACCAGTTGGATATTAAATGAATTTGTAGTGGTTTTGTAAGATATACCTCATACATGCGATTAGTGTTATAAAATATAACCTATAATTACAGTATATATCCCACATTTAGCAGTCCGACTTAAAATGATTAGAGTCCAATACAATTTATAAAACCGATAACCCATAAAAGAAACCTTTATTTTTGAGTTTATCCAAACATGTAAAGATTTCTGTATTTAGCCGTTAGAAAAATATCATTCATTACTTTAGTATATATATTTCACAGGTATTTATCGTAATAATTTATATAATATAAATCTCCAATTTCAATCAACAAACCTAGCCTATTTTTACTCTTCTGCTCTTAATTATCTATTCAGAAAATTGACGAGTCCTCTCTTTTTCGAATAAGCTGAATGATAATGAAATATCCATAACAATTAGTGCACGTGGAATAAAAACTAAAAAACATTTTAAAAGTTTAAACAAAAAATATTGAACGGGGTCGAAAACATAAATCTGTCATCGATGAGTTGTGTTAGATGAGTTTCCATATTATACGATAAATTATAAATTGAAAAAAAAAAAATGCATGACTAAAAAGACTGGGAAATTGTCGTATGCGATTGAGATGATCGAACGACATACTTTTGAAAGCGAAATGGCGAAGCTTATACTACTCCTCGCGGCTCCAATAATAGTAGTCGTAAGTCATAACTTTATTATATGGACACTTTGGCATTAGAAAAAGAAAGCAAAACGTGAGAAGAAGAATTGGAACTCTTTATTATGTCACCTTTGCCTTTTGTATCCAAAAAGAAAACAATTGGACAAATCCACCAAATGAGCATCCACTTTGGTGGCTTGGCAATATATATATATATATGCTCATTTTGACCAAAATATGGGGATGAAACATGATCCCTTTATGATACTTTTGTGGTATAGTTAAAAATCATGTAATTTAGTATACTTTGGATATTTTATGAATTTGAAGTGCTTTTGTAAAATACACTATATACAGTGGTGTAAAATATATCCTAATTACAGTATATTTCCCATATTTAGCCAGTGGATTAAATGGATTGCAGTACCGTCCAATCTATTTTCTGAAAATAATAATACTAATTTAAAAATTAAATAATCATAATATATATATTGCTAGTAGTTTCGTAAGGTTTAAATTAATAAAAAATATTATTTTGATGCTTCAAACGTCATAAAAATTTATTTGTAACAAAACGTATTTAACTAGGATGAGTTCCCTTTTTTTTTTATTCATTAATTAAAAGTAAATTATAAACTCTAAAATCAACTTTTAAAAGTAAGTTTTAAATCTTATTTCTATATTAATTTCAAATACCGACTATAACCATAAATCTAATTTAGTTTAATTATGTTTTGATAAATAGTTACGATAATTGAATTTATTATTTTGAAAAAATAAAATTTAAAGTTATATAAAAGAGTAATCAAACCGGAATCACGTAACTAACAGAAAGATATTAAAAAAATTTACATTAGCAATTTTTATAGTACGCAAAATACATAAAATTTATTTACAACTTTACAAGTAAGATTTTTTTTTCCAGATGAAACCCATTTATAATTAAAATCATTAATGTATCAATGAATACATTTATTGAACACAGGCTAAAATGCATTTCAGACTCATATAGAGACTTTATTGATAATTTCATTATTATCAGTAGTTCACATAATCCTTGCGAAATAACTGAAGAATTACAATCTTGAGTCGATACAGCCATATTTTTCAAATTTGATGCGTCCCGAGTTTATTATAAATAGCACGTGTCAAGCTCTGAAATGATAAAACAAAAGATAAAGTAAGGTATATCAGCCATGTTTTTCATGGAATTGAAAAGTTTTGGTGGGGCTAGTTAATCTACTGAATCGTTTGTCGGTGAGCCGAATGTGCCGATCATGGAGTTAATCATTCATGTAGCCGCACTAGTCGGATCTAACGAAGATATAAAATCATTATTGTCGTCTCGGAGGTCCGAGACATGGAAGTTATCTGGAGTTTTGGAGTTCCGGTTCTGATCTAATCTACATTGTTTTCGATTTAAAATAAACACGTGCCACCACTAGGCTATTGTGTGATCATAATGACTAGCAACGCTAGAGTTCTCAATGCATGCGGGTGTGTGACTCTATGACTTTCCTACCAGGTAGCATCAATTAAAATCAAAGACATGAAATGTGAGGGATAACCTATATAAACTAACCTCTTTTTTCATACTTAACTTTGCTTCAATTCCTTCAGAGAAAGAGAAACCCAATTTTTTAGTAACTCAATCACAGTCTCTGTCATAAATCCTTTTTCTAATGATAGTTATTTCGCTTAGACTACCGCTAATTGTGCTATGTTGATTTATTCGGTTGCATGTAAAAGTTTGAGTTATCTAAACATAACATGTTTTCCTTTTTCGGAGTCACTTGTATTTTAGGTAATACAATTTTTATTTAGTAGTTGGCATAATTGCTTATTGAAAATAAAAATAAAAATAAAAGATAAAAGCTTCCTATAGCAATAGAGAGATAGCAATTTTCACTAATTCCTTGAAAGATGACCTAAATAGTATTAATTTTCCTATGTAAGAAGTAATAGAGATGGTCTACATAGAGTTAAATATCCAAGCGAGGTCATCTGATCTAAAATGGGCCCAACTACTATTAAGCTTAAGAGTATGATTCAAACTTCGCCAGATTCTAGTTCTAATCCTTATGTGCTCGAGCCTCATAGTTCCAACGATCTTATTCTCAAAGGTATCTCTTTATCTCGCGCCGAAGAGTGTGATATCTCGCTAGTAGAGTTCTAACAAGATGAATATACTACCTCCATTTAGTCGTTGTAGATTTTTTAAATGAAAAAGCTTCCATTCGGCCCAAACAAGCTCGGGCCAACGTGAAACCATCTCCATTATTCCTATACAAATGAGTCGAGCTCTCAAGGATAATATGATGGAATATTGACTACATATATCCCGAAGATGACTCTCTTTACCGATTTAAGACTAGGTATGAGATTTTTTCTACCATTAAAGTTAGACTACATGTTTTTGGACAGACTCATATCTCAACTAGAGAAGATGGGGTATTGATTACAATAATCTCTTTTACTATGGACTCCAACTGTTAATGCACCCCAAGCTAGTGAGATCTTTGAAGTTGTTCAGTGTCTACCATAGTCATGCAACACCGCACGCCTGGACAAACATAATGGAAATCACCATAGCCTTCGTGCTTGTCATGAATCCTTTGCAAAGAGTTTGGTATAAGAGAGCGAGATAAGTGAGTTAATTCCTTTCATTTCTATTATTCAACCATCTGGAATGAGTGCAAGACGGTAATTTATTTTCTCGAGTTAGAATAACAAATAAAATATGAGTTTCGTTTTTGTCAATGGTAAGTAAAAACTTGATCGCGGGAAGGTTTGACATCAAACTAGAAGTGGTTGACAAAACCAAAATAAGGAATTGTCTTCCTATATGATGATAATATTATTCCCCATGTCTTGTTCTACTTCTACTAGAGTTTAGTTTGCTTTAAGTATGGTTCATATACTTATTAAGTTATATTTGTTTATATGTGTTTAAAGCTTAGCTTGGCTGATGATGTAGAGTACAAAAGTGTCTCCCCGATCATTATTTTTAAAAGAGTAAAGATCATTAAGGGTATTGGTATGTATGTTGAGCGTTAAGAGAAGCAATTCCACAAGGCTTTTGTATTTGAAAATTTATTTCAATCCGACTTTTAGCCCATATATGACCCGAGAAGATCAGACCAACTCACTCACCCTAGAGCATTAGAGGGCTCAAGTTATTGGAATCATGACCTTACTCACAACCAAATTACCCATATCAAAAGTGTTTGAAGACTGTCAAGGCTATGTTGGCCTTAAAACGAATGAAGATTTAAGGATCAAAGGATAAAAAAGCTAAGAAATGCGGAATGATTGAGAAAATCCAACATGGATTGGTCTTATTACTAGAAAAGATAATACCACCAAAGGGCCGAATCTTGCTACAAAATGGGTCAATTCTGAGGGGTCAAATAATGTCGGAAAGAAAGCTCTTTCTGGAGACACGGTGATCTTGGGTCTATTCACGAGGAAGGATGGATCCAGAAAGAGAGGTTCACCACTAAGTTCAGGCATATAAGGATTTAAGACCTCGACAAGGGGTTGCTCAATATGTACATGCCATCAATAGGCCTTCTATTTCTACTACTGAGAGAGGTTTAGTTGATGTCTGCATCTGGAAAGTCACTTTTAAAAGTCGATGTAGATTTAGAAGTTTTTTGTATTGGTAGATGATGGGTAATATATTTGGGTTATCCAGACTATTTTTGAGAAGTAACATATGGTTAATTCTCACATTACTAGCCTTGTAAAGGCGAAATATGATAGAAACAAATTTGTTGAACTTACTAGAAGTATGACCGACCATGTTGCTTCTAGAAACCAACACCAAACTATGAGGTAAAAATGACAAAAGGTTACTAACCAGCTCAATATTTTAAGCTTTTAAAAGGTCATAAGTACTATTAAGAATCATTTTACATATTCGAACGAATCCAAAAGTAAATTTGTCAAAGAGGCATGAGAGTTCACCATAGGGATACGTGATCAAGTTGTGGAGATTATGAGGCAAATAATTAACTTTTATGATTCATCTCCAAGCATAAACTTAGTTTAGTTTTGAATCCTAATCCTTTAGGAATCTCAACATAGGAGGATGAGGGTCATGGTTACCTATCAAGATGATAAAAAAAATGAAGGTCGTAGAGAAGTAGGAGCCATATCTGCATGTCGATGCCCATGCGAATCCACTAAACACCAATTCCTTGGTGTTCTATGTCGATCCTTGTACTAGTGAACTAACACTCTTAACAAGACTCATTATAGAGAAGATAATTAGAATGTCGAGGGGAAAGTGATAAGGTAGTCGATGAAGTGATAAGGTAGTCGATGGTGTTGTGACCTAGGTTGACTAAATATTGTGTTTTCCTTCTTCCTTTTTAATTTTGAACCAAAACCATTTGTACTGTAAGGAAGTATTTACATGTGTTTTGTTACCCTTTTTGAACAACATATCAAGGCATGGATTATATATATGATGTTTTGTTGTATGTTTAAATTCCCGAATAGGACGACACAACTAATGTTCTTATTACTTACTTTGTTTTTTCTTGATTTTCTGTACAGGTGAGCACACTCTCTCGGAGAGGGAAAACCTCATATATTTGATTGGTTTTATCCTTAAGTACGATTTTATGACTTTCATGAATTTTCAAGATGGAATTTAGTTTGCCTCGAGTAGCCCATTACCGACCTCTTTTAGTATTTGAATGATAAAACATTTTAGAGTTCTCTAAGGCTCGGGAATGGTATACTACTCAATTCCTTTGGTATTTTGTTAGCTAATATAATTTTTATTTTTAGGGCCATGATATATGGGTGCCTAATTGACACCTTTTTGCGCCACCAAGGTAGGAAATAGTGTATCATCATGAAGTTCAAATATTTACAAAAAGTTATATTTATATAAAAACTCAGATAACATATAGCTAGAGAGAGCTTCAAATTCTTTATGTTTCAAGCGTATGGGGTTGTTTTACCTTACTCATCAACAAATATGTGCATTCATGCCTTGACTTTATCCACCACCATGGAGTTACCTTCCCAGTTAGGGTCGAGCTTGTCGTCCTTCTAAAGTTCATTTGTATGTTGAAAACCCTTCATTAACACCTGATTAACCACTTAGAAGCTTCGACTACTTGAATCATATATACTTCTGAGCATACTTTCATATTGTGGTACCCTTAGATATGCATTGGTATTTGTTTTATTTAATCATATTTGGACATGCTCTTCTTCCCTCGGCATTGCAATCTTAGGTATATTTAGCTAACTTGTAACAAGGAAACATGTCTCAGTTGGGACTAATGCGTCCATTCCATAGATCAAAACAAAGAGTGTCTCAACAATGTTTTATCTATGAGTGTTTATGTAAGCCTGTGGTACTTCTTAAAGGAATTCAGACCATATGGTAATCGTGTCTTCCAATGTTTTTTTATAAGCCATCTATTATATTGCGATTCATTACCTCAACTTACCCGATATCCTAAGGATGAAAATGAGTCGAGAAATGTTACAAGATTCTTTTGGCGAGACAGAACAAAGTCATTTTAGCATATGAAACTGTGTTTTATTATTAATGGTTATTACCTTAGCATTATAAACCTGCAATAAATTTTATTCTTAATAAATTTAATGACCTTTTTGGATCTTATGTTAGTTACAGATTCATCATTGACCCACTTGGCAAAGTACTCCACGCCAACTAGACGTTATTTTCGGCAAACTTGGGAAAAAAGCCAGCCTAATCTATTCTCCACCGTTTAAATAGAATTTGTTCGTATTT
The DNA here is from genome assembly GCA_036936605.1 of Limnanthes douglasii subsp. nivea. Classification (NCBI taxonomy): domain Eukaryota; kingdom Viridiplantae; phylum Streptophyta; class Magnoliopsida; order Brassicales; family Limnanthaceae; genus Limnanthes; species Limnanthes douglasii. Next base: position 171,063,630 of record JAUPFV010000004.1, on the reverse strand, counting down.
GGTTACTTATGCAACCGCTGGCCTATGCGTAACATTGACAAATTGCTGACAAGTATCGTATAAATTGACTTTTATGTTTGTTTTGATAATGCGTTTTGGCCAAAAATAACATGCAATGAGGAATATGTTTATCACGATACGATTACAAAATGGGTTGATCTCACACCGTTATGAAGTTCATCCCACACATAAAACGATTCATCCATACCCATACATTGCATGAGGGTTTTTGAAAACATTTGACGATACATCATCTTTCGCATCACAAGGAATTTGTTGTCTTTCTATTTTATTTTATGAGCCTTAGCCTTGTCCACCACAAGTCCCTAATAAAATGGTAATTTTGAATCAGCGCTCTCCAGTCTTGTTTTATGTCATTGGTGTTAAACATCAATTTTAACATTGTCGGAAGGATCAGGTTCTTTTAAAATTGATGGATGCTCTTATTGTATGACCCATGATGGCGAATGAGAACTAGTTACTGAAACTAGAGAATCAACCAAATAATATTTAGACCTCTAAACATTCTTAAAATGTACTTCATCAAACTTATTGATATTACTTTTTAACTCCTTTAGATATTGTATGATGGTATTTCTTCTAGTTTTTGCTTGCCATAGTGCATGGTTTATGACGGTTTGGGATCACTTAACAGCTTTACCTATTGGCACCATTAATTTGTATCAACTGTAATCTTGATACTCAGCTTCATTATTCGTGGCTTGGAATTCGAACCGTATGACTTGGTATATAGCCTCCCCATAATGATTGGTCATATTGATATTGGCACCACAATATGTGGAGCAATACCCTTTATTAACCATACTTCCAACAATAGGGGTAACCCCTCCTAATTAGGCATAAGCCTTTCGGAGTGGAATTCATTCAGAAATCCAACCAATGTTTGGACCTTTATGGCCGCTATTGGCTCAAAACCTATATCATAATCTCTCAATTCTACAGAACTAAGAAGTTAAGCATCTATAAATTTCCAGTCTTTGCAGAATCCTAAAAGAAAGAAATATGGCCATATAATAATGGAATGTCATTAGAATTAGATCTCATTTTCCTGACAACCACTACTAGCATAAGGGTTAACTTATCCAATTGAAGGTATCTTGTTTACGCATCAAGAACACTCTTAATCACATATTATATTGGCCTCAGACTACTATCCATCTTTTGAATCAGTATGACACTCACGATATAGTCATACATTACTATGCACATAAGTGTTTCTCTGGGAAAATGTTTCGATCATAGGCGGAGCCAGGTGGGGTCTTGTGGGTGCCCAGAAACCCACCTGATCTGTTAAATACAATGTTTAGTATGTCTATACGTTCTCCTACCCGTCTGTCTTGCTGGTAAAGAACAGGGTAGGAACCCATGTGGTCCATGGTTCGATACTAAGCGGTACACTATTAGCTTATTAACTATTCAATTTAGCTAATGTTTGATATTTAGATTAACAAAATTATTCTAAAGATTATTATATAATTAATATTTACATCTGAATCTGCCTCTATAATGTATTTAGTACCTAAATCTATCTCTTTTCCACAATACAATCTTTATCTATTTAGATGGAAGTAATAATATAGATTTATATTATAGATATGTAAATAGATTTATATTATATCCATATTACGCATTAGATTTTATCGTAGGTATATTTGAACAGATTATTTTAATATAAATATATTTTTTATTATATATTAGATACACGTCATAAATGAATTATATATATATATATATATTATTCATTTCTGAATGTGTAATATAAATATGTTATTTTAATATAAATAGAAATTTTAAATTAAAAAGAAAAATTATATGGATTTGATAGTGTTAGTAAATAAAACATAACTATGGGATACAGATTTTTAGAACAATTGTCTTCTACTATCAATTACAAAATTATAACTACAAAGGGAAAATTATTTTCATGTTTTCTTCTAGTTTTAAAAGCTTCAAACACTAATGTATGTATTATGTTTCTATGTTATTAATTCTCAAAATTGAAACTTGCTATATGTCTTATGTTACTATGAAGAATAACATTGGTTGATCTGTGTTTTTTCTTAACATACAGAGCTGTAGAGTTCAATTTAAGAGCAAATATCATAATTTTTATGTTGCTTTGCTAAGTTTAATTTTTTTGTTGATTGAGTTTTTTTATGTTTGTCATTATATGATGCATAGATAATTTAAAACAACTCCTAAATATAAATGAGCAAATAAAAATATATTTAATTTAATTATTGAAGTTAACTGTAAAGAGACACGAGATGAAAAGACTTGCAAAACTTTTTATGATTATTGTGAATACAAAAAAGCATAAAATCCTCAATTGTATTTTTATGAGCTTTTGAAGTTGGCTTTGCTTTTAACCGTAACAACGACGAAGAATTAGTTGAGAAATAGAATGAGTGATCCATGGCTTAATGATTTATGTTTTCAACATTTTCAAGCCATGAATAAGAGGAAGGTAAAAGTAAAATTAACTTAGATTTATATTTTTATTTTAGTTTTTTTAATTATATTTTAGTTATTTGTGTAACGTATATTATGTCATGAAAATGACAATTCAATATTTGAGATTTTAATATAAACCATATTTGTTATAACCATTTTGTATCTTATTTTAATTTATTTATATATATAGATGTGATAGTAAATGAGAAGGTCCAGGACACCACTATCGTCTGATCCTGGCTACGCCACTGGTTTCGATAGTACATCTCGAGAAGATAAATACTCATTTATCAAGTAAAAAGCTCGATTACACTCCCAATCCATTGGAAATGATAGAAATTTCTTTAAAATGAGGAAAAAAAGACTTCAGAATAGAGATATAAACCTAATTGAGACTACCAATCTACTAACCATGGCATGGACTTCCTTTATTGACCTAGGAGGATGCATTGATGTCAATTATGCCAAATGTAGTTGATCAACTTCTATATCATTTACACTTTCTAAATAACCCAAAATTACCTAACCAGACCCCAAAAACACATTTTCTTAGGTTTAAGCTAATGTTTATGACTCTTAAGCTTTGAAACATTTCATATAGATCTATCATATGGCTAACATCTTTGAGACTCTCGAGCAATACATAATTAATATATACCTTCATATTCTAACCTATTAGAGTAACAAAAACTTTGTTGACGAGCCTTTAGGCAAGTAGCTCATGTGTTCTTTAAACCAAAAGGCATGAGTTTATAAAAATGAAGACCTTCTGCCACTAGTGAAAGTAATGTATTTTCGGTATGTCGGGTGCATCTGTATTTGGTTGTACCTAAAGTTAAATCAACCAAATAAATTATCCTTGGGAATGAGAATGATTTTTTAGGACATGTTTTTTCCTGTCACTAAAGTCAACACACATGCACCACTAGGGATGGCAATGGGTCGTCCGCGGGCCGAGTTTAGGTCGGCCCGCCCGAGCCCGCCTTTTGAACACTTGAGCCCAAACCGGGCCTGACCCGTTCCCAGCTTTATATTTTCAAACCCAAGTACGTTCGTTCATGTCCGTCGGTCAACCCGGCCTGACCCGCAGACATTAATTTTAATATTTTTTAAATTAATTTTAGATAAATTAATTTTTTTTTGTATATATTATTGTTATTGTATATAAAAATATTAATTTTTATATATTTATTATAATTTTCGGGCCGGAACGGGTCGGACAAATTAGAAACCCGAGCACGGCCCGGACTGGTTGCAGGTTACAATTTCTTAACCGGGACCCGGCCCGTTCTATGTTTGGTCCGCACAAAATCCGGCCTGCCGGATCGGGTCGAGCCGAGTTGGATCGAGTCGGGCTGGGCCGGATCGAGTCGGGCCGGATCGGGTCGGGCCGGACACCACCTGAATCGCCATCCGTATGCACCAATACCCGATTTTCTTTCGAACTAACACCAAATTGGCAGTCCATAATGGAAATGTAGACACTCGAATATATTCGAGGTTTGATAGTCGGTCTACTTCGGCCACAATTTCCTCTGATTTTTCAATTGAAGAAAGTTATTCTCCTCTGAATTAAGGGTAAGAAATTTGGATTTACTGATATCTTGTAGCATATAATATTTGATGGTATCCCTGTTACATCCTCTGATTTTCAACCAAACACATCACAATTGGTAGTAAAATGATAAAAAGGTCGTTTAAAGACTTTCTATAAGAGTTTTTCTGATATTTAAACTCCTTCCCTCAACAAGTTCTAACGTTTTCATATCCTCATATGGAACTACCAGGCTTGGCGACTCGCGAGGTTCGTCGACCCCCTCTACATCGAGCAAGACCTCTTTTGATTGTTATTTCATTTTGAGAACAAAAGATCTGACATAAAACTCCCCATAGATTTTATGATCCTCTTTTATGACTTTCACTTTATCATTCACTATCTATAAAAATCACTAACGTATTGCCAAAGAAATCATATGCATCTTGGCAAGCAACGATCTCCCTAATATCATATAACTTTCAACCACTATAAAAAATTGCTCAATTTTTCTTGTATTCTCCTTTACCTAAATACACATCGACTACCATTTTTACCAAGGATTTTAGCATATTCCCTTGTAAAAACCACTATATTTTTATCATAATTCTGGTAAGATGGTGGATTATTTATCTGATCAAAGGTACTTATAAATATTATATGCGTAGAACTATCGGTATCTATATGAATCTTCATAACATTTACCTCGGAAATGCAAGTATTCATTAATATAATTTCTTTATAAGGTCCGTCCACTCCTCAAAGGCCATCATCGGTATACATAATCGATAAAAAATAGCCTTGATGCATATGAGTTCTTGTTTTGCCACGGTACGACTACTCACACTTTGGTCCATGTTTTTTCTTGGAATATTTAGTGATGTCGAACGAATTGTCTCCCTCAGTGATGGTCATGAGTATATTGGTTTCATCAAAGTCCAACAAACCATCATGATAAGGCTCGACTAATACTTCAAGAAAATCTTAAATGACCATGACACATTCTTATTTTGGTTGTGTTTTCAATGAGTCGCGCCTCTTATGATCCAGTTTACTTCAGATTTTACTTTGTTTTATACTCATAAAGCTTTATTCATTAAAAAAATCAATCGAATTCCCATATTCGATAAAGGTTTCACTTTCTCCCCTCAAAACCGTATAATTTCAAATATAATCTATATGTCATTTTGATACTTATAACTGTATGAGCCTCGATAAATTTTTTTGGAAATATACCAAATCATTTTTTTATAGAATGTGTTTATGCTTTATGCGGCTCAGTATTTATTTTTGAGGTTTTGGACCCCCCACCTACTTGTCCTTTTGGGAAGTCTGGTTTATTGGTTTCCCCTTGGGTTCCAAAGGCCGAGGCCTAGAAAATGCATGGGTGGCCAAACTTACTTGAGCAATTGGGTTGGGGATTATGAGCTTGTTGGTTGGGAGCCGAGATTGGTTTATAGACTACCATTTCCAATGTCACAGTTTATGTGAAATGGAAATGTTTGTTTGGTTCGGCCTGAAGCCTAATGTATACTTTCATTTTGATTTTGATTTTACCTGGGAAATAATGCTTTAAAAAACATATCTTTCTTCTTCATCACTTCTTCAACTAGTAGCCCCGACACAATTTCCAATCTAAATGAAGTATATGTCCCTACTTTATGAAAATTATCAAAGTTATTATTAGTTTGCACGAAATGTTGAGTATTATCTCTTAATATCTCATTTAAATCTTGTTTGCAATACATGATGTAATTTGTATCCCATTAAATAACCATACTTCCAAAAAACTGGTCCATAAGAAAATATAGTAGTGCCGAGAAGAGATTTAAAACGAATATTTCCTTCTCCTCGCCGTTACTAAGAAAAATAATGAGGTGAATTAGTTAAACAATAAAGGTAATTGAGGGAATCAATAAGAAGATGGATGAAGCAAAAGGAAATCGGCAGAGACCTTATAGTACATACATACAAAGCGACGCTAAAAACTACTAGAGAAGTAATACCGTTCACAATGATATATGGTGTGGAAATAGTGGTACCAATAGAGATATCTACACTATCATATAGGGTAGCAATAAAAAACTAGAAAAATAATATCCAAATAGAACAGAGGCGGCAAACTTAGTTAGAAAAAAAGATGATCAATACACTCCTTCAGTCAAGAGCACTACAAGGTATTGACGATATATATAATTATGAATTTTGGTTATATATATTCAAGCTAGGGAAAAACGTAACGAGAGGTACATTTCTGCATACACGTGAAGAAATATATTGAAATAAAACCGAATTTGAGAATGGTCATTTATGATCAAACAAAAAATAAAGCTAGAAACATATAAGTTCTTGAACGAAAAAGAAAACCAAGCCCGACAACCCTGGAACATAGACAGTTTGAAAATATACCGTAGTCTTAAAGACTAAAGGGATAGTATTTTACTACTCATGTCAATAATATTTATTGAACTATAAGGATACACTATTTCCTCCTTCGATGGCGCGAGAATATTTTAACGATAAATTCAGCATTAATAAAAAAAATTCTTACCAACAATTTGGTTCATCTATTATCTAATATAGCACGAATAACAAATAATGTTATAGAATCTAAATCCGAAACACAATGAAATGTTGGAGAATTCTTAAAGCATAATACAAAAATAGTAAGTCTAAAAATGCATCAAGTTATAAATACTAAATAATATAACGAATGGAAAATATATCCCAGAATAACATAAACAAAAACAAGGCCATAAAATAAACAACTTTTACAAATAAAAGATTTATATAAATAAAAACATCCAAAAACAAAAGGGCATAAGGAGAAATCAAAAAATTCATAAGTTAATGAATCCGCTTCAGATGATAAACATATCAACTGGTTGTAAAATTCCTTAGCACATGATAATATTAAAAGGACAATAACCAAGAACTAATCCACATTAAAAAATATATTTTCTTAAAAGAATGGAATACCCCTCATAGAGAGTAGTGCAACCTCAACATACTTGGAAAATTCTAAAAACGATTAAAGTATAGAACCATGTTTTCTTAAAAAATAATTATCAGCCTATTGTACCGTATCAGTCAATAAAAAATAAAATATGTGAAATATGTCTAAAGAAAAAAGGCTTGGTGATAAAAACAAGTATCGAAAAATATCTTATAAAATACAACAACAATGTCTTCAAAATATATAAAAATAAAAAATAAAAGCCTTCCAATTCATACGTAATATAACACCATTCTTTGCCACAACGTCTACTATAATACCGCCAGAATGAGGCATTAACATATCAAATATTTCTTCATAAGCATCTAAGTTTAAACCATGAGACATGTCAGAAATATGAACACAATTCCAAAGGTTACAAAGATTAACTTCAGAGAACAAAGTATGAATATCTAGGATCTTCATACTACAAGCATTAACAATTGATCTCCAAATAGCGACATTAAATTGTTTTTCCATACACCACATTCCTTTATTCAATCTTGAAGTTTATGAAATAAACCTGATCATGCAGTCTTGTAATTAGAAGACGTAGTAGTTAATCACACTCGAAGCTCAAAAGTATAAGTTTTACGAGTCAAAAATTGTATGTCAACATAACACCAAAGTTTCTGCAAATCACAATGAGCACAAAAAAATCAGTAAATTTAATTTTTAAAGCCCTTATCACTTCATTATGCATCTACATAAGTTTTTTTTAAATGAGGAATACAAATAACTTCTCCTCAAATCATCACAAGTATGAAGTGAAACGCAATCCAACTGACTATCAACCCAAGATTGAAATTGTAATTATTTACGAGTAGTTTCGAGCTTTTTAGTCAAAAATTGCTTAGACTGGGTATATTTATCTAAATAAGATTTAAGGTTAACGCTTCTCTCTAAGGTTATGTTGTTCATTATTGAAAATAATATCAACATTTTCTGTAATCCCACCCATAAAATATTCAATTCCAAATGAAGAAAGAAATTCTCCAACACATACTTTATCTGATGCATAATCATGAACAACAAAGCCTTGCTCTTTGGTGGCCTCGATAAAAGAAGTCTCACTACCTAATCCATGAATATACTTAGTAGCATCAGTAGAGGAGGAACAAGTGCGAATTGTAGCATGAAGTTTTTTCTTTTTATATGAATTCGTAGCTCCCTCAATATTTGGAGTACCCACATCAAAATAAAAAAAAAAAATTTCTTTTGCCGAAAGACATAGTAACTATAACAATAGATTGGCATTCATAAGAAATAATAACCTAATCTTGTGGCTTAACAAAAGAACAAGCAATAGAAATCTTACTCTTTTGAAGAAAAAACCATTGCCATCAACTAAATTATGGCAGGAGCGTTCTTAATAACATTTTTTTTATTTTTAAGAGAAGATTTGAAAACTCTATTTTAAGGAGTAGCTTTTCCAATAATATCAGTACTTGAAGAATAAGGAATATAAACGTACCCCAAATTTCTAAACCATACCACATTCTACTGTAAACAAAATTAGAAGGAGTGAGAATTTAAAATATTAAGAGTTTGAAAACTTCTTAGCTTTCGCCATCAGTTAGTTTTTAGCGTTTCTTTTTCCATGGGTAACAAGTCGGTCGGGGTGTAAATTAAATTGCAAAAAGAAGATCAATAATCAAAATAAAAAATAGTAAAAGAATAAAAACCTAAAAACCTTACGTTACATGGACCACACTCTAATGAGTGGGGGAATAGCCGGACCACGTTTTGTCTCTAAATTATCAGAAACATAAAAAACTTTATTCTTTTGACTCTTGTTGGTAGAAGGAAGATCAATATATAAATTTGGAATTTTTTACCATGTCAACAAAAAAGAAAAAAGGATCGGTCGGTTTAATATTGGATTCTTAGTAAGAAATTCATCTATTCTAAAGCAAGGACTAAGTTTATGTACCAAAATTATAAAACACATAAGTAGCCTCCAACAATTTCAAGAAATTTGGGAAAGACAAATATGGGTATCTTGAAAAACTTAATCAAATCTTCACTTAAAGGGAATTAGAGACTTTGGTCTCTGTAAAACACCAGAAAACAACTTCATCATTAATAGCATGAAATAGAGTTCTCCTAAAACAAGGAAATCTAACAACAATTCATATAAGAATACATCATTTAACGCGCTTTTTACTACACTTTTTGTTAGAAAATTACTCATAATCATGTTTGGTCGCCTCCTTCATCTTTTTTGGAGTCAAAATACCCAGACTTGCACGAGGAATATATTTTTAAGATAAAGAGACACCTTACAAATTAGCCTTAACCCTAGAGGAGTCACTTATGCCAACAACAGTAGAATCGACAACAGATACAGGGGTAACAATATTATAACCATATGTTTTCCCCTCAACTGTATCAACGTTTCTTTATGAAGCACAAATACGAGCTAGACGAAGAAGTTCAACAATTACTCTTCCGGCAGGAAGAGCACCATGTTCTATATAATATACCCTGGTATCGAGAATATCATAAGCATTATTAACTCATTATGGCCTCTCTATTTCAAAAATTAAAGTTTGAAAGACCATAATAAAATATCAAAATAATTAAGATAAAGATAAAAAAGAAGCAATAAAGAAAAAATAATTATTAAAATTATATAAAGTTATGTTTCTCGTATAAGTCGATAAAAATAAAGAAAGTAAATCAAAAGTCATGATAAGGGCAATCCAAAAGATGGCACACATACCTATAAAATAAGTAGTTAGACTACACGCGTTGATCATTTTTAGTAGTATTATATAAACAAGTTAATAGAACAAACTATTTAATTCCAAATGTATAATTAATTGAAAATATAAAAGAAATGCATATACTTTTCAAACAATATGTCAAGCATAAAACTATCTTATTCATAGTTATAATTATATGAAGCTAAGAAAGACAAAAACTGTTTAGGTTAAATAGGTAAAGAATAAGCTTTAAACCGCAAATCGAAGATTTTTAGAAACCCAAAGGAATCAATTCATAAGATTTAAATTTCAATCGTATAATTACTTTAGAGTAAATATCATGATGAAATTAATCTCTCAAATACGAATCCGTAGGGACTCAATTCCAATATTATTTTTACTTAGAAGCAGAATAAGTGTCTACAATGCAAAGGGTTAAGTTAAATTAGGACCCGTTTTTGTTATAATGAGACCCCTCTATATAAAGGGGTTTCAGTTTGAATTTTTTTTTTGTTCTTTTGAGATATCATTATAAAAATAAATATTCTATACATATTTTCGAAAGCAAATATATTTTGTTTTAGTTGCATAATTCTCTTTTTGATAGCATTTATATTCACTATTCGAGAAGCACTAAGGGGATATGTACAATAAGAACATAAGTTTAACATATTTCGAATGTCATATTTCTTCCATCGTTTTCCATTAATGGTTGGGGGAGGGGGGAACTGGGATACATATGCATAAATGGTAGAAAAAATTTAAAAATTATTAAATAAATAAATTCGAAGCAACAATAATAAAAATTGAGGCATAAATGAAAAAATCTGAAGCAAAAGTAAAACAGACATAAGAAACAATTAGGGAAATACAAAGCAACAATGAAGAAAGTCGAAGCAAAAGCAAATGAAGTTGAACCAATAATAAGAATCTCACAAACAACAAGGCTCAAAACCGCCATTAACGATAAATTAAAGCCTCTAAAAGAAATAATAAAGATCCAACAACATTCAAGCAGAGAGATTGAAAGAGAAATTATGTTTCTAAGTTAATCAACGATATAATAAATAGGGAGCATAAGTTTTGGCCAAGATCATAAAAAACTTCAACAAAAAGACAGCTTCGAAAACATAGAGCTAGTCTTTCTTCGTTTCTTTTATCAAGACTAGGAGGACTGATGATAATAGCGTAATTAGTCAATCCCGAACATGTCGGCTCATAATCTTATATAGTAAATATCTATTTAGACTAATTGAAAGATACATGTAATTACATATCTCAGTTGTTAAAAAAATATCTTTAATTTTTTTCCATATTTTAGAAATTATTTATTGTAACACGATTTATATATAAATAAATATTCAACTTCAATCAGTAAAAATAACATGTATTCATGTTTTTCTCTATTCTTTAACTTGTTTACTTTTTGCATCATCTATTTTTACAATAAATAGATCGAATCTCCGGTTAAATCAAACTATCCAAATTAATCAACATCAATACGTATTTAATTACGTATTTAATTAATATTATTTAATTATTTATCAAATATTTATTGCAATTAAATATTTTATAAATATGTATGGGTACTCGTATTTGAAATAATTTCTAACTAATAATTTATGTTGATCAATAGTTTAATATTTATAACGAATCAAATTATATAATAAAATAACGTAGAAAACTGCTTATTTGAGTTGATTGGTTAATAAATGTTTAAAAAGAGTTGAATGAAAATTAAAATTTTAGAGATGAGTATCTAATTCCATACTTAATTGTTTTAATATTGAAAAGAATAAACTACTTAATTCATCTCTGCACTTGTACCGTTCGTCTTACACTTTAATTTTGTACACAAATTTGTTATTCAACTAATAGATGTCAGATAATTAAATCTATCTCTCTGGAACCAGCCAAAATTATATATTATATATATTATATAAAGTATTTTAACAATATAGAGTTTATAATAAAGAACAAATAATCTTCTTGATTAATACTAATTCATCTTCCCAAGACACATGTAAACAGTAAACGCAAACTAATTTCCACTAAAGATCTAACAGCCATCTTCAGTTTTTCTGAACTTTTCAGTCTCACAGTTAGACTTTTTGTATATAGAATTCTAGAGTCGCCCAAAACTAGTTGGCAATTGGATTATTTATCTTGGATATACATTGAAGATACTTGTCCACTTGGCTTAAACATCAAAAGCTTTTAATAATTATTGATTCACGGCCGAAATGGTCCAACTAAAATTAATTAAAAAGTTAGTCTTCCACCCAATCTCTTTGGAAGCATGTCCAAATTATGTGGACAACGAGGACCCCCACCACCTACCATGTTACTCGTGTATATAAATTAATTCTCATACATCGTAATTTGTCACCTTTTTTAATAACTATTACTCCATTGTTTATGTGATGCGATAAAATCATAACGATGCATTTGAAAAATACTTTAAAAATAGATAATGAATCAAAACCGAATATGGTAGACGGGAATGAAATATCGGTTAGTTAAATGCAAAATTAAATGTTTGAGTACGCCAGAAATACTAAGTAACATAAAAAGAGTTATAATAAAATATTAATTTTTTATAAACAAAATTTAATTTTTGTTGATAATAATTGAGATGAACTTTATATTATAAATAATTTAAATTACATAAAAATACTATTACATATAAACCGTGAATATAATGTATTTAGTTAAGCTAATTATGTTGGTAAGTTTTTTTAGTTGGTTTCCCTTATCAATATTTATTCGTATTTTTACGGATGGATGTGTCTAATCGAAACGCAAAATAGCATGAATGAGTTGGTGAACATCTTTAGGTGGATGGAATAAGTTAGGAAATAACTGATGTGTTGAAGAGTTTGGATCAAACTCTCAAAATGCATAACGACGAAAATTTAATTAGCTGGTTATAATTTTGAGGCGTAAAAAATAGAGTAACATGCCGCGTTGAAAGACCGACCTAAAAAATCAAAGGTGATCAACAGATTCAAAAATACCAAAAAAAATTGTAGCAGATGAACTAAAAAATCATCGCAATTTGTTGAAAATATTTGGTCTACTGGACGTATCACAATTTATCGAGGTCAAAACGTCAGCCAACATTATCGGATATTCTTTCTGTATCATAATATTAGACGTTTTAGAGAATAAAACTGGGTTCATAATATGTGTCGATTTGTAATTCCAGTGCATAATAAATACTATTATTTTATTTTCTACCTATAACTTTTGAAGGTAGAGCAACTTTTATTAACTTTTGTCCAATCAAATTTATTGCATTTCGTTTTTCAAGAAAAGTTAAAGTATAATTATGACACTTATTAAAATGTGTGAGGCTACCTAAAACGTCTAATATTATGATACATAGAGTATCATTTTTCATCTGAAAGTGTGCCTTGTAAAAAAGGATCTGAATTGTACATATGGTTACAACACGGTTCAACTTTATGTCTATATGATCTTTTTACCTACCAATTAAACACCGACATATCAAAATAATTAAAAAAATGCTTATCTTCTTGTATGAATAGAGTTCTTATGCATTTGATCCGGTTGCAAAGTTTTGTGAATAAAGATTAAAACTCTTAGTTTGGACCTAATTTTTCAAACTGCTTTACTTACTTAAAAAATTAACATATTTATAACCTTCAATGACCGGTAGAGTTTAATATTAATTGCAGATACTAAAAGTTTGATTATTATATTGAGTTAATTCTATGAGATTATTAGGTTGCGTTAGATTCTCTAACCTAATCAAAGTGATAGTCAAAACGACAACTATTCTCCTTTATTTGGGTAACCAAGCTGGAAGTTGAGCGAGAAATCGTTTTAGCGGACAAAGATGCGTAGGAGTCTCATATGTAAATTAACTCTCTTGAGGCAAGCAACACGCATTCAAACAACTAAATTACGTTTTGAACCAAAACACTCTTCTCAAACTGTCTAATTGGTTTGAGGTGCATATCAAAGAACATATTTGATTAAAATTGTTGGTCTGAATATAATATATATGATGATCGTCTGAATAAATGTCAAAGTCAAATAATTCTAAATGCTACATGTTTGCTTGTTACCATGATTGTTGGGTCGGAACAAAAGAATTTTATTTTCTCATGGAGTTTATTATGTCAATATCTACTTTAATTGCGACACTGAGAAACCCTAACTACTACATGTCTGTGCATAATGAGTATAAAGTCATAGTTGACTTACCTTTGTCAGAAAAGAACTGGAAACAGTTTTTCATTTTTATAAATGAGAATTAAAAGAGCAACATGAAAGGATAGGGGTCGTTCTATGTCAAGATTGAAGATTCTTAAGTAATTTTCAAGTTAATATTGTTTGACTAAGTTGATTACGAACGAACCTCTATTTTAGCCTTTTTTTTCCTTAACAAAAGGTACTAGAGGATATCAAGACATCCACTATAATGCCAAACATCATTTCATTAATATTATAACAATTTTTGGATATGTGGAAGAAATCCTTCCACAATCTTCTAAATTATTATAACTATTTCAATGCCAAATTTTAACTTCATGTTGCGAGTCAAAACATCTCTCCCAAATAGGTGTTATGAGGTATTTCAAGGGTGGGAAACTTTAAAATATAGAAGATTTTATTCAAGATTAGAAGAGGTGTGTTACATAAACATAAGGTGGAATCGAACGAGGGAAATATCACTCATATGGGCGTTTAATTGTTAAACATATATGGAAGCGGCAAACCAAAAAGAAATAAACTAATTGCCAAGGGGAAAATTTGAGGGTTGAAGCATGTTTAGGCCAATGGGTATGATATTTTATTGGAAGCAAATATAGAAAGACTTGAGGTAAAAATAGTTAATGTCATGACTAACAAAACTACAATCAAAACTTATAAACCATGAAAATATGTCCAAGTAAGTAGATGCGAGCAGTTTGTCTAATCCAAAAAAGACAAAAAACAAATAGTCATCCAAGAGAGAAAAGAGGTTGGTCCCAATAGTTTAAAGTTTCTCTAGTCTTGTATATATTGATAAGGGTGAGATTTATCCAAACTACGGGTTGGATCGGTAGAATATTGGATGTATTTGGCTTTATATAAGTTTTGTAAAATAGACCCTACAATTTTGTAACATTAAGGGTATTTCATCTAATAAATAGTAAATATGTTTAAGATTAGTAAAATAATAAGGTAAAATGGTCATAAGTAGACCAACCATGTGGCCCTTAGGCCCACCACCATTACTATATAATGGAACATTTCCTTTTTGGGGAAAAGTGAATATTTATTACTTTATTTCCACTTTTGGTAGATTCTCTCTAGTATTCTCGTGTTTCTCTCTCTAGAATTATATCTCGAAAATATTTTTGACTCGTTATTCCCCCCCAGATAATTTTGGAATCATCATTGGCTACCACAGTGGAAGACTTCTCGTACCTGGAATATACTTCCAAAACCAATCAAAGAAATCTAAGTACTTTTGAATAATTTTTAGGAGAAATGAACACCGACATGCAGGAGGAGTCTTCAACCAAGGTTGAGAGTTTGATGACTGAAGCAGTATACGATGAACAACGTTTCAAAGAAAAATAGTTCAAAAATAAACGATCAATTCACTAAAGAGCAGTTCGGACTATCTAGTCTAGTTGCATACCAGAAGGAACTGCTGGAGGACATAGCTAAGCTGAACGCTGAGAAAGATGCAATGATGGTTGTTAAAAAGATCTTATTTGAGGTTAGGAGAGAGTTGTCCTCTAAAGAAAATGAAATTAAGTGTGTTCGTCGTTTAAGAGAGAGGTGTGATGAAGTAATACACCGAGGTCGTTATGTTTCTAATAAGGAGATAAAGATGAGACGCCACTATAATTCTTCGGAGTTGAGTAGTGATTATATTTACGACTGAGATGAATTTTCTTGCCTAAAGAGAGATCATATGCGCAAGAGGAACTATTGGAAATAGAGATCTAATAAATGTTCGGGTTATCATTATAATCCCATCGCGGTAGGAGTCAACGAAAGGTAAAAAATAACACGGAAAAACTAACACCAATATATGAGGCCAAGGATAAACAACAAACGACTGCCCATATTCCATTCATTTTGGATAGTCAGAGCTTTGGGTACCGAGTGAGTACCATTTTGGGAACCCTTCCAACGAGGATCTGTATACGATGGCTAATAAGGGCTCTAGGGAAGTTTATATAAACCAGGCCACAACTGGACATCATTCCTTTTGTGTGCTGAAATTTTATTTGGACGCATTGCAAACAGTTTTGATATTTCCAGGCTAGAAACGTTCGATGGAACCTAGAACCCGGATTACCATATCGAATGGTTTACAATTTTCATGATACATTTTGATGATGATGACAAGTTATTGTGTTGGGTATTCTCTCACAAAGAATGAATAAGAAGAGCCGAGCAAAGGCCTTAAAAGAGCACTAGGCGCAAGTGGGGCGACATCTCCTACCTGAGGTCTTAAACGAGCAGAGACTATCTAGACAAAATGACGTGGTCATACCGAGATTTATGAATAATAGCCATCGGTTACCGATGCTAGCAAGGCACGAACTTGATCAATGCATAATAAAGGACACTAAAGAGATTCAATAGTCATTAAAGACAATTAATGACCATAAAATTAGTATAACTTATCACAACTTAAGTGATGACCATAAATATAAATCCATGATCATATTTCATGTAATTATGTATGCAGTGGGAGAGATAAACTACACTTTGTAATGTATAAATATGATCCCAAATGTGTAAAAATTTATCTTTTCTTTTGCATTTAATTAAATTACTACTTGGCAAATTATTTATGAGATTTTCCTCTAAAAAATTATATAATTCAACAATGTGATAATTTTTCCAAAACAAATAAAAAATTGATGAAATTGGTAAAAATGTAAACCTAAAAAAACTAAATTAATATCAACAATAAAATTAATACGACATATTCCTTAGCCAATAATTATCAAGACATCGCATATAAAGTTAAGGAGGTGCGAGAATATTATTTTCTAAACACTACATCATTAAACATAAGTGATGTCTTGATTAGAAATTCGCTAACATAATAAAATCTGAAATACTTACTAGTTAAGAAGGATATTTTGTTAATATTTATAATTTTTTTATAGAAAGTTCTAAAATTAATTAAGAGAAACATACAATAACGTATATCAAGCTAAGGATAAAAATAGATTAGGTGTAGTTAAGAGGAATGTCGTTAATTGATCTTTCATTACTAATTATATTAATATTTTTAAATGTGGAATGAGTAGTATTTGGTTTTAATAGACTTCAATTACTTAATAATAAGGATTATGGATTTTTTTACAATTAGCGGAAGAGATGGTTGGCAATATATCCAATGTTCCAAGTATATGTGAAAGTTATCATCTAATATAATTGATGTGAAATATACAATTCATATTTTTGGATATAATAGGGTTGGGAAGAACATGGTTTGTAATGATTGATGTGGTTTATTTTTGTTTGAGGGTAATCTCGTAAAATCTTTTAGATGTTTTATGGAATTTAATGTTTAGAGTGGTGAGTAGAGAGATAATTAAGCTGTCTACTAGTAATAAATTTTGATTACCTTCATTAATAAAAGTGGTTGAGGTATTTATACTTAATAAGTGACCCATTGGCTTATTGGGTTGGATCGTGAAGTCGGGTCAAGTTTAAGGACTCATTAGTAATTTGGCTTGAAGTGACCATCAGCTAGCTTAGTCAAAATTTAATACATTTTTCCTTTCGGAACTTTATTATAGTGGTTTGGTCCAAATTTCCCATCGGAATTTTAGCAACTTCTTTCAACATAAGAAAGTACTTAACCAATTGTTCTTTCCTTGCTTCATATTTTCTCTGAGCATGGTGAATAAGCAATTGAGAATCACTCATTAATCGGAATCTCTTAGCCCCACATAGGAGAGCCAACTTAAGACCAGCTATGGCTGCTTCATATTCAGACTCATTGTTAGAAGCTCTGAACCCAAAACATATGGCCTGATATATTCTATCACCATACGGAGAGGTTAGGAAAATTCCAGCTCCACAACCCATAGTTCTTGATCCACCATCAGTTCGAACTACCCATTTCTTCTTAAAACGATTTCCTGATTCATGTCCGGAAGATCTATCAGCATGAAATTCTACTAAGAAGTCAGCCACTGATTGGGCTTTAATCGCTGTTTGAGGGGCAAATTCAATATCGTAATCACCCAGCTCTACTGACCACTTGGTCATTCTGCTTAATACATCAACTTTCTAAAGAACGTTTTTTAAATGGAAAGAGGTTCGAACAACAATAGAATGAGCTTGGAAGTAGGGTCTCATTTTTCTTGCTGCAATTACTAAGGCCAACGCCAATTTTTCCAATCTCAAATATCTTCTTTCAGCATCCAACAGACTCTTACTGACGTAATACACCGGCTGAGAGTAATTGTCCACCTCCCTCACTAGCATAGCACTTATTGCATATTCTGATACAACTAGATACACATAGAGATTTTCCTCTTGGACATGTTTAAAGAGAGTTTTAGGTGAGTATAAATGTTTCTTTATTTCAATAAAATCCTGGTCACACTGTGGAGACCAATTGAAGTCTTTAGAATTTCTCAATACTTGAAAGAATGGAGCGCATTTGTCTGATGATCTTGAGATAAATCTGTTCAACACAGCCAATTGTCCTGTCAGCCTTTGAACTTCTTTAACATTCCGAGGAGGGTCCATTCCTAGTAAGGCATTAAGTTGATCTCGATCAGGCCGAATTCCCTTTTCACTTATTATGTAGCCCAAGAAGTTTCCAGATCGGACCCCAAATACACACTTCTCGGGGTTTAACTTTAAATTCACAGCTTCTAAATTGGAGAATGTCTCTTGAAGGTCAGATACTCATCCAAGCTTTAAACCATCAAATAATCTATGTAGACCTCCATGTTCCTGCCAATTTGATTAGCAAAAGCTTTATTCACCAGCCTTTGATAAGTGGCCCCAACATTTTTCAATCCGAACGACATCACCTTATAACAATGAAGACCTATGTCTGTAATGAGAGTAGTGTGATATTGATCCTTCGGGTCTACTTGTATCTGGTTTTACCCTGAGAAGGCATCCATTGAAGGACAATAGTTTATTTCCAGATGTAGAATCCACCAACTGATCAATCGGACGAACAAAATAAAGATCCTTAGGACAAGCCCTATTGAGGTCAGTGAAATCAATGCACATATGCCACTTGCCATTCTTTTTCTTAACTAACATAGGGTTGGCAGTCCACAAAGGGTACTCAGATTATTTAATGTGACCCATCTTGGTTAACCGTCAACTTCTTGAACAATCACATCTACTTTTTCCTTAGAAAAAGACCTCATTTTTGTACGACTGGTGCAATATCACTCCGGATTGACAACTTGTGTGAAATAATATCTACTGGTACTCCGGTAACGTCATTATTGCACCATGTAAAAACATGTTGATTATTCATTAAAAAGGATAGCAATCGGTGCTTCAATTCCGGTGCTAGCTTAGAACCAATCTTAACACTCTTTCCCACTGCGAGGGAGTAAGTTTCAACCTCCTCAATCGGTATTATAACACTGGGAGCCTCCCTGGGATCATCAGTTTTATTCTCCTCAGCAGAAGGCTCCAGTAGCTGTTAATCTTTGTTAATTCTAACTGCCCCCAGAGTTTTTGGGGCAAGGGATGTTGCATAGCATTCCCTTGCTATCTTTTGACTGCCGTGGACAACACCTACTTGTCCCTGGACAACATATTTCAAGCATTAGTGGACCGTAGAGGCCACATCATACATTCTGGAGAGTCAAGATCTCCCAAATATTGCATTGTACAATGTTGGGCAATCCACCACAACAAACAACACTCGCACCATTTTTTTAAAAGGCCCATTGCCCAACAATAATTCCTCTTCGAACTTCCCGATCACATCTATAGAACTTCCTGTGAAGCCTACAATGGTTCTGTTTGAATGTTGAATAACTGATGGGTTTTTCATTTGTTTGTAGGAGATTAAAAACAAGATGTTTGTCGAACTGCCCGTATCAATCAGAATTTGACGTATATCATTCCCCTCTATTGAAGCCCCTATTGCCACTGCATCCTCATGAGGTCCTGCAATGTCTCTCAGGTCTTCCTCATCAAAAACTATAAATGGGGATGAGGATTGACACTGATAGGTGGACATCCCACCATCCAACTGGGTGGCCAAATTGTGAACATGCCTCTTCCTTGATGAAGTGGAAGGTGCAGTCACTGTATCTCCTCCAAAAATAGCTAATGATTCAAAAAAAGCTCATGAGTCCGGAAGCGGTCTTGGTTTTGTCTGTTATTACCCATGTCTGATTTCGACTCAGATCTAGACCCAAATACTCAGAGTCTAAATCAAATCTTTCAACAATCACCATTGCACCCTCTTGTGTAGATGTCCCAGGATTGTTCGAAGGACTTATCCGGGGAGCATTGGTTTGCGCATTATCTGGTCTACTTCCACTTTTATTTTTAACGCAGCCCCCCAACTTTCCTCTTTCAATGAGGTTCTGAACCTCCTGCTTAAGTGCTATACAATCCTGAGTATGATGGCCTCTGTTATTGTGATATTGACAAAAGCGAGTGCTTCAGTTTTCTCTGGAGGGAGGACTGCAAAGCTACTAGTTTTCTAATATGCACCTCATTCTTAGTCTTGTCATAAATCGTAGCCACACTCTCCCCCAACTCAGTGAAACACTCAGGCTGAACCCAGGGCCCCTTCTTACTTCGGGTTTGTTGGCTCTGAGTTTGGTTGGATTAATTTTGCCTTGACCGGTTAGACCCATGTCTGGTATCATTTGCCTTATAATCGAATTGGTTAGTAGCTGGAGGAGTTGATGTTGTAGTGGTAGATCTCACTTGACGGTGTACTCTTTGTTTCTTGATCTCTCGATATTGATTTGTTTTCCGACTTGATTCAACAAACCACCCTAGGTTGTAGCCTTATTCCGAGTTACTGAATGGCTAAATTCCCTGGATTTAGACCTTGCCTAAGGGAAGAAATTGCAACTTGTTCAAAGCAATCTGCTAGCCTATTCTTTGTATTCCCAAAACGATTTATGTACTCCTTTAGGGACTCGTTTGTTCCCGAACACAATGGATAATGGTGTCCCCATTACCCTTAAGTTCCTTACTTCCAAAAAAATTTCTCTGGAAGGCAACCCAAAACGTATCAAAAATTCTTATATCTGTCAAAGTTTGGGAGAAATCCCTACACAATAGCTTGTCATCGTTGTCAAAATTCATCATAAAGTTCTTGAACTGTTCTAGATGGTTGTCCGGATCTTAACTCCCATCGTATTTCTCCATCTTGGAGATATCAACCATTTTAGGAACATGTTCGGAGAGTATTTTTGCAGACAAAGGCGATGGCCTCCAATTTTTGCTGCGACTAAAAATGGTATCGTCATTAGGGTTTGCAAAAATACTCAGTTCGGACTGAAAGGCAAAGGGATCAATCAGCAACTGATCAATATGCTTGTGAGTTGACCTCTTATCGTGGTGCCTCTTAATCCTGCCATGCGTATCCCTCTTGCTTGAAGGTTTTTTAGTTAACATCATTTTCTTATTAGATCCTCCTTCATCACTACTTGAAGATAATGATTCTTCAAGTTCTGCCTCATTTGACAAGCTGCTGGAGGACTCAGATGCAGAACTCTCAACAGGCTTGGATCGGTGTGTCTTTTTTGAGCTGAGATGAGTTTTCAAAGATTGCTCATTGTCTCTAGGATTGTCAATGTGATGAAGTACTGACGCTTCGGATTTCTCCTTAATTGTTTTTTCCGCTTGTCTTATCGCTCTCAACGCCTCTATTTCAGCCCTCATCTGGTCTCACTCCTCGATGGTATATTCCTTGTTTTCTCTTGCACCTTCCACCTCTGGGGGTGGAATATTATGCTCATTCGGATCCATCCGAACTGCTTTGTTTGCTGGTTTTGAATGTGAAATACATGCACCGTCGTGCTCCCACTGTGGTCGTCAATTTTATGTGGTTTATTTTTGTTTGAAGGTAATCTTGTAAAAGGTTTTGGATGTTTTGTGGAATTTAATGTTTAGAGTGATGAGTAGAGAGATAATTAAGCTGTTCACTAGTAATAAATTCTGAATACCCTCATTAATAAAAACAGTTGGGTATTTATACTTAACTACTGACCCATGGGCTTATTGGGTCAGGTCAAGTTTAAGGACCCATTAGTAATATGGTTTGAAGTGACCAACAACTAGCTTAGTTAACATTTAATACATTTGTCCTGTTCGGAATTTTATTATAGTGGTTTGGTCCGAATTTCCCATCGGATTAAGTCTAGGCACGGTAGCTCAAATATCCAAACTCATCAATGGTCAAACTGTAACTTTTTCAATTTTCACACAAAAATACTCTAAAAGATATAAAACTTTATACAGTTTATGCGAGTTGTTTTCAGATTGGGGAATACATTTATGGGGTATAATTTTACGAGTAAGAATTTGAAGACCAATTGGATTATAATCATAGATTTCAATATAGTTACGAGTCTAGAAAAAACGATTAAGTGAAAAAAAAAAACTAAAGAAAAATTATTGATATGATTCAAAAGTCTGAATTATCGATGATGGGTTTTCGGGAGGCAACTCAGCAAGGATTAGATTACAATCTACTTGTAATTAAACTATCTCTTAACAAAATTAAGAGCTCATTAGATTTTTATTTATTTATAGTTAGAAAAGGAAAGACTTTTCAAAGTGGTGGAAAACGTTGGAGAAAATATTTCACGGGGATGTCTATTAGAGAAGTGTGCTAGGTGTAGGCTAGAAGTAAGTCGTCAACAAAGAGACTTACCGATAAGATGGACTTCTTATTTTATTGGGTTCCTGATTTAATTTTCCTAATTATGTGGGAAAATACATATAGTACTTAACTTAATTGGATTCCCTATTTATGATATTTTCTTTTTTGAAAGATTAATCATTTTCT
The DNA here is from genome assembly GCA_036936605.1 of Limnanthes douglasii subsp. nivea. Classification (NCBI taxonomy): domain Eukaryota; kingdom Viridiplantae; phylum Streptophyta; class Magnoliopsida; order Brassicales; family Limnanthaceae; genus Limnanthes; species Limnanthes douglasii. The sequence goes on along the minus strand of JAUPFV010000004.1, from coordinate 171,040,900 downwards.
TATAATTTTTAATTCATGAGATTTAATATGGAGCATCTGTTAAATACAAAGCTAGGTTCTTCTCTATAATCTATAAATAGAATAAGGAAGACATGGGTTTTAAATGTGGTAAAACAAGCAGTTGAGAAACGAGTATGTATTCTTTAATTGAGATAAATCTTTGGTTGTTAGAGAGATATATGAGGTAGGAGAGATAAACACAAGAAACTCTTGATTCATATTTGGTGTAAATAATTTCTGATCAAAGGGTATTTTGAGAAAACGTTTTAGGAATTTAGTATTTAGAGTGAAATATAGAGAGATGAAAGAGGTGTGTACTAGCAGTGAATTTCATCACCCTCATAAATGAAAGTAGTTGGGGTATTTATACTTGTTTAATGACTTGTGGGCCTTCCGGGTCAGATCATGGGCTTGAGTCAAGTTTAAAAGCCCATAAGCCCAAGATAGGAAATAACTAGCAACCAGCTGAGTCACGATCCACTTGGTTGTACTGTTTGGTGGGGCATGGTACTGGATATATCCGAACTGCCCTTCGGATATATACAATAGTCAGTGTCAAAGAAATCTGACCTCATCAGTAGCCCCTTTAGGTCTTGCAAAGATACTTTGCAAGAGCTAATTCGAAAAATAAAACTTAGTATGTATCCAAGGTGAAGTCTGATTTGACGTTGCATCTGAACTAAATCTTGATCGGATTTGAAGAGATTAATTTACATTTAGGAATTCCAAAAGTCAGTTTATTGAAGTAGGATACGTGTCGCATTTTGGTTTGACCTTTCAGCCGTTTTTTCTGGCTAAAACGTAACTTAGAAAGTAACACTCGTGCTTATTAGCCCCTAATCATTATTTTGATTGATTAATTTTCCCCTAGGTGAAACTCCCACATCTCTCATCTCCATATAAACGAGTTTCACTATTTATCTCTTTGAGAATACAAAAATTTCAAGAGAGAAAAAGCTTGATAATCTTTTAAAATTGTGTCTGGGTAGATTATATGTTCACAGCCAGAAACGCATTGGTGAAAGGAGGTTGGCTAAACTTATCCGATTTGTAAAGAGCAAGAAGAGAGGCAAGAATTGCAAGTGGACTCTCTGCCTCTCCTGGTGGAGAAATCAGTCAAACAAATCCAAACACAGACAAGAGCTCATCATCATCAAAAACATCAAAAGTTCGAAAACCATCTTTTATCCCAACCCTGTCTCCTTTAGACTGAGGGTCTTCAGTTCAAGAGTCTCAAAAACCTTTGCCTAAAGAAAAAGTGGTTTCCAGTGTTAGGAAACCTTCAAATTTTCTGGCTATGGGTTCAGATGCTGAGAAATATATCCCTCGAAGGGTGACTCGCCTTTCAAAAGCCACCCCCCTTCTTCGAAACCTGCTAGTTTGGAGACAATAAAGTCCCCAGCAGATTCTAAACCGTCCGAACAACAGTCAAATGTAATGGAGGAGACCGTGGAGGAAATTATGGAAGGCACCCCCTTTGAGACGTCTAGAGAAACGGAAGACAACGCAGTAGATCATACAAATAAAAGAAAAGTGGGTATGCCTAACACTGAGTCACTTTCGGAGCGCCTGGAAGGAAACTTGGGGCCAAACTTTCACAAGGTTAGTGTGAAGTATTTAATAGCTTTTCAAAATATTTCTTATGTATACACCCACACTGTTGAACTGGATCAGATCCGAACAAAATAGAGCTTTCCTGATTTCGTTAAGGTGAGAATTCCAATCACTCCGGAAACCTCCATGAACTGTAAGTCCCATGAGTTGGTGGTATATACCGAAGTGCTCAATTAGGGCCTTCGGTTTCCTTTGGACCCAGAAATAGTCAGATATTTCAACCTGATAAGGTTATGCCCAAGTTAGCTGAGCCCAAATGCATGGTATACTTTGTTGGCTGGTGTAATGGTATCTAGACTGTCAAAAATTCCCCTACCCATGGAGAAATTTGTTGCTGTGGCGAGTCTATGCAAAAACCACCATATCCCTTTTTACCATTACCATATGGGCAATGACTACAAGGTGGTAAATGATCTGTTGGAGTCCGAGAAGATATGAGGGACCTAATTTCTTTTTATCAGTGGAGCATGGGAGAATGGAAGAAAGATAAACTCCACTACCATTCAAAGTTAGCTAACTAGCCGTTGGGAAAGTTCAAGTAATATATGTTCGTATTTTTTATTGAACTCTAGATTTTATGTTAATATTCTGAACTGACTGTTGTGTTATCTTGTAGTATTTTCAAAAACGTTTCCAGAGCACCTAAAGGCAGGCCAAGCTACGTGTACAAAGTTGAATGAATGGGCATTGGAGAAATGGGGATTGGTTTTCCTTAACTGTTTAACTTCTGGAAACTTTGTAAGGTCTCACCGATGGAATACTACGGGGAGTAGAGACCTTACTTGAGAGCAGCTGACCACTCATCCTCCAACAGATGTTATTTTAAAGAGAACTGAGGCTAAGGATGGACAACTTAACTTGCCTTCCCAGAACAAAGCCCGTAGTCACATGGACAAGATCAAGAACAAAAAAAAAAGAAAAAAAACTAAAGTCGACTAATCTCATCAAGTCTCCGAAGGGGTCGGTTCAGAGAATCAATGAGGAATCCACACCTCTTTGTTAGAGGCGGTTAAAGCCACAGTAAAGGAAACTAGTGGATCAGATCATCCACCTCAGATTATAAATAAAGATCACAAGAGGCGTAAGGAGGGTAATGACCAAAGAGTTGTAAAGAAGAAGAAAAGTAGTTTGTGATCATAGATAGTACTTTGTCCTACTAAAATTCCTCCTCCCATTCCTACCGATCTTCCTCCACAAGAAAATATTCCTCCTAACCCTCCTTCTCTAACATTCCTACTAGTTGAACAGCCAACTACTAAAGGAGATGCTAATCTGGGTGAATTTCAAAACATGTATTTTAGTGATCTTGATAAAGATGACTTTGAACGGACTTTTACTCATGCCATTGTGGCCAATGTTGTAACCTATAATGGTGATTCATACGAGGTATCTAGTGAAAAATATACTCTGACCCATTTCCTCGTGGGTTATATCCGTCCAATAGTTGATCTAAAGAGGTAAGTCAAGGAACAAGCAACGAACATAACTTCCCAACCACAGAAAACCAGATCTTGAAGAACGATCTCTCCATTTCTCAACAAAATATAGAACCCTTAAACAAGGAGAATGAGGACTTATTAACTGAATAAGCCAATCCAAGAGTGCTCATAAAGAGCTCCAGACCAAATATTCTGGACTGGAAACTTCTGCCTCTATTGAGATCAAATCCTTGAAGGACCAACAAGCTGCCAATGACAACATTATCAATACTTTATCCGAAGAAAATGATACTTTATGGAAGCTTCTCAAGGAGAAGGAAGATGATAATGCTTCTTTCGTAAGCAAAAAATCCCAAGAGATAGCTGCAGGAATAGAAAAGTATGCTGTCAGAGTGGTGGATTCTTTGAAGAAAAGAGACGATGGGGTCAAATTAGACATAGTTTTGCTATTCCATGAAACTTTTTCAAAGAGGACCCTTGGTCCTTTGTGGAAATATGTACCGTACGAGGAGATCCCTTTCCATACCATGGTGGATAGTGACAAGCATGGTTATTCAAGTAGAGAAGATTCTGATGAAAGAACTTGTGAGAGTCAAGCGTTGAATTCAAAAGTCCCAAGAAAGGTGAAGGTGATGAAGAAACCGGAGGGAACAAGCCCTAAAGTTGTAATGTTATGTTATGTTACGGAACTAAAGTCATTGGACGGCCAAGATATTTTGTTGTGTTTTTGTACTCTTGTTTTACAAACCAAAGTCCTTGAATGGTCAAGGCATTTTGTGAATTGTGGGTCGGACTTGTTCTGATCAAGTTAAATATCACATCTTTCTTTTGTATGAACTTTATTGTCTTCTTATAGTTAACATTCTAAATAGTTTTCCATATTTCCAATTTGTTTAATAAATGTTTAATAAGCATTGAATGACTCCAATCACGAGTGTTTAATAAATATGATCAAGTGTTTAGTAAATTCTAAATTCGATAAATATTTACAAGATAGTTTTATTCTAAAAATAAACTGAGATTTTCAATATTCCATGGGTGCTTCAATAATCTGCTCTCTTTGTCTTGAAGTTTATATGCCCATGGCTTGATTTTCTCATATATCACATAGGGACCTTCCCAGTTTGGAGCCAGCATTCCAAATTTATTTTCTTTAGTGTGTAAAAGGACATTTCTCAAGACTTTGGCTCCCAATTGAAAATCTCTTCTTTTAACCTTGGATGAAAATCTGCTTCTCATCAAACCGTGATAGTGTGTTGTTCGTAAATATGCTTTGACTCTTCATCTTCAATCAAATTCAGTTGATTCCTAATTTCCATATCATTTTCTTGTTCGGAATACCTTTGAATCCTAAAATATTGTAAAGTAGCTTCTATGGGTGTGATTGTATCCATCCGTGTAGCAATCCAGGGAGTAGTTCGGTAACCTCACAGTACTTCTTGCAAATAACTTGGCCACTTTCTTGCAACTCCTTTCAAATTCTTTTTCAACCCGGAAAAGATCACTTGATTAGCAACTTCAACTCCTATTAGCTTGAGGGTGTAATGGAGAAGAAAAACATTGTTGAATCCCTATGGAAGTGCAAAATATCTTCATGACATTATTATCAAATTGTGGCCTATTATCTGTAGTAATCTTCCGGGGAACTCCAAATCTGCAACATATGTTGGATAGAATGAATTTTATAACCGCTTTAGAAGTGGTTCCAACTAAGGGAGCTGATTCTATCTATTTATAGAAACAATCAATTGCCACTATTATTTCTCGATATCCACCGGATGTCATGGGAAGAGGCCTGACCAAATCCAACCCCCACCTATCAAAAGGTATTGGTTCGGTTATGGACTCCATAGGAACTGCTGGCACACGGATTTCATTTCCATATTTCTGGCAAGGATCACACCTCTTGACCATATCTTTGGCATCTGCCATTATGTTTTGCCAGTAGTACCCTGAATAAGACTCTTCTGGTTAAGGCCTTATAGCCACAATGTGCAGAGCCTTCTCTATCGTGTAGTTCAGATAGAATATTTTGGGACTCTTCAAATCCTAAGCAATGCAAGAGGGGTCTGCTAAATGATTTCTTATAAATAACTTATCTTAATACCTAGGAAACCACGAGTCTTATATTTAATTTTCTTCGCATGGCTTTATCAGGAGGTAAAATTCTTTCGAAAATAAATTGAAAAATATTGTACCTCCAATCTTTGGGTTGAATGACAAATACACTCATACTTTCTTCATTATATTTACCATTTTCTTGGCTTGAATCTATTGATGGAAACTCTAATATCAGAATCCATGGGTAAGATTTAGAATAGGCCATGGTTCTAGAGAGTTAGCCAAAGTATTCTACGATCTAGGGACATATTCATATTGGATATTTTTGAAATTTGCAGCAACTTCTCTTAATATGAGCAAATATTTTATCAATTGTTCCTTCTTTGCTCAGATTGCCCCTAGTCATGATGCATAAGTAGTTGGGAGTCACTAATTAATTAGACTCTTTTTGCCCCACATATAAATGCTAGTCTGAGACCGACTATGGTTGCTTCATAATAAGATTCATTGTTAGAAGCCTTTAAACCAAAACATATAGCTTGATACACAGTATCACCATAAGGAGAAGTTAAACAAATTCTAGAACCACATCCCATGGTACTTGACCCATCATCGGTTCGAACTACCCATTCTGTTTTAGACTAGTTTTCTTATATTTGCACAGGGGGCCTATCGATATGAAATTCTACTAAGAAATCGGCCACTGATTGAGCCTTAACTGCAGTTCGGGGCGCAAAATAAATATCATAATCACCCAGCTCAACTGACCACTTGATCATCTTTCTTGATATGTCAGCCTTTTGGAGAACATTCTTCAAAGGAAAAGATGTTCGAACGATAATTGAATGACCTTGGAAGTATGGTCTCATTTTTCTAGTTATTATTACCAATGCCAAGGCCAACTGTTCTAACTTCAAATATCTTTTTTCAGCATCCAACAGACTTTTTCTAATAAAATAAACCGAACGGGGGGAATTATCCACCTCTCTTACTAGTACAGTGCTTATTGCATACTCCGATACAACTAAGTTTATATATATTTTTTCTCCCCCTGAATAGGTTTGAACAACGTCTTGGGTGAAGACAAATGCTTTTTTATTTCAAGAAATGCTTGATCACACTGCGGAGACCAATTAAAGTCTTTGGCATTCCATAATACTTAGAAAACTTTAACACACTTGTCTGATTATCTTGAAATAAACCTTTTTAACACAGCCAAGTGTCCGATTAATCTTTGAAATTCTTCAGTGATTTGAAGAGGGTCCATAGCTAATAGAGCATTTAGCTGATCCGGATCAAGATGAATCATTTGCTTGCTTATAACGTAACCCGAGAACTTTCCAGATCGGACCCCAAAAACACATTTCTCAGGATTTAATTTTAAATTGACAGCCTCTAAGTTAGCAAACGTTTCTTGAAGATTTCATATGTGTGCATTTTCTTCAAGCTCTTCACCATCATGTCATCTAGATAAACTTCCATATTTATGCCAATTTGACTAGGAAAGGATTTATTCACTAACCTTTGGTAGGTGGCCCCATCATTTTTTAATCCAAATGACATCACTTTGTAACAATGAATTCCTCTATCTGTAATAAAAGTGGTGTGATCTTGATCATTCCGATTTACTTATATTTGGTTGTACCCTTAAAATGCATCGATGAAAGATAATACTTTATTCCCAGAGGTAGAGTCCACTAATTGATCTATCCGAGCAATAGGATAAGGATCTTTGGGACATGCCCTATTAAGATTAGTGAAGTCAATACACATGCACCACTTGCCATTTTTGTCTTGACGAAAACAGGGTTGGCAGTCCATAATGGGTACTTAGATTCTTTGATGTGGCCCAGTTTGGTCAGCCAATCTACTTCTTGCACAATAACATCTGTTTTTTCTTTGGGAAATGACCTTATTCTTTGCAAAACAGGTACAACATCAGTTCGTACTGACAACTTATGACAAATCACTTCAGCAGGCACTTCGGTTACATCATCATTGCACCATGCAAATACATGTAAATTATCCGATAAGAAAGTCAATAGCCTTTGTTTCAAACTTGGTGGCAGCTTAGTACCAATTTTAACATTTTTGGATTTCAAATTCTTCTATAGGTATTATAACAGTAGGAGCCTCCCTTGGATCATCAATTTCATTCTCATCGGTGGAAGGCTCCAATAGCTACTATTCTTTGTTAACTTTGATTGCCTCCAAATACTTCGAGGCAAGAGCTGCTATGTAGCATTCTCTAGCTACCTTCTAACTATTTTAGACAACACCTACTTGTGCCCCCACAACATACTTTAAGCACTGATGGACAGTAGAGGCCACAACATGCATCCTGAAAAGCCAAGACCTCCCAAATATAACATTGTAAGAGGTTGGGAAGTCAACCACCACAAACAACACCTTCACCATTTTTTTAAAGGCCTTTTTCCCAACAATACTTCTTCATCGAATTATCCAATCATATTTTTCGAACTCCCAGTGAATCCCATAATAGTTATGTTCGAACTTTGAATAACCGAGGGGTTTTTTCATCTATTTATAGGAATTTAAAAATAATATGTTTGTCGAACTTCCTGTGTCAATCAAGATTCGACGTATATCATTTCTTCCTATTGATGCCCCTATCACCACAGCATCTTCATGAGGTCCTGCAATATCTCTCAGGTCATCCTTATCGAAAACTATGAAAGGAGCTGGAGTTTGGTACAGATGTATGGACATTCTTCCATCCAATTGGGTGTTCAAGCGGTTGACATGCCCCTTTCTTGAACAACTAGAAGGTGCGGTCATAGTATCTCCCCCAAATATGGTTAAAGACTCAAAATATTTAACCAAACTCGATACAGGTGCAGTCTTGTCCACTATCACCCCTACCCGATTTCGACTTGGATCCGGATCAAGGTTCTTAGAATCCACATCAAATCTTTCAATAATCACCATAGTATCCTCCTGTCTAAATGTTCCAGGAGTTACTGAAGGGGTAGTTTAGGTCATATTGGTACTGGATGGTGTATTATCTAGCCTACTCCTCCTTGTTTTTTAACATAGGCCCCCAATTTAGCCCTCTCGATGAGATTTTGCACCTTTTTTTCCATGATATGCAATGTATCATGCCCAAGGTCATTATGATATTTACATAAATGGGTACTCCAGTTTTCTTTGGGAGATTGTAATGCGTCCGGCTTTCTAAGGTGTACTTCATTTTTACTTTGTCATATATCATAGCCATACTTTCTCCTAACTCCGTAAACCACTCATGCTGAATCCAAGGTCTTCTTTTATTTCTGACTTGCTGGTTCTGGTTCTGGTTGGGTTGATTCTGCTTGGGCCGATGAGATCCATGTCCAGTTTCCTTCGATCTGTAACCGAATTGGGTAGTTGTTTGAGGTGTTGATGTTGTAGCTGTGGATCTAATCTGGGAATTCACTCTGGATTTCTTAGTCTTTTCAATATTAATTTGTTTCCCACTTGATTTAACAACCCTCCAAAGGTCATAGCTTTCTTCCGGGTCACAGAATCAACCAAGTTAACCGGATTCAAGTTGTACCTGAGACATGAAATTGCAACTTGTTCAAAGCAATCTACCAACCCATTTTTTGTAATTATAAACCTGCTAATGTATTCCTTTAATGACTTGTTCGGTTCATAGGCGCAATGGATGATCGTATCACCAATACCTTTTAACTCTTTGCTTCCAACAAATTGCCTCCGGAAATAAACCCAAAATATGTCAAAAACAATTATAGATCCCTGAGGGAGACTATTATACCATTTGAGGGCACTTCCCTTGAAGGTTTAAGAGAAATCCTTACACAACAGCCTGTCATCATTGTCAAATTTCATCATAAAGTTCTTAAATTGCTCAAGATGATTGTCCAGATCTTTATTCCCATCGTAATTTTCCATATTGGAACTATCTAATCTTTTAGGACAAAGGTGATTGTCTCCAATTTTGGCTACGACTAAACACGGTATCCTCATTCAGAGTAGCAAAAATATCTGGTTCAGATTGGAAAGCAAAGGGTTCAATTAGCAAACGGTCAATATGCTGATCAGTTGAACCCTTCATTTTCCCTTGATAATTTTTGAGCCTGCCATGTCTGTCCTTTTTTCTTGAATTCTTCTTGGTCAGTCTTATTTTTTTCTTTAATCGTTCTTCATCACTACTAGATGATACTGACTCTTCAAGATCCGCGTCATTAGAGAAACTGCTAGAAGATTCCGACGTGGAACTCTCGATCTGTTTGTATCGATGCATTTTCTTGGAACTGAGATAAGTCTTCAGGGACTGCTCATTTTCACCGGGATTATCAGTATGGTGGAGATCTGACTCTTTTTTCTGCTTGCTTTAATGCCCTCAACACCTTAATTTTAGCCCTTAATTGATCACGCTCCTTAATAGTGTACTCATTATTTTATTTCGTCCCTCCCAGCTCTGGAAGTGGAGTATTCAGTGCATTTGGATCCATCCAAACTGGTTTTTTATTACTGGTTTTGAATTTACAATTCAAGCACCGTCGTCTCCCACTGTAGTCGACAATTTGGTGTGGATAATTTCTGATCGAAGGGTATTTTTGGAAAGAGTTTTAGGATTTTAGTATTTAGAGTGAAATGTAGAGAGATGAAAGAGGTGTGTACTTGTTTTAAATTTCATCACCCTTATAAATGAAAGTAGTTGGGGTATTTATACTTGTTTAATGACTTGTGGGACTTTCGGGTCGGATCATGGCTTTGGCCCATGATAGGAAATGACTAGCAACCAGTTGAGTCATGATCCACTTGGTTGTACTGTTTGGTGGGGCATGGTACTGGATATATCTGAATTTCCCTTCGGATATATACAATAGTCAGTGTCAAAGAAATCTGACCTCATCAATATTCTTTTGTAATCCATGAGTTATTTATAACAATGAGAGTGATTGAGATTTTTTTTGTTTGACAAATTATTCCTTGTAACCTCCTTGATAATAAAACAGAGTATTAATCGCATGTGGACGTAGAATTTCTTCAAAATCTGAACCAAATAAAATTATATCTTGTGTGATCGGCTTACTTTAAGTTTTCATTTACGGTTTGCATCAAATAGGTTGGAAGTTCTTCTTACAGGAATGATATCCCAACAACTGTTATGGTGAGTATGGAACAACAAAGAAGATATATAAATTAATTGACAATTAGAATGGGAAAAGAAAGATCTCACATTGAAACCGAAAACCATAAAAGATAGGTTATATGAAGTTTAATCTAGAAAAATTCAACATATAGATGACTTTAATGTCTGAATAGTTAAGGTTAAATATTACCTAGTACATAAAGCACTACTTGATGCTACTGATGAGAAATCTATAAGGGTTGAGCTCGTAGTACTAGCTAAAGCTCATAGTGCCCTCATATTGAGATTTGGAGTTGAAGTGTTGTGTGAGGTATCTGAAAAGCCCATTGTGTTGGGGATTTGGAATTGGTTGTAGGTGATTTACATAAAAAAAATCCTTAGTAAACAGATTGTATCTCAAGAAACAGTTGTACACACTATCTATGGATGGTAGCAAAGAGAACTGAATACATGTAGATGACTAAAATAAAATCATAGTTGAAGTGAATATAATTAACATTAAGGTGGACGAAAATGACCAAGTAATCATCGTACTAAGTTTTATGTCAAAGTGTCACTTTGTGGAAATCATGTTCTATGATAAATAGTCGTTTACGATGGTCGAAGCAAATAGCACCTTAAACACAAAGGATCTTCAAAAGACGGCCGCTTGAAAAGTTAATTCTGATAGTCACCCTCTGAGTGTGAGGGAAAGGTCATAAAAGAAATATTCAAGTCAAAAAGAGATAAAAAAGACTAGGATGGGTTTTATAGTGCATGTTGGACGTGCAAGAATAAAGGGCATATTAGTAGGAACTACCCAAAGAAATGAAAGGGAAATAATAATCTAAAGACCGAAGCCGGAGATATTGCAATAGTGTAAGATGATTGTGACTACGTTGATGGTTTAATGGTTGTTTCTTCCTACAGGTACAATGATAAATGGGTGTTGGATTCAGGTGCATCTTTCTGCACGACTTCCAATAAAAATTGGTTTTAAAGCTTCTAATTCTTTGAAGGTTTACGGGTCATTAGAGGGAATGATGAATATTTTGTTATCAAAGTAGTATGCACTGTTCGGATCAAGTATTCTACAGGTTTTGAGAAAATGATTAACAATGTAAGGTATGTACCCAAAGTTAAACGCAACCTTATTTTTATTAGCATGTTAGATGATGAAGGGTTTACCTATAGAGGTGGAGATGGAAGACTTATGGTCTTGTAAGGCTCATTTATTGCTATGAAAGCCTATAACACTCATGGTGTGTTAGTTCTTGAGGGATCTGTATTGATAGGGGGTATGTCTAGTATAAATAATAATTCAACTAGGTTGTAATATCTTTGAGTAGGGAATTTAAGTGAAAAGAGCATAGGAAAACATAAAAAAATAAGATTGTTGGATGGAAGCACACTTCAGATGTTAAGTTGTGAAAGTTTGTGCCTAGAAACTATACAACCAAATCCATGCTTGAGTATATTCGTTCAGATCTTTTGGTACCAACAGGGGAACCTGTTAGAGGTGATTTAAGGTATTTATGTTGCTGATAGATAATTATTCCAAAACTTCGTGTGTTATACTTTTAAAAACCAAAGATTAAACATTTTATGCTTTTAGGAATTGAAAGACTTTAGATGAGAATCGTACTAGGAAAGTGTTGAAAATGCTTCAAAATAATAATGTCTTGAAATATGTGAACATGGAGTTCACTTGAAATAGTGCAAAGCCTGACATTGCTAGACACCAAAGCGTGAGTGGGACTCCCTAATAGAACAAACTTGTTGTAAGAATGACTCGAACCTTGTTGGAAATTGTTAGGTGTATGCTTCATACAGCTAGAATTGGCAAAAGATTCTAGGGAGAAGCCGTGACTACGCATGCATATATCATCAACAAGATTCCATATACAACGTTCCATTTTCTTTATCCTCAATAGAATTGGACTGCACATAAACCTCAATTGTAACATTTTAGAGTGTTTATAATGTGTTTCCTATGCACATTTGAAGCCATACAAACTTTGGTTGAGGGAATCAAAATGTTTGTTCATCAGTTATTCCAACAGAATAAAATGTTATAGGTCGTGGTGCCTTAAGCCTAGACATCAGAACATTATGATAAGCAGTGACATGGTTTTCAATGAGGAGGAAATGAAATTGAAAAAGGTGGTGGAGACCTAACCTTGTACTTTCAAGAAAAGATGTAAAGTTGATGATGGCTATGATCTAGATGGTGAAGTTGGGGATGCTTCTATCGAAAATGATTTAGGACTTGGTCCAGCTTTGGCTCATACATATGAATTTCAACCAATGCATATGCTTTAAGATGGTCAAGGTTGTGAGGTTCAAAGGCCTTCAGATGATTAGACTAGAGAGCCATATGATATTGACAATAATCAATTAGAGACAAATAAAGACACGAGACCAAGCAGGCCATCGTTAAGGTATGGTTTTCCTAATGTTATATTTTTTCTCTGAAACCCATGAACATTCTCTTGAATAATAAAGTTATCACAATGCTATGAAGAACAATGGTAAATACTATTGCTAATGGTCATAAAGAAAAATCTGAAACCTCTCAAGAAGTTGGCACGTGAATTCATGTAAAGCACCCAAAGGGTCAAAAGCATATTGGGAGTAAATGGATATTCAAGAAGAAACCAAGTTTTCATGGTATTGAGTTACCCATATACATGTATAGTCTAGTGGCTAAGGACTTTATGCAAAATTAGGGTATTGATTTCGATGATATTTTTGTGTATGTTGTGAAATAAAACTCAAGCAGGGTTCTATTATCAATTGTTGGTAGGTTTGATCTAGAGTTAGATCAAATGAATGGTACTACTTGCACATGCATGAATATTTGAAAGAGATAATCTACATGTGCCCACCGAAGGAGTTTGAAGAAGGGAAGAAATATCATGTGTGTTTGTTGAAGAGGCCTCTCTACGGGTTGAAACAATCATTAAAGCAGTGCATAATAAGATTTATTTTATGAGATCCATCAAGTATGTTTGTAGCTGCTATGAAAATTATGTTTATTAGAATTCGAAAACACACATGAAGAGACAAGTTATATTGTTGTTGTATGTTGATGATATCATAATAGTTGGAAGAGATAAGATGCGGATTGAAACGATGAAGACTTAGTTGAAAGAAGACTTTGAGATGAATGGTATGTGAGAGGCTATGAGGATACTTGGTATTGGCACGATGAAGAATAAGCGGAATGGATATTTAATCTTATCACGAAAAGAATATATATATATATATATATATAACTCATAAAGTAATTTTGTATATATGAATCCAAAGGGGTTGGAACTTCTCTTGGTCTCCAATTCAAACTTAGTCTCACTCAATCACAAATCGAAGCTGTAGATAAGAAGTATATACTAGAGATACTTATGGCTATATTATTGGTAGCATTATGTATGTTATGATTTACACAAGACGTGATCTTTCCTATTTCTTAAGTGTTTTAAGAAGATTCATGTATAATCAGGGAAAATTGCATTGGTGTGCACTCAATTAGCTCATGGGATACTTTAAGGGTTTGGTTATTGTAGGGTTTTGTTAAGATCAGAATTATACGGGTGATATAATGATGAGAGGGTATGTGGACAAGAATTATGTAGGTTATCTTGATACAAAGAAGTTTACTTTGGGTTATTTGTTTATTATGCTTACAGACGTGGATAGCTGAAAGTCTTGCACATAGAATATCATTACGATGTCATTTACGGAAGATGAATATACAGATGATATGGAAGCTATAAATGAAGTTATTTGACTGAACGGATTATTGAGTGAACTCAATGGTATGCAGCAAGATGTGATTCTGTTCTGTGATAATTCTATTTCCTATCATTTAATGTAGAAGCTGAAGTTCTATGAGTAAAATTAATACACACATATCAAACTGCACTTCATCCAGTACGTGGTGGAGAGAGAGCAAGTGAATGTAGCTAATATTGCTAGCAAGGAAAATCTTTCAGATGTTTTGATCAAGGTTTGATGATTCCAAAGCTCACACAATTACATGAGAATTTTGCAAGTCTTAGATGCAAGTAAGTTGGTCTCTAAAGCGTAGACCAATAGGTGTAACAAATTCTAGAGTTACTATAAACCTAAGTGGAGATTTTTTATGCGTATCTTAGAAGTAAGTCATCAACAAAGCGATTTTCCAATGAGTTAGGTTTCCTATTTTTTGGGATTCGTATTTAACTCGATTTGCTATTTAACTAGGTTTCATATTTAACTAAAACATTGCGTCTTGTTCTTAAGGTTTCATATTTTTATTATTTTATTTTTTAAGGATTATGACACAATTAAAGTTGATGATTAATGGGATTTAATCTCAAGCATCTGCTGAAGAATTATGGGTTTTTTATAACCATTGGTTAAAGAAGTTTAATTCGGAGCGTCTAATCAAAGCATAAGCTAGGGTTCTTCTCTAGAATCTATAAATAAAAGAAGAAAGAGAAGGTTTTAAATGTGGGGGAACGAGCAGGTAAGCGGCAAGGCTGTACTCTATAAGTAAAAAAAAATTATTTTTAGATAGATTAGTGAGGTATGAGAGATAAACACTGGGAGAAAACTTTAGATTCGTATTCCTTTGTAATACGTGAGCGATTTGTAAAAAATAGAGTGATTGAGTTTTGTTGTGTTTGATTGAGTTTTGTTGTATTTGATTGATTCTTCTTTGTAACCTACTTCATAATAAAACGAAGTATTTTTTTTCTCGTGGACGTACGATTTATCACGATCGGAACCACATAAAATTTTGTCTTGTCTACTTAGTTTATTTTACATTTTCTTTTATTGTTTCCATCGAATAGGTTTATTTTTAGAGATATAATTTTCCAACAAAGTGGTACAACAATAATTAAAAAAATATTAACATCTTTATAATTTGATGAGTCCGAATTCGAAGTGCCCCCCGGAAGGGCAGTCCAAGGTAAAACTCCCCGTAAAATTCGGAGAGACTCCAAGCATATTAATTCGAACAGGACTTTTTCACCGGACAGATAATTTCGAACACTATAAACCTAAGGCAGTTCGACCTATGACTAAAGTACTAAAAAAACCTAAACACTATCTGACTAAGCTACCTGCACATCTGCTTAAAACTTGCGGGTCTTTTAACATGACCCGGGTCCATTAAACTTGACCCGAAAGCCCATAAGGGCCCAAATTTCACACTATAAATACCCAACCACCAGCATTAACTATGGGTAAGAAAAATTAACTGCTGCCAGGCTGCTTAATTCTCTCTCCACCCTTGAAACACCGTGAAACACTTTGAAACACCTTTAAACACCACCACACCACCGTGAAACACCCTTACACCGCCTTAAAACTCCACTTGAAATTACCAGTCTACCCTCAGGCTACTTTTATCCACACCATAATTAATATAGACAAATATGTGATACAATTAAAGGAACCATATAACATTTTTTTAGTGAGTTAATTCAATTAAAACCTTAAAAAATAAAGCAGCTAGAGGAAAAACTCCAAAATAATGTTAAAAAAGGTTTTTTCTTTAAATATTGATGGAAGTGTTTCATAAAAATTAATAATAACTCAAAATATTTCCATACTAAACTATTTATTACAAAACAACACATATGAATATATCAATTTAGGACCGATAAAAAAACTTAAACCTAAGTGGAGATTTTTTATGCGTATCTTAGAAGTAAGTCATCAACAAAGCGATTTTCCAATGAGTTAGGTTTCCTATTTTTTGGGATTCGTATTTAACTCGATTTGCTATTTAACTAGGTTTCATATTTAACTAAAACATTGCGTCTTGTTCTTAAGGTTTCATATTTTTATTATTTTATTTTTTAAGGATTATGACACAATTAAAGTTGATGATTAATGGGATTTAATCTCAAGCATCTGCTGAAGAATTATGGGTTTTTTATAACCATTGGTTAAAGAAGTTTAATTCGGAGCGTCTAATCAAAGCATAAGTTAGGGTTCTTCTCTAGAATCTATAAATAAAAGAAGAAATAGAAGGTTTTAAATGTGGGGGAACGAGCAGGTAAGCGGCAAGGCTGTACTCTATAAGTAAAAAAAAAATTATTTTTAGATAGATTAGTGAGGTATGAGAGATAAACACTGGGAGAAAACTTTAGATTCGTATTCCTTTGTAATACGTGAGCGATTTGTAAAAAATAGAGTGATTGAGTTTTGTTGTGTTTGATTGAGTTTTGTTGTATTTGATTGATTCTTCTTTGTAACCTACTTCATAATAAAACGAAGTATTTTTTTTCTCGTGGACGTACGATTTATCATGATCGGAACCACATAAAATTTTGTCTTGTCTACTTAGTTTATTTTACATTTTCTTTTATTGTTTCCATCGAATAGGTTTATTTTTAGAGATATAATTTTCCAACAAAGTGGTACAACAATAATTAAAAAAATATTAACATCTTTATAATTTGATGAGTCCGAATTCGAAGTGCCCCCCCGGAAGGGCAGTCCAAGGTAAAACTCCCCGTAAAATTCGGACAGACTCCAAGCATATTAATTCGAACAGGACTTTTTCACCGGACAGATAATTTCGAACACTATAAACCTAAGGCAGTTCGACCTATGACTAAAGTACTAAAAAACCTAAACACTGTCTGACTAAGCTACCTGCACATCTGCTTAAAACTTGCGGGTCTTTTAACATGACCCGGGTCCATTAAACTTGACCCGAAAGCCCATAAGGGCCCAAATTTCACACTATAAATACCCAACCACCAGCATTAACTATGGGTAAGAAAAATTAACTGCTGCCAGGCTGCTTAATTCTCTCTCCACCCTTGAAACACCGTGAAACACTTTGAAACACCTTTAAACACCACCACACCACCGTGAAACACCCTTACACCGCCTTAAAACTCCACTTGAAATTACCAGTCTACCCTCAGGCTACTTTTATCCACACCATAATTAATATAGACAAATATGTGATACAATTAAAGGAACCATATAACATTTTTTTAGTGAGTTAATTCAATTAAAACCTTAAAAAAATAAAGCAGCTAGAGGAAAAACTCCAAAATAATGTTAAAAAAGGTTTTTTCTTTAAATATTGATGGAAGTGTTTCATAAAAATTAATAATAACTCAAAATATTTCCATACTAAACTATTTATTACAAAACAACACATATGAATATATCAATTTAGGACCGATAAAAAAACTTTGTTTGAAGATGATAAAAAATCCCAAAACAAATGCTAAGCTACTATACTTTCAATTTTTAGGATTTAAAGCTTCAAATAGTTATAGGTTTCTGGCAGAATGTTAAAAAAATCAATCAGTTAATTCAACTAAAACTCTACAAAATTTAAAACAATTAGAGGCAAAATCCCACAGAATATTGAAAAAACAATTAAACAAAAAATCAATGAAAAATTTTCATAAGGAATGTGAACTCAAAAAGTTTCCATACAAAAGTATCTATAATTAAAAAACGCACATGAATATATCAACTTTGGACCGATAAAGGAACGTGTTTGAAAATTATTTAAAAAATCAAGCAAAAATGTTAAACTACTATACTTTTATTTTTAGGATCCAAAGCTTTAATTAGTGATAGGTTTTGTGTAAGTAATTGTTAATGCTAATTCAACTTGCAATAACAATATGTTGATAATTGCAATGGGCAAAACTAAAATCAAAGAAAAAATGTTTGATATGGATAAAAGTTTTAGTCTCTGTTTATATGGTTTTAGATGAGGGTTTTTCATATTTTTTGACATGTGATATAATCAAACATATATATGACAACATGAGTAGTGTTCAACGTAGTTCTAATATATGTAGATTAAGTAGCTATTTGGTCACATTAACTCCAAAATGTACTAATCCAATATGCTCGAGAATTGTCACTTAATTATTTTATGTACATTTATACAATCTTATTATCCATTTTATCAACGATTGACTCTCTAAATTATTACAAATTCATATTAAAGAATTTATTTTAAAATTTTGCTGATATGTGGAAATTATTAAAAATACACTTCAAACATTTTAATATTATAAAAAAATATCATTATTGTGTAAATATTTATGTTGTTTCTAAAATTAGAAAAGATAACTGATTCATTATCTCGTTTTTTGAAGTCAATATGCAAAATGCTATGGAATTATTTTTGGTATATGAAATTACAATTGACTCTTATTTATAAACAATTTATGAATACTTCTAAAATAATACAATGAAATATATGAAAAATATATTTAATATATTTTAAAGGTTTCGCAAATCTACTTGCATAATATTTTTGTTAGGTCAATGAGGACCATGATTATTCGTATTTTTCCATAAAATAAGCAATATGAGCTCTAAAATAATAAAATAAGATGATAAAGTTGAATGGATTTCTAATAGGGATGGTACATACGTGTTTAGTTTAGTGATTGGAGGAGCAGACTTTATCATACGACAACATGGGAAATTATTTTTTAGGTTAGATTATTTTATATAAAAATGATTTTAACCATTAAATTTATAATTTATATCTTGCTACATTTACTAATAATATAACGTAATGTGCGACCTTATAACAAACCAAGAATTAGTAAAAAGGTGTTTGAATGTGATGGGTGGACCATTATACCTCATCAACTTAAATGAATCCTAAAACTTGAATTTTATAAAAATTATGGTATATTCAGTCCTAAACTATTGACTTATGTTCATATTTAAATTCGAATCAAACCTATCAAAATGTTAGTAGTGAATGTAGTTGTGGTTCAAATTGTCAACGAAACTACCATTAGATAATTTTAATAATGAATGAATAATATATTTATAATTTTAAAACTAAAATCAATGGATATATAAAAACTTCTAAAATTGAAATAACATCTAAACATAATAGCTTGAAATTTTTTATTACATGTTTAAGTGTGCCTCAGTTTTATTAAGCAATGACAATATCTTATTGTAATTGTTAGGGTGGCGACCAAAGTCCCACATCCCACATCGGTTAAACATGGGAAGGATCAATGGTATACAAGTAAGAACATATCTCAGCTAGTATGAGGCATTTTGGTAGTGGACCAAATGCAAAGCCGTGAGGGCCTTCGGGTGCCAAAGTGGACAATATCATACTAGTGTTGAGATCGTGTTGTTCTTACTTATATACGGAGGCCGAATATGCGGACCGGACCCCCATATTCCCAACACGTGGTATCAGAGTGCCAGACCCAAACAGAACGCGATGGTGGTAATATTCTCGGAGGTTGAACATGATGAACCAGTAGTCATGCTCAAGGTGAATGATCTACTCTATACATCCTAGTTTGGAGCGTCCATGACTCATCAAGCGGTGGTACTTGATTGGAGTGGATAGTGGAGCTAAGGAACAGGCGCAGAATGGTCGAGTGAGTGAGTAGATAGATCCGCTGTAAAAGCTATATTGCTCAGGTGGAGCAACTTCTGATTAGAGTGAGCGGATGAAAGTCAATTGAGAGGAGTCTAAGGTGGTAATTTGTTCGAGAGGAGGATTTGTTAGGGTGGCGACCAAAGTCCCACATCCCACATCGGTTAAACATGGGAAGGATCAGTGGTATACAAGTAAGAACATATCTCAACTAGTATGTGGCTTTTTGGTAGTGGACCAAATGCAAAGCCGTGAGGTCCTTCGGGTGCCAAAGCGGACAGTATCATACTAATGTTGAGATCGGGTTGTCCTTACTTATATACGAAGGCAGAATATGCAGACCGGACCCCATATTCCCAACACTAATAAAATCAACTAGCAACCAAAGACTAGTTAAAAAGTAATACTATATCAAATATATATTACATATAAAAATAATGGTTATTCATAAAATTAAAATATTAATAAAAAAAGTTAAAATCACAAATCTAAACTTTGAAAAGTCCTTACCACCCATTCTTGTAAATTGTGGAGAAAGATATAAAAATATTAATAATTCATATTGTATGTGGTTTTTGAGTTTCTAAATTTTATTGATATGATCTAAATGATTGTGTTAAAGAGTTTCTAAATTTTCAATCTTATAATTTAGTTTATTAGATACATGTATGTTCATTACTTTTTTATGATGTTTAATAGTATATAATAATAGAACTAATCATTAATTATTAAATATCCAATGTCGATTACATTATCATATATAAAAAGAATCATTTGACTAGTCTAAAAAACATAAATATCCAAATATGTCTTTTATAAGCAAAATGATCAAAATTCTTTTAACATATTTCAAATAAAATAAATGTTCATTAAGAAAGTAACAACTGAAAATCACAAATAACATAAACCAAACACGAAGTATACTTCACTTAATAGATGGATCATTCACCATCGTTTAGGTTTCAGCTTCTTATCGTGTAATGCGTATAAATACAAACATGGGTGGTCACAACCATATCAAACCACCATATATTTATGTAATTAAAGTAAAACAAATTATGAGCATACTAGAGTCGTGAGATTACGCTTAGATTGCATATAAGTTTAGTACTTTTCACATTTCCTTTTGAGATGTCTCGTCATCTTAAAAAGAAACATTAACATGTAGTATGTGATTTTTTAGGTTTATTTGTTCTTGAATTAGAAGCCTTATCAAATATGCTATCATATTATTTGTTATGCTCTCCATGTTGAAAACTCTTCACATCCACCATAAGACGTTATTGTTTCACTCTATCCTGCTCATAAGTAGCTTGACAAGTCAGTTTAGTAACTGTACATTTCTCACATTGATAAAACATAGAAGCACAAATCTTATCACAACTTCATTAGGAAAATTATTGACATATACTGAAAATATGTTTCCTTATTGTCCTTTCGAATAAACTTATGATGGAGAGATGCATCAATAAAATCTTAATATCCACCTTACTAAACTTTAAAAAAAAATTCTCAACTACTTTGACAAATTCAATTGCATTGGTGATTTCATTCAAGACAGATCCACATAATACCAAATTATTTATTATATCACGATTACCAAACATAACCTATTTGACTCATCCCATACCTCTAATTATTTATTCTCTTTATAAGAACTATCTTCAGTGACGGTTGTAGGCTACAAAGTCCTGAATATCATATAAAAACAATGACAATTCAAATACAATTCAATTTTCTATTTTTATTGGAAACCTAACCTATCTAACGTAAGAGGTTTTTTCCCAGTGGGTTAAAGGTATTTTACTTATATTCAATTTACATAACAAATATCACATAAGTCATATATTTATTTGACATATAACTTTAGAAATAGTGCTAAAATATGAGATATTAATATGATATATAAGTTGCATCACTAATAAAATACTTTTGGAAAAACATATTAACATGAGAAAAGTTAACGTTATACCAAAATTAATTCACTTAATTCAACAAAACCCTAATTTGGGTTGTTTTTTCTATTTTTGATTAAACTCTTAATGACTCATTCATAATTGATAGTTTTATATGTTGATGATTAATTATAAACCTTTATTGTGGCCAACAATACTTGCAATAGTATTATGTATTAAGCTGTCAAAACCCCGAGTTAATTAATTCATCAACAAAGATAGCTTCGGCGTTGTGTTGGTTCATGATTCATTTACCAAAATTTGAACAACCTTACTCATGCATTTCATATAACACATTGATAGGTAAATAATTAACATGGGTATAATACCTATCCGAGAAGACATATTGGACTGCTACTTGAAGATAATAAAGTCTCGGTCAAATATATTACTAAATAAAGATTTACTCCTAAGATTATGATCAAAGATATGTATTAAAATTAGTAAAAGATATGGTTAGTTAAGAATATATAATAACTCTAATTAAGTGAGATAATATCTACATTTTATATTTGAGATATTTGTTAACTTATAAATGTGGATGAAACTATGAAATAAAATATCGAATATTATTTTCTCTATTATATTTTTCTCTCTTTTTCTATTTCCACATAGCTAATGGAAACAAAATCTAAATTCATATCCACGTAGCCTAAATGTTTCTCATCAAGTTGCTGCTTACATGGGAATTGATTAGTACCTTGACAATTTTTTCAAAAACCAAAATCAACCAATGGAAAAATCATATACGCAATCTAATCACTCTGTATATCTAGAGACACCTAATGTACCATCACTTCTTCATGGCCCCTCCAGACGTTCCAGTCATTGACGTCCAACAGCTAGTAAATGAACTAAAGGTTAGAGGCCATGACCAATTATGTTCTACTCTTGAGATTCAAGATCCAATGACCAGTGGGTGACAATGAAAAAAAGATAGACGATGCTACAAAATTTATTATAAGGGATCTTTATAAGAACGTCATCAACTAACCCTAGCAACCATTTCGGACCAAGACTGCTGACAATAAAGGAAATGTTTGATCAATGATCCTCCAAAAAGAGTGAAAATATTATTGTTAACATCATAACATGAGGAGAAGGATGACTCCAAAATCAAAACATAACAGTAAAATGAATAAGAATGAGCATGTCTTGGAAAATAAACCTACTCCAATATCAAAAAACGATAATTTGGGAAGTTAATCCATGCCACCAAAAAGTGTTCCACATTAGCCGAACAGGAATCAAGATCCTTGGCTGGCCCACACAAACATATTCTTCAAGTCTCTATAGTACACCCATATGGACAAACAAACTACCACCAAGTCTCTCCAGGACAATCAAACGGTTAGCAATAGTACAACCAGGTCCTTCCAATGGTATATCAATCACTGCCATAATATTTTATTGTAGTCCCATCATATTAGTCAGCTATGAATCAAAACTACTATTCGACACCTCACAAAATATGAAAACTAGAAAATCTTCATTCATTATCCTTACATATGTCAACCGAAACCTTATAGAGTTAATCAAACTCCACATCTAAACCCTTATGGGTTCACACAAATTAAACCCCAATTCTCTAATGGCTTTCAGCAAATAAATACGATAAATAATAAATTATATTCTTTCGTTTTGCGATGGCCCATACACTAGCAGCGAAAATAAGCTTACCCCCTCTTTGGCCAAGGAATCCAAATAAAAACGATTGAAGATCTCAAAGACAACAAATCCCCACTACCTTTAAAGATCTTATATGAAGATTTACCACGGAAAGTTTGACAACCATAAGACGAACAAATACAATGGTAAATGGGACCATGAGCATCATATAAAAGAATTCAAACGTGAGATGTTACGATTCACTGGGGATTGTAAGATATTGTGCAGGGAATATCTATTACAATTAGGAGATATTATTTAACTTAGTTTCATAGTCTTTCCATGACTACATCAAATGCTTCAAGATGCTTTGTATGGCCTTCAAATATCAATTTTTTGGTTATAAGGTCATCAAATTAGATCGTGATTAGTCACAATTGTAAGCAGAGGCCGAAGAATACTTTGAGAGATTACAACTAAAGGTTTATAAAAACAAATAATGGGCTACAAGGTTGTCACAATTTGGTGGCACTTAAAGCATACAAGTGAGGGATTCTACGAGGACTTGTCATTGAGAATATAATATATAAACAAACTCTCAATTTCGAGGATCTTTTGGATCAGATGGAAACAAATATCAAAGTTTAGAAGATTTTAAGAGCAAGGATGTATGGAGACACTGCAAATCCAAATGCATATCCACATAACCACCATATGGAAAGTCATAATCAATCACTTACCCTAGTACAAGTTAATTCTGATCTTAATGAAGCCTTGGCGTCCAAACACAATAAGGGTGAAGCCTCGGTATAAACGAGATATTACAATAAAGGTCAAAGCTCTTGTGGTAAACCTAGAATAAACTATAACTACAAGTAGTTGAAGGAAAAAGAGTTTCAACAATGGAGCCTACACAGAGTAAACAAAGAACTTAGGTTTCATTTATGAAAAACAAAATATATAATAAAATATAAGCGGTTGAAGTATAAATATTATCCTAAAGAGTAGAAAGATAAGAGCAAGTTTTACAAATTTTACAATAATGTTGGGCATTATATCAAAGATTATTGTGTTTTAAAATAATAAGTTATATATATAATGAACAAAAGAAAACTTTCAGATTTTTAATGGAATAAACACAAGAAAGAGCTGAGACATGCTGTAACTAAGTGTGGTCCTCTAACAAGGCATGAATCGAAAGTTGCAGCAATGGTCGATAAGTCTAGAGAATTAGAAAATAATACAGTCATAAACAAGGAAGAATAAAAGTACATTGACCCATATCCCAATAGATAAATCATAAGAGTAATTGGGAGAGGAAAATCATTCTCAATAATCACCATGAAATCTAGAAAGAGGTACATACATGACCTAGAAGTAGAACACCAAGGCCAAACATCACTACAATTGTATTAGAATCCATATCTAATGTTGGTATTCACAAATGATAGCCTAGGGAGAGTTGCAACACATCACCATGATATTGTACTAATAATAATAAAATTGGCATGAGTAAAGGTAAAAATAGCACTTATGGCAGAATAAGAGATACCCCAATATTATTATCCATTTGAGATAACCAATCTTATACATCAAGAAAAATAATGGCACATGAAGGATGTGCACGAGCTTCACATATTTAAATAAATAATGACCAAAAGATAATTTCTCGTTCTATGGATTGATCAACTAGTATATTTTACTTCTGAGAATAAGATGATGTATATGGATATATATTGGGGATACAAACAGATCCTAGTAAATTAAGATGACCAATAGCAAACTATATTTATAGTCGAGAGAAGACAACTGTTATAAAGTAAACCCCTTAGAGCTGAAAAACACCAGGGTCACATATCATAGACTTGTTAACATAATATTTACAACACAGCTTAGTAGAAACTTAAAAGCCTACATTGATGACATGCTCATTATAAGAAATCAAGATGAAGATCACAGAGCTAGCATAGCCAAAACGTTCACAAACATTAAAAGAGTAGACCTAAAACTAAATCGAGAAAGGTTTACCTTTGGTGTAAGGTATTGAAAGTTCTTAGGCTACATGGTAATTGAGAATGTTATCTAAATATATTTTACTCAATTCTTAAACCTAGTTGCAATGGATCATTCTAGAAACATAAGAGAAGTGTAAATACTAGCAAAAAGGTTGGTTATTTAATAGACTCATTTCAAGGTCTTTAGATAAGTTTCAACCATTCTTCATGATTTTAAAAGAAGTAAGGAGGTTCAACTAAAATTTATCCTATGAGAAACCTCCAATATATCAAAAACTTCTTAACTTCTGCGGAGGTATTAACAAATCTAAAACCAGGAAAACTATTGTTTCTTTATTTAGTCATCTCATATGTTGCTATTATTGTTGTAGTAATCATGGTAGAAAG
Source organism: Limnanthes douglasii subsp. nivea (assembly GCA_036936605.1). NCBI lineage: Eukaryota > Viridiplantae > Streptophyta > Magnoliopsida > Brassicales > Limnanthaceae > Limnanthes > Limnanthes douglasii. Next base: position 171,015,320 of record JAUPFV010000004.1, on the reverse strand, counting down.
AAAAAAAATTCGAAGAATATACTATGTAAGAAAGTTTATGTTAAATGCTAAAATAATATACTTACAATTATAAAAACTTGCCCTAGCATTCGAGACTCATACAATTATATAAGAACATCATTCTGCCAAAGAAGTATGTTGTAAAAATTGAACCAAAAACTTCAATTAAGGCTCAAGCTTTGACAAATTTTGTAAACAATTTGCAGTCACATATACTTACGCCTTTAGAATAAGAAAAAAATCAATTTGGTAAGTTAGAAGTGATGTAGGAAGCAACAACTTAGGCTCTGGTGCAGGAGTTAAGCTAATGTATTGAACATGGGAGCTTATGAGCCAATCCATTATATTCAGATTTTTTTTTGCTTATAATAATGAGGCATTGTGTGAAACCATAATAGCAGGACTCTGGTCAGAAACATTTGGAGATCCAAAAGAGTAATGCTCATTAAACAATCTCAGTTGGTAGCAAAGTAGGCTTTAGGTCAAGAAAAATCTAAAATAAAAAACCCCATGCAAATTTCTGAAGGAACTTTGGTACCATACAACCCTATTTGACCAAGTTATTTTGGGACAAGTACCTAGAACAGAGAATGAAAATGTTGATGCTTTGGTATATACAATTCGCAAATTTAGCATCAACGGTAATCCTATAAAAGAAATTATTTTCTTGTTATTAATTTCACACCTATAAGTAAAAATAAGTTATGACTTTGTCTTTTAGATCCATCTTCAACTTATTCTCATATTCAACTTTAAGATGTAGGTTGTCCTTCAGCTATCATATATCCTCAAAAAGATTAAAGACTTCTAGCAATGGCTGAATATCATGGATGGAAGGGGCTGAACTTCTACAAGCTTGATACAACATTGTAAATACATTGAATAAATATTACAAGATTAACTAACAAATCCAAGTCTATTAAAAATATATAAAGCTATAACAAATATAAAGTGAATCAAGTATTGGACAATTAATTCAACTCTCATACTCATCTTCTTCCTGACCAATTCCATAGAGGTAAGATGGGTTGGTATGTTCCCCTTGTTTGTCATTGCAGTAATATCCAGTTTTAACAACAACTAGGACTTTGGAACCATAAGGAATTCCAACAGGAACTTCAAAGAAATCAAGGTTTGGAAACGATACCTTGACATAAGGATTTGACATTTTAGATTTGGGAATATAAGAAGGTTTCAGACCAACAACCTTTTATTTGACATTTAATCCCTCTAAAGTTAAAGTCTCGATAGCCAAATTCTTCACACCTTTGGCAGATGATAGATCTTTATATCCAGCTTCACCCCGACTTATGGTGCCACCACTGGACAATTTTTCTTATATTACCTTAATTCTAACAACTTTGGCACCTTTGTTTTTATATTAAGTAGGTTTTGGAGAAGATTTCCTTACCAAAGAATTTATAGCATTAACATTCTCTGGTTGTGGCTCATCAACATTTAAAGATTTTGAAAAAGCAACAACGCCTAATGATATGCTAGCAGGGGGAATCTAAACATCATCTCGGAGCCTAGAAATCGAAAAGGAAAAATAATTTAGGATCACATTACAATAAATAAGATGTGAAGTCATCATGAACAACGATGAATTTAAAATCATAAAACTATCATTTGGCTTCATAAACTAGTGTGGCATACTTATTTTGGGCATAATAAGCACGACTTTTGTAAGACCTCTTTGAATATGGAAATAATATTTGAAGAACATCTAAATAATAATACTAATAGATTGAAAAAATTAAAATAAAAGCAAAAATATAGATAAACATTATAATGGGACACCCAGATGCGAGATGAACAAAATTTATTCTATATAACTTGAGTCTCCTAATCTTCTAAGATAAAAACAAACTACCACTTTTTTATCTTGTTGTAATCAAATTTTCTCCAAAATATTAGCACAATAAAGCATGGTAAAATAAAAGAAAGGGTTATGGTTTCTAATACAAGTCTTCATCCTAGCCAAAACAAATTCCAATACTGAAGTGCTGAAAACAAATGCTAAGAAATAATCATGGCCTTCATCAAAGTCCTACAAGTATTAGGAACAAGTTGAGTTGAGAAAATTCAATATTCTTCATAAAGTTTAATAAGTCTCGGGTAAGAGAGAGTCAAAGATACATTTCAAATACAAAAATAACATATAAGAATAACCATCTAAAGAGTTTTTATCAAAACTAGAAAACTAGATTTTTATATTAGTTAGAATCCTCAATTTTTATTTTTTCCTACCCTATTATTTTTTCACTGATATAAACATATACATGGTCCAGCATAAATTTTTGAAAGCATTCATAATATCCATAGCATAAGAAATATCAAAAGCCTATATAGCTTGAACAAGAACTGATGAATCAGTTGCTCAAAATAAGTAGTAGAAATATACGGATTAACGATCCTAAAAATCGATGGAAGAGGTGCACTAAGTGGATATGATACTTTTAGAAGAGAAACATCAATAATAATTGATTTATGAGGATTTCACCAAGAATCCTGAGAATCCACATTATCTTCAACTTTGTTGGGAGAATGATTTCCAAATAGAGGATTAGTTCTCTTGTTCTATGTATCAGACTGATTACATGGTTGATTTTAAATCTCTCATTCTTTCTATTCGTGAGACAATGGAATATAAAATTAATGAACTTTTAAAAATTTAAAACAAGAATGACGTTGAAAGTCAAAGGATTTAACAATAGAAGTAGAAGAAAAATAAAGAAGAAAAAAGAAAAAATGTTCATGACGTAAAATTGAAAGGTTCCTAAAAGAGTGAGAACAATAGAGATGACACATATCTAAATTAAAAGTAAGTCGATCATAACCCTTCGAATATTTAATTTATGATCAAGATTCTTTTAGATATAAAAGGCTCACATTAAAATATTACAAGGCCAACACGTATGAGAAATAAATTATATTGTTAGACGTTTGTAACATATGTCGTGACTTTTTTCTCTATCCAATTAAGAACGCAGTCAATTGATTATGAAACTCAAGCAATCAACATTTTTCAATTCCACTAAGTAAAAATCTTCGAGCATAAAGAAGTTTCAAAATAAAAAATCACAACCATAATATATAAAATGAAGTCTTGGCCCAGCCGAAATGTTAAGTCTTGGATTCCATACTCAAATGATCTAATGTAATTATTATTTTCCGTCTTAAATAGAATTTATGTTTATGAGATCATCGGCTATTAGTAAATAAAAAAGAAAAGAAGTACTACTTATACTTGTACTATGTTCTCTATGGTAAAATAGATTTTTTTATCCTCAAGTGATGTTTCAACTGATACTTGTATTATTGATTTGAATATAATTGGAGTCAAGATAGAAGATAATAATCAAACAGTACTTCTCTTGAGTTTTATATTGAATGTTGTTGACACCAGGCTTCGTTGAAAAAATTCACTTACATGTCTGAAGTTGAGAGAGCTTTAAACTGAAAAGATCATCAGCAAAATACATGTTCGAATACTGTATCAAATGGTATATGTCTGATTATGAGTGAAAGTACTAGAATGAAACATTCAAACAAGAAGATATGAAACTCCTGGTCTAAATCTAAGATATATATATATATATATATATATATATATATAAGTGGTTACACGGTGCGATGTTGGTGTTGTAAAAATGAAGGTCATATCAGTGAAATATTCTCAAAGATGAAGAAGGGAGATAATCATAAAAAGTTTGAAGCTATAGATGCTTTAATGGTCTAAATGATTATGAATACACTAATATTTTATTAGCTTTAACTTGCATGTACACTAGCAGCTATGTTTTGGACCCTCAAGTTTTATTCTAAATTACTTCCAACAAATACTAGTTTGGAAATTTGAAGTTGTTTGATAGTGGGGACGTCGTATTAAGAAATGATAAACCATATGTTGTGAAATAAATAAAGAATGTTTGGCTGAAGTTGCTACAAAACTTGATAAAATGATAACAAATGTGAGGTATGTCCCTAAAGTAAACCTACTTTTTAAAAAAATGAGGAAAGGTTTAACTATAAGGGTGGAAATTACAGACTTGAGATTCTGCAAGTCTCACTAGTTCTTATGAAAGCCCATAACATTAATTGTGTTGTAGTTCTTGAAGGGTTTGTAGTGGTCAGAAGTGTGTCTAGTGTATAGAGAGATTCAGCCAAGTTCAAGAATTTGAGGTTATAGAATTTGAGTGAGAAAAACTGAAATGAACTAAACAAACATAAGTTGTTGGATGATGATAAAGTTTAGAAATCATGAAGAACATATTGAGATGATATGTATTCATATCTCAACAAGAATGCATACAGAAATTTCTCAATAAGTTTGGTATGTCTAAAGTCTAAGATCTTGAAACTCCTATTGGTTCCCGTTTCAAACTTAGTACCACTCAACCACCAACCGAAGTAAAAGATAAGAAGTTCATGCACGAGATATTATATAATAATGTCATTAGAAGCATTAAGTACGCAATGATAAATACGGTTAAGAATTATTCTTGCAGAAGAAGTTTTGATTCGTGGTTTGAAAATCCTAAATGATACTATTAGCTCTGTCAGGTTCAAAACTAGGAGTGGCCAGGTTATTTCGTGCCTAGAATTTGCTGATGATCTCATTGTTTTTTGTAATGGGTCAGATAATTCTATTGAGAAGATTAACCATTTGCTGACAAGTTATCAACTAGTATCTGGGAAACTGATCAACAGGAGGAAGTCTAAGTTCTACATTGCATCCAATATGTCTATCCACAGAATCAACAGAATTGAAGAAACTACTGGTATTAAAAATAGCTCTATTCCTTTCAAGTATCTTGGCATTATGGTCAGCAACAACTCAAGGGTCAATCATTTTGATAATCTGGTCTCTAAGATTAGAGACAGAATCATTGAATGGGATGGTAGCACCCTATCATTTGGGGGAAGGCTTGTCCTAATCCATACTGTTCTTTCTACTTTCCCCTTGTATTATATACAGAATTCTATTCTCCCTAAGACTATTATCAAAAGGATTGATATTCTGTTTAACAAGTTTCTATGGGGAAATAAGTCTGATTCTAAGGCTCTAAATTGGACTTATTGGAATAAGATCAATAAACCATATGAGGAAGGTGGAATTGGGGTTAAGAACTTGAGTCAGCTGCAGGATATGTACTCTCATAAACTGTGGTTTAACTTAAGAGTTAACAAGTCCTTATGGGCTAAGTTGATGATGTCTACTTATTGTAAGAATTGTCATCCGATTACTGCACCTACGCCTAGAAGAAGATCTAAAGTTTGGGCAAGACTTGTTGACATTAGAGATAAGGCTGAGAGATATGTTTTCTGGGTTCCAGGCAAGGGTGAGGATATTGATTTTTGGCTGGATAGATGGTATACAGAGCAGCCTTTCAATTCCTTTAATGACCAGGAAGACAGACAGTGGTACAACCAAACTAAGGTCAGTAGCTATTGGATTGAGGGAAGGTTGGATGTGGAAAGGCTGAGAATGGATGTCACTCTGCCTATCATTTCAAACATACTAAAGATGAAGCTTAGTTCTGAGCCTGACACGGCTAACTGGTCTTTATCTACTAATGGGGAGTTCAATGCAAAACTTACTTGGGAAGCTACAAGGCAAAGAGGTAACGTTTCTAACCTCTTTAAGAGCTGTTGGAACCAAGTTACGCCAAGGAAATGCTCTTTCTTTCTTTGGCGAGCCATTATGAATTGGTTTGCTGCTGACACAAATCTTCAGAAGAGGAACATCTACCTGGCATCAAAATGAAAATTCTGTGAGAATGTAGAAACTCCTAAACATTTTCTAGTTACCTGTGATACTGCCTGGAATGTGTGGAACCATTTCAACATAATTTTTGGCATCACTGCTGCAAAAAGCATGTCTTTAACTCACCTGGTTCGTTCCTGGTTCTGGTCCTCAACAACGGTCTGCAGCATAAGAACGATCCTGCCAGCAATCATCACATGGACAATCTGGAAAAATAGAAACAGTAAGAAAATGCAGAATGAGCTTCATTCTTCTACATCCCTACTTGATCAGATAATTAGAATGCTGAATGGTTTATGTAACGCAAACTTACTCAAGAGGAAGCATTGGAATCGTGACGCAAGGGTTGCTAGTCAACTGGGTTGTACTCTGAGCCGGAAACTGGTGCCGATTTTGTTAAAATGGAACTGCCCAAAGCTTAACCGTTTCAAACTCAATGTCGACGGGTCTTCTTTGCTCTCTGGTGAGGCAGGAGGTGGTGGAATCATCAGGAATCATTCTGGTGACATTGTTAGAGGCTACGGTAGATTATATGGAAAGTGTTCTGCGATTGTTGCTGAGGCTCGGGCGTTGATGGATGGGCTTGCTTTATGCAGAAATTTGAACATCAGTCATCTTGACATCGAAGTTGACTCACTGATCTTAGTTGAGCTGATCGGTAATGGAAGAAGCCTTTGGTATCTGGACCCTATTATTCGCTACTGTCGAAAGCATATATCGTCGAATATGTCGATCAAGCATGTCTTCAGGCAGCTAAATAAAGCTGCATATTGGGTGGCTAAGCAAACCACAAGTTTGAAGGAAAATCTCGATTTTAATCAGTTTATTGCGCCAAACGAGCTTAGGGCCATTGTTTTGTTAGAAGGAATGGCTATTGGTTATCTAAGAGAGGTTGATTAATGGTTTGAAGAAGAAGGAAGTTGTGCCTCCATTGTTAGGGTTTTCAAGGTTGTAACTGGGGCTTTTACCAAATGTAAACCGGGTTATAAACCGGGTTATAAACCTGGTCCGGTTCTCTTATTTGTAAACGCTGCGTTTCTTTTAATGAAATCCAAAGTCTGAGGTAAAAAAAAGTACGCAATGATAAATACGAGACCTGATTTAGCATATTCAATTAATATTTTGAGCACATGTATGGAAAATCTAAGGAAGCCTCACTAACAAACCCTTAAATACCTCATGAGATAATTAAAGGGTTTGGCAATGAGGATGGATGAGATGTTGAGAGGGTATGTTGACTTTGATATACATGTTGTATTTACACTAAGAAGTTAATTCCAGATATCTGTCTATTGTGCTTGGAACAGTGGTTAGCTAGAAATAATGTTTAAGCAATGAAGAAAATTAGATGGTTGAAAGAATTGTTGAGTAATTGTGTTAGTTGTGTTTGATCATTTTATTGTAATATTTTTTTTTATATAAAATTATTATCCGTTGTATGCGGATTTAAGATTTCTTCATGATCCGAATCATATTAAATCTTATTTTGATGTGATTGTTTTTTATTTCAATAATTTTTTTAAATTTTTAAATAAAAAGTAAAAATTTAAAAATTTACTTAGCTCAATTCAATTCACATGTAATTAATTATCATTATTACATTAAATCTTCAATTGTCAAAATTTATACCAGTTTAGTTCAAACTTTCGATCAACTCTAGAAGCCTTTGTATTATGAATCTACTAAACCTCAAATTTTGAATATTTTTATTTTATTTCACCCAAACTATATCATCTAATAATATTATTTTCATATAATACATGGCGTCTCAACTAATCCAACCCCAACTCATATTTCTTATCATTTTACTCGATCCATAAGCAACAGTCAACATTCGTAACTATTTTTGGATTATACTAATCAGAAATCACGTTAAAGCACCTGCTGATAAAATTTATGGAAACTATAATATTGTTCTTACAATCCAACAACATAAACACTATATACAATTTATTATGATTCACTAAGAGCAACTTGTTTTTTCTATTTTTAATCATCTGTAGCTGGAAATAGTGGGGATCTCAGTCAACCAATAGTTTTGAGAATTAAAAAGTCGTAAGTACTATTGAATTTTTAAAGTGCAGGTATTTTATTTGAAGATAATTTATAAACGCCTCTCCTAATATGGTGGATGATAAATTCTATAATAATTCACTATATATTACCCACTCCCATTTCTTAATTTTGAAAATGAGTCTTATTATATGTAAAAAATAAATATATGAATGGACGGACACCCAAAGTCGAACCTTCTCACTGCAACATCGTTTAAACAATATTTGAATATTAAATATATATTAAATAAAATTACAGTGCCATTTGTTTTGTTAGACGGGTAGAGGGCGTCCCAACCCGTTAATCCGCCCGGGACCGGATTGGTAAGATCCGTTCGAGATCGGTCCGGATAGCTTAGGAAGCGGGTTGGGAGCCACAATTTTGGACCGACTTTCTTAGACCGGTCCGTCGGTAACTAGTCCGGTAAGGGAGATATATAATATTTTTTCCTAATCTATGTATATTTTTAACTAAAACCCTAAAAAAATTATGATAAACTAATTGGACCGGACCGACTCGACTCTTAACGAGCCGGTCCCGGTCCATTATATTTGGCTCTCTTTACTTAGCGGTCCAGTTCGACCCGCTTGGTAGCTTAACGAGTCGGTCTCGGTCCGGTCCAAACCCAGACCGACCCGACTCGATAACAGGACTAGCTATTGTGCATATTCAAAAGCACCTAAATGTAGTCGGAAAATTTTCAGATATCTAAATATATGAGAAGACCAGTATAATAGAAAATACATGAAAAAATACATTAGGTTACATAAGAATAGTAGGAAATACATGGCTAAAAAGCACCCATAGTCCTCCATGTTTACCACTTGTATCAACTCGGTCCCCTTCCTTCAATCATGCATAGAACGCATCCTCATCCTTTTTTTAAGTTGCAATTCTAGTCCCTCCGCACATGTGAAGCTTGTGAGCTTGACACGTGGCACATGTTTTTGTTGCAAGAATGGTCCCCCAATTTTTCTTCCAAAATTACCCCTTCTCGGTCCAACTCAGCTGCCTAGTCAGCTTCCACGTCACCTTCACCATTTACCTTAATTTTTTACCATTTAACTAAAAAAGTTACCATTTACCCTAACTTAACCCAAAACCCGAAACCTAATATAACCCGGCCCAACCCGTAGCAATATAACCCGACCCGTTTCCCTTTACCCAAATCAATCGGACCCGTTCTCCTTCTCTCTCCTCTTTTTCTCTCTTTTTTCTCTCTCCATGGTTACAAACCCTCAAATACACGGCAACAATGGACAAATCCGACCGTTCATTTATTCTCATCTGAAGTTCTGCTGGATCAAGCACAAGGAAACCTGTGAGGCCTATTACGAGGATTGTGACTGTAAGTTTTTCTGTGATAGTTTAAATGAACTAAAGAAACGAAAACGAAATCGATACTAACTCGATCCACGGCTTCAGAGGATCGTCTCCTTGGTACTCGTCTATAGCCTCAATCAACTTCCTATCATAATACCAAAAATCGGAGGAAAAAAAGACAAGAAAAGGATTCAATCTCTGAGAGAAACAAGTAACTAAAGTGTGAACAACAATAGAAAACAAGAGAAAGAAATCGAAACCTTCGGTTTTCTATGGGCGATTTCCTGAGTCGATGGTCTCTATATCGTGGTGTCCTCCATTTTTAGCTACTGATTTTCTTAGAAAGAGAGAGAGAAGGTTTTCGAATTTTGAATTGAAGAAAAACTATCACAGGTAGCCGTTGAAGAGTTTATTACATATAAAGGTAAGGGATACAACAAGGTACGCTCTGTAAGAATGTGAATTGTAAAGGGTTGCTACTTGTTGAGGATTGTGACTGTAAAATTTGCTCGACAAACCCTGGTTTTTGTAGCTCGTGCATATGCCCGGTTTGTATGAATTTCGATTGTGCTAGTAATACATGTAGTTGGGTTTCGTGCTTGGGGTTTGGGATGGAGTTTGTGTGGAGTGGGTTTGTCGATGTTGGGTTTAGATGTTCCCGTTCTGTGTTCTGTTATGATCGCCATTGATGGGATTTGCAGGTTTTAGGGGTGGAGTTATTTAGGGGTTGAGTTATATTACTACGGGTTGGGCTAAGTAAACGGGTTGGGTCGGGTTATATTGTTATGGGCTGGGCCGGATATATAGGGTTTCAGATTTGGTTAAATGGTGAAGGTGACGTGGAAGCTGACTAGGCAGCTGAGTTGGACCGAGAAGGGGTAATTTTGGAAGAAAAATTGGGGGACCATTCTTGCAACAAAAACAGGTGCCACGTGTCAAGCTCACAAGCTTCACATGTGCGGAGGGACTAGAATTGCAACTTAAAAAAAGGATGAGGATGCGTTCTATGCATGATTGAAGGAAGGGGACCGAGTTGATACAAGTGGTAAACATGGGGGACCATGGGTGCTTTTTAGCCGAAATACATCAATACACAAACGGAGGCTCGTTCCGTGGCTGACTTCCTCCAAAACATTTCATTTACACTTAGTCTGCGCTTTTGTCGTGCAGGAGCAAAATATGGCTGGCATTTCATCGACTACACCAGATATTATAGCGAGCAACCATAAAAAACTAGAGCCATATCTGAAAACCCAAAAGAAGTAGTTCCGCTATGAAACCCAAGGAGAATAGCTCTGACATAAAAGCCACGAAGGTGGCCGACTCCATGTAACAACGAACAACGAACAATAGCCACATCACATACATTAACATACAAGACCAAGAAAGAAAAAAATTTGAAATACCACTAAAAAAGACATTTACAAGAGGAGTAAGAAAAAAGGCTCCTTTCCACAAAGACCATGACCGGATCGAAAATCAAAAGATCTTAACCGTGAAAAATAGTAACACGGTTCAAAAAATATTCATTTGAAAACAAAGGAGAAACATGTATTTTTCCCACCTATAAAATCTTAAGACAAAGATTGGTGAAAAAAAATAAGAAAAATACAATCAATGAGTATCAAAAGTGAAGAAGAAAAGAAACCGTGAAAAATGAGGCGACACGCATATAATAGGGTTAGAAAGGAAGGAACCACAAGGAATAATGCATAACCGTAAAGAATGAAGGAAAGAACCGTAATGAAGAAGGCGGAATCGTAAAGAATAAAGGAACCGTAAAGGAAGAAGGAAGGCAGAACCGTAAAAAAGAAGGAGGAGTCGTAAAGAAGGAGGCGGCACATAGATACTAGGGTTAGTAGGGTTAGAGAGCTTCACTTAAAGAGGTGTGGATGTCGAGGGATCCATGATATATAAGGAGACAGTATTATTGAGGGTTACTGAACTCCATGCTCGTACACATTCTTATATTTTTTGAGACAATATTAGAACAAGTGTGTTGTCCCTCAATGAAGGTATTTTTGGAAGTTTGGCTCGATCATCATTTTAGCCAATATCATGAACGTAATTAGGATTTGATCGAGACGATGATAGCTAGATGTAATATGCCAAAACTCTTATGATTTCTTTGTTATGGTATTAGTTAATCGTGGGTTAATTATACTTACCTAATGGCTTCAATCTGCAAAACATATGCATGCATCTCCGCATTTGAAAAAGTTAAGGTTGGTAAACTTTCATTTCACAATGTATACCACTCAAGGTTTTATCATTACAACTAGCCATTTTTATTAAGGATTGACTAAATTACTAAATAGGTGTCCCGTTGTTGAGGATTATCTTTAGATGGTTTTTATTTTTAGGTAAAATTCAAGTAGCTTTCACTAGTTTAAGGAATTTATAAATAATTTACTACTATCAAAGTGATGAGGATGACCACTTTATCGAGATTTTGGAATCTAATCTTAAATAATTTTCAATATCTATAAGGAACAATGAGTTTGAACTCACGAATGTGTCGTTTTTATCCAAAACCAGTATTAAAATACAAAAATCCAAACATTTGCAGTCAATTAATGAATATCGTATAAAGCTTATGTTATTGTGAAAATTACTATAGGTTATATTTATGTTGAAGTATGTGTTTTTAACCATTTATCTACTTTTGAATATTTTTGTAAACTTATTAACTACTTTTATTTTTTCTCATTTAAGATTTTATCAACATGTATATCTAAATATGTTTATTGTTCATTCTTTAATCATACATAGACCTAATGGTAAAAGTGTGTGACATGTGTGTATGTAGGTTGTTAAACTAGTTGCAAATGTCACATTATCTAAATAAATTATGAGTAAATATAAGTTTATGTTGATATCAATATGATAATTATCATAATCATCGATTATTTTCTTACTTATGATTTTTTGTAGTGTAAAATATTAAGGAACGCATATGAATAGGATGAGGCACGAAAAATAAATCTTGTTTGGAGTCACTAATTTATTTGGCATATCCATAATTCTATTTATTGTTTATTAAGGGATCAACATGTTTGAAACGTTTATTGAGATTATTCTTGAAAAAACTAGGTTTTAAATTTGATCATTTGCATGCGACTACATAAGAGATTCATATTTGTTTTAAACTATAACAAAGTTGCCATATACGTTGTGGTGAAGGTTAAAGCAATGTAAAATAGGTTTTTCACAAATAATATTCAGATGTAATATTTTAGTTAGAAATTTGAATGTAATATTTTATTTAGGTATTTTGATGATGTATGTTGGTTACGTATTCCGATGTTATATATGGTTAGGTTTTCGGATGTAATATTTTGGTTAGTTATTTTGATGTTAAATTTTTGTTATGTTGTAATATTTTGGTTATGTATTCGAATGTATTTTGAATGTTATATATCATTTACTTATTTCAATTTATGTTTTGGATTATAGAAGTTTTTTTTTATTTAGGTATTTTTCTTGAAAAATACATTGTGAATTTAAACTGAAGATTTTATTCCAATCAAAACGTCAATTGTCGACTAACTCCGTTGATATTATGTGTTCTTATTGAAAGACTTAAACACCTATACTAAAAGGGTTGGACGATATTATGTGCTTCATTTAAAGAACATGTAATATATGTGACATAATATATTTTGCAAGAAAATTACATAATCTTGACCAACCCTTTTGTCAACATTAGGTATTTTTCTTGAAAAAATAATTTGTGAACTAAAAGAAAACAAATCAGAAAAATAACTTATGTTGACCAACCCCGTAGGTCTTTTCTTAAAACAAAAACTGAAATACCTAATGCTGACGAAGTAGGTCGACATTAGGTTTCTTTCTTGAAAAAAACTTAAACATAAAATTGGTCGACAATAGGTGTTTTTCTCTGAAATGAAAACTTAATTTTTCCCAACGTTGTAAATGATGTTGCCCAATCATGTCAACATCGGTTACATGATCTCATTTAAACATGTGGAGTTAGATTATTGGTAAAATTGTCTAATTGTATATATCACATTAATCTAATTTTACCTTCATTTCTTTACATATACACCAATCAATTAACTCTCCCATATTTAAATTTTCAAACGTTCACAAAGAAAATCTCTAATATTTACAATATGGAATAAACTATGCAAGAGGATAACTATTTTCACAGAGTCTTCATCATTGTGAATGAAACAATGACGGATAAAACTGTAAAGTTTCTTTGATGAAGTATTATGCGGAGTGTAGTACATGTATAATATGAATTATATATACGATTCATGTATGATGTCTGGTGTTTGTTGTCTAATGATGTGATGATGTCTCTATCATGTTTGAATATTTGAAATCGGCTCTATGTTTTTAGGTTTTTTATCACTCGTATAATGTCAAGCAAAATGCATACATGGTGTATATTATCGATTCCATATCTCTTGACTTTGGAACAAATAGTGAACTATAGCCTTAAAACCATTATTAACGTCATTTTTCATATTTGTTAATTCGAAAATGCATGGAATCATAAACAGGAGAAGATAGTCATGAAGCAATAACTTTATTTTACCCACTCTTCAAGTTCAGTTTTAGTGTAATGCACAAAAATCGTGAATATGTGTAAAATGTCTCCATAAATTCTGATTCTATCACCTTTAAAAGTTAACAACGAGAAGATAATTCAAGTCATAAACTAGATTGTAAAGAATCAGCATTGAGTCACATGTTTGGTATTCAATGTCGACCGGATGTGTCGATATTAGTAGACACACAAGTCAATTAATGTTGATGTAACCGATAAACATTGGGTGAAAATCAAACCACTAAACATTGATCGAATGCCTCAATATTCGTACATATATCATTTCATTTAGTCGATATCAAGTATTTTCTAGGTTGTCTCGATATCAACAGGAAACATCACATTGTTACAAATGTCATCTCGGAGATATCGAAAAAAACCAAAAATCCAACTTTTGTAATAAAACAAAATTTACTTGATTTCAACCCTAAACAATGTATATTATGAAATATATAATTATATTTCTCATTCAGCAACCCCTTTACACTCGATTCCATCTTTAATTTTTTTTATTTTTAAACTTTGATTATTGTGAATATTTTATATTATATTTCAAAGTTTTTATATATTATTTTCAATGTGTATAATATAATTTGGATTGTGAAACCTTAGCTAACGTGTTTGTTAGATTTAGAAAATATTATAAAAAAATAGTTTATTAAGTAAATAAGGGTAAATATATCATTTTATATATATTGAAAATTTTGACTGAAATTTGAGACTTTATTTAGTGATTATGAGACCGCTTATAGCTTTTAACAATTAAAAACTCAAATATTTATCATCGAAAACTATAACCATAATGTCACATTATTCATCCGATTTAAGATACATATAATCATTAACAATTATAAACAAATGAGAAGAATTAAAATTGATATAAATTTAATCTTATCAAATAATATTAATGTTTTAAAATGTTTGTTTACTACCTGATGTTCAATCATCATGAAAAAGATGTTTTTTAACATAAATTGGTACTCTCGTAAGCAACGATGAAATTTAAATTTCTATACCACCTAATTTTACCAAATGAAGCTTTGATGATAAATTTAAATTATTCAACCTTTTTCAATGATTTCTAAATTTACATTAATTCGGTCGTATTCTTTGAAAATGTGTCAAAATAAAATTAACTCTCATTTTAGTCACGGTTTCATTTGAATGAACCATATTTCCATATGGATATTAAATTATTTGAAATTATTATCAACAAGAAGAAATTTTCATTTTATTTACATAATTTATTTTTGTCAACAACAATTAATGACAAATGTCACACTTTGGAATTCAACCAAAATAAAGTCATTGGTCAAAATACTATTATACATTAGAAGAATAATTTATCTTAAATTGGTTTTGCAAGCATTATTCACGTTCAAAATCCACCATATTGTGCCATGTCATTTTAATATTTTGAAAACTATATACGTTTGATTTATTAAAAGCGAATTAGAATATTAGTAAATCTTTATTATACTAATGTGTTATGGTTCTTTCGTAATAAAACTAAACATCAAACTCTTTATATATCTCAACATATAAATGTATAAATATCATCACTAAGTTTTTCATCCGTCATTTACATCTCCACCAATCTGTTAATAAAACAATAAGTCAAAATTTACTAGAATTTTATGTATATCTATTTACCTGAGTTTATATATTTAATTTTTAAATATATTGATAGTAAAAAATAAAAATAAAATTCTGTTTTGATGATTCTAAAAATAATATACACATTTATATGAAATAAATAATATTTTTGCGTTAAATATTAATATATTCTACGCGAGAATTAATCAACAATTTTGACATGTTAATAAAAAATTTCTAAGAAATTTCAAGTTGCTATATCAAATATGTTTCATATAACATTATTATTTAAAACCGTTATAAATTTATGATAGCTAAAAAATATATTAAATAAAATTAAATTAAACATAAAAAATTAAAAAATTTACACAGACGAATTATTAAGAAAAACTCCATAAACATAACATTTATATTATTTCATATATTATATATATGATTTTATTATTAGATTGTCGAATAAATCTCATATTATATAAATATAACACAAAACAAATCACAACCAATTAATAAATAATTATATTTTTTTAGATATATGATACTTTTATATAAAAATTATGGATTTAAAGCATTTTTTAAATTTTAAAATAATAATTTTTATCTATATATAATTATTATTATATAATATTTTATTTAAAAAATTATTAAATATTATATGATAGTATATGTTAACATACTATTTAAAATTCTAGTAATTAAATATCCAAATGGTATGGTTGTATTATATCTAAATAAATTTCACGGATATGACTGGCAAACATATATTCAACATCATTTTCACTTAAAATAAAATAACCTAAATTTTAGTTATTTTATTTGTTGTCGGGTTTTCTTCCATGTATGATTAATATTGATGAGTCCGAATTCGAAGTGCTCCCCGGAAGGGCAGCCCAAAGTAGATCTCTCCGTAAAACGGACAGGATCCAAGAGCTTAATTCGGACAGGACATTTGAACCGGGCAGGTGACTTCGAACACTGCAAGCCCAAAGCAGTTCGAACTATGACTAAAGTACTAAAAAACCTAAACACTATCTGACTAAGCTACCTGCTCATCTACTTAAAACTCATGGGTCTTTAAACATGACCCGGGTCCATTAAACTTGACCCGAAAGCCCATAAGGGCCCAAATTACATACTATAAATACCCAACCACCAGCATTGATTATGGGTAACAAAAATTTACTGCTGCCAAGCTGCTCAATTCTCTCTCCACCTTGAAGTATCTTGAAACACCTTCACACCACCCTGAAACACCCTCACGCCGCCTTAAAACTCCACTTGAAATTACCAGCCTACCCTTAGGCTACTTTTATCCTCACCAAATTGGCGACCACAGTGGGAGGCGACGGTGCCTGAATCCAGTATTCAAAACCAAGTAAAGAAATTATGTCCGAATGAATCCGGATAATCCGGAGCTTCCACCAGCTTTGCTCGAAGTGGTGGAAGAGAATGATGAGTATACTGTCCAAGAGCGCGACAGGTTAAAACTTGAGATAGAAGCTCTGAGGGCTGAAAAAGCCAAGATGGGCGTGAAAGAGAAATCCAAAGCATCAGCTGCTCACCACACCGATAACCCAAGAGAGCATGGGGTTTCCAAAACTCATGAGAGCACTAAGAAGACGCATGCCAGCTCTAAAAAATCTCACCGGTCCAAGCCTGTGGAGAGTTTTGACTCGAGTTCAGAGTCTTCGGACAGCTCTTCGGACAGTGAGGGAAATGAAAAGTCCTTGTCCTCTAGCAGTGATGAGGGACGAACCAAGAAGAAACAAAAGCAAGTTAAGAAGTATTCCAGAAAAAGAGATCACCATGGAAGAATGAAGAGGCATATAGGAAAAGGGTCATCTCACCACCGGAGGTATACGGACAAGATGCTGATGGATCCTTTTGCCTTCCATGATGAGCCAGGTATCTTTGCAACTCCTAATGAGGATACCGTGTTCAGTCGTGGAAGGAATTGGAGGCAGTCTCCACTGTCTTCTAAAATCCTATCCGGAAACCTCCCCAAGAGGTTTGATAGCACCAAGATGGAGAAGTATGATGGCAGTACTGATCCGGACAATCATCTGGAGCAATTCAAGAACTTCATGATGAACTTTGATGATGATGATAAACTACTCTGTAGGGCATTCTCCCAATCATTTACGGGGAGTGCTCTGAAATGGTACAACAGCCTGCCTCAGGGTTGTATTAAAGACTTTGATACTTTTTGGGTGGCCTTTCGAAGGCAGTTTGTGGGAAGTAAGGAGCTGAAGGGCAATGGAGACACAATAATCCATTGTGCCCAAGAGCCAAATGAGTCGTTAAAGGAGTACATAAGTCGTTTTGTAAACACAAAGAATGGGTTGGCTGATTGCTTTGAACAGGTAGCAATAGCATCCCTGAGACAAGGTTTGAACCCAGGCAACCTGGCCGATTCGGTGACCAGGAAGAAAGCCATGACCTGGGGAGGATTGCTGAACCAAGTTGGCAAGCAGATAAATGTTGATGAAACGAAAAAGACCAGGGTGCACAGACAAGTGAGATCCACCCCGGTGGGACCAACTCCAAATCAAAACCAGTCCGGGAACAAAGCAAGAGAAACCGGACAGGGGCATGGAAGGGGAAAGGCTCAGTCTCAACCAGCTGCTCCTGCACAAAGTCAACAGTCTAGAAACAAAAGAGGGCTGTGGGTCCAACCGGAGTGGTTTGCAGAGCTCAAAGAAAGTATGGCAACCATTTTCGAGAAAACAAAAGATGAAGTACACTACCGGAGACCGGCAACCTTGCAGTCTCCCAGAGAGCATCGAAATAATTCCTTTTGCCAATACCATAATGATATTGGCCATACCACCGATGATTGCATAGCGTTGAAACAAGAGGTACAAAACTTGATTGAAAGAGGAAAGTTGGGTGCATACGTTAAAAGGAGAGGAGACAACAGGCCTGGCAACACTCATAGGGTTGGTCCAAGCAACGTCGCCCCGGAGGGGGCTATGGTAATAGTTGAAAGGTTCGATGTGGAGTCTGAGTACTTGGATCCTGATCCAACCAGAAACAGAGTGGGTACTATTGAGGAGCGTTCTAGATCAGTCTCCGGGCTCATTAAATTCTTCGAGTCACTGACAATCTTCGGAGGGGACACTATGACAGCTCCTACCACCTCTTCAAGAAAAAGACATGTTCATAATTTGGCCTCCCAGCTAGAAGGAGGCATGACATCCTATCAATCTCCAAACTCATTCCCATTCATAGTTTTCGATGAGGATGATTTGAGAGATGTTGCTGGCCCTCATGAGGATGCTGTTGTCATAGGAGCATCTATAGGGGGCAATGAGATAAGGCGAATTTTGGTGGATACTGGAAGCTCTGCCAATATCCTTTTTCTAAACACTTATAAGAAAATGAGAAATCCAGCTGTGATACAAAAGTCGGACAGATCAATCGTGGGCTTCACGGGCAGCTCAGCCGATGTGATCGGGGAGTTTGAAGAAGAAGTGTTGTTGGGCAGGGGCCCTTTCAAGAAAATGGTTAGAATACTCTTCATTGTGGTGGATTGTCCCACCTGTTATAATGCTATTCTAGGGAGATCTTGGCTCTCTAGGATGCATGCAGTGGCTTCGACAGTCCATCAGTGTCTGAAATATGCTGTTCAGGGGCAGGTTGGGGTTGTCCGGAGCAGCCAAAAAGTTACAAGAGAATGTTATGCCACTGCCTTGGCTCCACGAACACTGGGGGCAGTCCGTATAAATGACCAATAGCAGTTTGAGGGCCTTTATGGGGGTGAGGGTGAAATTGATGACCCTAGAGAGACCCACGGAGTGTTGATCCCAGTTGAGGAGGTTGAAACACACTACCTGGAAGAAGGAAAAAGTGTAAAGATAGGATCCAAAATGCCATCGATGTTGAAAGAAGGAATGTTGAAATTCTTGAAAGACCATCAGCATGTTTTTGCTTGGTGCAATGCTGATGTTACTGGAGTTCCATCGGAGGTGATTTCCCATCACCTGTCAGTCCGGAGGGATGTGGCACCGGTGGTACAGAAAAGGAGAGCTTTCTCAAAAGAAAAGGCTGATGTCATTGTACAAGAGGTTGACAGACTCACAAAGATGGGGCACATTAAAGAATCTCAGTACCCTTTGTGGACTGCCAATCCTGTCTTGGTAAAAAAGAAGAATGGTAAATGGCGTATGTGCATTGACTTCACAGACCTCAATCGAGCTTGCCCAAAAGACTTGTATCCGGTTCCCCGGATAGATCAGTTAGTAGACTCTACTTCTGGGAACAAGCTACTCTCCTTCATGGATGCCTTCTCCGGGTACAATCAGATCCAAGTGGATCCAAAAGATCAAGAGCATACCACTTTTGTCACTGATAGAGGTTTACACTGCTACAAGGTGATGCCCTTTGGTTTGAAAAATGCTGGGGCTACTTATCAACGGTTGGTCAATAAGGCATTTGCTGATCAAATTGGAAGAAATATGGAGGTTTACATTGACGATATGATGGTGAAAAGCGTGGATGAACAGTTGCACTTGTCCGACCTCCAAGAGACTTTTGCCAACTTGGCCAAAGTGAATTTAAAATTAAACCCTGAAAAATGTGTGTTCGGAGTGCAGTCCGGGAAGTTCTTAGGGTATATCATAAGTGAGCATGGAATACAACCCGACCTGAACCAACTCAATGCTTTGTTCCAAATGGATCCTCCTCGAAACATTAAAGAAGTACAGCGATTAACGGGGAGGTTGGCAGCTTTGAACAGATTCATCTCCAGGTCTTCGGACAGATGTGCTCCATTCTTTCAAACCTTGAAGGGTGCAAAGGGGTTTGAATGGACACCACAGTGTGATGAGGCATTCAATGAAATCAAGAAGCATCTGTCCTCTCCCAAGACCTTGTTTAAACCAGTCGATGGGGAGACTCTTTTTGTATATCTGGCTGTTTCAAGTTGTGCCATCAGTGCTGTGTTAGTAAGGGAGGTCGATGGGTATCCTCACCCAGTGTACTACATCAGCAAAAGCTTGATTGATGCTGAGAGACGCTACTTGAAACTTGAAAAACTAGCTTTGGCCTTGGTGATAGCTGCAAGAAAAATGAGGCCCTACTTTCAGGCTCATCCTATTATTGTCCGGACATCTTTCCCTTTAAAGAATGTCCTTCAAAAAGCAGACATTTCGAGCAGAATGACAAAGTGGTCAGTAGAGTCGGGGGACTTCGACATAGACTTCGCTCCCCGGACAGCAGTAAAAGCTCAAGCTGTGGCTGACTTTCTAGTTGAGTTCCATTCTGATAGGGATTCAGAACAACCTGCTGATTCAAAAGACAAAAAAGTGTGGATTGTCCGAACAGACGGAGGATCCAGTACCATGGGATCTGGGGCAGGAATATGTCTCACTTCCCCCTATGGGGACAATATGTTCCAAGCTATTTGTTTTGCTTTCAGGGCATCCAATAATGAGTCCGAATACGAAGCAGCTATAGCTGGGTTAAAATTGGCATACATCTGTGGAGCAAAAAGGGTCAAGCTACTAAGTGACTCCCAATTGCTTGTCCACCATGCTCTAGGCCTGTCAGAGGCCAAAAAGGAGCAATTGATCAAATACTTGCTCCTCCTTAAAAATGAAGCGTCAAAGTTTAAAGCTGTTGTCTATGAGCACATCCCCCGGGCAGAGAATGAGTTAGCAGACTCATTGGCAACGATAGCATATACGGAGTCCTACCCATGGATCCATGTTCTTGAAAGCCCTTCTATTCAACTTGATGAAGGTGAAAAAGAGGAAGTCTTTGAAATACAAGTAAACCGGCCTCAAGACTAGAGGTCTCCTCTTATGCAATATCTGTCCGATGGCATCGTGCCCTTGGATAAATCACAAGCCAGAACATTGAAACACAGGGCTCGTGGTTTCATTATGATTCGAGAAGTCTTGTACAAAAAGTCCTATAGCAAACCTCTCCTACGCTGTTTAGGGGATCATGAGTCACAAATGGTTCTATCTGAATTGCATGATGGTGAGGGATCAGCCCATTGTGGATTTAGAGCTTTAACAAGAAGAGTGTTTCTCTCCGGATATTATTGGCCATCAATTATGAAAGATGCTAAGGAACTGGTAAGGAAATGTGACCCATGTCAGAGGTACAGCAATGAAATTCATGTACCAGCCATTCCTTTGGAATCAATTTCTGAGCCCATCCCTTTTGCTCGATGGGGATTGGACTTAGTTGGGCCTCTCCCTGTGGCGTCCGGAGGGCGAAAAACCATAATTGTAGCCATTGACTACTTCTCGAAGTAGATGGAAGCAGCCCCCTTGGCAGGGACAACATCAAAAGCTGTTATAAAATTCATTCTGTCCAACATATGTTGCAGATTTGGTGTCCCCCAGAAAATAACAACAGACAATGGGCCACAGGTTGATAATAGAGAGATGGAGAGCTTCTGTGCCTCAAGGGGTATTCAGCACTGCTTTTCTTCACCTTTCCACCCACAGGCCAATGGGAAAGTTGAGGTGGCTAATAGAACAATACTGTCCGGTTTAAAGAAAAACTTAGAAGGGGCTGCTGGGAAGTGGCCTAGTTATCTACAAGAAGTCCTGTGGGCCTACCGGACAACACCTGGGGCTGCAACACAAGAATCCCCCTTTGCCTTGGTCTATGGGATGGATGCAGTAGCTCCCATAGAGAAGACACTCCCCTCCTTTCGTGTTCATAACTTCTCCGGACAGGCTAATGAGATGACAATTAGAAATCAGCTTGATTTAATTGAAGAAAGGCGGGTAAAAGCTCATCTTAGAATGGCACACTATCAAGGCTTGATGAGAAGCGGGTTTGCTTCTAAAGTTAAAAGAAGGGATTTTCAACCAGGAGATAAAGTATTGAGAAAAGTTTTCTTACACACCAAGGAAAAGCTCTTCGTAAAGCTGGCCTCAACTTGGGAGGGTCCGTATACTGTGGTTGAAAGAATCAAGCCTGGGACATACTGGTTGGAAGACAAAGATGGCAGGGTTTTAACTCACCCTTGGAATATTGAACACCTTCGAATGTACTTGGAGTAAAGCTTATGTAAATATTTACTTGTTTAAACATCCATGTAAATATTTGGGGGCATACCACTTCCTCTCTTCGGCGCCACGGAGAGCTTTCAATAAAACTTGATGCTTTCTTCAATAAATTTCTAAGTTTTTACAAAATTCTGTTGTTTGTCATACTACCCGGACTGAAAGGACTAAAGGCTACTTAAATTTTAGCCAGAGAAATTAAACACTCCCACAATACAATAATTCAAAGCTACTTAAATTCTAGCTTTCTAAAGTGAGACAAATAATAAAAGAAGAAGATGGTTGAGTAAAATAAAAGCATTCATTCAACAACTTAAAGGTGCCTTGGCCTTCCAAGGACTTTAGTTCAAACAGAAGGTAAATAGAACGAATTATAAATTAAGGTTGAGCCTTTGAAGATGGCTCACCCTCATCCTTTTTCTTGCCCTTGATGTCGCTCTTCTCCTCGACAATCTTCTTACCCTTGGGGTCAATCTCTTCCTCACCTGGACTCTCTCTGGTTTCCTCTTCGTCACCAGACGAGGACACATCAGTGTACCCTTCATCAACCATGGTCCAGTATGGGAGATCATCGTCATCCACATAGCGCCATAAGTCCCCTAATCTCCTCTTCGGGAACTTCTCGTGAAACAGGAGGACCATATCGGACTTCACCTTTTCAATCATTAATTCTTCACTCCGTATCATCTCCCTGGCATAAGCATTTATTTTGGCCTTGATCATGGCCTCCTGATCCTTCACCAAAGCAGTTCTCTTCAACAGCCTGATTCACTGCATTCTCTAAAGCAAGTTTGTCAGTGGTCAGATTGGTGACAAGCTTCTCTTTTGCTGCAGTCTCCCCTCTTGAGGCTGTAAAGTCCTTCTCCAGTCCGGACACCTTAGCCCGGAGATTTTTTACAGTCTCTTCTAAAGAAGCAACTTTTGTGTTGCTTTCAGTTTTATTCTTCTTTAACTGTTCGTTCGACTCCTTAAGCAAATTAACCTTAGTAGCAGCAGTCCTGAGGTCATCGGACAGCTTCTCCTTCTCATACTTGAGGTCTCTAATGGTGGTTGCCTGACTTCGGACTTGCCTTTCCAAGGTAAGTACTGGCTGCACGTTGCTAAGGAGAGAATGGGCTATAATGTCCCTATCACTGGAAACCATAAAAGTCTTACCATTGAAATTCACTGTGTTGGAACTACTTGGGGGAACATATGGCCCTGCGAATTCATCTCTGGACAGGCCAAGGAAATAATCACCTAGTTCACCAAGACCGGTGACATCCACTTCATCCATGTTAATTTCTCCCCTTTCGACCTCATCAGTATGGAATTCCATTGGAATCCCTTCATTAAGATTCCTTGGGATCTCTTCGGCTAACGTCGGATCGGTTGGGAAGGTGGGCTCCGGATCCCGGAGAGCGAGCTCTTCTCCTTGGGAAGTCTTTTTCTTTTTAACTTCCCTGTCAGCACTGTCACTTGCTTGCTTACGAGCCCGTTTGGAAGCCCTTGAAGGTTTTGGGGGATTCACTCCTTGTTTCTCGCTCTCCTGTTCTACCACCTGTAGAAGGTTTGCATCAACTTGAGCCTGGGCTGGCACCTCTGCGTCTGTTGGGGCCTCTTTCTCAGTATCCTCTACCGCTTTCCTGCCTTTCTTCTTCTTGCCCTTCATTTTACTTGAGGCTTTGGCCCGGGCAGGAAGGAAGAGGGTCCCATCCAGTTCGTGAGACCTTCTCAGCACAACATCTTCATCAGGTGGGGTGGAGAACTCCTCCCAGGTTAAGTCTCTTCGACCTGTGGTGTTCCACAGGTGAGACTTCGCTAGGTTCCCAGCAGTAAAGGCCCGGTTCTCCCAGTTTTCTGCGGCCCAAGCGTTGATTTTGCCACAGGTGACCTGTCCGGCTTTCAGATAGTCCCCGAACTCCTTTGGCAGCTCTGATAAAACAAAAGAAAAACTGATTAGTATAAACTTAAATGAAAGAGAGGTTCGAACAGAAACTTAAAGTAATAACTTACGATCGTTCCTCCATCTACTTCGAAGTAGGCTAGGATTCTCCCCGGTTTTAATTTTCTTGCCATTCTCCCATGAGCCACTGACAAACAGGAACTGGCTCCTCCACTTGCTCTCCAACTCCAGGAGATCGTCAACAGCTTTAAGATCGTTCCCCATGTTGAAATGGTAGAAGGGGAACTGATGGTGTTTGCACAAATTTGCCACAACTGCAAACTCTTCCATTGGAAGAGGAATTTCGGATAGCCTAGACGCCATAATACATGACATCAAAGTGTACCAGCCGTTAGGGCTTAGCTGTGATGGACATAGCTTGACCAAGTGAAAATAGCGTACTATTTCTGGATCCAGTGGGAACCTAAGTCCCCAATTGAATAGCTCCGTAAAAAAGACTATCTCATTTCTTTTGCAGTCCATCGGGGTCTCTGGATCGATGGGAATTCGAATCTTTACATTCTCAGGGATCCCCCACTTAGTACGCAGTCGTCCCAGATCTTTAGTATGGATGAACGCATACTTGGTCTTTAGCAGAGATGAAAGATACTTGAACTCCACCTTGTGAAAACATGGCCCTACTCTCCCTTCGAGGCTCTCCGGCAGGTCCGGACGCCTCAGATACAAGTCTTCTTTGCCCTTCTTGGCAACAACGATAGCAGTTTCAGCCTGTCCGGAGGACTCGGACTCAAATCTAACCTCCTCTGTGGAGTCCTCCATCCTCTCCTCCATTATTGTTGGGGGAGCTTCTGTAGAAACAGCCCCGGGAGGGATGAAGCTTGGCACAGCTAATCCGCCGGACTGTTGGCTCTCCAAATTTTTTCGACTTATCACCTCAGTTTGAGTTTCTGAGGTTGAAGTTTCTTTGGGAGGTAGTGGACTGCTAGCCCTCGGACCGGCCGGCCTTTCCCGGAGAGTCCTAATAGTTGCCCCGGACCCTGATTCACTATTTTTTGCCCCCAATTTTGAGGGTGTGCTTTTAGAAGGAAGTCCTTTAACCAACCTACTCGGCCTTTTCATGATTAATTTGTCTGGGGAGTGGTCAGAATCAGACCCCATAGCAATGAAAGAGGATTTCTTCCTAACACTGGTGACAGTGACCCTCGGTTCGACAATAGGAATCGACTCTTGAACTGAAGAGCCAGATACTATGGGAGAGAGTGTTGATTGAAAGAGTTTTCTAGGTTTTGTACCTTTAGAAGAAGATGAACCTCTGTCAGATTCTTCGATTGAAGGGGCTGGTTTCTCGACAGGCGACGCTGGAAGCCCTGCTGCAAGTCTTTTTTCTTTTTCAACTCTTTGAGCTTTCTCCAATTCTGAGAGGTTAAGC
Organism: Limnanthes douglasii subsp. nivea; assembly: GCA_036936605.1. Classification (NCBI taxonomy): domain Eukaryota; kingdom Viridiplantae; phylum Streptophyta; class Magnoliopsida; order Brassicales; family Limnanthaceae; genus Limnanthes; species Limnanthes douglasii. The sequence goes on along the minus strand of JAUPFV010000004.1, from coordinate 170,989,658 downwards.
CAACCGCCCTTGATCAGTGCTGTTCTTGCTGTGAACATAAACAACTAAGGAAATTTTGAAATTTTAGAGAGATAAAGCTTTGGGTGAAATGGCAGAGTGAAAGAGATAATGAAACTGTGAAAAGTGAAAAGAATTTATAGTAAATGTGAAAAACGGGTTTGATTCCTAGGAGAATCCGAAAAGTTGGGCAATAATTAAAAGACGGCGCTGATGTCATTTATGGCATTTAAAAGAGGTAACTTGTTCGAGAAAGTGGTGCAACTTTCAAGGTGAAAAAACGGCTAAAGTAACCAACCAGAGAGTGACACGTGTCCCACTAACTCTGACAAGAACCGTTTGGAATTCGTAACGTTTGGTCTGTCTGGTTCTGTCCTCAACTCTCTCCGAATTGATAAACCACTTCCTGAATCGGACTGTTTTTCAGTTCTTTGACAAGGATACTTGTTCAAATACCTAAAAAAGGGGCTCCTGATGAGTCCGAATTCGAAGTGCTCCCCGGAAGGGCAGCCCAAAGTAGATCTCTCCGTAAAACGGACAGGATCCAAGAGCTTAATTCGGACAGGACATTTGAACCGGGCAGGTGACTTCGAACACTGCAAGCCCAAAGCAGTTCGAACTATGACTAAAGTACTAAAAAACCTAAACACTATCTGACTAAGCTACCTGCTCATCTACTTAAAACTCATGGGTCTTTAAACATGACCCGGGTCCATTAAACTTGACCCGAAAGCCCATAAGGGCCCAAATTACATACTATAAATACCCAACCACCAGCATTAACTATGGGTAACAAAAATTTACTGCTGCCAAGCTGCTCAATTCTCTCTCCACCTTGAAATATCTTGAAACACCTTCACACCACCCTGAAACACCCTCACGCCGCCTTAAAACTCCACTTGAAATTACCAGCCTACCCTTAGGCTACTTTTATCCTCACCAAATATAATTATATATTATAAGATGAAATTGCAAATTAGTTAAAGTTGTTGTTATATTTTCATTTTGAGAATATGTAACATTTTTTATCTTTTAAAACTAAAATAGTGTTCCATACAGCACAAAAGTGCTCACTTAATCATTATGTGATGAAATCGTAGCAATTTGTTTTTAGTTGATGAATGTTTTTTATATCTCAATGGAAACTCAACAGCAATATGTAAGGTGTTCTAATTTTTTTTTAAAATTAAAATTTGTATTTATGATAATGAGTAATGAACTATTCATTTGACTTGAATACTTTTTATGTACACATGCATTTGGTCATCAATATCAAGTCTAGTACTTTATGGACCATAACGAATTGGGTCTATAGATCATGTTATATAATAACTTACATTGTTGGTCTATGAGTGTTTTTTACCCAATTTAATATTTCAACCTCATATCTACGTGATAAGACCCATGATAATGACATTTATTATCTAGTAGTCCAATCTTTAAATTAACTCGATTATTACATATTATAAGCTAATTAGAAAAAATCTAAACCAGTCATATAATTCAAAAAGTTAAAAATAAAATTATGAATCAATTGTAAATTTGCAATAAAATAAATTATTATTGGTGTTATCATAATTAGATTTAATTTAACTCATACGAACAAATTATTATACCAATTTATATTTTGTATATGGGTGAATAATATTATATAATTGTCCGGCTTTTATATCTGGAAACAATTCTAATCAACAAATAGAGTAAGAGAATATACTGAATCACTTAATAAATCTAAAATGGCATAAAAATAAATTGTTACCTTATGTATTTCGATTCATTACTAGAAAAAATGTTGAATATTACTTGATAAATTGTTCATGTTAGTAGTTACCAAATATAATAGATCAACATATCATGTTCTCCTGTATCATATGTATATTCAATTCGATTGCATCTCTTTAGTCTTATCTTTGTGTTCTTGATCGATCTACCAAAAAACATGTAGAAGAATAAGATAAAGAAGAAGAGAAACCTATTTTTTTATTGTGAACTTAACCAACAGACGCTTGATAAAATGATATAACAGTTAAAGAATATTATCACACGTCTCCTCTTTTATATGATTCAGTTTAAGGCTAAGTTTAACTTAATTGCATTATGCATCTTTATTATGCTCTCTCATAAGAGACCATAACCCCTTAAATTGATTTAATCAATTTAGTCTATAAATTTATTAATTTAGTTTTAAGTATTAATTTTTTAGCTTAATACTTCACAAAGCTCAAATTTGACTTGTTATCTACATTTATACCTATATATTGGGGTTTCACATATTAGTCTAATTTCAATTATATAAGTAACATAATTACTTAATAATATCGTCGTATGAATATGACCAAATACATCATTAGCATAGCAATCTATAATTTTTCAAAAAAAAACTTACATTTTGTTTAAATTATAAAAACTTACTTCGATAAATCTCTATTAGTGACATGAATGAAGAACTACATCCCATTTTAGTGACGGTCCATCTTATCTCGTATAAATGATATCTAATAGTGAAATGACAGATACAACTACAATCACTCTCGTATCTATATATATATCATGTATGAAAGATCATATCTTTGTTATTTTGAAAGCATGTCAAATTTGATATTCGTTATTTTCTAAAACGCATATGCTTTTTTTGAAACACTTCCAATGAAAATAACATTTCTATCGTGTGAAAATGATACAAACTATACTAAATAACATGTTGTAGGTTGCATTTGTGATTTTTGATAAACAAATCACTCATCTAATTAGTTTCTAAAAAGGTTATTTTGAAGCAGTTTTAACAACATAATTTGTTTTATGTAAAACTTATATAAAATTCATGTAAAATATTGTCAGTTTCAAATCTTCTCAAAATCCATATAATTCTGGTAGAAAACATCTCACAAATTTAGAATTTAAGATATATTACATTCAAATGCATTTGTTATCAAATTGTTATATCCATGTAAAATGTAATGTTATTAAAATAAATTCAGAATGTCGTTTAAACGCCGTTTATAAAAAAGATGTATCAGTTAAGAAATTTTTATTAGTAATTTTTATTACAAAATTTAAATGTTTTGAAGCATTTTTAGTAAGTATGAGGCAGTGCGAACTTGTCCAAATCTGTTTACAGATATCCAAATCGATTTAATATGGTTCAAACTCTTTCAAATTCAATTTTGAAAACCAAAAATACCATTGTCATCCTAAATTATTACCAAATCATCATTAAGCACGGAAACAAAAACCTCTATACCTCTTACCCTAATTTTCATAATACAATTCTATAATCCTAATTATTCTTACCTCAAGCCCTAATTTCTATACCACAAAATAACCAAATAACAACATAACATGAAAGACAAAAATTATGTTGCTCCTTGAAAGATTTCATGATGAAGAGAGCTTCTATCTGATTGAGGTAAATTGTATTCATTTGATAGATGTTTAACTTTTGGTCACATGACATATGCGATGAACATCTGCCTAATCGCGCCACCCATGAGATTTATCTGTAGTTGTTTACACAGATCATGCAATTTGTTTTACTTTAATCGCAAATCTTCATGCAAAGTACGGTTTGTTCATCGCAAATCTTCATGCGACCGCATGTGATATTTACGTATACATAGTGTAATTTATGTATTATGATGTTTACTTTAACTTGATTGTGAAATCCAAATAAAAAAATAAATTATTTAGAATATAAATTCGTAGAGAAATGTTGAAAGAAAAGAAAACGAGAGAATTTTATAAAACATAAAATTATACACGTAATTTTTATTTAAAAGTACAATGATCCAAAATTTAATAGAAGACAAAACAAATAGTTCGAGATTTAGCCATAAAAACCCTAAAGAAGCAAGTAAAAATATAATCCAACCCTTAATAAACCCATAGTTTAGGAAAGAAATAAAAAGACAAATAAAACGTGGAAAGGGTAATTGTCTCTTCGTTGCACCAAACAACGGTTCCGTATATGTAGAGATGGCTCGCCATGAGGGGTGTGGTCGCCATGAAGCTCTGGGACGCGGCGTTAGTCAATTACTAGTTCTTTCTGACCATACTGGGGCCCACTGACACTAACATTAGCTTGTTTCTTCTGCCTTCTCTCTCTGAAACGTGGTCATGTGCCGTGCATGCATGCATGTGGCTACCATCATTTTCTTCCTTTCTTATTTTTGGTCCGGAACCTTTTGGATGCTGTGCGTTCAATTGATCTAACATCACCACCACTATTTTCTATTTTTGAGTTCCAATTGCAAATCATCTATATAACATACTGATACTATGTATAATAATAAATTATATATTTTATTAAAAATAATACGAAAATTATAAATTTTATAAGATTTTTTTATATTATTATTATTATTATTATTATTATTACTATTATTATTATTATTATTATTATTATTATTATTATTATTATTATTATTTCTCCTTCCATTCATGTCCATCGCTAACTCTAAAACAAAGTCGTTCATATAAAATTTAACTTTACATATTCTCCTTTTTGTAAAAAGCCAGTTTATTATACTTGGGAAAGATATTATTGTAGAAATATAGGAGTAACAGCAGTCATAGATATTATGTAACTATCAAAGTGCAGTTGTGGGTCTGGGTGATAGATTTGTATGTGTAAAGCAAAGGATACGATGATGGGGTCGTTTAATACGTCACCATTTTTTGAAAGGACAAACTTTTTCTTCGAATTTGACAAGAGAGAAACCCAATGTAGGCTTCTTGTTATCTTTCCAAAACTACCAAACAAAAACCAATTAACTTACACGACATATTATGATCGATCCATATAAAACGGCAATTGAATTTTTGGCCTAAAAGTCACTATTATGTATTATCAATGTGCCATTCTAATTTTTCATATTTATTTTTGAGTTAATTTTTTTTTTTCAACAATGTTATACTTTATATTGTTTTCTGTATAGTATTTATTGTTGTTTTTAATGTTATCAAATAATCTTTTATATTTTAATAAAATTGTATTTTTAATCCAATCGATTAGACGTGGAATTAAACATACAAATTAAAACATAGAAGTTAGTCGGAAGAAAATAAACCTAACAATTAATTTGAAACAAATCTTAAACATAATTATAATTTAATAATAACTTTTGTTGAGTTAATAATAAAATAAAATTTATATTTTTTTTCTAACTATTATATTACTGCATAAATGATTATGGAAGTTCAGAGTTCGGATAAAATTATAAATTATTTTGGTTTCTTTTAATGATGGTTAAAATCATTAGATTATCAATGCAAACAAGTAAATCATTTTTTTATAACCAAACTTTATGATGCGTTTTTTTTTACTAATATGTTATATATATATATATATATTTCAAGTTTTTGTTTAAAAATATGTGTATTATGTTGGAGTAATATGGATCGATATGTTTAAATGTATATTTGGTCATGGTTATAAGATAGTCCAATAAATAAATAATCGAATTAATTATATTAGCTATATTTAAATATGTATTGGGTTTATAAGTAAGAAGCGTTTTGGAGGTATAAGTGTGGTGACTGAATTGCATTTGGACACGATGAATAATAGTGTTCATATCCCAACATGTAAGCCTAAACTGATCATTGAGAGACTAAATTGATAAGTACAGTATAGTGGTTGTGGTCTCCGGTCATAACGCAGACAAAGTAAATGTGCTTTATTCAACTAGATATTCTAGTTATATTTGTTTATAAAGGAAAGACACAGTTTCAGTTATTTCTTTAACCTTAACCCTGCAAGATCAGTTGTGGTTTTGTTGAGAGAAAGACTCACACTTATCTTTACTGCAACAAGAACTGAAGAAAATATTCAAACAAGATTATAGATAGTAGCAGTCAAAACGGTAAGTCTATTTTATTTTGTGTAATTAGTTGATCACATTGAGGGTTCTCTATTTCGCATTTGTGATAGACTAACTTTAGGCAATTCAATTAGTTCTATCATATTAAAAATATAAAGTATTATTATAAAGTAGAGGATAATAAAAAAAATTATCCAAAAAAATATTTATGCTAAAAAATAAAATCCACCAAATAAACAAACAGTAGGTCCAAAGATGGCCAAGACATTAAAGAAAATCAAAATTCCAAATTACAGACTTGAGTTAAAAGGAATGTTGAAAAATAATTGTAAATTTATTAAAAGTGAGTTTGTTACATATTTTTCAGGGCATTTTCAACAAACTTTAAGTACTTAGTTACAAAAAGATTAGAATATTATATGCAAGATAGAAATACAGCAAAAGTAAAAAAATGAGCATAAGGTAAAACGTAGTCATAGTTAGGAAAACATAGTAAACATAGATATGTAGGAATAAAATATCAATAATGATGAACTAAGGGTGTGTTGGCTCCATTATCTACCGCTAAGGCTTCCGGAAAGAGATGATGTCAAAGACAATCATAGGTACCTACAAGAAAAAAAACCAATAATACTAGTTAAACCGATTATGAGATCTTTAAGCAGTGAAATCTATAATAAAGGTCGGAGAATATGCGATCAGATATCGTAAATGGGGGAGAAGAGCTACGTGTGAAAATTCTCGAATTTCTCTATTTCCATATATGATAAATCACTGCGTAGAAACCAATCCGCTAAAGATGTCCATGACCTGAAGAAAATGGGGTTCATGTACTGGTTGTTTGTAGCCATGAGGAAATCAGCGTTTGGAAGATGGAATCTAAGCTTCGCAACTGAGGCTTCCTAGATAAATACAAGATATGGAGCATTAATCAAGAAATTGTTAATGAATTCTATGAATTTATTACATAGAACACAGTCGGGGGCTGTATTATAATCTCATATAATTAATTTATCTGATTGAATTTCCAACCAGACAATGAAACATTTTTGAGGATGTTGTACTTATTTCAAACGAGGTTGGCCCAATTAACTTGGGACATAATTATGGATGACGTGATAAGTGATATTAATAGTGAATATCTTACTACTCTAGTTGAGAATCTAGATTTCTACATATCTTCCATGTCTGAAACAAGATATAGTTAACTACTAAAGTTACACTTCATGTAGATGATTATGGTGGGATCTACTGCCTTAACAAATCTAAGCAGGTCATTTCCCCAATGTTATTTGAGATAATGTCTTCAAAGTTTCTATTATTATTATTAATCTAACATAACGTATAATATTGGAACCATAACGGTTAACCAAGGAAGTAGAAAAGAATCATGGGTCATACCAGAGAGAGGTGAAGTTTCTAACTCCGATTTTGATTTGAATAAGTTAGCGATAAGAGCTCTACGGTTGAGATTTTTTATCCACCCCTAATTATAGGAGGAACTTGGGGTAAGGTTCCTAAAGTTTATTTTAACCGTTTCGGAATCAATCAGGTCATACCATATTAAAGTGTTATGGACTAAATATGTTTAAGACAAACCGTCAAGTTTCAGATTTTAAGCTCTATAATCCTAATGCCACGCTCAAGTAAGCGTAAATGGATTTTATCCCAAGAAACTTTGGCACCATAAATATCATTTTGGATCTTGCCTAAAAGTAGCATCGAGGAAGTTGAGAGAGTTATTTCAAGATTTTAACGGGAAATATGGACATAGTTGACAAGTAAACTTAGCCATTGAAGAGAAAAACATTAATCAATTGAAGCCTCCATACATAAGAAACGTGTTTTGAAGTCTAAAACTGTATACATGTTGTAAGTTTTTCGAAAAAAGCACGCAGTACCTATAGAAAATTCTAGAAGTTATTATGATGACTCCTAAGTAATGCAGTGGGAGTGTTCGAATCCAAAAACTAATTATGTTGGTGGTATTCTGACAGGAGATCTGGCTCTTCCTCAGATTAATATGGAGACCCGAGATAAATTGGATTTTTCGAGACCCTCCTTAATTAATCTAATGGAGTTGACATCGACACGATTAAAAATCATAAAATCGTCTATGAAGTAAAAATTTATGATTTAAAGTTTATGAAATTTCATTTGAAATTTGAAATAAGGATCACGGTTTTTTTCTTTTAGAATACTAGAGATGACTAACATAACAATGATGAAGATAAAGAGGGGCAAATTGTCACCTTGTAGAGGCATCTTTTACATTTAAAAGAATAAAATGAGTTACCATTGGTATTGATTGGGTAACATGGGGTACAAATACATTGAATGATCCAAAAGATCATGGACCTTATCAATTTTGAGGAATATCTTTGGACTTTTTTTATGAAAATTATAACATTTAGAAGGAGGCACCAACATACATTATCGAAAGATTTCATAATATCAATTTTGAAGGCTTAGAACTTTTTTATTTGTGTGAAGTTCCCTTAAAATTTCTTGAGAAATTAGGATAATGTCCAAGATGTTAGAACCAAGAATAAAGATGAACTCAGAATATTTTATTAAAAATAGAAGAAAGTTATTTATTTTAATATTAAATATTTTAGAGATAAATTTGTAGTTTACATTGCATCACTCAATTGATCTAAAATCAAACGGGAAGAAAATGTTAAATGATTTTGAATGAAAGCGATTTGATACTTATTCTAATTACGATCCATATGGTCGTTGAGGAAGAAATGATGGACTTTTTTACAAAGGTCGTTACATGTGATTGGGTGCTTTGCTAGTGTATCTACTACATATGAATTTTGTATCTCCCTCTGATAATAAAACAGATTATATGATCCTTATCCAAAGGGTTGAGTTAAAAATTTATCTAAGTATCGATTGTGAATACTCAAGCTTAATTTAAATAATAAATTTTAATTTGAGTAAAACTAAAAATGTAGCTCGAAATTAACTCACTCAAACTAACATAAATTTATTTCTAATTTATATCAAAACCTAAAAATTATATCAAAATTTAAGATGATAAATAATATATAAATAAGATAATGTTTACATTTATTAAATTTATTATATTCTTTTTTGTGTTTTATTTGTCTCATTTATGTTCTCAAAAGGTTTGTAAATTTTATTTAGATTTATAGTGAGATGAAATTTCAATAAATATTAAGTTTTAGAAACCGCTTGAACCGAATGTTATGGACACCATTTTAGATAATAAAATCGTAATCATTATTTATAGGCTCAAATGATGGTGGATGAAAAAATATAACTAAATTTATTATGCATATAATTTTTTTTATTTGATAATATTTTGTGTATGCTAAAAGAAAATGAAAGAAAATAGCGAGGATGTTAGTATTAGAGAGGAACAACCGAAGACTTATAGAGCATGAACTGTTTGAATCTCTGTGATGGTAGAAGCTAGGCCGAGGCATAGGTGCAAAAAAAAAAATCTGGAACCTAAAAATAAACTCTACAAAATGAAAAAAGAAGGCTTGTGTTTTAACTGAAGGTACAAGTTGATCACCTGTGAAGCCGAAAGTATAGAGCATAACCTTTTGAAAATTTATGAAGATACCTAGTTGCTTCGCGAATAAGCTGAGTTACTAAAGGTATGAATTAATGTTATATCTCAATCATTGATAAAAAAATATTTTATTTGTACGTTCTTAACATGAGGTAGGATAGTACAAAGAGATGGCACTACATGTTGTATGGATGTTAGCGCTGCCCTGATCAGTTTATTTTGGTTTGCTTGGCCAATTGAGGAAATAAAATGCCAGGCACTATTATGAGTATGAAGATCATTGTGCTCATATTTGACCCACTATATATAGTCAGAATATGGTCTGAAGTCAGTTTTTGTATGTTTTGAGAGAGAAATTTGAAAGCTTTCAGATAGTTGAGGCCATGCAACCATAGCGTTTGCCTTTAAAAAGACACATAAATATTTGTCTGAAGGTAAATTTTTCTATTTTTTTATCTTCTAAACCTCCATCATCAATAAGATTTATCATATATATAATGTACATACTCATATTAGAGCATAAACACGCTTTTTTAACTTGTGAACTGTTCATTACCCCAATACATACAGGTGCACTCCTCAATGCATAATATAAATTACTAATAAGATGAAAAGTTCAGTAGGCATATAACAATTACGAAACAAAGTGGAAACAATATTAACTATATTTAAGTGGCAATCTGATATAAATATTATTTAACAGTCCATCAAATAAGGTTTAAATGTCTTAAGAAACCATAATTAGTTATCCATATCTTCTGATCCAACAACAACAAATAAAACCATGAAAATATTTGTATAGTTATGATTGTCAAAAGATAATAATAGTAACTCAATTCATAATTATATTATTGTAGATGTTTCGGATTCGCGCATATTTCATTTTTATGTTCGAATCACATTTTCATTAACATGGTGTTTGTGTAGTGTAGATCGAGTATAACGAGGCTCATATTTTTTTGTATATATATATATTCATGAGTCCCGTTTGATATAACAACTAGTTCACACTTTTAAGTTCACATTAAATTTTATACTCGAGTTTTATGTATGATATTACCTATAACTCATGATGCGCTATTATAAATTTACACTAGATTCGTGATTCACGTGTATGAACTTACTATTGTTTCCCTCTTTAGGTATGGCACACATCAATATTGTTTGTGTTTCAAGTAAAAAAGTTCCAGAAATGAATAAAAGTGGACGACTAAAGTGAAAACTTGTATACAAGACCCAAATACAATGAAATAACGTTTAAAGCAGTTAGTTTCGGGAGTATATTTGAGTAAGTAGTGACTCGCTATATCAAGACGCATTAGAAATTTAAATAAATCTTAAACTAGATTAAACGAAGTAGAACTATGTCCGTGAAAAAACTTCATTAACTTTGTCTAAGAGAATCCATGAAAGTCGATAAATGATATTTAAACCATAGTATTTTTTTACAAACGTCGTACACTTTTGGCTGTCACATCATTATTGGATCTAACACTACTTTGTATCTCGTTAACAATCAGATCCGATGTTAAATATTTTACTTTATTTGTAAAAAATAGTCCTACAAATATGTTGTCCAACATACTTTTTAATGACCATGACATCGGTGAAGGTATCAAGTGATGCATAAAGTCTCGATGGATATTCTCACAATAAGTAGTGGTTTTTTATTTTATATAATCCAAATAGTTAAAGCAAAAACTATTCTCTGCCGCGTAAGACGATAAAACTAATCTTAGATATTCCCACTTCCTAAAAAACTTTTTGAACACTTGTAATTCCATTAATCCAACAAAAAGTAACAAGTTGTTTACTATTATGGCTAGTAAAACTAATATTAAAACTAATTTCGCCACCAACCAAATTTTCTTCACCAACAAACTACTAATTTGAAGCTTAAAATATATAAAATTGACTTATTTCGATGTTTCTAGATGAATAAGGTCCACAATTATAGCTTCGAGTTTCTTATTTATGATTCATTCTAAATTTTTAAATTTAGAAAGAGAAAAAAATCAATAAATAAAACATTAATGTAAAGGTTATTTGAGATGTTCTGGGTAATAAGTGGTAACTTTCATTCATGATTCGTGTTTTATGTCTTCTTCATGTTTGTTCGAGTTTTTGTATGGTAATTTACTAAAAAAATTATACTCATTTATTTTTTTTTATAAATTTTGCATGTTAAAAGTTTTTGGGCTTCACACATTACGTGAATCTTTATTCGTATGCACAACCATTCACGTTTAAAATCGTCAGATACAAAATACCACACATTACAAATCAGAAAAGTAAGAAACAATTCGTAATTATGATCTTTAACACAAAATCCAGATTCAGTAATAGAAAATAAAGAACAATTCTAATTTGTATTCTTGAAAAAACACAAAATAAAATTGACAATGGAGTTTGGTTTAGGACGACGAGTCTTTAAATCTTGGTGTTGTGGCTTATGAATCTTCATAAAGGAGTTCACTTCATCAATATATATATATATATATATTACTCTTTTTATTATTGTGGAAATCCACTTCATCCTTGCTAGTTTTAGATAAATATCGGTTGCGAGACTTCTTACCATAGCACTGGATTGAAGCAATGCATGAGCATTCTACTAGGATCTATTTTTTCCTCTGCAACTTGGGGTTCGTTGGAACGATGTGTAATTATAGACTGAGCGGGAGTAAATCTAGATCGAGTTTTGAGCCTTTCATAACTTTGTACCATATTTGGTTCTTGATCGGTGCCAAGTATGGCCAATAGCTCTATAATTCTCATGTAATCGAGGTCACATTCACGGGAGGAGGTTTGAGAGTGTGTTATGTGTAGTTAGATAAAAAAAATCTTGTTTTAAAGATTGTAAACTAATCATACTTCAAGATAAATAGATATTAATAATCAATAAGTTATATAAGATCTCAAGAAAACAAGCATTAAAATCTACTAAACAGTTTGTGATTTGTCTTAATTTAATAAATATATTCGTGAATCAGAGTTTGTTAAGAATTCACGATACTAAGTCGGCCTAAATTAACGATTTACATTCGCGATCCGACATATGCAAAAAAAACTAAAATTGAAAATCCTTATCCATCATCTTGTTTTTTAAAGGTTATTTTTTGTGATTGAACATGACACAAATACAGGTTATTGAGATTTTAAGGTTCTTATCCACCACCTCAACAACTTATTTTCATATCATATTCTACATAAAAGAATGACCTAAAAATGAGGGTTTAGAATTTCTCATATCCATGCATTAGTTTTATAAATATACATGAGCTACCCTATTGAAGCTTATATATATGGTTATTCAGTTACACGTTAACATATACATAATCAGTTATATTTAATATATTGAAAATATTAGCAATTCACAATAAACATGACTTGGCATTATTCATGATCGTCGTAAAATGCATTCGCGGTGTTCATTAATTACTACGATCGATTCACAATTTTAAAATGACATTTTAGTTCACTATTCATCAGACACAATTTTAAATTATCGTTATTAACTGATAATTTATAAAATAGATTAGATACATAAATAATTTTACAATTATAATAAACGATATTTTATTTTATGTTAAAATTTTATATAAATATAATGTTATGTTTGATATTTTTTATAAAATAAAATAAAATAATAATATTAAAGTATGATAAAAAAAAATTGTCAATAACATAAAAAACAAAAAACCTAAATTAATTATTATTAATAAAATAACTAAAATTCAAACGTATAAAATTTTAACTAATTCTATGTTTTTATTTTGGTTCTTAGCTCCGTACTACTACTTCTCCTTATTAACATATAATAACATCATATTTAATATTATCACAAAATTAGTTTGAGTTCTCAATTAATATTTTATCACCTTTTCAAACTATTTTTAATATATTTACTAACGAAACTAATTTTATCTTATAACGGGTTTTTATATTTTTATTTATAGCTTATATCTTTTTTTAAATGTACTTTTACTTTTTTTTATTAAACAAATATTCACAGCTAATATGCTATTATTTATAATATAAAATTAAATAGCTAATGATACATTGTGTAGGGTAAGAGAACTTATGTTTTTAACATTAAAAACTAAAATTTTCAAGATCAGAGTTTATTCTAGTCACTCAAGATGGCAAGCCAGAGAATTACTAAGAAGTGCAATTAGATGAGAATAAAAAGATTTGGCTTGAGGCTATGAAAGAAGAGGCGAATTCCTTGAAAAATAATGAAAGGTATAAGCTAGTAAACCTCATAATGGAAAGAAAGTCATGAAATAGATGAGTTCTTAAGAACAAAAGAGATGGTGAAAATTTGTCAAGCGGAAAGCTAGACTTATCGTAAAAGGATGCAATCAGAAAAAATGCATTGATTTTGATGAGATATTTTCAAATGACTTCTAATAGAACTATATTGAGTTTAACTACAAGTCTATATCTTGAGTTGGAACAACTTGATGTAAAAACAACATTTTTACATGGTGACTTGCATTAGGAAATCTACATGGAGCAACCTGAACGTTTTGAAAAGGGAAAGAAAAGTTTGTTTGTAGGCTTAAAAAGAGTTTTTATAGGCCTACACAAGCGTCAATGCAGTGGTATCAGAAATTCAACTCGTTTATGATATGAATGGTTACAAACGAATTTATGACGATTCTTGTGTCTATTTGAGAGAGTTCCCCTATAGGTAAGTTCATCATACTTTTTCATATGTAGATGGTATTGTGATAGAATTGAGCAAGATAGATCTATTGTAAAGCATTATCGATCACGTGGAGAACCTTGAAGTAACCTGATTAGAGTGAGCGAATGAAAGTAAATTGGGAGGAGGCTAAAGTGGTAATTTGTTCGAACAGAAGATTTGTTAGGGTGTGACCAAAATCCAATATCTCACATCGGTTAAACATGAGAATGATCAATGATATATAAATACGAACATATCTCAACTAGTCTAAGACATTTGGAAGTGGATAAGAAATGAAGTTGTATGGACTTTCGGTCCTAAAATAGATAATATTACACTAGTGTGAAGATCGAATTGTTCTTACTTAGTGTGACTTGATTTTGAAGTAATAGATGTTAATTAAGATGGGACTAAAATGATATTTATTTGAGATGAAAAATTGATATATAAAATCGATTATATATAAATAAAAATATATTTTTAACTGATACAAAACATTCGTGAGATATGTAAAAAAGAAAAATTGAAGCTACCCTAGACATCTAGATCCAAAATAAATAATATTATGCTTAGTGATCAATTTGTTCTTTTCGTGGTCCGAGGGAGTTTTCGAAAATAGGATTAAAAAAAATTCGTGAAATGTAATTATTTAATTTGGTTTTATTTTAGTGTAAAGGAGGCATAAATGTATACGAAGACTTCCAATAAAACACAACTCATGTGCTTTAATTTTGAGATTCTTTTTTCTACGGTAGCGATGCTTCTCGTTCAAGGACGTGACACATGTGCATGCACTGATTCTGAAACAAAAGAAAATCAGTCCCCTTTATAGTTGCTCCATATATGAATATCATACATGTAAAGCTCGTAGTTAATTCCATAAAAGAAAAAAAAAGGTTCCTTTGAAATTTCTTTTACCTTCCCGATTGGTCCGTGACTTAAAAAATATACTAACAATCTTTCTCCTATCCAACAAAAGTTGCTTCATAGAAATAAAATATTATAGTCCCAACAAATATATTTCTCACCATCATCATCATCATTTTCCGTGAGAGAAAATATTCTACAAATACGATACATCGAAAATTTTGACGGAAAGAAATATCATTTAAACAACAACAGAAAAACACAAAGACAACATTACTTACTAGTTACTACTATTTATATACAGAACAACCTTAGATTATTAATTCATCTACTCAAAGCCTTAATCAAACCGGTCTCTCCTTTTATTAATCTTCGTCTAGAAAATTAACAAATCGTCTTTCACGTTGTACTTCAACTTCTCCAAATTCGGCTGCACTGCAAATTGAATCATCGGTGGCGGTCCACAAGTTAACGCCAGGGTAGTTCCATCCGATCCATCAGGAATATGTTCTCTTAAGACATTCTCGGTAATAAAACCAGTACTATATTTCCATCCTTCTTTAGCCACCTCAATCACATACCATACCTTAACCTTATTCGGGTATTTAGTTGCCCAATCGTCAAGCTCATCCCTCAACAGAATATCCTCCTCGGTACGATTAGCGTACACGACGAAAACCTCAGTCTGATCTTCCGGATCTTTCAATATTGCTTGTATCACTTGATAAACTGGTGTAATTCCGGTTCCACCAGCCAACATTGCTAGTTTTTTGGCAAATTTCGGTTTGCCGTGAACATTAAATCTTCCGCAGCCAAGATACTCGATATGACCTAAAGGTCCTTTAATATCTAGTGCTGCTCCGATCTCGAGCGAGTCCAAATGTTGTGATAGAAGCCCTCCATTGGGGAATCTGGGGTGAACACCTTTGTAATAAATCTTGACAACTAATTCGAAGTAGCCAACAACGTCGACCGTGCTCGTGGGCGTATAGGCACGCATGCATAGCTTATCGTCGATCGTTGCGCATAGGAAAATGTGTTTTCCGACTGGTAATCCTAAATATTGATCTTGGCTCGGAAAGGCGAACTTAAACACGCGAACATCATGCGAGATGGATGTTTTTTCGACTAATTTGCACGAGATTTTCGTGCGTGGATTAACAAGGGCCACATTTCGTGACGGTGTTGTTTCTTTGATTGGAGCAAGAGGTGGCATGAAGTTAGTAGCACCGTGGACCGAGTTGTTAGGCGACGAATCAGATGAATATCCGGTGGTGATTAACTCGCCTATTCGATAATCCTCAAGCATTTTCTTCGCTTTACCCGAGTGGATAGCGTCAAATTCTTCAGTACAATCCGTACCCGCATTGATCAATATAGAGTCTGCTCCTCCAGGATGGTCTTTTAAAAATCTAGTGCAATCGTAGATGTGACCATGGACGATTATCCAAGTCGAATCAGCTGTGTTATGTTTCTTGACTTCCGACATGGAATACATTTTCGAAGCCGTGTTCATAAACGGCGAGGAAATACTCTTCTTCAGAGTCGGGAACGAATCGGCCGACGACCTTTCTAAATGACGCTCCCTCGCCATCCATCCGCCCGATTGGTTTCCAGGTTGAGTCGGATGCTCGAAAACTATTCCGATTTCTCCTTTGTGTGGTTTACACACATTGGTCTTAACTCGGAACCAACAATTGTTCATCATTCCCTAGTGAATATAAATACAAATAGAATCAGCAATCCAATTTAGCATTCGTTAATTAATATAAGTAGACCGAGACAATTTTCATATTTTTCATAGACAATGGAGTCATTCTCTTCGACTTTCAGACAACTGGTGTATTCAATTACTAGCTAAAAAATAAAATATACTAAACAAGAGTTAAGTATTAATTAAGGATGTATAAGTAGTCGTTAGCAGCACAGTGACATAAATAAATTATAAAACTAGCCAGCCGGCCAATGAAAACGATATGTCACATGTAGCTTACATGGCTTCCACACTCTATGGGACGAGAAGGAATCAAAACTATGTTTTGCTTACACGTGGTACCCACCTTTCTTTTTACAAAAATAATTGACGTCATATTTCTTTTTTAATAGAACTAAATTTAATATTATTATATTATTATCTATTGATGTTAATTACTCTTATAGAGTCTTACCATGAGATTCCATATGAGTTTATCGGGCTGGGTATTGAGCGACTCGTCCCAAGCACGAACCGCTATTTCTTTAGCACTAAGAAGATCCAGAACTTCAACTTCAAGCGACCAGAAACACCAACACCAATATTTACCGTATTTATTCGGTTTTTCAATATGATCCACGTTGCAAACTTCCCATGACTCTCCACCGTCCATCGTTACTTCGACACGTGTCACTTTCTTTCCGGCACCTATAATGAAAATGCGAGGGGATTATTATTTGCCTTTTCTTTACTAAATCAACATTTTAGAGTCAAATATTTTATTGCAACTTGCAACTTGCAGTATTCGAGGACCACATAAAATATTTGGCTAAACTTTATATATAATAAATTTATTATTTGTCGATAGTGATTTTTTTTTATAAATATCATAGTATTTTAAAAACTTTATGATAAAAAGCAAAAGATTCTTTTACTAACATAATAAAAATATAAACCCTTAAAGTGCAATTATCAATTTATTAAATACCAAAAGTTAACAAATATCTACAAAAGGGGGGACTCACCGGAATATGCGTAACCCTTGAGTGTGTAAGCTCTTTGAGTGGTCCATGCGTTGATCGGTAAGATCTCCTCGTGACACGGCGTCGTTATAACCGAGTTTATGTTCAAATCGTTGATTATGTACTCCGGTTTATACCACCAAGCTAAATAATATAATTTTAAAAAATTAAAACTCTTGACAATAAATATAGAAAAGAAATAGCTTTTATATAACAAATTTATTTGTTGAATTATTAATTTTATATTTACCTTCAGAGTTGGCTAGCTCGGCATCAACATGAGGAGGAAGAACTCTGTTGTCTTTGAAATGGTAATAGTTATCGGATTCGGTTGTAGTAACAATAATCCTCTTTAACCATTTAACCATCCGACCACCAATAAATCCGGGTATGATAACCCGGATCGGAAACCCATGGTCTGGTTTCAAAAGCTCACCGTTTTGCTTATAAGCCAAAATGATATCTCTAGCCGGATCCATGACGAGTTCCTTTTTAACACTTGTCCCATATTTAGACCCACCGCCACCTGGTAGATCCTCCACCCCTTCAAAACAAACGTTAAGTGCCCCACCACGGCGGCTCGCAATCCCACACCGCTTCAAAACATCGCGAAGCGGCACGCCCCGCCAAACAGAGGTTGATACTCCGGCGGATCCCCAGTTGAATCCTATGGTTTGTTTCACCATATTCTGCTCCTTACGACGGTTGCCAGCGCAGACAAGCGTCACCGGAAACTCGCAGCTGGTGAAATCGTTGACGAGTTGGTCCATTGTGAATTTCATGGGTCTTTTTACCAGACCGGTTACTTCTACGGTCCAGTCGGCCCATTGGGTCTTTGGCACGTAACCGTGGTTACGGACGTAGTGGAGTGGGACAGGTGTTATGAAACCGTGGTGCATGAGACGCGTCAGCGGTGCCTCAGAATTAAAAGGATGTTTTCCTGAATAAAATATATGAAGATCCAAGATTAATTACCATAAATTAAATTAAAATCAGCAGTTTTTTTGTCTAATTTTTATCGTTTTGGACCAACACGAAACCTTAATATTAGTACAATTTTTTGTCTCGTACAGGTTTTGTAAAAAAAAAAAAAAAAAAATTATTATATTTTTTTAAACTCTAAATATAGCTGATAATTAGTAATAAATATCGTAGCATATATTTTTTGATTCAAGAATGATCTAATAATAAAAAAATTGAAACTTTTAAATTAAAATCGGAGATATAATATTACCTGTAAGACGGACCATAGAAGGATTACGTTCGATCCAGTTATCTGCGGTCCAATCATCACGTTGATCGAGGATGGACGGCTCCAATTCAGCGTTCGATTTGCGAATCATCTCGTTGTAATAAGCGGCGTTTTTGTTATGGCTCTCACACTCGTCGTCGCTAGAGGCTAGATCATCCTCTTGTACCTCTTTAACAACAGGTTTTTTTGGTGCACGGGCCGGGTTTTCGGACCGGTGTATTTGGTTCGGAGCCGGTGGTTTGTAGGAGCGAGCGACACCGTTCATGGGTGGTTCTAGGAGAGTGTATTGTCGGTTATCAACTGAGGTTGCCATTGCAAAACTCTTTGAAGGGTATAATAGTAAATGTGAATGACAGAAGAGGAGTAATCCTCTGTTTAGTACCTATTTCTTTCTCTTTCTCTCTCTATATTTTCTCTCTCCGTGTTTCTGGTTTGAGACGAAATGAGAGAGAAGAGGTTGCACAAAGTTATATAGGGAAGAAAGGGCTTAAATGTAATTTTAAAATATATAAACATTAGAAAAATATAAATGGGTTGTTGGTATGGTATCTAGCTAATGAGAGGAGGTAGCGGGTCAAGTTGCTAAGGTGGGTCATGGGTTATGGGTATTCAAAAGCCAACCGCCACATGAATATTAATTAATCAGTTTAAATTAACATAAATTACTTATATTTTTCTCTAAGTTATTAATTTTATTTTACATAGTAGAAAACAAAAATATGGATGATGTCACTCTTTAAATTTATATCGATTGATAGGAACTGATAAAATCTTTTCCGGATCTTAATGTTGTGAAATATCTGTAGCTAATGTCACATTTAAACTTATGGATAATGTTATTAGATTTATTTTGGTCATATTATAAACACTACCTTTTATGGAGTGGAACCACTTGTGATTTGTGATCACCAACACCGATTTGAATAGGTTGTTATCATAAGATATGTATCCTCGGCCGTGTTAGATGCATCATTACAAATATCATACTAAAGTTAAGATTATGTCGGCTGTTTTAGTGAGTCCATATATTTTAAAATTGGGTTATGTATTTTATATTATTTGAAACTATATGTTTTTTTAATATATATTTATTTTGATATAGCATCGAATTAAATAAAAAATATGGAAAATGATTAAATATTAATTGAACTTCGTCTAATGAATGACTATTCACGAATTTGTCATTAGCTATCTATTTTGTGTTTTGTTTTTAAGCGATTCAGTAGATGAATTTGGAAGAATTCGTGGAACTAAATTAGAAAGAAAAAAAAGTTCGATTTTCAAGACAATGTAGGAAGCAGCAGATTTGTATTTAGGACAATGAAATTCATAAACATAACCCTTTACTTATAGTATTTACAATGTGAAACCCAACATGTAAAGTTCATCATTTAATATTTTATTGTATTTGAGGACCATAACTCGACAAATTAATAATTCAATTTATTCATTGATTTATTAATTAATATTTAAATATTAAGATTTGAGTCATCTTCATCATAGTGCCCAAATTTAACACGGTTACCACACTTGAATTCATAATGCCTTTTCACCCACTTGGACCGCCAAATGCTACTAAAAAATACATATTCAACTTTAACGGGATCCCTTTATTCATTGTTAATGGGCAAACGATACAACCTCGTACATGACTGATAACAATAAAAGACTAAAGACCTCTTTCTCGTGATGTGAACAATATGACGCAATAGTTCTCACATTACCATTATCAATCAATTACTTCGGCCAATCATGAAGCGTGCCCTAAGAGTAATATGGTTTATAATCGTACATATCTACTCTTAAATGGTTTATACCTTTGGAGATCCAATATAGTACAGATATCAATAGATATTTCCAAGCATATATATATATATATATATATATATATATATTGCATTAAACTTTAATGTACACAATACAACAAAATATAACTCGGATCCTTTTACAAACTCTCACACTAAAACCAACAATCCTCTAAATCAAATACACCCATATTAATGGTTAGTCACTGGAAAACCTTAGGCAAAACCGCATTTTTAAAGGATCTGTTATCATAGAGTTTGTGTTGATGTGTTATATACTTCTCTGACCATCTGTACTCTTTCTTTAATAGACATAAACTTTATGTCTATGTGTTTGGATTTAGACAAGCTCATGTTGTTGTTAGAGTACTGCACTGCAAAGTTGTTATCAAAATAGAACCTAGTGGGACCTTCTATCCATTGTACAATGCATAATCCAGTAACAAAATTCCGTAGCCACGGTGCATGGTTTAATGCCTCAAAGAACGCAACAAATTTTGTAGCCATGGTGGACGATGCAATAAGTGTTTGCTTTACATTTTTCCAGGATATTGCACATCCAACCAATAAGAATATGTTTCATGATGCCCTCTTTATTGTGTCTACGCATCCATCAAAATCCGCGTCGGAATACCCAATGATCTCCAATTTATCTGAGTTCCATATATCAGTTTTTTCGCATTTGTTCTTGCAGGTATCAGAGTACCTTTTTAACTGTTTTCCAGCGATCCATGCATGGGTTACTAACATATCTCCCAAACATATTTACAGCAAAGGCAATGTCCGGCCTAGTACAAACTTGAGCATACACTAAACTCCCAACTACCGAAGCATAAGGGACCATTTTTATTTCTTTAATCTTAAGTTTTGCTTTTAGGACATTGACCCAAACTAAGTATGTCACCCTTTGCTATAGGGGTACTTAGAGGTTTGCAATCTGCTAATCCATAACATTGTAACACACTTTCAATGTATGCATTTTGTGATATTCCAAGAATACCACGATAGTGATCACGATGTATACAGGTTCCTAACACAAAACTGACGTAACCAAGATCCTCCATATCAAACTTGTCTGATAGAAATTGTTTTGTAGTGTGTAACAATTTCTTATTGTTTGAGGAAAACAATGTGCCATCCACATATAATATAAGAAATATGAAATTATTCTCACTGAACTTGTGATACACACAATCCTCAACCAATTTGATCTCAAATTCATAACCGCCTATCACTTTAAGGAATATATGACATCATTGATGAGTGGTTTGTTTAAGCCCATAGATGAAATTTTTAAGCCTGCAAACCAGATAATTTGAGTTATTTTCCACAAAGTGTTATGGTTGCACCATATAGATCGTTTCCTCAAGATTACTACTGAGAAAAACGATATTAACATCCATCTGATGAAGCTCAAGGTAAAAATGCGCAACTAATGCTATGATTGTTCTAAAGGAATCTTTCGTCGATACCGGAGCGAAGGTTTTTTTAAAATCAATTCCTTCATGATGAGTATAACGTTTCGCTACAAGATGTACTTTATGTCTTTCCACATTACCCAAGGAATCGCATTTGGTTTTGTAAACCCATTTACAACCAATTATTTTTCCCCCTCAGGTAATAGGACAAGATCTCATGCCGTATTGTACTGCATTGGTTTATACTCTTCCTTCATAACGTCATTCAACTTCCAAGAGTCAGAGTTTCCAAGGCCTGTTTATATGATGAGGGATCATCTACAGTTCCAGCACATAAATCATCATGCTCGTGAAGATATACTATAAATTCTAAACCTATAATATTATTATTTTCTCTTGTAAACCTTCTTACTGACACTATTTCCTCTTGTTGCACTTCTTGAGGAGGTAGAGTTTGATAATTATGAATGATGTTATTTTGATTCCCTTGTGGAAGATTATCTTGAGGTTCCTCTTGTTCTACCTGGACCATATATGTATCTTGGTTAGAACCTTAAAGTGGAGCATCAGAGTTAATTTGAGAATTACCTTATTCTAATGGGACCGAAATGATTGATATTATAGCCCAATCTTTTGATACCTGAGTATCCACATAAAAACCTTCATGAATATCCATGGATTCTTCCTAAAAAACCAACATTTGTTCTCTTATTCTTCCCACAAACTTAACATACTCTAGAAATTTGGTCGTTCATGTCTCAAATATTGTACCAATGAGGGAATCATAAAACTTAAATCCTTTGGAATGTTCGGAATAACCTATGAAGAAACAACTAACTTTTTGGGTCTAGTTTCTTTTCTTGAGGTTCGTAAGGCTTCGCCTCAGCTGGACAACCCCATATATGCATATGCTTTAAATTGGGTCTACGCTCATTCCAAATCTCATATGGGGTCCTAAAAGTAGCCTTAGTGCGTACTCAGTTGAGTATATATGCGATACATTTGATGGCTTCCCCCAGAGAGATAATGGTAGAGATGAGTGACTTATCATACTTCTAACCATATCTTTTAGTGTTCAGTTTCGTCTCTCAAATGCATCATTCATGCAAGGTGAACCCAACATAGTGTATTGAGGGACTATTCTATACTTGTTTAGGTATGGTGCAAATATTCATAGGTGTTGTTCACCGATCCGTCATATCTACCATAGTATTCACCACAATGGCAGGATTCAACAGTCTTAATGTTTTAGTCAATTGTTTCTCAAACTTGGTCTTAAAAGCTATGGAACTTTTCCAAGGCCTCGGTCTTTTCATGAATAAGATAGAGGTGCTGAAACAAGAGTAGTCATCGATGAATGATATAAAGTACCACTGACCGTTCCACGATTACTGTAGAAAAAGTCCACAAATGTCGGTATATATCAACTCTAGGACTTCGCTCGCTCTATATGCTCCTAATTTTTACCTTTGGTTTGTTTCTCTTTGATACACTCGACACATATATTGAAGTCAGAGTAATCAAGGGGAACCGATAAACCTTCAACAACAAGCTTGTCCATCCTCACTTTAGATATATGACCCTCTGCTATTGGCATAGTTTAAAGGGTTTTCAGATTTAAGAATGTTGTTTAGTGTATGTTCTGTATTCATAGTAATGTTGTGATTATTAAGATGTAGGTCCAAATTATTATTGGTTCATAAATATATTAAATAGATATATTCCAACATTTTTATTATCCATCACGATTTGTTTTTCAAGTTTTTAAATTTTTAAAATTAATGGTTGAGTTTGGAGAAGATTTAGACTTAAAAGTGAAACGTGAATCACATATATTTTTATAAAATATTAATCGCGAATGACTGATTAACTAAATGTAAAATTAGCGAATCACGACTTTTTTTGTCTAAGAAATATGAATCACAAATTCTTATATACAGAAATATGAACCGTGAGTCTCTTATAAATAGTTGTGAACCGATAATCATGGGTTAAATACAAAATCGAGATCGTGGGTTAAATCAGAACTGAGAAAATTAGAGGTTAAATGCAAATTTAGAATCATGGGTGAAATGTTAATTTAGAATTGCTAAGTATAAAATATTTAATGTAAAGATAAAACAATTAAACCGATTTAGAGAGAGAAACATATTAATATCCACTTTGAATAAAAGGTATCAATCCGTCTTTTATTTTTCGCCCTCCGCTTATTTATAGGAAAAAAAGATGAATAACAAAATGAGTTACAAGTTATAATAAATTTCACTTTTTGTCCTTAATATATGTATCTCATATTAAATCTATCCTCTAACTATAAAATATTCAAATGAAAACACTTATCGTAATTTCTTTTACTCCTTGATTATCTACATCATTATCAGTAGCCTCATTAGTCCTTGTGAAGATTTCTGAAGAAGGACTAGCTTTATTATGGCCTTAGTTTTTTTTAAATACTCTAACAACTTCAAGTAGATCTATATCGTTCTTTGAAAATTCGTTTGTCTCTTCTTTGACCATCTCTGAGCGTTTTACGATCACCTCGAAAGCTTGCCTCAAACATTGGCGTGATCTTTATTTATTGTATGACCTTTCTGTAATCACCTCGAAAATTTTTATGGACCTATTAAGTATTCATATATAATACAATAAAACCTTATAGAAGCTTCCTTATACGTGTATTATCCAATTCTGACACTCTACACGTGTCATTCTACTTTAGACTAGGTAATTGTTGCTTGTTGATCTGTGGCTTTGAACAATATATCGTTCATTGACTATCACATTTGGTGACAGATAGTCCATTGACTTTCAAAAGTCCGCTGGTAGTGCCTGGACTATCATCTTTGGATAAAGTTAGTCCACCAAATCATTTGATTTATGTGAATCTATCACCTGTCACCATAGTCACTAGAATTCTGTATCATCGCTGGTCCCTTAAATTTAGGTCACAGGTTATAGACTACATTCTGGCTTTGACCTAAAGTTAAAGGACCATTGGTGATACAAAATTCTGGTGACTATGGTGACAGGTGACAGGTTCACATGAATCAAAGGATCTGGTGGACTAACTTTATTCAAAGTTGATAGTTCATGGACTACCAGCAGACTTTTGAAAGTCAAAAGACTGTCTGTTACCAAATGTAATAGTTCAGGGACGATATACTGTTCAAAACCGTCAATCTATATTTCAACCTATGGGAGCCTGTCAACTTTTCAAATTCCTTCTGTGTAAAACCCAACTATTTTTCCATCATTTATTCTAAAAATACTCTCTCAACTCCCACTTTTCCAACAAGATTAAATGAGGGTTTGAGTTTGAATATTCTGAAGCCGCATCGAACCTTTCCAATTTAGAATCCTTGATCATCAACGTATTTTACTGCTTTGAAGTCGTGTTAACAACCTGATTTGCCGACGTGCTCGGATTGTTCTGTCCATTGTTTTGTCCTTCAACAAAAGTTGTTAACTTGTCTTTTTCTATTAAAATATGAATATTTTTCTATAATGCTATACAATTAGTAGTATCGGGCCATATGTCATTGTGGTACTTGCAAAACTTGTTGTTTTGTACCTCTATTGGCCTATTTATTCGGCTGGTTTTCTAAAGTTAACATGATTCTTGGGTCATTCAAAGATTTTTTCCACGTTCTCAGTTAACTTCACAAAATATTATGGCCTTGTCCATTGGTTGGGTCTCACTCGAGGAGGTTGATAACTAGTAGGTTGAGAATATGCCTTTTATGTTCGAGAAGACTAGTATTTACCATCGGACAAGATGGTACCTGGGAATTGAAGAATATTTCCTAATATATTTGACCAATAAATGCATGCTTTGAGTTTATTTGATTGGAACTCGACCCACTTTGAACTCTTGTTGACTCTTTCACCTTAACTTATTCTTCAACTTGATCCATTAAAGTTCCAAATATTAATTCCCTTCTCCTCGTAGTCATGTTTGCTAAATAATCTGGAATTAATCATTGCCTAAAGGCTGTCATGGTAACAACCTCTTCTCAATCTTCCAACTTTGTCTTTGTTAACACAAAACGTCTAGTATAATCTTTTAATTTCTCTCTAACTGCTTGTTTGCATTGTATTATAATATCACTATAAGCTCGCATCTCTTTGTATCCCATGAATTGTCTTCAAAATATAGTGTAAAAATCATAAAGTTAGTTATAGATCCAGTAAGTACTCTATTTTACCACTTTAGTGCGGTGTCCTTTTTTTTTTAAATGCCCTACACCTCAGCCTATCATCATCTTCAAAGTTCGTCTTATAATTTTTTAACTGCTCAATATGATCATCGGGATCCCGTGTTCCATCAAGTTTTTTAAACCTTCGAAATATCAAAGCACTTAGGAAGAGGTATCAACCTAATATAAAAAGATAAATGAGAATTCCTCCAATCCACTCTTTGCATGTATCGATCAAATCCAGTTATTCTCATAACTGTATATAGCTTATAGTCTGCGGTAGTACATACTGGATGTGTTACCCTCGTACAATGGGTTGTCCCTAAATTTCGAGATCGACTTTCCTCTCTCTCTTCAAAAAATGCCAATGTTTCCCTTGTTTAAATGAAGCACCCTCAAAATTTGAACTAGATAATTCAGTATCATTGGTCGAAATATATCGATATTTATCTTTCTTTTCCTTTCGTGAATAATGAAGTTCTTTATAAGACTGGAAATGTGTTTTTTTATGGTCACTTTGAATTTGATGAGCCGTATAAGATTCATCAAACATATTATCGTCAACTTGTCGTATCTCGGATTTCAGCTTACCCAATTGGATTTGTTGCTCTCTTTGATAAAACTCTTCGTTCAACATTTTTATCATTTTAAATAACTAATTCATCCGATTCTCTATATCAGATTTATCACGTTGTTCATTTCCCTGACTATCAACTCAATTCCCTTCTCTAAGCAAGCCTGACTTAAGGATTTTATTTTCCACCAGAACTGTGGGATCAACCTCGATTTCTTGTACCACTTTAACCTCAATCGGTAATTTCAATCGTAAATTTTATGGTTTTAGATTTGCTATATAGGTACCTCATAACCTCCTAATGTGTTCGCCAATGTTAAGTATCAAACCATCAATGTAACGATAAAATAATTAAACTAATTTTAGAGAGAGAAAATATCAAGCCTTTAAAGAGAGAAAAAAATTAATAGCCACTTTGAATAAAATGTGTCAATCAGTCTTTTATTTCTCGAACCCGCGTATTTATATGAAAAAGGGTTTGAATAACAGAATCAGTTACAAGTTATAACAAATATCACTTTTATTCCTTAATATCTACATCCCATATTAAATCTATCATCTAACTATAAAAGACTCAAATAAAAACAATTTTCAAAATTTCTTTTACTTCTTGATTATTTATATCCTTATCAAGAATCATCGGTTAAATTCAAAATAAGAATCATGGGTTAAATGTGAATTTTGAATCATATGTTAAATCCAAACTGAGAATCCATGGTTAAATACAAACTGAGAATCGTGGATTAAATACGAACTGAGAATCGTGGATTAAATGTGAACTGAGAATCATGTGTTAAATCTAAAGTGAGAATTGAGGATTAAATGCGAACTCAGAATCATGAATTAAATATGAACCAAGAATCATGAGTTAAATACGAACTGAGAATCATGGGTTATATAATATTTAAGAATCATTTTTAAACCTAAACTAAGAATCAAGTCTAAAATGTGAAATGAGAATCATTAGTTAAATGTGAACTAAGAGTCAAGGATTAAATGCAAACTGAGAATCATGCATTAAATGTGAACTAAGAGTCACGAGTTAAATACGAACTGAGAATTATAAGTTAAATTTGAATTGAGAATCATGTGTTTAATTTAATTCAAAAATCATGTGTTAAATGCAAACCGAGAATCATGATTTAAATACAAACTTAGAATCATGGGTTAAATGTGAATTGAGAATCGTGGATTAAATGTAGATTGTGAATCACGGTTTAACTGGTCTCGTGGAAAAAATCTAAAATAATTTAAAAATATTAGTCATGGATATAGTTTTGTTCTTCCTAAAAAAATCAATACTATTTTCAGATATATTTTTCCGAGATATGATTTGAAAATATATACTTTTGAAACTTTTAATAAAAGAAAAGAAGAAAAGATGCATATGTTATGTTCTTGTATGGTGAGGGTTATTGAAAGTATTTCATATGAACCAAGTACCTATTAGTGACTTGATTATTTTGGGTACCAAATGTAACGCCCCACACACCTAGATCAACCAATACAAGATGTATAAGTATGATGGTTCAAGAGATTGAGAACATCATATCCAGTCGTTCATAAATGATATGCTACATTTTAGAGGTGATGATATATTACCATATTGAGATTTCTCATCGATTGTTAGAGAATTTTTTTTAACTTGGTTGAATAAAATAAATTCGGGGCCCATTTGAATCTTTGAGGTGTTATGGATCTTTTTAAGCGATTAATTTATTAGCATCAATGTGATTAAGAGTGATGGATATTATATAACTCGCTACAAGTAGGAGCCGAATGAGTATATAAAAGACTACACCCAACATTTTATCAAAACCATAAAGATATAATGTCATGGTGATGTTCTATTTGTGTCTTACCATCTAAGGAACCTTTATAATCTATTGGAAGAAGATATAATAAAGATAAATACATTGACCTTCGGTGCATTTCTGGCTCAAATAAAATCTCATATCAAATTGGACGAGGCAATGCACTTGAGAGAAATGCCTAACCGATACCGTAAGCACCCCCAACACATAATGTATGTATCAACCATGATACCTTACTAAAAACCTAATAATGTTAAACATTAACAATCTTTATATTCTTAAGTTCATGTTCAATAGATACTTCTACCCAATGTATCTAAACCAAAGCCTCTTGGTTCATAATAATAGCGCTCTTTAATCAAGAGTCTGAACGATCAAAATAATATATGAGGTCAAATTCGATATTTCACCAAGCTAACTGAAAGTATAGTTGTGATTAATGAAAATGCTAAGGATTCTGTAACATTCCAAAAGTATTTTCTATTGGTCAAGCCTCGAGAGGAGATAAAATCAAAAACAAATTGTAAATTCCATAACAATATTGGTCACATGGCAAGGGAATGTAAACAACATAAAAAAAGATCTAAAATCTTATCAAAGATAGAAAGCTAATCAAGTTTGTTAAGGTTCAAGTGGGTTAAAGATAAAATAGGGCCTATCATAGCCAAAGAAATCTAATGAAAGGTATTAGACTCTAAGGATAAAACCTTAGTGGATGTTACAAAACAAGAAAATACCTTGGTACTACAAAATAAACTCATATGACTACCCCAATCCAGAATCTGACAGGGAGATTATAAGCATCATCACTGGAGAAAACGCGTTACATGGTATGACAAAGTCTTTGAGAAATATGCATCCATCAGATGTCAAGTTCAGATACTAAGGCCAAACCACTACCTACTTTTATCGAACTCACTCTTCTCCATTCGTTGTCGATGATGATGATTTTATAGGGGTAACAGTTTTCCATGAGTAAATAGTTAATATCAACCCCGTCATAATAGGGTTAATAGTATAAAAAGTCCTAGTCGATACCAAAAGATCTAATATTATATTCAAAACCTCTTATGACAAGATAAAGAGCTCCCTAACCCTCCAGAAGTCTGACCGAATAATAATGTGTTTCACAATGTAGACGTATTTATTTGTGGAGAGTTTGTGGATGAAAATGTGCTGGGAAATAAAGAATATAAGAAAGTCGTTCAAGTTTTATTCATGGTAGTATACTCATGCTCTTCCTACCATGAAACTTTTAAGAGTTCGTAGCTTCAAAATTTAAATGTGATGTCATTTTGTGTACATTAATGTTTGTGTTATATTATAAGAAGAAAGTGCAGGATCCTCAAAAACATTCAAAAGGTTTCATGTGAGTGTTATATGACCTCTATGTTTTTGAAAAAATAATAATTAAGTGGGTCATTGGTTAAGGTTGATTGAATATATGAAACCCGATAGATGAGTTGGTTGGTTCTGGGGGAGACACTTAAACAGTAAAATTTCAAAATTACAAGAGTTTGAAAATCAGAAACAACATTATCATGTAACCTCTGAACCAAGCTTGTAGTTTTCTTATCTAACAACTTATATATATTTTTATGAATAACTGAGGATGTGATAAGAGGGTCCTCATATATTATTTTTCACAAGCTGTCAGTTAATTCAACCGTCAAACCAATAAAGAAAAAAACTATGCTTCTTAGGAATGCAGATGCTATAGTGGCAAAGGTTGATCGACTTTCTAGTTCCTACATCCATAATAGAACTACCCCATCTATAAATAAAATCTGATCACCGTTCCTAAGAAATATAAAAGTGAATAATATGTATGGACTTTATAAATTTGAGCCAAGTGTGCCAAAAAGACACCTTTCTGGAACTGAGGGTTGATCACATGGTAGCCTATATATATGGAAAATAATTTATATAATTTATGGATGCATATTAGGGTTATAACTATATCCAAAGGCACCATGATGATCAAGAGCACACTACATTTATTACAGATTAATGTTTACATTGTTAAAGGTTATGCCTTTTAGGTTGATGAATATCGGGGCAACGTATCAAATGATAGTTAGATATAATTTTACAAGTCAGATAAGCCATAATGGTAACTATTATATTGATGATAAGCTATTCAAGATTTTTTATGATGTCAAGTGTATATCTGACCTTGTTTAAATATTCAAAAACCTAGGCATTGTCAGCTTAAAGTTATAATCCTTATAAGTGCACATGTGTGGTGCAATCAGGGAAGTTTACCGGCTACTTGTTTGCTTATAGGGGTATATAGGCCCATTTGTCACAGTTAGAGGATCTAACATATATGTATACCATTAGATTTATATAAAATAATCTAAGTCTTAATATGAAGGTTGGAAGCTCTTATCTTTTAATCTTCTAACAATGATTTAATTTATTTTGAGTGTTAAAAATACGTGTTGTCTCCAAATATACTATCAAAGTGCATTCCTATAAAATAATCTATAAATTTATCTAGCGGTATTCGACTATGTTGTAAGTGTTATCTTGGTCAGGGCGGTGGATAAGAATCTGAGGCTACTCTATAATGTAAAAAATGTATGCTTGATATAAATACAAGATATATCTAACTAGATGCGTTGGACCTTTTTTTTGTTGTAGCGGTGAAGAAGGTGAGACCTTACTTCCAGGTTCACTCTATCATAGTACGAAGCTCCTTCCATCTTTGTAATATTTTTTAAAATACAGATATATCTGGATTCCTAATGGGTGATTGGTATAGTTTGTGGACTTTAATATAACTTATGAACACATGAACACAATTAAGGCTTAAACATTAGAGGATTTTCAAAAATCTTTTCGCCCGCAGAGATATGATATTTCTCCTTATAGTCATTTTCCATAATAGATATTTTGAATTGACTATTGGTCAAACTCTTCGGATTGAAAGGCCATGGTTCAGTTCATATCTCCTTTATGGGAAGCTTTGCATCATAAAATCTGTTTTGATTTCTAAGCTTCTAACAACAAGGTTGAGTATGAAGTTATTATCGTTGGAATATTGTTGGCTCAGGTGTTAGGGGACGAGAAGGGTGAAATTGATTGGTGACTATTTTTTATAAAATCATACGCTCAATTAGGAAGACGTACAAAACTACATCTTATATAATATTTAAAAGTTTTTTTAAACCAAATAAATAATTTAGAAGTGATGTATTTGTAACAAAATAATGCAACCATCCATTGATAAGGCGTCTGATTCCCTGGATGGAGAGGTCACCGGTATATATTCCATTAAGTCTGAAGTAGATTGGGGGACAAAGATCTGAGTATACCTCTTGAATGGGACCTTACCTACTTACAAATATGCACATTGGAGCCTCAAGATAAACTCTAACTGGTTCGTACCGATTGGAAGGGACTATGTATCATCAAGGGCTTTCAAGACCTTTTTTTGTTGCATAGACTTTGATGGATCATATTTTTGCTGAAAGAGATCTATTATGGGAGTATGACCAACTCACAATGATCACAAGACTCTACTCATGAGGTTTCTCTTAGTGTGATACTATGGTTGAACTTAACATCCAACCCTAAGAGATGGTCAAGAAATATAATACCCGAAAGTGATTTGTAAATGTTATACATAACCAACAATATATAAGTCTCTTCCTTTCGATCGATGGGAATTTGATATAATCTAATCTTTTCCTAAATATCATTAGGATTTAAATACCTCATTATAGAGGTAAACTACTTCTTTAAGTGGGTTAGTAAGGAATAAGAACCAATGAGGTCAGTAATTTTTCAAGATTAATATATGTTGTAGGTCTGACATGTCAAAGGTGGTCACAATAAACACGTCATATGATTTAACAAAAATAGGTTTCTTTGTTCTACCAAACATGAGGTATCCAACAATATTTTATGATTCCCTTCCACCTCAAGCTAACACACAAGTCGATGTCACAAACCAAATCTTGTAAGAATGGTTGCGAAAAATCTTCAAAGATTTGTTTGGGGAGTTTTATAATTTATTATAGGAGGTCCTATGGGCATAAATGAATACCTAATAGGCGAAAACATATGAGACATCATTTGTTTAGTCTGTGGTATGTATGTGGTCTCTTTGGCAGAGATAATATTACCTTACTTTAGGATCATAAATTATTCAGAAGAGAATAACATCCAACGATGGAGAGCCAAACTAGATATTATATAAGACAAATGTACAAAGGTGAATATTCACATACAACACTATCAAACTATATTGCAAAGTTGGTATACCTTAAAAGTTCTGAGCGGGTGAACTCGTGCTAAAGAAAGTTTTTCAACATACAAATGATCCAAAAAAATGGTAAGTTCGGTTCTAATTAAGAAGGACCGTATATATTTTAAAAGTTAAAGTTTGAGCCTACAAGTTAACCAACAGTGAAGGATGATCTCTTCAACATGGTTGGAATGGCACATGAAATTTTAATTAGCTTAAATAATTAGACATGATTTGTTTTTGTTTGTTTATAAGTTTTTGTAATTTATCATATCACACAATTATGTACATTTTTCTACACAAGTGACATATGTAGTTTTAGTGAGCCACCTACCTAAACAGTTTTCTTTTAAAACAGATTCTATAAATTTTGTGTTTGAGATATTTTGTTATTGTGAGAATACTTATAAAGTGATCAGAGATATGATATCTTTAAATATAATGAAAGGTCGATGAGATATTTCTCTCAAACATAGATGGGTAAGCTTATTAAATTTCAATAGATCGACCAATGAAATCTCTCACTAAAGCTATAGGAGTCGGGCAACCGACTACATTATTTAAGCGAGAGGGCTCAGTCACTCAACTATATCATTAATGCTAGAGAGGTTGGCCGCCCGAATCCCTCATAAATTTAGAGATTTAGGCCAGCCGACTCCATTATTTAAGTTAGAAGGGTCGACCAAGTGACTTCTTCATAAACTTTATAAGATTTGGCACGACAATCCCGTCATAACAAGATCACCAAATGATATATGAAAGTCATGATCTTAATTTTTTCCCACGCGAGAGTGGTCACCTTTTTTGGAAAATGCAAGACTCCATTGTCGATTAAACATGTTATACAGATAAATAAATTGAAAATACTCAGGAAAACTTTCAATGGAATTCATGAAAGATTCAAGGCTAAATCAAAACTAAAACAAGATGGGTCAACAATCCTAGGGCTTTAATTCTAAAAAACTATTACATATAATAAATTGGCCTTCTCTTAAGTATAGGCTCAAAATTACTGAGGCATGATCACTTCCGAAAGATGGAACTTAGTACTAAAATTTGTAACTCGGTGTTGAATCTTTAGCGTAATGTTGATGATGTAACTTAGTGTTAAAGCAGTAATCAAATGTTAAAACTCGAACTAAGTCTCGAATGATGTAACTAAGGGCTGAAACTGAAACTAAGTGGTGAACCTAGATTTAAATGCCAGAGTCTGGTACTAAGTTTTGATGTTGTAACAAAGTGATTGGTGTAGTTCTGGCGGATCTTAAGGGCAAAATATTTGGGTCAGTCGAAGCTTAAGAAGATTGTATTGTCGAATCTCTTAAAGACTAGAGCTCACACTAAAGGCTTAGGTGCAGAAAAGTCTGATGGAAAATAATGGATTATCATAGTTGAAGACAAGTACATATGTTACTACTGGAACCGAAGGTGCATGTTAATCTTTTACTGGATAGAAAATGCATGAACTGGTTGTCAAAAACTTCTGAGTATTCTTCTAAGTTCCTGAGAGGAGCTTGGTTACTTGGATAAAGGATTCCGAATTATATGAAAGATTCATATCACTGATTAAGATGAATAATCTTGAGCGCGCATGAAATTGAGACAAATAGTACAATGACACACATGTTAGGAAATAGTTCCATTACCTAATATATTATATTTGTATCAATGTGTCAGCAACCATTTTCTTATTTATCGGGTCAAGGATTTCACGTATAAAGTTTTATTATGAGCCTGATGTACAATACTCTACATCTTTGAGTCCATATAAAACGAGAGATAAATTTGACGTTGGTTTGACGTGACTATGAAAAAACAAGAGAAGATTTCTAGAGAGAGGAGAATTATTGATTGTTTGGTTTTAAACAGAGAAATAAAATAGATGATAAAAAATTGATACAAACTCTCTATAGTTCCTTTTGTAAGTCGGGGGTGATTTGTAACAAAAGATTAGTTGTTGACTTATTTGTGTTTTGAGATAGTCTATTTGTAATTTTCTTTTATAAAATTTATATCTGTTGTCTGTGGATGTAAGGTTTCTTCATGGTCTGAACCATATTAAATCTCTTATTGTGTATTTTATTTTACTTTATGTCATTATCGTTAAGTTTGTTGTTTGGAGCCTCCTGGCAGGTGGTTGCCAATTGTTTCCATAACTTTGGTTTACATTGGCTAAATCTCGGCCATGGCCAGACTTCTTCGAATGTTGTGATTTTCCCTAACAAGTGGTGTGGTGAGTGTGAAGATATGTAACAATATTTATTGTTGTTGATAGATACAAGGTAAAATGACGAATATCATTTTAGATCTTGAGTGTAGAGACTCAGATAATACTGGACAATCAAACACATTTATAGATACAAGGTATAAGAGCGTAGATCAAATCTCATAGGAAATCAAACATAGTTATAAAGATGGATTATATGAAGTTTAACCTTAACAAATTCATATGAGAAACTGATTTTAATCTCTAGATAATTAAGGTCATAGAATTTCTGTATATATATATATATGAATTTATTATGCCATTCATAAGAAAGGTACAAAAGAGATTGATGTTGAAGTATTTTCGAAGACCCATAGTGTTATGATCTTAAGCTTGGGGGATGAGGTGTTTCAAGAGGTGTTTGTAGAGTTTTTTACTATAGGGATTTTAAACAAGTTGGAAAAAATTACATTAATAAATACTTGGTAAATTGTGTGTACCTTAAAAAGTAGTTGTATATACTGAAAATCGATGGTCATAAAGAGATCCAAAATATTTGGATGATTTCAATAAAATCGATCTTAATTTGAATAAGGTTGGTATCAAGGTTGAAGATGAGGGGTCAAGTGATTATACTATTGAATGTTTTTCCGGAAGTGTATGAGAAAATGTTTAACACCATGATCTATGGAAAAGATTCCCTTGTGATGGAAAAGGTAAAAAATGCTTTGAAATCAAAAGACCTTTAAATGAATATGATTCTGAAGAGTGATTCTGAAGATCTTTGAATAAGTGTGAGGGAAAGATTTAGATGGAGAGATTCAAACAATAAGTTTGGTGGTTTTATGGTGAAATGTTGTATTGCAACAAGGGATTCCAAATTAGTAGGAATTTCCTAGAGATGAGAAAGAAATATAGTTATCTGAAGCATAAAGCCGATATGCTGGAGTGATCTCGGATGACTATGGATATATCGATTATTTAATGAGTTCTTCTTACATGTACATGTAAGTTGGTTCTAGATTATGGAGTGTAATTATATATAAATTCCCAAAAAAAGGTTTAAAACCCTAAAATGTTTTGAAGGTAGTAAGGTCACATGGTAATAACAAGCTCTGTACTATGAAGGGAATATGGAGTATTAGGTTCAAACTATCCACTATACTTGAATAATATTTAACAAATGTGAGATATTTCCCTGAAATTAAAAGAAAATTTTCGTCTCTAAGAATGTTAGATGAGGAAGGGTTTATTTATAAACGTGTAGATGTAGACTTAGGGTCTTGAAACACACACTAGTTGTTATAAAGGATGGTCAAACTAATGGTATTTTAGTTTTGGAATGATCTATACTAGAATGTGCGTCTAGTATTGAGAATAAATATGTCAAGATTTGGCTGAAGAAATTGGAGGGCTTGCTGAAGCAGGTGGAGAGTCAGTTCAAGATATACTTGGAGAAGTTAGAACTGAAAATGGGTTGGAATTTGTGCATGGACCATTCACTTTCTATTGCTCTAAACTTTGTATGTCTAGGAACAGAACCTTGAGAAGTACTCCAATACATGGAATAACTTAGAATATGAACCAGACCATACTTAAGAGAGTAAGGTGTATGTTTAAAACAGTTAGACTTATCAAGAAATTAAATGAAGAATCTGTTAAGACAGATGGACTCATCGTTAACAGGAGCCCATGGGTTTTTGGTTATGAGGAATTGTAAAATAGTATAACTTGTCATGTTTGGATCCTAGGATTTATGAGGCTTTGATTATAAATATGTGGGTATTCAATGAAGTTGAAAGGCCACTTATCACAAAGGTTATCACAAAATATTAATGTTGAAGTTATAGCATGACTTGAGGTGAAGTTGAACATAAATGTGAAGCTGATAATGCTTATGCTGAAGCTGATTTTGGGTTGGGTTTAGGTTCAACTTCTATAAAATAAGTTCAAATATGCATGTATTGGGCCTTGACCATAAATGTGATGGGTCAAACATTTCAGATGTTCAAACTCTAGAGTAACAATAAGATTTTGAAAGTTGGGTGTTAAGTGTTGCTCAATCTAATCTTGAGTTAGGTCAGGTGGATGTTATTACTGCATTCTTTAATGTAGAAGTTAAAAAGACTGAGATATTAAAGAAACTTGTCATAATAGAGTTCATATATTGCATGTGAATTAATCTATCTGAAGATCCATGTAGACTAATTTTCTTCAGTGAGTAGCTGGAGCATCGGGGCAGCATATGTTGGAGTCACTATGAGCCTAATTGGAGAATTGGTAAGTATATGCTCAAAGTGACAGAGGAAATATCATTTTCGAATAATCGAACTTAGTGTCGAAGGCTGTAACTTAGTGTTAAAGTTGTAACTTAGTGTCGATGTTGTAACTTAGTGTCGATGTTGTCACTTAGTGCTAAAATGATAACCAAATGTTAAAGCTTGAACTAAGTACCGAAGACTGGAACTAAGAGCTAAATTTGGAAGTAAGTGTTCATTCTTCTTCAGCAGAAAACTCAATATAATGATTGTTTGATAATTCTCCTCCATATTCACATCTACTGCATTTACGTCGAGTACGATTCAATTCTAATCATCTAGTCGCTTTTAGATCTTTGTGATATTCGCAAAAAACGTGTATTTTTGTTTCTTCAAATATAATATGTTCGCCGATGATTTCTTCATGTAAATATCCTCTAGTCGATTCCATATTCCCATCATCATAGACTCTTTAGATACCTCTCGTAGCAATTTATCTTCCACGCTTAATATGAGAGAATTATAAGCTTTAGACAATACCACGACATCAACCTGTGTAGCTTTATTATTAATAGCAGCAGTCAATCCCTTTTGTACAAAGTAATACTTAACCTTAATTCTCTAGAGATTGAAATCATAAGATCCGTTAAATTTTTCTAGGCTAAGCTTCATCATACTCATCTTTCATGGCTTTTACGATTTCCGGGCAAGACCTACTTCTCCATTCTATAGATCGGTGATTGATCTACTCCTCCTATTGTTTCTCCATACTAACTACACCACTTGTTGGAGAAATCGCAACTATTTGGATGAGGCAAAAACCAATATACGATTAGACGAATCTACGTAAGAACGATCTAATTGCCATGTGCGAGATTAAAAAATATTACCACCATTTGGCCGAGGAAATCATAAAATATAATATTTAACGTGGTTTATATTATGAAGAAATCTTACATCCACGAGAAA
The DNA here is from genome assembly GCA_036936605.1 of Limnanthes douglasii subsp. nivea. Classification (NCBI taxonomy): domain Eukaryota; kingdom Viridiplantae; phylum Streptophyta; class Magnoliopsida; order Brassicales; family Limnanthaceae; genus Limnanthes; species Limnanthes douglasii. The sequence continues at coordinate 170,951,270 of JAUPFV010000004.1, read as the reverse complement.
CATACACTCCTTTTATAAATAAATAGGTTGCAAAAAGACTCTCAAACACAAAATACTCAATCATTATGTGTAATAAAATATGACGTGATTCATGGAACGTCCTCTTTAATGTTTATCTTTCACCTCATTTTCTATTAAAATACATCAGTTATTTTCTCTCTCACAAGAAATAGGTTGCTCATGAATCATATCACGCATTACATAGCAATGCCTTTTTCTATTTATAGGTTTAAAGAAAATCATAATTCTTCATCGGACGCTCTAGATTAAATCTCATAAACGTCTGAAATAACACTTAATCCATTAATATATTAAACCTCACAGATAGAAAATCATAACTAATATAGAAGACCTAATTAATATAGGGAATTTAATCAATATCGGAAGGCCAAAATAAGAGACCCAATTAATATATGAGACCTAGAAAATAATATACTCCATTTTGGCCCAACTATGATGGTACGGTCCATCGTGATACTAATCAAAATTGTTTTCGGATCAACTCACTTCGGACCATCCCACTTCGGATCGGCGTGCTTTAGCTCAACATTTGTTTTACCCAATGGTCACTAACTTTATACATGTTGTCTCAAACCTAAGGATCAACAAACGTCTTTACAACTAAGCCATGGCTCAAGCTTCAAACAGTTTCAAAAATTCTTGCATAATACATATCACGACATATCCAACCCCATGTAATCTCACAATAATACCTATGTTGACGAGTTACTTCTAGACTATATCTAACACACAAAATAGATTTTAAGTTTGAATATAAAAAATATTCTCAATTGTGGTTTAATATGATTGTCTTTTGAAAAGTTTAAAAACGTGTATTCTCGTCTTAATTTTTTATATATAATTTATATAATTTTTTCATTAAATCGGAAAGCATATTTTTTTTAAAATATTTTGTTTATTATAATACTATTTCTTTTAACATTTTGACTCATTCGAGGTCCAAGTAGTTGCTCAACAATTTTGGGTTTTTTTTGCTTTGGATAACGTTTTTAATCTATTTTAACTTATTATCAATGATTTTAATATTGTGAATTTAAATTCTATATGATATTACACTTTAAATCTAATAATTTATTATCTTGTTATTTGTTTCATACATGAAAAAAAAATTGATAATTTTTATATCCGAATTCATTTATTGAACTTATATTTTTATTAAATAATATATACTTTTATATTTTAAAATAATCAATGATTACAAAGACAATAATAGTATGATATTGTTTTATTAGTCATTGTACTCGATCCTCATCTTGGCCAACATTTTATGAGCATCATATGTTATAAAAATACGTAATGCACAACATACCTTATGTCACTCGAATATATATAACACATACGGTACACTATAATGTATTTATTTTTAGACCCACAACATGTTAGGTTTAATCTATTTGAACTCTAATTAAACTAAACAACCCCCTATAGTGTTTGAGTCTTTCCTAATTAACTGAATGAAGAACTCACAAGAATAAGCTAATTCTTTTTTTTTTCTTACTATTTTGTCAATTTTTTTGTTTTGATATTCCAACCAACATCAACATTAAATATCCTATTAGTTGTGTTATGAATATATACAACAATCATTTTCATTAGATTTGGAATTATGACTCAATAAGATAAGAAATGATTGTTATCTATGTATTTTCTTTGGAGGTAAGAGAGAAAATCACGAATCCCTTTTAAAAATGGATGTAATTGATTGTATATTTCTCTTAAGCTTTTTTTATTTATATCTTATATTAGTTGTAACCCACCTTTATAGTGAGTTGATGTCTACATAATTAACTATTTATTTATATGATTGCTTATTAATTGGACTATTTCTGACAATAATCAATGCATCATTTATTAGAATGCATGGATCGTCACATGCTTAATAATGCATTGATTATTGTTGATAAACGGTCCAGTTAATACGTAATTGGATAAACAAATAAATACGAATTGGATTAATAAATGAAAACTATTTACTAAGATAATTGTATACATACCATGTCAAATTGATGTTTTCTTAATTATTGAACCCGAACGTTTACGTTTAAGCCTAAACATAAAATTTATGTGTTAATTTGTGAACAGACAATTAGTTATATTATGGTCTCTAATCATAACAACGAAACTTAAAGATATAATTGTCATTAGGCTTAAGTAAAAACCTAATTACAACTCATATACAAAGATAATGTATAATTTTCTTTCATTCACTTGCATACAAATTTCCGTCGTGTCGTGCTGTTGGTTAGATGAATTAAAACCTAAAAGCATATATTCAATCAAGATTTCCAATTAGTAACAGAAAATACAGTAAAAAGATTTAACAAATTAGTAAATACAATGATTCATTAAAGGATTCAACAAATTATAAACCAAAAATAAATCTAAACAAATGATATCATCTACCGCATATAAACATTATATTATGCGTTTAAAGATGTATTCAATTTTTTTAAAATATAATAATTTATCATAATAAAAAAATCTAAAAGCATATGAGAATAATATAAGGCAGATTAAAATCGACATAAAAGTATGAAGCCGCTCTACCAAATTTATAACTTTAATTATAAGCTTCATCGAGAATCAAATCTGCTTGTAATATGGGTAGCGTATATTCTAGTTTCCTATATAAGTAAGAAAACTCTAATCTCTACACTAGTATGATATTGTCCGTTTTGGGCCTTAAGGCCCTCACAACTTTATTTTTAGTCCATTTTCAAAAGGTCTCATACTAGTTGAGATATGGCTTTACTTATATATCATCGATCATGTTTAACTCTCAATTGATTTTCATTCGCGCATTCTAATCATGTTACTCCAAGACTCTCCACCTATAGAGTTTTACATCGGATCTATCTGCTGACTCTTATCACCACAACACTGTCTTATTCTTTAGCATCACTTCAATCAAATCACATCGTTTAATGAGCCACGAGAACTCGAAGAACAAATTATACTAGTGATTCATAGAGCATATCATTCACCTTCATCATCGTTGTTGGTTCATCGTGTTTGACATCTGAAAATTTCACCAACATCGCGTTTTATTTTGATTTGGAACTCTAATACAATTTGTCGAAAACATAAATGTTGCATATCATGATAACAGTAACCATTGTTAGTACGATATTATCGGTTTCGCGCTTGGAATTTTTTATTTATAGATTTTTATTTTATATATCATTTGATGCGGAATGTATAACTTGATAACACGTAACACAATGAAACAAATTTTACCATCAATCGAGACAGCGTTTACATTACAGCTCATTTTGTTTTAGACGGAATAATTGGTATTTTACGTGGGCCTCCTCTCCCTCACTGTTTTCTACCGTGATAATATTATTACGTCATATATATATACAGCCTGTCGTTTCGTCTTTTTACTGTACTGCCATAGTATTATGTCATATGGCCGGTCAGACCGACTAAGAGTGTTTTTATTCTTATCTCTCTTTAATCAATGGTAATTTTATGAGATTTTGATGGTATTAATTTATGGGAGTGAAACAATGGCGCCAACAACTGTATTCTGACCATAAAGTAAAACTACTTGTTTCTGAGACTTGAGCTAAATGCATTTAACCTGTTTTGAAATTACTTCTTTCACATAAAACCTTGTGCTCGCTCGCAAGTTGATAACACCACCCTATAAACTTGTCTGGGCAACTTCAAAATAACAATACAATATTTTCTTTTATGTAATTGATATTCTTTATTTCTCTTATTTTGTTTCTTTCCTTGGTGTCAACTTGTCTAAATCATGAGAAAAAATGCATACTTTTTTATGTGGTCATCATCCTCTTAATCAAAGGTTTCAGTATAAATTAGATTAAATTGCGATTTCATTCTAATTTTATATATATTGACAATGATACTTGATTGGTGACACGTAAATATAACTGATTAATTTAAGTGTCAATAATTGATAATTAAACTTAACAAAATTAAGCTGTACGGTACCGTTCAAATCGGTGAACAAAAGTATTAATTAATTTGTTAGTTTTGTTTGACAAGTTAGAATGTTACGACCACATATAAGTTTCGTGGAACTTCAGATTTATTGTTAGGCTATATATAATATATCATAATTCTTTTTTTATTCTAATTTTTTTTTATTGTTGGTGAATTTTTTTATAAATTAACTAATTTTTTTTATCTATTTTACATTTATTTTAAAAGTCGGTCAAAAAATTTTAAAAAGAAAATAAACAGCTGCATTCAAATTGGACCGATCAATACCGAGATATAAATATGCAAAAGAAAACGTTGGATATTAATAGAATGATCAAGAAAGCTTCGTATAATTAATGCAACATGAACACCACCAAATAAGAATGCGGGTAGATTCGATATATCTAATAATCAACAACGGCATCCACAATGTTTTCGGATCGAAAATGCAAACAACAAAAGTAAGTTAGCATTCAAGTTGAGATTACACTGACCACACACGCTTGATATTAAAAAATCTGAACCGAAGGCTAAAAAACATACGGAGTAATGCCGTAAAGGTTTGGGCGGAAGAAGAACACAATTTTTTGAATTCAACTCCCGTCAGACGTGGTATATCACCTCATCAAAGCAAGAACGTTAAATGTGGAATTTTAAAGAGGAATATGAGTTTGAAGTCTTTCATATCCAAGAAGGTCAGACTCGAGCTTGGAACTGGCTGTAATCCAAATACTTCGAGTGAAACTACAAACATATAGGATATGATTGATGGATTCATCACAAGAGTTGCACAAGACACATTCCAAAAAATAATTTAGCGCACAATTTTACAAATTTGTCTTAAAATGACATTCTGTCATGGATTGAAAGTCATATAAAAGGAATGATGATGGATGTTTTACTTATGTCATACTAACCCAACACACCTGACATAAGGAGTGGATGTTCGAATGACATTGTATGTGTGTTTGATTGTGGACTTCGTGTTTCCAATTTTGACGGTCCAATAGTGGACGTCGTTGTAGTTGCTGCTAAAAGAAAGGATAAAAAGAATGAGGTTGTTAATCTCGGGAAGGTTGTGATAATTCCTGGCACTTGCAGATCTTAATTGGAAAGTCCAGTTTCAAGGTTTATCCAGAATAATGTCTAAAACCTTGAGATTTGTGTCAAATTTTGAGCCATGAATAATACATTGCCTATAATGGTTACCAGAGAGGTAGGGACAAGCGACAGGTCATACCGGAAGAAGATTTATTGCTAATTACTGATAACTATCATGTGAATTTTGCTTTTCAAATGGCTAAGACATAATTTTTACCTCCAAGTTTAGGAAGAAGATGAGCAAAGATTTAAAGTCTAAAAGTTTTTGTTTTTAATCTTTTCAGCATTAATCCAGTCGCATCAAATTCATTTGATGTTTTTAATGACTAATGACCCAAGATGTTTAAGGGAAACCGTCTGATTCTAATTTTTTTGATCCAGAATGAAAAGGTCGTCATCCATGTTGGGCACTATTACATTGGATCAAACTAACTTAGCCCTCATTCTTTGTCACAGGAGAGGCTGGAGAGATGTTGACCTTGAATCGGACTGTTTGACTCTTGTCAACAGTTTGAATGGCTCCGATGATGATAATATCAGAGATTTGCTTCTCCCTTCGATGAAAGTGACCCACATTTCCAGATCGGAAAATGTGGCGGCTGATTGGATTTCGAAGTGGGTTCTAGATGAAAGGATGAACCGCTCCTTCGTGATTCAGGATATACCCAACCCTCTCCTCGCTATCATCGTGCTCGAGAGCTTGGGAGTAGGGTATATTGATCCTGGTTAGGTTTTCTGTCTCTGATCGTTGTGATTGTGTGGATTATTGCTCTGGTTAGCTTGATGAATCGCTCTGGTTTGTGTGGTGGAAGTGGTGTCGTAATCTTTGGTGGTTTCTTCTTTCAGATCTGAATTTTCTGTGTGGTTGAGGTTGTGAAAGAGAGAGATGGATTGGTAGAGTGAAAGGGTTAGGGATTTGATTTCGATTTAGGGCTGATTGTTGAGTCCTGGGTTTGTGTTTAAGCCCTTAACTCTGTGTTGGCTTTTAATTAGGGCCTCTTTCTTTGTAAATGTTCGATTTAGTAATATAATGATATTTTGCTAAAAAAAACTAACTTAGCCCTCAAAATATTCATCTAATGACATGACCTGATGAAATATCAGAAGGACTGGGATAACTCTTTAAGAATTATAGGAAATGAGAATGAAGATTGATGACTAATTATTAATCGAAACCTTCCGCATAATAAATTGTTTAGAGGTCTAAGAACCTATACAAGTAGTGATATTTTCTAGGGGAGGTCGACAATCATTATAGGAAATTAAGTTTGTAAAAATAGAGACATCTAGATATTTAACATGAATAAAGTCGACTTGATATGCTAGAATGTTGATCAGATCATTTTGTATCCCATAGAGGGAAATATAAACTTTAGCGGGACTGACTTGGAGACTCGAGAGAGAAAAGATTCATCCATACCCTCTTTGATTAGATTGAGGGATTTTAGATCACCATGACAGAAAATTCTGTATTTGGATGGTTTGGGTTCAGGGTGGAAGTGTTGAAAGCGATAAATAGGTTATTAGTTAGGGTTATAATGAAAAACACATTTTTATTGCCATTTTATGTTAAACTTGATTTGAGAGTATGAGAAAGTTTCACTATTGATGTGTTACATTTTAGTACCTAGGTTCTTTATATATTGTCTTATGTCCTATTTTTGATGTTTTGAGATTCCATTTAGGTTTCATTAAATGCAAATGTGAAATATCACCATGTCTTGCATCGTTTTTGTATGTCCTACACATGTCTCGTGTTGATTCACATGTTGTTATTCGTTTCGATTCATGAATCACATATTCGCATGTCTGTTTGTGCATGCATGTTTATTTTAAAAACATCACACATGTTTATAATATTCATTATATCTGGTCTCGTATGGTTGTGATATATAGGTCTGTAATCTCAGTTTATTTGTGTAAATGATCTGGTGGCGCTACATAGTAAACATGACTCGGACTTTAAGGTAAAATATAAAAGTCTCAAATTACAATAGTGACCAAGTGTCGCATGAGTTATTTATAACACTGTTCAGTCTCACCTCTTGTATAACATGTCCTCCACTTGTCATTTGGTAGATTATTGACGCTTGGATTTATAAGACGCAACCATAGGTTTCAATGGGAAATACTTGGATAGATGTCATATGATAGCACTATATTCTCATAAAAACGTAAGTCTACCTAAGTTAGCTACCTATTATTAAACAAAAATTGTTTGTAATCTGTTGTCATAATGTAGACTTCATTGATTATAAAGAAAGATCTAACAAAAATGGTAGACGAAGTATTTCTAACTAAGCCTACAAACGCGTATTATGTGTTGGTTCCAGTATGCACCATCTCAAAAAATACTATAGACAATTGGATATGACTGATTATTGACCTCGAATTGACAGTAGCAACAATCTATAACCCATCGCTGCTTCCTGGTAAACACACATGACAAAACAAGAAAACATGTTGAGTTACTGGTAAGTATTTGAAGTCATGCATTCTTCTTATTTTCTATTAGCCTTGCATGTAACTTTTTAACTAGTATCGTCTCTTGTTAATAGTTGATATTCTTTCAGGAAAAAAAGGTTCATACCTATGAATTAGAACCCATATAAATTACAAACATGAATATATATATAATAACAAAAACCAGAAAGCCTCGACTACAATGTTTTTGTTTGCAAATATGCCAAAGACTTTATCAAGAATGGGTTTATTCCTAACAAATACAGTTAATACATGTATCGATGACTAGAGCACATATGTTTTATTAGTTTCTTGATGATGACAATGAAAATTTCATATAAAGCTCTCTTCATAAAGTATTTTTTTATGTTACCTATTTTATAAGTAATATATATATATATATATATATATATTGAGTAAACAAACAAAAGTTTTTTAGACTACTGTAAGTCTCGCATATTTCAATTGTGATACTCTCGCATGGTTAGTTTCAGTTAAATCACATGTTTGGTTGTAGCAGTTTCACATCTTATCTTCTTTTGATATCACATGTTTTAATTGGTTTAGTATCGTATGTTTTGTTGTATTGGTTACTTAATTAATCTCTTTATAACTCACATGTTTAATTTTGGCCAGTCTCGTACGTTCTTCATCGGGTCTTACCTATTTTTAAAAATGCAGTGGTCTTTCTTATAATTAATATAAATCATAATTTTCCAACCAATTTAGTCATTTCAATATTTAAATGTATCAATTATTTTACATTGGGTAACTTATTGTTTGATTTGAAAAAAGTATATAACTAATGACAACTGAAGCAATAAATACAAAATGGCTATCGAGAATGGGTTAGATCACTAATAAGAAATAGATTATTTCATTAATATTTTTGCATATAAATTAAGTTTATATTTTTAGTAGCCTTTCATAGATAATTAGTACACAAATTGTTCTGAAATAAACTCATAAATTTCAAAATGGCTCATTTAATTGACATTTTCTTTGATGATGAGTCTAGTAAGTCAAGCTTCTTTGATGATGGCTTATATTCAGAAGGATGACACTCACCATACATAATGATGACCATTAAAGAATACTCCTCTAGTTCATTTGGCGAGGATATCTTTTCATTTGTTATTGAATATTATTTTAACTTTTATTCATAATACGGCATATTTATCTTTCCTTAGTATGCAATTCCATCCAAATAGCGGAAATTTAGTGCAATGGAGGAGAAACAAAGGACTCATAAGACAATGAGGAAGAAAAAAAATGAGTTTGACGAATGAGACTCTTCGTCTGATGTTTGAAAGTTTTTTTTTTTATATTTATCTCGCACAATTCGTTATTCAACACAGAATATTTTGTTTGTACTTTTAGGGTTGAAATTATGAATTTTTGATGTTTTTGAGTTTGGGTTGCATAAATATAACAACGTCTTTGATCTTTTTGTATGTCATTAATCTCATTTCGTTTTGTTTTGCGTGTCCGATGTATGTATGGTCTAGTGTAGGTCAAACTTGCAAGTTTTCCAATACTCTCTTTTGTATTTGTTCAAGTCTCAAATGAATTTATAGAGAGACTCACATGATTTTATATATAGACATGCATGTTTCTATACCGAAAAATCAAAGTCATATATTAGTTATAATAGACTCACACATTTACATGTTTTGTTGAAGTATAATCACATGTTTAGTTGAACTAAAATTGTACGTTTATTTTTAGTAGTCTTACACGTTTTGGCTATAGTATATCGTCTATTTAGTTGACATATAATCGCACGTTTCAGTTGCAACATTGGAATTTACTTTAGTCTCTAATTTGAATTTGGAACTGTTATATTTGGAAATGTAGTAGTCTCATTTGTATTAGTCTCGCATATTTTAATTGTAGTAAAATCGTATGTTTACTTGCAGTAGTCTCACATGTTTTAGTTATAGTAGTCTCACATGTTTACTTGCAGTAGTATCACATGTTTTAGTTACAATAGTCTCGCATGTTTTAGTTGAAGTATAGTCACATGTTAAATTGAAGTAGAATCACATGTTTGGTTAGAATATTCTTGCATGCTTTAGTTACTGTAGGCTCACATGTTTAATTTAAGTAGAATCACATGCCACTACTCTATAAACTGGCTTTTACAACGCCGGGAGAACTACGAAGCATTTCATGGTCGTTGCAACAAGCCCTTCACAACGAGTTTGAGACTGGAAATGGCGGTTGCGTTAAGTGGGATCATTAACCAAAATCAGTTTCCACCGGAACCTTTTTGACACAGTTTTGCAACGAGCTTCGTTGCAAAATTTGACCCCGATGGAACCAGGTCACATCGTTGCAACAGTTGCCACGATTGTGTGACATCAATTTGTCGAAACAGTTAAGTCTGTTAATGTCCGCCGTGGAAACAGTCGTTGCATAGTTGTTGCTCCATGAATAACTGTTTCGTTGCAAGACTTGTTGCGATTCAGTCGCACAAATTAACAAAACGGTTAATTCTGTTAGTGTTTCAGCCGTTTTAGAAGTCGTTGCACGTCTGTTGCACGATAACTAACTGTTGTAGTCATTAACCGTGTTGCAGTTATGATAGAAAAAATATGAATTTAACTTCCAATACACTTTTCGTTGTTGCAGAGTGTTGATATCCTGTCATAACATTGTTTGCACTTCTGTTATATTCCCGTTGTTAAATATCTATAGGCATTAAAAAAACAGGGTAGTTGTGCAGGGTGCTGCATAGGTACCCAGCTACATTTTTTTTATTGCGAAATTAAAATATAATAATCTACTAAATACGATTCATCAATACATATTATGATTGAAAAATCAAATTTACATTGAAACATAAATTTTCTATAACTATAACTTGATGTCTTCAACTTGATACATCTTCTTCTGTTCTTTAATCTTCTCCCGTTGTTCCTTCTCCTGCCTTCTAGTGTCCAGTGTAAATTCATACTTCAGTGAAAAGCCTACACACATTCCTCTATAAGAAAACCAATAAGTAAAAAACAATAAAGGATTGTCTGCAAGCTCACCAATTCCAATGACTATTTATGCAATTAACTTGAAAAAACCAGTCAAAATGGCTTATCGCTCAATATAGGTATGCCAATATATTGAAGGAGTATCAACAAAGTAAATTTGACAGTTTAACCTATATTGAGAAATAAACAACCTCGACTGGTCCCATAATACCAATGGCTCCGACTGTTTTTGCGGACTATTTTTTTGGCCGGTTTCTGCGGCCCGGTGAACTTGTATTCTCGTAGTCTAAAAATGCGTTATAAAACTTTGGAGATTTCAAGAATATAAAATCACCGGGGTCCGAATCTGGTACCTGTACAAAAATATGTCAATTACAATTGGAACACATAGTTATACAATAAAAAAAGACCCATTATAAGGCAACAACTAACCTTTACAAAGCCACACATTACTCCACGAGATGATTTGTATATCAGTTGCTATATCAGACAACAATGAGCACAACTTGTCACTGAAACCAATGATTCTATATATTTCAAGACTAAAAAACAAGATCAGTGGTCTGAGCGACAGTTTGTGCAATAATAAGACTTAGGAATGAAAGTCCAAGTAGGCCTCTCCCTCAATATATGTATATAGTATTGGTCAACCCTTCGATCATTTCTAATATATGGAATGAGTAACCTATATTGAAGTAGTAGCCATCTTGACTTGTCCTAAAACAGCTGAACAAGAATTCACACGTTAGTCCACATAATTCACGTAAACTTTGTTTTGACTACATTGGTCATGATGTCACTGGGCCTGGAGGATTCTATTCAAGCTTCGAAACAAACTTTGTTTTGAAAAAAATTTCAGAATCTTGAGGGGAATCCTCTACTCCCAATGACATCAACCAATGTTTTCACAACAACGATATCTCTAAACAACACAATGACTAATAAAAACAATTAACACATGCATAAACAGTAAACATCACTAAAAATTGAATTCAACGCACAAGCATAAACATGAACAGCATTATGATAACAGCCTACACATAATATATACCAAAACAGAGGCATAAACATCAACAATAACAGTTAGCACACATACACTATAAAACATATTAACACATGAAGTAATGATCAAGCAAAACAACAACATACATTTTATATCTATCAACACAGAGGCATAAAAATGAACCCAAATCACACATGCACTATAAGAACTTTTTAACACATGAAACATCTTAACAATTAGGTATAACATGAATTATTTATCCACCAAAACAACAGCCTACACATAATATATATTAAGATATAAGCATAAACTTCAACAATAACAAAATCTAAACCAAACAAACGATCGATAGACACATAAAGGTATAAAAAAATAACCTAAATAACATTTACAATAGAATAAACAATTAACAGACGCATTAAAGCATAAACATAAACCTAAAAAACATTTAGATCAAAAAATAAACCTAAAAAACAATTGACAGACGCATAACTTATGGAGTCGAGAATAAAAAGAATAAACACATTTACCAATCTGGTTACTACATATTGTTACTCGAGCAACAAGCTGAGCTTTGTTCATCGAGAACCTACAGATTATGGTTTGAGAAACAAGCTGAGCTATGCTAATCGATAACAAACGGCAAGAAGAGAAGAGATAAGAAGGTTTAGATTTACGGCTTTACTAAGCGAGACACTAGTATTTATATTAGATATGGATAAAATTTGGGTTAAGTTATAATAATTAAATATTAGACCGTGTGAAAGAGGTATAATAATTAAATATTAGGTCGTGTGAAAGAGGTGAAAATCTGGTACGTAAGTTTTTATTAACAGTACGTTGCTCAAGGGTCTCTATTCCGTTGTCGAAAGGGAAATTATGGAAAAAAAAGTCATGTTACAGAAACACCAAGTCCTGCCTAAAATAAATTGAATACATCGAGTAAGTTATAAAGCTGAATCTACTTCTCAAACTCATAATTAGTAAATTAAACATATCATATTGATAACACCAAATTCATCAACTCAAAATAGATTCAAATTTATCAATATCTATTCAAATCCATCAATATTGACATATAATATACAATATCAATCAACATTGTTAATTAGTCTAAGTCGATATCGTATTGACCACTTCTTACATTATCTATGCCATCCTCGTCACTAACAAACTCATCATTAAACTCTTCTATTTCAACGATCTCAAAACGTTTAGGATCAACAAGATCGGTAGGAGCATTTAGGTCAATATCGGGTTGTAGCGGCACCGACGTACGCATTTTGTCTTCTTGGAAAACTCCTTCTTGTGTTGCTTCAGCAACTAATACTTCTTCTCCATCGTCGGTCGGAATAACATATGTCATGTTTATTCTATTTTGGGCCCTTGTCTTGCATATAACTACCCATTCTTTATGAGATGCTTTTTTAGATACATAATATATATAATAGACTTGCCAAGCTTGAGCAGCCAATATGAATAGAACATGTTGTGACATCCGACTCCTTCGGCGAATTTCTATCAAACCATTTATAAGGTGAATTCGCCTGTTTCTCCTATTGTTACTAAACCAATCACATTTGAAAAAAAATATTCCATCACCCCACCATTGGAAACCTCCCAAATTTGTGCTATTTGTCCGTAGTAGTCTAACATATCAGCACCATATGTCCCCTCAACCATGATACCACTATTATTTTTCTTATGCCCTCTTCCACGTTTTGTATCGAAGAGGTAATTGTTGGTGTAATATCCCTCAAACTTGCGAATCTTGCAATAAGAACTATTGGCCAATGTTGATATACGACAGTCCAATGTATCCATGTTCGTACCAACCTATGGCACTCACAAAAAACAAGAAACCAACGCTAATTTATAGCCTACTAATACTGTTGCAACAACAGTGAAATAATTGCTGGAAATGCAGGGATCTAGCTACTATAAATTACACAAAATCTCACTCTTATCCTAAATGAAACTATTCCAACCAAAATTAAAATTACTACCGCAACGAAAGTGAGTTCATACCAGCAACAACATTATAACATATACATATGAATTTGATATTCTATGTACTTAAAAAATGAAAGCAAGAAAATGGTGATTAAAAGAAGTAAAAATTAGAGTGAATATTACATATTCTTCCAGCCAAGGACCAAATATTTCCATAAAGTATTGATCGAGCTCCGCTGCAGTTGAAACAGGATTGAGTTGACGAAGTTGTGCATTGTAAGAGCTGCAAAATAAACATTAGCATTGCAATATTTATATTGTGGCTAACCAATAAAAACTCACTCGATAATAATGCCAATTTCAGGGGTATTCTTCAAGACATATATGTGTAACATGTTTGAATATTTTTCAAACAAGTATTCGGACTTCTTCCTGCCTCTCTTTGGTTTGTCGAGGTGTCGAAAGATTGACAAACGTTCGTCAGCCTCCACTTCACCTCCATCGTCATTCCTCGATGCTTTTCGCTGATTTGTCTGCACATTTTCGTCGAGATACATCCCACAAAATGATGACACCTCTTTGAGAAGGTATGCATGTGAGATGGATCCTTCAACATATGCTTTTTAGTCACCATGAGTTTTAGCTTACCAAGATACCTAACCAAGTTTAAACAGAGGATTGCGTCGATTAATTCGTAACCAAAAAACGTAAATATTTACTAAAATCGATCAGAAAAAACTTACGATTCAAAATAATACATCTACCAATATTGACAAGGTCCACCATTAAGTGCTTCATATGGAAAATGAATCGGAAGATGCTCTATTACATCACAGAACACTAGAGGAAATATCTTCTCTAGCCTACATATTATTTGTGCTATATTGTTCTCGAGCATTAGTAAATGTTCAACGCGAAGGGTTGATGAACAGAGTTCTTGGAAAAAAATGGCACAAATGAACTACTGCCTCCCATATTGGATTAGGTAACAAATGACGGAAGGCAACGAGTAATAATTTCTCCACAAAGATATGAAAATCATGGATTTTCAAGCCACCAAAACCCTATACATCTGTGCAGCGTGAAAGATTTCTTGCAGAACCGTCCGACAGCTTCAAATTTCCTAGCCATGTTCGAACAACTTGTTGTTGGTCTTTGTTAAGTACATAATTAGTCTTTGGTTTAACCTTTCCTAACCTTGGTTCATCGATCATATTCAAATAGCTCCTCGAGCATAAATATTCCATATCTTCCCTAGCTTTTGCATTGTCCTTAGTCTTTGATTTAACATCTATGATAGTAAGCATCATGTTCCCCAAACAGTTTTTCTCGGTATGCATCAGGTCTATATTGGTCCTAATCAGATTGTCCTTCCACTAAAGTAGCTCCTAGAAAATGCTTTTCTTTGTCCAATGATGTTCTATATCATATCCCGGTGACTTGCGCTTGCGATTAGATTCACTGAATTCATTTGGAGGAGTGGCATGTAGAACAAAATCCAATGTCTCTGCTCCGGTAAGTCGCTCATTTTTAACTACACGTGTAACCATTTTTCCTTCGAGAAATGCAATTTTATTCTTCCTGTCGGGGAGGTCTTTATGTAGAAACTTCTGATAACAATCAAACCAACATACCTACTTACCTCTCGCAAGGTAATGTGTATTTGTTTCAGTCATACAATATTGGCATGCAAATTTACCGTGCGTACTCCAGCCAGATAACATGACACAAGAGGGGAAATCATTGATCGTCCATAATAACGCTACTCGCATCGTAAAATTGACCTGTTTTTAAGCATCGTACGTCACAATACCATCACCCCACAGGTGCTTAAGATCGTTGACTAATGGACGCATGAACACGTCAAGATCTCTTCCTGGACTACGAGGAACAGGTATTTTAAGTGCTATAAAAATGTAAGGATCCTTCATGCATAAACAAGGTGGCAGATTGTAAATGCCCATCACTGGCGAGCAAGAGTAATTCCTTGCAGACTTACCAAATGGATTGAATCCACCAGTACACAAGCCAACTCTCCCATTATGTGTTTCTGATGTAAACTCCAGATGACCACTATCGAAATGATTCCATACCCCACCATGGCTTGGGTGTGTCATGAATCCATCAACAGATGGATTACGATAGTGCCATGTCATATTCTTAGCAGTCTTTCCTGATATATACAACCTTTGCAGTCTAGGTCTTATGGGAGAGTAATTTAGCACCTTTTCCGCTACACCTTTCCTTGTATTAGATTCTACTTTGTAACGTGACTTACCGCACTGTAAACAACTCTAGGTTGGCTGTATCTCCATAAAACAACATAAAATTTTCAACACATGCGTTTATTTTTTGGTGAGGCAGACGGAGAGGCATCAATAAACGTTTTGCTTGCCAATATGTAGAAGGAATTCTATTATATTTGTCTGGTGTTAGTCATCTTATAATAGACACATAGTGCTCATGGTTCTGCTTAGAAATCCTTGACTCGGATTTCAAGTTCATAAGTTCGGACACCAGCGCTAACTTAGACATTGTAGTGCAACCTTTGTAAGCTGGTTCATCAGTATCACGCAACAGCTTGTAGTACGCTGCAACAGTCTCATTTGGAGCCTCACCCTCATCATTGAATCCATAAATCCAAAACCATCACCTACTATCTCGTGATATTCGTCCCCAGCAAATTGGTTAGCAGGATTGCCCTGAGAATTATCCCCACTCCCTAAATTCTCTTCATGATATACCCAACAGTAGTAGTCTTCCACAAATCCATGTCTCACTATATGCTGGTGCACTATATCAGTTGCATTTTGGGGAAATGTTTCTGTATTTTGAACACAGACACAATATCAAACTACTCTCTCTTATTGAACTTGTGCGCATCTGAGCTCGTAAACTGAAATCATCGACACCATCAAAGAATTCATCTGCAACAACAGTCCTACTAACATCTAAACGATGATACATCCAGTCACGAGTAGTTGGAATATCAGTAGGCATATGGCAAGGACCTGTGATTCGTAAAAAAAACACTAAGCTAGGATAGTTGTAATATATTCGAATAAAGACAAAATAAATAGATTAACCTAACACAATGTATTTAAGTAACTGAGTTTACTTTAGGAATCTTAGAAGTGCTTTAGGAATCTTTGAATTAGAGCAAAAATACGAGCTCATAGCCATTATAACAGCAACCAACAATCAAAATCGAAAAAACAAAGATTGGGAAGTACAGAGACTCACCTACTGATTGAAGTTGTCGATATGGTTACGTCAAGCTGACGTGAAGATGATGGACTGTAGTTTTGCTATTTGAAGAGGATGGATTGAATATTTACGATAGTTTCAGCTTTAGAGTCAACCGGGTTATGCACAGAGGCCTGTAGGTTTGGCGCTGGGGCCTGTAGCTTTCGGGTAGTTAATTCATACTAGTATTAGACTTTACGTTAGAATTATTCTTACCACTTGTTTTTCGATTTACATTATCTACTTTACCATATAGACTCAATTTACATTATCTACTAAATTTAACTTGTAATTAAGTCTATTGAACCAAAATGTAGTGTTATTATTAACTAATAATTATAACTATGCAATTTGTACAAAACAATCCAATGATACCTAGATTCAATTTTGTAAACCGATTATTCAAGCCAAATTAATTAAAATTGTAGAATCACTAAATTTATTAACACCAAGTTTTATTTGGAGAAATTTAATTATGGTAGATCATAAGCTATTATATTAATTTAAATACAACCACAGAAACAAGAAGATTTTGATAAAACATTGCATATTCACATGAAGTTATGTTCAAACATAAAACAAGTCTTCAATGTACACAACACAATACCAAAATTGGTGTACAACATACACCCAAACCCCAGTACTTCATACAAAACAATAGCAAAAAATGTATGATTACCACATACAAGATAAAACAACTAATCAAGCTGGAGAAGAGCCTCTAGTACCATCACCACTACAATATTTGCTGCCATCACCAACACTTGTATTATTTTCATTCCCATCGCTGAACCAATTCACGTCACCTGACATAATCTTCTCCCAACATCACATTTAGAATGTACAACGAGAATCTTGATAGCCTTCTCAAGCATCACCATCCTCTCCGACATCTTCTCATTCATCTCCACCGATTGTTTGGCTTCCTCACTACCCAAAACAGGAGATATTGATCCTTGTGAGCTACTCCCCCCAACAATGTTATAAGAATGCTTCTCTAGTCCTGTTCCAATTAAACGTCATTTTCTCTTTCTCGATTTCACAGTTGGAAGAGACAAGAATAGATATGGATCATCAACAGATTTTGGGTCAGTGTCGTCACCATGTTTTGACATGACCGCTTGTTTCCACTCTTCCTATAATTGTCGGAACATAATTAAAGACCTTTATTAGTTATGCATGAAACAATTAAAATATATAACTATATGAAGTACATTTAAAAGTTCAAAAGAGCAGTTAAACTAAGACAATCATATTATACAAACCAAGAAATAACCACAGGAAAATATATAAGACCAACGCTCACAACACGAAAGCTGAAACACTAACCATATTGTAAAACATATATAGAAATTACCGTTCGACAATGGCAATGAAATAAAAAAACATTTAGTAATCCTACTATGCAACATATGTAGACAATGTCATTCAAAATGCCAAGCACACAAACAATAAAAAATTCCTACTATGGGACTATATAGACAATGTCTTTTGGAACCCAGAAGAACTTGCATACAATTACTAATCCATGATATGCAACATGTATACACAATGATCAACTAAACCAAAAATACAAGATACTACGTACATATACATATAATCTTTTAGTAAACCGATTTAACAAAAAAATACCATGATTTTAAAAGACGAGGGGTTCACAAATTTCGACGAGTATTTCCCTGGCCATGCTTCTTGCCATATGTAAACCTCATGCGTTTGGTCACTGAAAACATTTCTCAGGTTTCCTCAAACTGCACCAGAGGGTAAAAATAAATGTATTAAAAACAGAAACTCAGTTTAAATTCAAAGTAATTAAAAACATTTACATGCTGACTAACTGATCGAGAATGGCTCCTCGACCCACCATCATGAGTCCCCACCCCACCATGATGAGCTTTGCGGTCTCGAGTTTGTTTTCTACAGCTTCATCTGCTTAGAACTACACCAGAAATTAACCCATGAATTTCATAATCTTGGCCTATTCGTTAAGAAGGGTGGCCGAACATTAATCAACTCAGCTGATGACCACTATAGGTTGGCTCTCCTCAAGGCACTTCCTTTCATTCTAGCCACAAAATTCTTGTAACAAATATTTAGTTGTTTAAAGAAAAACCCGTGGACAACATCATGATTTCTGTCTTGTACAGTGTAGCATTTCTACTAACAAAACAAAAACAAATAAGTTATTCAATTCCACAAATAATACATGGACAAATAATAATACGGTTAGTACCTTGAATGCCTTTCATGACAGCCCTAAAACTAGGTGGTGTCTTCTTAAAATTCTCCCAGAAGCCTGGAATCTGAAGCCTTATTTCAGGCGCAAACCAACGAGGAATATCATCTAGCCTCAGTCTAATACGAAACAAAAAATCAGTTTACCAAAAAATTAATAATACTTAAATATAAATAAATGTAGTTGTAAGTTACTAAGAAACTGACATGTTCTCGTAGATCATGACGTGTTTACGGTCCAGAATGATCTTTGGTTTAGGTAGAGCATACCTACGACATTTGCAATGTTTCGTCACTCACTCTTGATCAACACCAATGTCTTGTCCGCTAGCTTCCTCTTGTTCCACTTACTCTTGATTGACGCCACCCTCCTCTTCCTCCACTTCTATTTTCTCGTATGCCTCCTCATCAACATCTTTCCCCTCTTCTTATCCTTCCCCATCATCATCATCATTATCTTCCACCTCATCTTCTTCCTCATTAGCATATGCATGCTCCTCTTCTGAACTCTATTCAGATTCATAGTCCTTAACTATACTTTGAGAATGAGGCTGGTGAGATGTGCTTGGTTCAGACGGGCTCGGAATCAGCGAATAGTCACCAGACTCTATCTCTGGTGAAGTGCTAAGACAGGTCCCAGATGTAGAAATATCTGCAGTTGGACTGGCAGTCGGAGTGGGAGTTGAAGTGGGAGTGTGAGTTGGAGTGGGAGTGGGAGTTGGAGTGGGAGTATGGATGATAATTTGTTTCAGGTAGGTATTCCATCTTGTTTGAAGACGAATAATAGCTACCCTCCCTGAGAAATGATTTCTAGCTGGCGGTTTAGGGGATTTTCCATCATGGAGTTTGAGGGAACGAATGCAAATTTAAGGCACCGTAACCAACGGTAACTTCTTCAGCTAATCTAACATGGCTTGTTTTCCTTTGAATTTTTACGTCTTACCAGTCATACCTTCCAAAAACAATTAAAATAATTAAATAAAGAAACTTCAAACATTAAACACAATAACAACAACAAGCATAAATGAGTGGCCACCATATGAGCTCATTCTCATAAAAATAGTATTTTTTATACTTAAACTGTTGTAGTTAAATTATCAGACATGTACAAACAGCCTACATCAGCCTACGTCAGCCTAAACACAACTACAAATAGAACATCAAACCATATATATGTTATAAAACATGATATTCATACATACTAAATCACTGACTCACAACATCAACACAATACATGAGTGTTAACACAAACTTACTGAATAAAAGAACACAACAAGAATAACATACTCACTAAATTACTGGCACAATACATACTCACTAAATCACTGACTCACAACATTAACACAAGACATGAGAACACAAACTTACTGAATCACAAACATAATATTAACACATTACATGCTCACCAAATCAATGAATCACAACATATACATAATACAATATCCATGTCAGATTTATAACTATAAATCTGGACTCAAATAGAGTACTAACATAATAAAGTCACATTTAGAACATAAATGAAGCAAAATACTTAAACTAACAGTTTAAGACAGTCAATACATGTTAATGATAGATCGTCTGTATCATTACAACCTTGCTACAACCCACGTTTCTGCAACAGACAAGCATAATGTTAGCAAACAACAACAAAAATATATTAACAGACAATAAACAAGTGTAAACTGAAAGAAAACCTAATACACTCACCATTACTGTATATATGAAGCTTAACACTAAAATTCATAGAAAAAATATTACCTCTAATCAACAAAATATACACTTCCGTTAGAGCAGACTTTTTCTTCTACGACGAGACAATGAACAAGAATCTAATTAACAAACTGTAGTAAATAAAATTTAAAAAACATACTGGAAAATACAAGTTTCCTGTTAGACAGTCATTACATGTTATAAATACTCTTTCTAATCAACACATTGATGCAACCAACCTTCCTGCAAGAGACAAGTTAAGTGTTAATAACATACGAAACCAATCTATTAACAAGCAATAAGCCACTGTAAACTAAAAGACAACATGCATATCGAATCGAATAGAACAAAATATAATATACAACAAAATTAAAACTTATGCTAAGACTATACACTGGTTTAGAGAGGAGATAATAGAAACCTAACAAAGGGATTGGGTAGAAATCGAACTTAATTAACAATACAGAGCAATAAATCAAACCTTTGAATGGCTGTTAGAACAACCACCAAGCGATGAGAGAGGACATAGAAGGGATTAGGGTTTCTGAAAGAAGGAGAAATAGGTTCGTAGGGTTTTGATGATGAGAGAGGCCAAAGTTAATTATCGTTTGTTGCGAAAGTGAGAATAAAATAGAAAGAGAGAGAGGGAAGAGAAAAATCAAGAGATGATGAGAGAGAGAGAGGAGAGAGAGAGAGAGAGGAGAGAGAGAGAGAGAGAGAGAGAGAGGAAGAGAGAGAGAGAGAGAGAGAGAGAGAGAGAGAGAGAGAGAGAGAGAGGAGAGAGAGGAGAGAGAGAGAGAGAGAGAGAGAAGGGAGAGAGAGAGAGAGAGAGAAGAGAGGAGAGAGAGAGAGAGAGAGAGAGAGGAGAGAGAGAGATGAGAGAGAGAGAGAGAGAGAGAGAGCAGAGAGAGAGAGAGAGAGAGAGAGAGAGAGAGAGAGAGAGAGCGAGAGAGAGAGAGAGAGAGAGAGAGAGAGAGAGGTTAAGTGGTTAAATTTAGGGCGGGGTTAAAAGATTTGGGTTAAATTAGGTGGGTAAAAAAGAAGCGGGTAAAATTTGGTAAATATTTGGCGTAGTTGAAAAATTCATTTACTGGGCTAAATATTGTAACGACGCATGTGATGAAAACCCCAACCCAAATCGTTGATTAATTATTTTAAAAAACATTAAAACAATTCTGTTGCAAGCCCGTCTCAACGGAGAAAGTTACCCAACGACATAATAGGACCGTTGCAATCCCGATGTAACAACAGACTCGCTTTTCATTAAATGGGTTAAAACAGATAGTCGTGCAAAAACGCTACTATTTACAGCAGGTAGACAACCGGAAAAAGCGGAGTGTTGTAAAAAGTAGTTTATCCAGTAGTGTGCTTTTATGCTCTAAATCTAGACTCACGTGTTTTTAAGTCTAGTCTAGCGTATAAGTAGAGAAAATAATACTTTGTAACGTGATGATTTTCAGTATTTCAAAAAGTCTCAAAATAAACATCGTGAAATTAAAACTACATAACATGGACAATAGATCCTAAAAATTTAAACGATTTCTTCGCAAGTCCTATTCTTATGCCCTAAGTTTGAACAATGAACACACTTCATATGTCTGGTTATTATTTTTCATCTAGACATAATATGTTTCTTCTTAAGCCTTCCGACTCGTTTTTTCAAGTTAGGAGGCATACTTTTTGGTGATCTGTTAGAGCTTGATCTTTCACCAAAATTGGTTAAAACATGTATGCTAATAGAGTAAGTTGACATATAATTGCTATTAGTGAATAATGACTCCATTAATGTCATAGGATATTGCTGAATCGAATGCATTGTAACAAAAGCATGAGAACATAGAAAATAATCGTGTTGCCAAGTGCCATACGAACATTTGGAATCCAAAAAATTAACAATCATAAGATGTGTAGAAAAACATTAGATATAGTTGCAGAAGACTTATAAACAAGTCACAAACAAGATGTTTTAACATTGACCTTTAACTGCTTTTCATACTTATGACATAATTTACTTCTCCAACTTAGTCCATTTTGAATAACTTCTTCAAATTTGAATCATAAGTAAGACTCTAATATTGTCAATGAATTCGAGAATATGTAGACTATATATATATATATATATATATATATATATATATATAATCTAATGGCTAAAATATTCGGCCATAGAAGATGTCATAGCACCATATTGTTTCCTTAGAACAATACTTGAGTAAATTATCAAGAAACGCAATAACTCTCTAACCTTATTCACTAATAACACTTTAAGCCTTTCATTAAATATGTCTAAAATCGGAGCATAAACACATTGTTTAAACCTATAAATCATCATAGACTTAAACTTTGCTTCAAAATGACCGAGAGCATACCTCAAATTATGAACAAGATGGGAAATACAGTAGGCATAATAACAGTTTGGATACAAGTCAGAAAGAGAATTAATGGTACCTAAATAACGGTCTGAAATAAATGTGATTTGATGTGTCAACGAATGAGGTTTGAAACTCTCCAGAAACCATAACCGATTGTCAGAATCTTCACAACCAACAATACCAAATACAAATGGAATAAAATACTTGAAAATGAAATTAAACTTGTATTATATGTATACATAGTTTTACAAGAATCTTCTCACAGGTCTCATAAATTCATTTGATCACGACTCAGAGATTTTATATAATATATCTCACATGTTGGTCGGTATAAGTATTAAATATATAACTGGTCACACATGTTTTATATAGCAAATTTCATATATTGGTAGATATGTCTATTAAAAAAAGGCCTCACATGAATCACTTTTGAGATATTAATGTCTTGTATATTTCATATATATAACATGTCGGTCTTTCATATATCATATACAGATTCGGTCACAACGTAAATATATATTAAAAGATATAAAATGTGAAACTTAGCATTGGTACCATCTTTTATCATGACAAACAACAATACCTCTATGATTGCTGGTAAAAATGTTTGATTGGAAAATAAAAACGGACAACGATAATGAAAACCTTGAAGATAAGAACTAAATGCTATAAAGCACCGCTTAAAGTTATTTTTGAGAGTATATTCCAAATGACAATTGATCATAATATCATGACTCTTCAATCTTTTAGAGTATCCCTTAAGTAAATTAAAAGAAGTAACGCTATCTCTGAAAACTCTCTTCCCTAGCTTTCTCTAAGACATTCCATGAGAGATGATAAGAAATGTTTAAATCGTAGTCTTGTGTAACAAATGATTTTACACTTTTCGCCGTCACGAAATTGCATGACCTAATAAAATTATTACTTTATGTAGCAATCAACTCGGATGTCAAATGTTTCCTACGTTCTTTGGAAAAATTGGGGCTGCAAGGATGTAGGTAACGAACCTCTTATTGATCATAAAGCTGGTGTTGGAGTCAAATGATGCATAAAGCCTTCATTTACATCTAGCTGAGACTTTATTTTCACAATCAGCAGTTACCTTAGATCTTGTGTTATGAATGTATTTGACATAAAAACCATGATCTAAGGCATAAAGACACAAAGCTAACTTTAGAGTTGTTGCATTTTAGTAAAAAACATTGACCAACACTTATAATAGCATAAACACAACAAGTAGTAGCAAGTTGTTTTTATGTTTAAAAGAACTTAAACCAATATTAATTTCCCGACTAATTAATTGATTATTTGAGGCTTGAGATAAACTTAAGCTAGACTCTTTACGCATTTCTTCAACAACCTTATCAACGACATACTGTTTTATAGGAAAATAAATACTTTTGAAATACTCAACATCAAGAAATACTACGAAACCCATAAAATCTGTCTCATTTGTAAATAATGTTTTTAAATTATCATCGTAATAGTAGATCATACTGCATGTAACTCTAACCAACACATCTCATCTACTTTCAACATACTTTTTGAATACTTTCAAAGTATTCAAACTTACTAAGATGATTGATTCTGGTTCGACCATTATGTTTGAAAATGCACACTCGAGCTTTATACATTTCTTACTTGCATTGAACAGTTCAAAAACGGTTATGAGCAATCAATGTGTCTCGCGTAATATACATGTCTAATATTGCATATTGGACATGATGAAGTCTCGCGTATTTCATATAAACATGTTAGTATCACATATGCAAGATGTGTGATATTTTCTTAACGTCTCACATGTTAAATCCTTACACGGTTCACATGTTTTGGTAGTACACCTCCCATGCGAGACATGATATTTTATAAATATCTTGCACGTTAAATCCTAGCAAGTCTTGCATATTTTTCCACATCGTATCGCATCTTCTACTAAAAAAACACTTGTAAGCTCTAAAATCGACTCCTCAAATATTTTACAACCTAAAAAGAACTATTAACTCAAAGAAAATACATTTTAAAATCCGTTTATAACCTATTACAAAAAAATAAAAAGATGAAAACTTACAAATATCACCAGAATAATTTTTTTATAGTCTTCACTAGAACCAGTATAACAACATCAAAAGATCTCGTAAATCTTTGTCGAATATGTTATAAACCTACAATTATCAACATAATATAAATATATGAATCCAGTTCGATTTTTAAGGAGATAAAATCTGTTCGACGGGATAGGATTACGTGGATTCGGTGAGCTATTTTCGGTTCGAACTCGAGCTATTTCCGGTTCGTCCGGTTCAAATTGTGAAAAAATTGATAGATACTAAAACTTCTATATAAATAATCGATGATGTTATCAAATTTATATAAATACCCAATTGGGTTGGAGTTAAATATATATTAAATAGGTATCGGGGATACTTCATGCGCAAATACACAGTAAAATTTAGATTAAGATACCTTCTATCATATTACCCTATTATCAAACCTCATTTAATGAAGTTCAAAGTATTAGCAGTCTAGTAGTAATTTACACACATTTCATGGTGTATATATATTAATTCTATTTAACGAGGTGATCTAGTATCCAAATTTTTTTTGTTGGTGCTGAAATTTTTTATGTTCATTCTTATTGTTAAATATTAAAATTTATGATTTATTTTATAAATTTTAAAGATTATAACTAAAAATTTATATACTAATAGTTTTAAAAGATTAAATATCAAAATTAATGATAATATGTCATATATGGAGTCTTAAAGTTTGAGATAAGATAAATTGAAAGCTTAAAATTTGAAATTAGGATTTAAAGAAAGTTTATACTATAATTAGTTTAAATTTATATTTTATTTTTTGATTGATTTATTTGGGTCATTTTAATAGAAATTATCCAACTGTATCTTTTGTTTTTTTAGTTATTGTTTTTTTAGTTATGTGTATATAACCTATTAACATTTTTTAAGTTTTTGAAGTCCAATAATAAAAGATATATTTTAATCTCTTTTTATATATATATATATATATAATTGTTTAACTAAGATATTAGATGAGAAATATAACAATGAGAAACAAAATGGTCTACGAGAAAGTTTTGAGGTCTCAAAAGACTCATCCTCAGAAACTGGTGATAATGAGAAGCAACTCAACAATGATCCTGGAATTATTGAAGTATTGCACACACTAGATGCTGAGACTATTATTGAGCCCACTTCTCTATCCAGAGACACAACAGACAACCTACCATATACTCATACACAAGATCATAAAGACAATGAATTCATGAAAGTTCAAAGCAAGAAAATAAATAAAATGAGAAACTCGAACAACAAAGGCCATTCTTTATCCAAATTACTACAGCTCAAGAAAGTTGTAAAATCTAAACCAAACAAATGACTAGTAAGATTATAAACTGGAACGTTAGGGGACTATGGAACAAGAAAACTATGATGAGACTACTAAGGAGGTCTGAAAATCCAGCATTTATGGCTATTCGGGAGCCCATGATTCATTCATCAAAGATTGAGGCAAGTGGCAAAGAAGCTTGGTTACAATCAGTATTTTGGAAATGTTAATAACAAAATTTGGCTTTTGTGGAGTGGTGAATACAAGGCTGACATATTAGTCAATGAAGAGCAGATAATTCACAAAAATATCAACCATCCTACGTTGAACAAAAAATTCAGATTATTTGTAGTCTACGCAAAATGCAACAAGACTCTAAGATTGGACCTTTGAGATTCTCTAAGAAGAGTGAATGACAATTCTATTGACTGGACAGTGGCTGGTGATTTCAACACTACTCTCAACATTAAAGAACAACTTTCTTGCACCCGAATGTTTGAGAAGCATGGATGATTTCAACAATGTAATCCTGGACTGTAATCTAATAAATGGGGTTTTTTTGGGATTAAAATATACCTTGACTAATGGTAGGAAATGAAAGAGATTGGATAGGGTGCTCTACAACAATCCTTGGATAAATTATTTTGATAATACTAAGGTGGTACATATTGTTAAAACATGTTCTCACCACTCGTCTATCTGCATAACAATTTCATATAACCTTGATACATTTAACCCTTCCTTCAAGTTTTTAAACATGTGGGTGCAACATCCTATGTTCTTAGAAACTGTTGAGAGAAGCTGGTCTGGTTTTATGTCTGGTAACCCTATACAGAGGTTTTGGCAAAAATTAAAAAGGTTGAAAGTGGATTTGAAGATCTGGAATAAAAACGATTTTGGCAATGTATTTGATGCAATCAAGCAAATTGAAGAGGAAATTTATTTCAAGGAAATAAAGTATCAATCTACAAAGGCTAACTCTGATAAGATGATGTTGGACAAGGCTAAGAAGAATCACTTGGACCTGCTGGCAAGGGAGGAGAGTTTCAGGGAGCAAAAGACTCTTACTCTGTGGCTGAAAGATAGTGATAAAAACACTACTTTCTTCCACAATCTAGTAAAAAAGACAGCTAAAAGGAATAAAATACACATAATATGAGATGGAAGCCAATGGTTGGAGGATAAAGATTCAATAGCCAACTCTATCATATTTTCAAACACTCTTAACCGACTCTTCTAATATTAATGAATGCGTTGATCCTTTTGAATTTGTTCCTAAGATGGTAACTCATGATGATAATACAATGTTAACAGCTATTCCTGCATATGATAAAATACACAAACTTTTCTGCAATCTCAATCCTAATAAAACTGCAGGGCCAGATGGGTTCAACTGAAAATTTTACAGGGAGTGCTTGACTATAATTTCAGCAGATTTATGTGCAACTATCAAAGAAATCTTTAAGGGAAGTATGATTCTAACTGGAATTCATGCATCAGTAATTTGTCTTATCCCTAAGGTCACCTCACAAAAAACATGGAAGGATTTTCGGCCAATCAGTCTAACCACAATGTTGAATATGATCAACTTTAAAATCATCAACAAAAGGATGGCTCTAATTCTCTATAAGCTGATCTTTGAGGAGAAAAGATGCTTTGTCAAGGACAGAAAAAACCACGAGAACATTCTCATTGCGCAAGAATTATGTTGTAATCTCACAGGTTCATTCAGAACATTCTTAAAGCTTTTAAGTTCAATTCATACTTCATTGATCTTATGAATAATAATATTAAGAACAACCATTTCTCTTTGATTATTAATGGTGTTATTAAGGGATTCTTTAGGTCCAATCAGGGTCTGAGATAGGGAGATCCTCTGTCCCCAAGTTTATTCATCCTTGTTGAGGAGTAACTAATAAGGGGTCTTAAGAAGATCAATGAAGAATCCAGTTCAGTGAGATACAAAGCAAGAGGGAACTAAGTCATACCTTGTTTGGCTTTTGTTGAAGACTTCACAATTTTTTGTAATGGATTAGCTACTTCAATATCTAAAGTCTCAAAGTTTCCGCCACATTACTAGAGCATCTCGGGTCAGCTTATAAACAGAGACAAATCAAAGCTAATTGTTGTTACAAATATAACAGCACACAGAATTAATAATGCTAAAAGAATTATGGGGATAAGGCATAACTTTATGCCATTTAAGTATTTGGGAATGATGATAAGAAACACAAGCAGAATAAACCACTTTGATGATTTGGTTTCAAGGATTAGAGATATAGTAATTGAATATGATGGTTGTACTCTATCCTTTGGTGGAACACTAGTCTTAATCCAATCAGTTTTATTTGCATTACCTTTATATCACATTCAAAATACAACACTACCTAAAGCTGTGATAAGGAGAATTAAAAATCTATACAACAAGTTCCTTTGGGGTAACAAGATAGAAACTAAAGCAATCATCTGGTCCTCATGGAGTAAGCTTTATAAACCATATGCAGAAGGATGAATCAATGTCAAGAAACTGGAAACGTTACAGGAGACATTCTCATACAAGCTATGGTTCATTCTTAGATCTAATAAAACTATTTGGTCCAAGCTAATGAAATCTACTTACTGTAAAAGCCACCATCTTATTGCTGCTCCCATTCCTAATAGAAGGTCAAAAGTCTGGTCTAGAATCACTGGTATTAGAGACAAAGCTGATATATTAATATTCTGGATCCCTGGGTGTGGAGAGATAGACTTTTAGCTGGATCGATGGTGTACAGAGAAGTCTCCTATCTACTTCAACGAAACTAATAATAGAAACTGGTACGAGAATACAAAAATCTATCAATTCTGGGTAAATGGCAACTGAGACATGGACAGGCTAACTACTACTGTCACAAGACCTGTAGTATCTAACATCCTAAAACTTAAGATCAGAACAATCCAGATAGAATTAATTGGGCTCTAACTCCTGATGGAACTTTTAGCACAAAAATGACATAGAAAGCAATAAGAAAACAAGGAAATGAATCCAACCTGTACAGGAAGACTTGGAATTCTGTATCACCCAAGAAATTCTCATTATTTCTATGGAGAGAATTTCTGAATTGGTTCCCATCTGAGGTCAATTTGCAGAGAAAGAACTTCTAGTTAGCTTCAAAATGTTAGTTTTGTGGTAATGAAGAAAGCTCCAACCATGTCATGGTTCATTGTCATCATTCCTGGACAGTGTGGAACCATTTCAGTGCTATATTGAGAATAGGAATTTCTAAGAACTTGATTTTACATCACCTTATTCGCACATGGTACTGGTCCACGAAGAAGGTCTGTAGTAAAAAATCTATTCTTCATGCAATCATCGCTTGGGCAATATGGAAAGCAAGATATTACAAAAACTATCAGGATATAAACACTACACCAAGCTCTCTGATTAATCATGCGATTCGTATTATAACCAGCCTGAACAATGCAAACTTACTTAGAAGATGCCACTAGGGAAAATATATCAGAGTTACAATATTACTAGGATGCAGTATTCACCAAACTAAGCAGATAATACAATCTCCCTCAAATGGATTTCTCCAAAACTCAACTTATACAAAGTAAACACTGATGGGGGCATACTTGTCCTCAGGAGAAGTAAGTGGTGGTGGTGTGATAAGAAATCATGCTGGTATTATCCTTCAGGGTTTTAGTAGAATATATGGGAATATTTTTGCAATTATCGCATAAACTAGAGCACTCATGGATGCATTATCAATTTGTAAAGCTCTAACCATTACAAACTTTGACATTGAAGTATACTCCAGTATACTGGTCAAATTAATAGGCAGAGGAAGATCTATCCGGTTCTTGGATCCCTTCATAAACTACTGCCGAAAGCTGATAACTTCTTCAATGTCAATCATACATGTCTTTCAAGAGAAAAATAGGATTGCGGATTGGGTTGCAAAGCACACTCTACAGATGAATAAAAACACAAATTTCAGTCATTCAACGACCCATAATCCATTGCGAGCTATAGTATTTTTTAAAGGATTGGTTTAGGGTATATTAGTAATAGGGATGAAGATTGATTAAGTAAGGGTGTGGGTTCCGATTCAGAAGGGTTTTGTGGAAGAGAAGGTTTTCAGAATAGAAAGCAAGATTAATGAGCTACATGGAGATGGAGTGGATTTGAAGGTATCAGTGATTGAAGCTAGTTAAAGAAAAGTGTATGACCTAGGAGATGAAAGTTCAATGCGGAAGATTAAAAAAATTAAGTCTTTTCGTTTCCCTCCATAAATGTATTAAAGCTTGTGATAAGCCTTGTAACTTGACAATTTTATCAATAAAGGTCGAATCTTATGGAAAAACATAGATGAAAAATATAACAAAATTTTATTTTGTAACTTATAACCATAACAATAGAACACATTACTTGTTTGCTTTCAATTCTTTACAATAATTCATATCTATTTTAAATTTTCCTATTTCACTCAAAGTCTACTTGTTTCTTCGGCTAAACTTAGTGACTTAAAAATATCTATATCATTTGGCGTTTTATTGTAAGAATCACAGTGTTTCTTCCTATTAGAATCAAAACATTTAAAAAATTCAACTAGCTGTTGTCGAATTTCGATGAGAGAAACAAGCTAATTATTTTATATTGTTGCAAGAACAACTATTGTTGCAAAATCCCAATATCAAATCTGTCAATCCGATGGTGGATGATGAGGACGAATCTGATGCTACATCAGAAATGTTCTGGAGAAAGAAGCCTAAAAAGAAAAAACCTTACAAGGAAGCCGAAAATGGAGGTAAGGAAAGCTCAATTCAAGGATTACACAATATAGACAAGAGGTAACAATGACGATGCAAAGATAAAAAGAGAGATCCTTATTCATACTTCTAAGAATGACCAAAGAGAGGGGAGCAAAGAACTTTAGATGGAAGGAGAAGATGATCGAGTAATTCTGCCAGCTGTGAATATTGGGGCATCACTAGCTATGAGGACGCAACAGGGATACCCTCTGCCCCCACCAGGCTATATTCCTCTACCTTGCAATCCTCAACATCATAGATATCATCCAACCTATCATCAATGAGTCCCATAAGGTTTGGCTTAGAGCACCCAGAGAGAACCATCAAGTTATCCGTCAAACCTTAAAGAAGGTAAACATCCTCAGAATGACATACATGGCTAGCACTAGAGCATTCCATAATATCAACCAGGGTACATCCACACAGATCTGGGTTACTAACCGCACAGATCATGACAAAATACAAAGCTGAGGGCCAAAAAATGTTTTTACAGGCATACCCATTCATGGATGGTATAAAAAAAATTATGAGCATGAGGATAATCATCCAGACAAAGAGCACCCACGTCCCGAAGATGCTATATCGCATCATTCCATCATACTATGATAACCATAAAATGGACAAGTAATATGGAAAATGAGTTTTGAAAACATCTACTAGTTTAACAATGAGATGTTGTAATTCTGAACTGATGATGAGATAAATTACCGAGCCTTTTCCATAAACCCCGGTGAAAGTGCAATATAATGTTTCAACCGTCTATTGAAATGATGCATAAAAACTATAAGATGTTTTGGATGGTATTTAGGAACCATTGTGTGGGTTCTAAAAACAATCAAAGAAGATGAGGATTTTATATTTAATTACAAGAAAAGAGCTAATAAAAGTTTGAGGGAGTACACAATCCCAACTACAAGATTGTCAAGATTTATTGGCTGTAACGGTATTTAGACAAGAAGTCTGAGAATGAACCGTGTCTGATGAAATAATGAAAAATAAAGTGTTAAACTTAAGAGATTTATTGACTCATGTGGAATGATTCATTAAACTGGATGAAGTGGCCAAAGCAAAGAAATTAAGAGACACACACAATATAACCAGATTCAGACGCTTAGAAAGACGTTCAGAGCAAATATAAAGCAAATATTGTACGTTCCAGAGTGACATAACTCATTTTATTTGGTATTTTTGGTCTTTTGGGGATCAAATCTAAACACTAGTTGATGAAGAAATATTAAGTGAGCTCGTGAATAAGAGAAAAAAAAATGAGAAACCAAGACAAGGTTCGGGTGATGCTGCAAAAACATCCTCAGCCTCGGTCGAAGATCAAAGGGCACTCGATATATATTCTATCATAGTGATCAAGCAAGAGAAAGATAATGAATACATGGACCCATATCCAAATAGACAAACCATATGAGTGATTGCCGATGGAGATCTGTACTATGGAATCAATAAAATTGTAAGACAGTTGTACGCAAACGAGATCAAGATAATATGTCAAGGGCAAACGTCCCCACGCCTAAACATAAACCCATATCCAAACTTATCATTTCCTGGGGGTTATCTAAAGGGAGTGCTGTCTCCACATAGTAACGTAGTGCTAATAGCAGTAGAATTGATAGAAGTATAGTTCAAGATGGTGTTTTTATTAACATTGGAAACTTGGTAAATATCTTGTACAAAAGAACTTATCAGAGAAAGAGATGAGCTCTAGTACTAGTCTCAGGAGAAATAATCTACTGGGTTCAACGGATAAAATACAGTTGTCCAAACAAAACTAACTCTAGATGTGGCTCTAAATAAACAAAAGTTCTAAAAAAATGTACAATATCTTTCCATATTCGTAGATGGACCATCTTCTTATAAGATTATATTGGGCCGATCGTGGCTCAATCAGATACATGACATAGTTATTAAGGTCCACCAATATTTAAGATACCCTATAAATAGTAAAATAGTCATGATCAGAGGAAATTAGAAAACATTCATCGAGTGTTATGCATCATTCATGGCTCCCAAAGCATATCAAACATAAACTGAAAGTCATCTTGGAGGGAGTAGATGACCCTAGAGAAGGGTCTCGGCTTGTGTAATAGAGAGAATGAGTAGACAATGTAATTATGGAACTAGGCAAAACCCTAAAAATCGGCCGAGATATGTTTAAAATTATTAATATTTTAGGTACCAAATTTTAATTTTTTCAAAACTAATTTAGATATGTTTTCATATAGTGTGCAAGATGTAACTTGAGTCCGAGTAGAAGTCATATTTTATAAATTAAATATCAGTAAAAAAATCTTAATCCCCACAAAAGCCAAAAACGTTTGTTATTGAAATAGATAAAATGATAGTTGTAGGACATATGTGAGAATCGAATTATTCAATATGGATATCTAATCATATTTTGGCCAAAAATAAAAATGAAAAGTGGATGATGTGTGTAGACCTCAAAAACTTAAATAAGAGATGTTCGAATGACCATTTCCCACTACCTAGAAATGGCCAACCTGTAGATGAAATATCAGGAAACAAGATGTTATTCTTCATCGATGACTTCGTATGATATAATTATATACAAAGTAAAGAAGAAGAAGAAGAATAACACACAACGTTCATCACCAAAATAGTGCTACACTCCTATAGAGTAATGTCATTCAGACTGAAAATGTCGAAATGATCTATCAAAGACTAATAAATAATATCTTCATAGCTCAAATAGGTTGAAACATATAAGACAAGTAAATCTGAAGTTTGTCACAAGCTTACATGAAGAAGACCATCTACCATACCTTGTTGAAACGTTTCGAAATCTCAGACAAGTAAATCTGAAGTTGAATCTAAAAAATCCACCTTTGCCGTTCGGTTTAGAAAATTCTAGGGATACATGGTGAGTGAAAAAATAACCGAAGAAGATCCAACACAAATTTCAAAATCGGAAGTAATAGAGCTTTCTAATAATGTAAAGGAAGTCTAATCTAATTGGAAGACTAACAACACTTAACAGGTTCCTATCAAGATGCTCAGACAAGTGCAATCGTTTTTTCAAGTGTAAAAAAGAGTGACAAATTTTCAACGGACCTCAACATATGATAACCTATTAAAAAACATAAAGAATATTTTGGGCTCCCCGGAAGTACTAACCAAGCGTAAGCTAAAAGAAAGCATGTACTTATATCTAGCAGTCTCGAAATACATAGTCAGTGCAATACTGATCATGGAGGAATGAATCTAAGGTGATATATTATGTAAGTAAATATTTATTACCAACAAGAACTAGGTATTTACAATTACAAAAACTTACATTAGCTCTAGTAGTTATAGTTAGGAAAATGAGATCGTATTTTCAGGCCCATACTATAGTTGTTAAAGCTTCCCCTCTCTTTTAAGAAATGTGTTTCAAAAATCTGATGTTTTAAAAAGATTGACAAATTGGTGAGTAAAACTAAGAGATTATGATATACTTTTTGAGACATGAACAAAAATTAAGAGATTACGATATACAAGCTGACATTTTAACGGATTTCCGATCCAAGAGACCTATCTTTACCGAGTGATAAGTCATATGACACTTGGAGAATAAGGGTTGATGAAGAAAGTAACAATCAAGGCTCGGGAGCATAAATTCAGCTTATATATTCAACATGAGAATGTCGAGTTAGTCCATTAACTTTTGATTTCCAACATCTAACCATGAAACCAAGTACCAAGCTGCTATTGCGGGACTTCATCTAAAAATATTTATAGAACAAAAATACTACAACTCTTAGCTGACTCTCAGTTAGTGGTTAATCAAGTAATATGACATGTCAATGAAAAAAAAGGATATCCATTTTTAAAGGAAATACAATGATCAATTCCTCAATTTCAACATGTCGAATTCAAGAAAGTCCCAAGAGAAAAAAATGCAACAACTAATACACTCGCGTCCTCGGCTTGCACATGTTCAGCCCCAAGAATAATACTCTAGGAAAATCCTTCTATCATATTTATAAATCACTTATTATCAGCCTTTACATATAAAGGGACAATATCAATAGAAGGATAAGAAGAGGAAGAAGATTGGCAAACACCAATTAAAAATTATATAGTCGAATTAGTGTTATTTGAAGGTAGAAAATGTATAAAAAATTAGATAAAATTCAAAAAAGTTCGTTTAGACATCAGACACATTGTACAAGACATGTTAAGGAAAGCCTCTTATTCGGTGCTTAGGTATAAGATAAAGTACATGTTTTTGTGGAAGATATATATGAGTGAGAAGACAGTGCACATTGTGATTATAAGGCAATGTACAAAAGAATAATTCTCGAGTATTATTATTTTCCAATAATTATATAGGATGCAAAAAGAAAAGTAAAGACGTGTGACACGTGCCAACAATTTTCTAATTCAGTACAATTACAACAATCCTACTAGAAACAATAACTGAGACAATCAATTTGATAGGTGAGGCTTAGATATTATGGGACCAATATTGATGGCACTATGAGGAAGAAGGTTTATAGTAGTTGTCATGGATTACTTCTCCAAGTAGATAATAGCGCAACTAGTGTAGCATATTATGCCAACATAAGTAATAATATTTATAAATGTGAGTATATGTTACAAGTACAGAATTCAGAAAGTTATGACTTCCAACAATGGAACTCGGTTCCAAAATGATAGTGTAACAAAGTTATGCGAAGAAAAAAATATATTCTCTTTTATTTCTATTTTCAAGCTAATGGTTAAGTTAAAGTGACTAACAAAACAATAATTAAGAGAATCAAGAAGATACTAGAATGAGAAGTTTGAACTTGGTTGGCTTCATTACAAGCAGTTTTATGGTCATACCAAATTACACCTAAAACTGTCCCTCAGAAAAAACCATTTCCCATGGTGTATGGCATAGAGGAAGTAATGCCAATAGAGATATGCATGCAATCTCACATGATATCATCATATGATGAAGAAATTAATGTCCAAGAATACAGAGCAGTTATAGACCTAATTGAAAAAATATTGGTCAAATCTTATCATCGATCATAATATTACATGGAACTAATAAAAAATAAATACAATTCCAAAATTTGGTTTAAGAGTTTTGAACCATCAGACATAGTGTTAAAGATGATTTTCCAACATACAAAGAAATATAGGCTCGACAAACTAGAGCCAAATTGGGAATGACCATTCACGGTTGAAAACAAAATAAATCCATGAAATTATATGTTGTTGTATGGCAAGTTAAATCAATTTAGGTACCCTTGGAGCATTGAACATCTAAAATTCTACCATAGTCCTACACACTACTTGTAATTCAATACTCTTGGAAAACGTGTTTATTAAAATATGTTGATGTGTTCTTCTCTCGGTGACACGAGAAGATTTTTTTTCCTAAATCATAACTTTATATTTTATTTACATATTAAAATAAACTAAAAAATATTAAGGGCCAAAAAGACGAAGCAAAAATCCCTTCATGGCAATAAAAAATTCTTTCCGAATAATGAAAAATTCCTTTCGGGAAACTACAATAATTTGCAAACTACAATAATCCCTTCAAGATAATATAAGATTCATATAAAGTCTCATAAAAACAAAAAGATAAATCTTAAAAGTATTTAATAAAAAATATTTAGATATCTATAATAATAAGTCTAGGGTGATCAATAATTTATCTTAGGCCGAACAAACAATTTCTAGTATGGAGCGTTGCCCTTAACTTTATTTAAAAAATAAAACTTTGATAACCAAAAGTCAATTTTGACACAAAATATATAAGTTTCATATGCTTAACACGGGATAATATGGAGTCATTCATCCTAACAATACTTGGAAAATTCAAGAAAGGTTTACATCGATAATACAAAATGTTTAACGAAAAAAAAATTCTCAACCTATTGAAATTGATCAATGAATAGAAAGATAAACATAGAATACAAAATAATTTTTAAACACAATGATTTGTTCAAAAATAATAAGAGTACTCATAAAATATTTATAAAAATAGATGATTACAAAAAACAAGTTTGTACACTCATTTAAGAATGACTGTCATGTTAGGAAGATACAATTATTTGCACACCAACACCCTCAACGTCACTGGCCGTAACAATAGTCACTTGGGGATTGTCTTCTTAAGCATTAGTATTATCAACGTAACTCCTCTCACCATCTTTTCCGTATTTGGCTCTCACATGATCTCTATTCTTCTCTCCTAAATTTTATCAAGATGGTCATAAATACGATTGCCATTTTTATTGTATCCTGACAAAAGTGAAAGAGAGTCAATATCCTTCAACCACTAGGCTTTAAGAATATTAAACTAGAGATGATCAAGTTTAAGTTTGGGATGCTCATCATGGATATCCAAGATTATCCTAAAGCGATATTTTATCACAACCTCGTGCGTAGTGGAAGCAATATAAGTTTGATAAGAATTAACATCTCCAAGAAAAACCTTACCTTCAGTAGCAATCTGTTTTAACTCACTACTATACTTGGTCGTCATGATATTTATTTGTTCATGCATTCTGGATTTAGCAGCCTTAATTTCTACTTTGGCATCCACTTACTCATGTAGCTTTAACATGACAACTTCATTTTTTGTTTTGTATCCAAAAGGATTTTGTGAAGATCTCTCCACATAATGATAACAACAGTAACTATTGTTGAACAACATATCACATCTTCTCTACATTGCGATAACAAAAACTATTTGTCTTTCAAACTTTAGCTTGAGACTGTAATTCAAAGTGTAATAACCTTTGTCTCTCTCGGCTAGCCTCGAGCTCTGCCTGTAGTTGTTGCTCACTCTTAATCTTAGATTCAAGGGCAACATTCAAAGAATTTTGTCCCTCTATGGGTTCCATGGCACCATAAAAAGGACTTTAGTGTCTAATAAATAAGATGAAGTTTTAATAAAGTATGGTCGAACCATTAATGATGAGCTACAAATAATAAAATATACAACTAATGTCATAAGATTAAAGTTAGTAACAAACAAATAAATAAAGAACACATGTTACCTCAAATCCTAAGTTTAAATCTCTATCTGTAAGTTCCAAGCGAGAAAGACGAATGGGTAATGATCCCTGACTGGCTAGTGCGATAAATTGAGTCATTACCTCAGGAATATAACTAAGATAAAAAAGAAGAATATGAACCAAAATATTCAACTGAAATAATACTCGAAAGACATAAAACTCTTGGATCAAACTAATGATAACTTTAGAAGTAACAATAGCAATAGACATCACTGGACGCACACCCTTAGATAACTTGGAAGATTTTTCAAGACGAGTAATAGAGAAAATAGGCGTTGCTAAAGAAGAAATGGGAGATTGGGGGAGAGTATCATCATCTTTCGATCGATTAACATGTTGCTTAAAATTTAAATACCATAAATGAGTTTCACTCATGTAGGATCATCTCTTACATTCTCAAATTTCCTGAGAAACCTCAACAGTGGTTCTATTACCAATTCTTTAAAAACTGAGATAACAAACCCATAATCAACAAGGAAGGAAAAAACCACAATAGATGATCCACGAGTGGGAGAAGTACCTTAGAATTTATTGTGTCTAGAGCATAAAGTTATGTCACAATCTCGACTAATAGATAAGTTCGCCTCAACAAGAGGGTTTTGTCTAAGAGATTCAAAATCAGGCTTCCAAAGACCTACAACTATAGTATTTAAATCTCTTCCTTCCAATGCAATTCTATCAAATATAATTAAAGTATCGGAACCAATCAGAGACAAAATTCCATACTTAAAGCACTATAGTCATTACGACCATCTGATAAAGCTATAATTTTATTAAACCATAGTAGAAGAGGAAGATGAAGGAACATATTCATCAACAACCCCAATATCTTTTGAATTATTGATGAAAATATTTAGTAAAATAGTATAATGAGGTCTATGAGCTGAAGATGTACCTTGTGGCTCCATCGTATAATACATAGGTACACAATGTCATGCTCAAAATAAAATTTATTTTAAATAATTACATATTTTGGTAGATATTACCTTGAACCACAAATGTTTTTCACCTTTTAAGGGGTTGATAATCATCCTCTTAGTCGGCTTCATCTACTATAGTAGATGTTCCAAAATAACAGTTTTAGAAGATCAGATGCTCTAGAAATAACATTTGAAAAATCAGCAGATGTCTTCCTCATATAACGATCATTCACGTCACTATGAAGTCCCATTTGGGAAGAATACTTCCTTAAATCTTTCCCTTTAGGTAAATTCTCGCCTACACCTCTCATTTTAGAAGACTAATTAGTCATGATTTGGAAAAAATAATTTATTAGACGCCCGAATGGAGGAACATAAGCAAGAAACGTTCTTAGCTTCTTCCACTATGATAGCGCACACATATGCTATAACCTTTGGTTATCGAAGGGCATGTCTAATATATGAGCTAAAAATAAGAATAAGAATAAAATAAAAAATAAATTAAACAAATAGAATAATAAGGAAAAACAAGTGCTCACTATGAGAGATTAATAGAATCATGGCCATTCTCGATCTTGGTAGCCTAGTTACCATGGATAAAAGTAAACTATTCTTCCAATCCTCCATAACACTAGCAAGGTCAATCACAATCTTTACAAATAAAACAATTATAACAGAAAGGAAAGGGCTATTCTTTAGGCCTATAAATTTAAAAGCAGTAAAAAAAACTCGTTCACAAAAAAGCATGAGAAACGTTACCTTAATATAATTAAAATCGGAAGTAATAAAAACCAATATTAGGGAACCAACAGACTCAGACAAATATGGATGGTATGAAATAATCTAACAATATCAATATCCAAAGGAACTAGAGTATGTGACAAAAAATAGTTGAATAAAACAAATTCACCATCACATACATCAATGAGAGTCTCCCTAATTTTTTGAAATCGAAAGTGGACGTCTTTAGGAATGACCCAGCCAATTTTTTTTTGAAACACTCTTTCCTTTGTAAAGAACTGATATGTGTACTTTATGAAGTATAATTCATGATTTTCATTTAAACTTCCATTTTTTTATTCGGCCTCAAATGAATAACTATCAGAATCATCCCTACCACTACGTAGTACACTTGATGAATCCATACCTTCGTGATTATGATGATCGAGTGATTTAACTATTATAATTTATTTTACCTTATTCATTCCGCGACTTTTATAATTTATTACTTTTATATAGTAACCCAGAAACTCAAGGTAGTCCTTACATCATCCCTTACTAAATATTATGAGATTACTCACCTAAAGTCAACAAAAAACTGAAGCTTTCGAGATCAACTCCAAAGTCTAAAGGCCAAGTTTCACCATAGAAAGCAAGTTCAGAAGAAGTCTTCAGTAAACAACAAAATATAATTCAATATGGACATGATCCGACGTTTCAAGAAAATAATGGATGCTTTAGCAAAGGAAAATAATGCATCAGCGAGTGTCAAAATTACTTCGAACACGATTGAGCTAGTCTTTCATTGTTACTCGTGTTAGGTACGACCAAAGTCCCAAATACCACATCGGTTAAAAATGGGAAGAAAGATCAGTATATAAGTTAAGAATATATCTCCATTAGTGTGAGGCCTTTTAAAAGTGGACCAAAAGTAAAGCAGTACAGGCGAGTGGGCGCAAAGTGGACAATATCACACTAGTATGGAGATCAGATTATTCTTACTTATATACAAGACGGAATATGCGGACCCCATATTCCCTACAAATGGTATAAGAGCACCAGGCACAAATAGAACGTGATGTGGTGGGTTGTGATGTGGGTGAAATTCTCAGATGCCAAGCATCTTACCGAAAGCTACAAGCCATAATCAAGGTGAATGATCTGCTGGATTGATGGAGTGTTTGATGGCTCATCAAACAGGTGGCTTGATCAAGGCGTGGTGCAGTGTTATCTATACTTGGAGTGCCTGATAGCTTATCAATCAGGTGGCTTAGTGGGTTGTGATGTGGGTGAAATTCTCAGATGCCGAACATATTATCGCAAGCTAGGAGCCATACTCAAGGTGAATGATTTGCTGGATAGATGAAGTTTCTGATGGCTTATCAAACAGGTGGCTTGATCAATGAGCGACGCAGTATCATCTATAGATAGAGTGTCTGATAGCTCATCAAACATGTGGCTTGATCAAGGAGCGGCACAATGTCATCTGATAGTGAGCAGATAGATCCGCCATAAATCTCTAGATTTCAGGTGTCTCTCCACCTTATTAGAGTAGGCAGATGGAAGTCAATTGAGAGGAGGCTAGAGTGGCACTTTGTTTTGAGAGGAGGATTATTAGGTGCAACCAAAGTCCTACATCCCACATCGGTTAAACATGGGAAGAAAGATTAGTATATAAGTTAAGAATACATCTCCATTAGTGTGAGGCCTTTTTCGAAGTGAACCAAAAGCAAAGCCTTGGGCCAGTGGGCCCAAGGTGGATAATATCATACTAGTGTGGAGATCAGAGTATTTTTACTTATATACAAAGACGGAATATGCAGACCTCATATTCCCTACAAATCTCTGATACCATTTGTAAGATTACTCTGATCTCCACACTATGAGCCTGGTGCTCTGATACCATTTGTAGGAAATATGGGGTCCTGTATATTCCTCATTTGCATATAAGTAAGATTACTCCGATCTCCACACTAGTGTGATATTGTCCACTTTGAGCCCACTGGCCCGCACAGCTTTGCTTTTGGTCCACTTTCAAAAGGCTTCATACTAGTGTGCAGATAAGTTTTTCTTACATATATACAAAGATGGAATATGTGGTACCCATATTCCCAACAAATAGTATCAGAGCGTCAGACCCAAACGGAACGCGATGGTGGTGAAATTCTCGGAGGTCGAACATGAAGAAGTTGGTGGTGAAATTCTCGGAGGTCGAACATGAAGAAGTTAGACGCCATGCTCAATGTGATCCGCTCTGCAGATCCTAGTTCAGAGTGCCCGTGGCTCATCAAGTGGTGGTACTTGATTGGAGTGGATAGTGACGCTAAGGAACAAGACAGAGTGGTCTAATAGGAGGTGAGTAATAGCATCTGTAGTGACTTTAGACGTCAGGTAGACTACCAATCTGATTAGAGTGGACAAATGGAAGTCAATTGAGAGGAGGCTACTAAAGGGGTACTTTGTTCGTGAGGAAGATTTGTTAGGATGGCGACCAAAGTCCTACATCCCACATCGGTTAGACATGGGAAGAAAGATCAGTATATAAGTTAAGAATACATCTTCATTAGTGTGAGGCCTTTTGGAAGTGAACCAAAAGAAAAGTTGTGCGGACCTTCGGGTGCCAAAACGGATAATATCATACTAGTGTGGAGATCGGTTGTTCTTACTTATATATGGAGACGGGATATGCAAAAATTGTATCAGAGCACGAGGCCCAGACGGATCGCGATGTGGTGTGTGTGAATTCTCATATGCCGAACATCTTACCAGAAGCCTTGATCCATACTCAAGGTGAATGATCTGATGGATAAATGGAGCACCAGGCTCATCAAGTAGGTGGATTGATCAAGGAGCAACACAAAGACATCTGGTAGTAAACATATAGATCCGCCCTAAAGCTCTAGAGTTCAGGATTCTCTCCACCTGACTAGAGTAGGTGGATGAAAATAAATTGAGAGGAGGCTAGTACTTTGTTCGAGACGAGGATTGTTAGGTGCAACCAAAGTCCCACATTCCACATCGGTGAAACATAGGTAGAAAGATCAATATATAACTTAAGAATACATCTTCATTAGTGTGAGTCATTTTGGAAATGGACCAAAGATAAATCGTATTGTTATTTTAATTTAATTAATAAATTTTAATAGTGTAACGTGTACAATTTAGCTGCAATTT
The DNA here is from genome assembly GCA_036936605.1 of Limnanthes douglasii subsp. nivea. Classification (NCBI taxonomy): domain Eukaryota; kingdom Viridiplantae; phylum Streptophyta; class Magnoliopsida; order Brassicales; family Limnanthaceae; genus Limnanthes; species Limnanthes douglasii. The sequence continues at coordinate 170,908,238 of JAUPFV010000004.1, read as the reverse complement.
GGAAATAATATTGAATATGTTTGATCACTTTAATTACTGAATATAGAATAAAACCCATATAAGATGGAAATTAAAATACTACCAATTTGGACAAAATAATTTAGACATATAATGGAGATGAAAGCAATTGTTGTGGGGCAGATATTTAAGGCATGATTATTACCCCATTAACTTCTTTAATAGAAACAAATTAGAATTAAAAAAACCAAAAGATTCTTTAATTTTACTCTTAAGAAGACAATTAGACAAAAAAAAAATTGCAATAAAAAAACCACTAACTTTAACAACTAATCATGCTGTGTTACTATAAAATAAATAAATAAATAAAAATGGTGGAAGAGAGAAAGAGGAAAGAAGAGTCGAGGATAATAGAGGTTCAGGGACAATTGAATTCTTATTGAGAAGTGGCGGATCGAGAAGCCAATAGCCAGTTAAGCAACATAAACATGGGGGCGTCTTTCTAAAAACATACTTAAACGAAAGCCAAATAAATTAGGGGAGACAAATGAAGTTTTTGTTGAAATACAAACACTATAGCATATTGTAAGAGTTAATCTACCACAATGTATGATCTCCTATTTTAATTTTAAATATGTGTGGAGTATTTCTTACTTTTATATATTCTTTTGAAAAATATATGACATTTATAATATAAAGGAGGGTGTGGCCTTTTTTATTTCAAGTTAGATGTAAATATTGAGATCTTCAGCTAATATTAATAACAAGTAATTGCAAATTATAAATATTTAAAATATATTGCCATATACATTTGAAATCTTATGCCAAAAACATTAAACATGTTTTAATTATTAAAGTAAAAGTATTTTTGTAATTTTCATTCATAATTTTATATTTTATATTTTCTTTTTTTCAAAAGCTAAACCATTTTTATTACAAAAAAATATTAACTGAATTACATAATATATTATGGGTAAGAAACTATTAGATCCCGTTACTAGTGTTATATACATTTTTTTTATTCTGAAGAAGAGAGCTTGGACTAGTAGTTCATATTATATTGTATAAATCAAAGAATATCTTCAGAACTGGTTTTTGAACTAAGACAAGATTCTAGCCATCATTTTCACAATCGTCACCTCTTCTCGACTCATTTTTTTCCTGTAGTTTTCGACAGAAGCTTCATGCACACTTTTTTTTGGTCTATAAGCATGATTTCCTTTATTCTTCATTTCCTCCTTTAAGAATTTGAGATTGAGAAAGGAGATGACTAATAGATGAGAAGTTTGATTGTGAGAAGGCACCATCCAAAACATTTTAATCACCACTTCACCACATCCATTTCTTCTCAATCCATTTTTTTCTCTTCCACATGGGTTCCTGTAGGGCCTTCATCCACACTTTCCATGGTCTATCAACCATATTTCTATATTTCATCTGATTATTCACTTCCAACTTAAACGAAAATGAGAATTTGATCTTAAGAAATGAGGTGGTCAGTAGACTAGAGGTTTGATTATGAGAAGGTACCAACCGGAAATCTCGAAGCCATAAAAATCACATCTTTTAATTTCCTATGATTTATTATTTAGAAGATTATCAGAATCTTCTACAAAGGTAAGTGTCAAAATTCTGATATTTAGATTGATGTTCAAAGATTGATTCTTGCTACATTTCATATTTGATTTACTTTTTCTTTGATCGAGAGAATCTCATTTTGACATTTCATTTCAAAAGTTTCTTCAATATCAGAAATGTACCAGTATCGCCCTCCATGATAATTTTCAGGTATGTTGACTCATTTTTTGATTTTTTAGAACAAAATTATTTTCTTCAATTTATGGTAAAACTTTTTCTCTTAAGAGATTTATTGTTTTTTCTTACAAATAATAGCCATACATTCAAGAAAAATAAGTTAGGTTTTAACTACATTAATTATGTTAGTCTGAAATTAAAATAGACATCAAAATATTAAGAGATGCAAATATTTGTTCCAACTTGATCCATTAGTTTCTCAAATGTGAATAACAAACATATGGGTTTCAAAATAAGAGTTCAAAGTCTTTTATATAGTTGTTTTACAGTGCAAAACTTGCGCGAGCCAATACCAAAATGACCACTTGAGAAATCAACCAATCAGTCCCTGATGTATCTGATCATCTTTCACTTAGAGAAGTGAGATAGAGAGAGAGGAGACAGAGAAATAACACTATTTGAAAAGCTTTCACTGAGAGAAGTGAGATAGAGAGAGAGGAGACAGAGAAATAACACTATTTGAAAATAGGCAACATTACTCAGAATCATTTATATCTTCCTATTGGTTTTGATAATTTCATGTTAGTCTAAAATTAATTTATGTTGTTTTAATTGTAAATTGAATACTTCTAATCAATTAGATTTTTGGATAATTATTCAGAATGAGGATTATTTTCCCTTATCTTGTAACAAATAAGCTCATTCTTTTAAGGATACGCGAACATCATCCTTGTTGTTTATTGAAACATTTGATATACGCCACTATTGGACCTGCAATAACAATAACTTGCAAAACACTATATCCACGTAAACAATTTTCATTTTTGGTAACGTTCTTAACTTGTTCAATGTGTCCTTTATGCTAAAATATCTACTAGCTGACAGAGTCCATTTGATTGCATCCTTTCTAATATCATTGATAGATATTTTTATAATCTTAGAAATATCATAAGGTAAGACTGTATTCCTAAGTTTATCAAGAATCAAACATTCTCTATTCCAGTAGGAATTGACATTTTCTATTAAGTAGCATCTATTATCGAGATTAAAACGAGATGGTTGACACCACTTATCCATCCAGAAATCCAGCTCTCCATTTACAACCGTCTAATAAATGTATTCTTTAGATTTCTCTCTTATATCCATTAATATCTTCCATGTTATAAAATGATGTCTAGAATAGCTAACTTCGAGAGGATGAAGGTTAACACAATATAAATTATGCATATATCTTGACTAGAGAGACTTAACTTTTCAAAATCTAAACCATAATTTGCAAGAAAACATATCTTGTATATCCTGAAGTTTTCTTCTGTTGAGACCACCCTCATCATTCGGTCTGATGACATTTCACCATCTTGTCCATTTAATAGTATTTGTGGTCTCATTCGTACCACATAAAAACTTTTTTTCTGACTAATCTATGAATAGTATTTTTGTTGAATCATATTATAAATATAAATTTTAAGATTATTACTAGTACATCAAACTAAAAGAAAATATGAAGAATGCACTAGATTGTTATTAATTTATCTTGTTTGTGTGAATTTCATCGATTTTATTTTATAAAACTTGTATATAATTGTGTATATATATATATATATATATATTTAACGTGAAAATATATTTTTTAAAAATTATGTACTAGATATAAGAAGTTCAAATCCAAATGGAACTAAACAAAGTATTTTTTAAACCATGAATTAAAAATAATATGTATAAAAGTTTAGGTAGAAACTGGAAAATTAAAACTATTTTTTAAAATTCTGAATAAAAAATAATATTTTGTTTGTAATTAACGGATTATTAATATTTAAGATATATTAATATATGATATCTATAAACTATAATTTATTGGCTAATAGATGACAATAATTAATAAGCCACCGCATATTGCATAATATAAAGTCATCATACCAAATATTATTATGTGATACTAAGAAAACAACTTATCTAGTAGTACTAATTATCAAGTAGATAAACTTAAACTTCGTATGACATGCAATGTGAGAATTGTACGATCTTGTAATCTTAACCATACAAAACTCAACTAGTTGTTTATCTGAGCTAAGATCACTAGATTTAATTATAAAAAGTGTACATACAATATAAGAGGAGGTATATATTGAATCACTTAACAGAAGTGTACCACATTTAAAGTAAAGGTAATATAATTTGGACTAAAAATCACCATTTGTCATATATATTTCGTGTTTGTATCAAACTAGTCTCCTATGTTCACTTTTATCTTTTACTGATCCCCTATGTTTTATAAATCTATATTATTAGTCCTCCTCACACACGTGAGTATTACAAAGTTGACATGCGGTAGCCCATACATTAATATTTTGACTCGCTATTGATCACCCAAAAATCTGAAAGAAGGTTGTTCTACGAATTAGAGATTTATGAGGAAAAATTCATGTTTCTTGAATTAAGAATTAGAGATTTATGAGGAATATTGCGTGTTTCTCAAATTAGGGTTTTAGATTTTTGGATGACAAATAGTGAGACAAAATATTGATGTATGGAAAACTGCATGTCAGCTTCTCAATATTCACATGTGCGAAGAAACTAATAATGTAAATTTCTAAAACATAGGGACCAATAGGAGACAAAAGAGAACATAAAGGACTAGTTTGATACAAGCGCAGAACACAAGAGACTAATGATGATTTTTAGCCTACTATTTGCAACTAAACTGAAATATAAAGTAGCTACCAACGAAACTAAATGTATTCGTAAAAGATTTTGAGGGTTTTATACATTTGTAAAAATGATAGAAAATAGAGACATAAATCTTTTTATATTTTTTTTGGGAGTAAGGACAAGTAAATCATAGAGTTTGCTCTAACATGCGTTTATCTTTAATTTCCTTTTGGTAAGAAAATGAATATCTTTTCAGTATCAGAGATTATCGAATGTGTTATACATTTTATTTTTATAAAATATGAAGCTCTAAATGACACAATCTTTCAAATATTCGTTGAATCTATAAAATAATGATGCATAAATGAATCTTATTAATTATTTGACTTTCTTTATGTTAACATGCATGTCATGTTATTTTTAAACTACAAAGACCCATGTTACTACTATATAATTATCCATATTTCGAATATTTAAGTATATCATTAGAAGCTTGTTGTGAATGTTATATTTTATCCTTAACAAACCTAAGCATACATCAACCTTTCAATTTTTCAAACATATGGATTTTTTTGTATCTCGTGAATCTCCAAATCAATCTTGGGATACCGACTAAGATAGTACTTTTTTATGAGAAAATTAATAGGCTTGTTGTTCATCATATCATAATGTCAGAATATTCTTTTAGTGTATGTTTCTTGTGACAAACCTATGGTACCCGGAGAACGATTCCGATGAATCAGATTTCTAACACATAAGACTTGTTACATATATTTTTTGTATCAAACTTACACCAATATAAATTAACACGTGGGATGTGACAAGTTTTTATTAGTCATGGTAAGAAATATATCATCGAAATACAAAATTAAATGTGAATCTAGCCTTATTGAATTTTAATGTCTATAAAATTTTGTTAAGTTTATCTCAAAGCCAAACAAGATGATGATTTTGAGAAACTACAGTATTATCAACTAGAGGATTGCTTGGTTTCATGAATAAATTTCCTAACTTTACAAATTAGTGACCTTAATATGTATAAAGTTATTATAAAAAATTGCATCTACTTTATATAAATTATGTTTTAAATTTATAATATTATTAGCTATGTAAAATTTATCATTTAATGTACATATGTTTACCATTATTGGGTTCTTAAAAAATTCGTTTATGTTAAAGTGGCGACCAAAGTCCCACATCCCACATCCCACATCGGTTAAACATGGGAATGATCAATGGTATATGTGTAAGAACATACCTCAACTAGTATGAGGCATTTTGGTAGTGGACCAAATGCAAATTCGTGGGGGACCTTCGAGTGCCAAAGCGTATAATATCATACTAGTGTTGAGATCGATTGTTCTTACTTATATACGAAGGCGGAATATGTGAACCGGACCCCCAATTCATAACACATTATTTTCTAAAAAACATATTTTTATAAATTTATCAAGTATCTCTATGAACGAGAAATAAATTAATTTGTGAGGCCAAATCATGAATATGATAGCAGTTTTCTTAGTTGAGCCAAGTCATATACATTTCACGATATTTTTAGATTTTTGTTTAATAAATCCAGTATTCGTACTGAATTTTTATTTATACTTTTTTATATTTTAAAGATATTAACTATGGAAGCTTTTTATTAGTCAACTTGTTTTTTTTATCTCATAACTGAATGGAGACGACAAAACTGAAGTGTAGATCGTAACTACATTTTTGTAAAAGATCAATGATTGTTTTGAAAAAATAGATATTGTAGTAGATTTATACCTGATTTTTACAAATTTTATTAGTGATTTTATTTTCAATGAAAGTCAGTTTTAACACTATGATCGTAATATATATTTAACAAATATGAAAATATTAATTAATATATATATATATTTGCATGGTAGAACTCATAAGTATCTTAATGATCTTCTTAATATTTTACCATGGTGTGTTTAAAGAATACCCTATAGCTCATCGAATTTATGTGGCTGTTATTTACTTAAATTTATATATTATTTTTATTCTTCACTTAAATTTGGAGTAAAAAGAATGAGTTTTTTTTACTATATTGGTATGCAAAATATCATTACATTACTAATTAACAAACATTATCATATTTTTCACTCTACTAAAGTAGTCTTATTATAAATTGAACATAGATAACTGAACTTAACCATAGTATAAATTTACTTACAAGTTTAATTTTCAAGTTGTAAAAGTATTTTCGTGTTTATATAAACTAAGTTGTCATAGTCCTTAGCAGGGACCTTAGGACTATCGCATTATACATTACTTTTCAAAGTATTATTTTACGAAAAAATATATTAGTTCACTAGAGAAAAAAAATTATTTTACGCATATTTTTTTTTGTTTCGTGACATCTGGATATAACTATTTAATAATGAGCCTTAGGTAATCATGAACATACAAGATATGAACGCCATGCTAATATGAAGTGTGGTTTCCTACCCATTCACAAATGTAAGTGCGATATTTGTTTGGTTTGATTTATGTCAATAACGAAGTCCATGATAGGATCGTCTAAACTTCATATATATATATATATATAAAATATGTTAGTAGAGATAACTTTGGTAATATAGTTGGTGCGTTAAAATATTGCCTAAATTTATACAACTAAAATATTTATATGTGACTTGTGCATAACACATCATTTTGTGATCGAGTGATTTCATTTGTATGTCATCACATTGTAAATATTCAGAAAGATCGCTAAGAAAAAGGCTCTAACATGAATCAATGAAATCGATATGCTAATAGCCCTAACATATCATTAATTTATTATGAAATGTAGTAGACATTAATGAAGATTAATAAACTCAAAACACCTAAACTTTGTAATCATGCAACACATAACCTCATTAAACATAAATTTTAGATTTCATCATATTTATTTTATACATATAACTCACGAGATAAAGAGAGTATGCACTTTTCATAAATAACCTCATTTTTATTTCTAAATTTAAGAGGTTTTATGTCCCTAAAACCTTTCAAAATAAATCACATAACTTATAATTGAGATGCAAATGTTATAGCTAAAAATATCAGATACGATAACCAGCTATGTTACATGCAATAATCAAATCGGTGTATCTTTGAACATGATTTAATCAAATCTAAATTACATAATCATATTTACACATAACACATATGGAATAAACAAAAAGATAGGATAAGTGACGGTGTTAAGTGTTATAACTCACCGCGTCAAATGTGATAATTGAACGTAGTATATACATCGTAAAAAATGTTTTGATTAATTAATCACATCATGATAAAAATGTGTTAAGTCTAGGATGCTCCCTACCAAGTCATATCTATCATTTTTTTCTCAAAATTATAACAAATCACAAATCTCACGAGTCTTAATCAACTACTGACATACTTAGAATTTGCTCTAATACTGTTGGTTGAGATTCAATCATTGAATCTCTTTATAACCCTATATCTTAAAAACTTTGATATTAAATGGAATTAATCAATAAAATTAAATAATAGTTGAAGCTATGATTTATTAAATTACAATAGGCATAATACAATGAATTAACATTTGGATCTATTCCAAATAAAAACATTCTTACAATTAGTACTTTACTCATAAAAATAACTTGGTTTATTTATTTATATAATTTATTAGGCTTAACAATTTTGTACAATATTTGAATGGTGAAACATGATAAGGATTTTGAAACAATTCAATTTCTCTAAGAAAATAACTGTTGGATGAGATCTTTCCACTTCCATAAGCTTACCTTCAATAAAAATGTGAAAGGTAGTTGTTGGGCTTTCATATAGCCCTCCATAAATATTCCCCCTCTCCCACCATTTCTTCCACTTGTCACATTTCTAGTGATCAGAAAGAGAATTTCCCATTTTTAACCACCATAAATCCTCTGTTTTTATTCCAGTCACCAACACAAAACCTTTTTTGGGTGATTTTTTGATAACATATACCCTATTCGGAGTTGTATGTTTCGTATTGCCAATGCCCTAACTAAATTGTTGTGTCTATCAGAGAAAGCCAAAGCCAATAGTGAAGTTATAAGAGTTGTTGGGCTTCCAGAAACTGAAGGGATCAACTCATCGTTCAAACATTTGACTATGAATACAAGTATCCTTACAAGCATTCCGTACTGGTTGATCCCTCATCATCTAACACTCAACCTTCATGGGAGAAAACTCACTGTCCTAGGCTAACACATTCCCAAAGAGACATTAATAATAAACGTTGATCATAATTTATTACAACGAGATATTCAGATATCAAATACAAATGGTATGTGAATAAATTTATAACAGCTTCAGTAAAAAGAAATCATGCTCCTTACCTTTATACAAAGAAGAAAGAGCACGCCAAATATACTTTGCATGTCTAGACACACCCCTTGAGCAATCAGTAAGAATAAATATTGATAGTGTTGAAAGGGTTGTTGTCCCTCAAGTAACACAAACTGAGGGGTCGCAAAGAAGGACGCTAACCTCTGGAAGAAACCCGATGTGGTTGGTCGAAAAGGCTGAATAACATACTGATGTGAAGTCAACAGTTGGTGCGTCATGCCAATATAGAGGTGATGTTGATAAACAAGGACATATCCCAAAGGAACTTGAGAGAAATATTTTGAATGACAAAGATGGCCAAAGAAAAATGATAGATGTTGAATTACCCCTTTTGGTAGTTGTGTGTGTTAGACCCAATTTTCAAAATGTCAGTAACAAATACTTGATTTCTCTAGAAAATCTCGTATAAATCTTATTTGAAAATGAGGTAGGAAAGTTGTGGAGTAGATGGGGAATCCCAGAGTAGATAGAAATAGCGTTCCCAAAGCCTCAAGAGACACCACTAGATTGTGTACAAAAAGAACCGGTCGTCTACCCTGACGTGATGCATTAGAGGTTTCAGTTTCTGCCAGACCCATAAGTAGTTTGGTGCTTTGAAGTAGTTGGGCTGTTATCTAGTCAAGCCAGCCCAAATACCTGGTTTATCTTAATATCTTCTATCATGACATCAAATATATCAAAAACCAAGATACCGATGAATCAATTTGTAGCTATTAACGGGCTATAAAGGAATCCTCGAATCCCCTTCTCCTTTATTACTCTATTGATTGAGTATAAAGTAGTAAGTGATTTTTTTAAGACAAAAAAAAGTGTAGAAGAGGCAGTTCTTCTTCATAAGCGAATTCCTGGTAGAATGATAAAAAAGATTCCTTGAAAAACAATTCGAATAGAGTACAAAAGGCGTGGTGAAGCGCATGCAATTGTTTTTTGTTTTTATACTACAGTTTCAATTGTTGTTAACCTTCAACATTCAAAGCTTATATTTTATATTTTTACGACTATACAGAAGTCTTAACAGCAGCATTTGGAAGCTGCCAAAGAGACTTTCAGAAAGCTACAATAGTGGTAAAGTCAGTTTCACCAGCAATCTACAAACATTCATTGGTAAAGTTTAAAAAAGATTCCTTGTTACTTATTTAGAATAAGTTAGCTTGGCTTCACATCAAACCCAATTGTCATATTTAGTTATAATTCTTCTCGTATGCTGAATGGGCATCCTCTCTTAATGATAAATGCTATGTGGGTGCTTACTGCGTCTATCTTGGTGAATCTCTTATATTTTGGTCTTCAAAGAAGAAACAAGTCATTTATCACTCTTTTACGGAGCATGAATACAAAGCTCTTGCCAATCTTTCATCTAAGTTGATATGGCTATGCTCTCTACTCTCTAAACTCCAATTTATCGTCTAGACACCTCAAGTTATCTGGTGCAATAACTCATGCGTAATATTTTTGGCATCAAATTAATTGTTTCATGCTTGTAAGAAATATATTGAGCATGATATACAGTTTATACGTGATCAGATTATTAAAAAAAACTTTAGAGATCCGATATGTTCTATCACATGATCAAATAGCGGATTGCTTGATGAAACCACTCTACAATACTCACCTTATATTCCTTTGAGATAAAATTAGGCTCGTTTCCTCCTGCTTTGTTGTGAAATGGAATATAAGAACAAATAATAAAATGTCCGTGAAGAAGAACTTGGATGAAGAAGAAGAAAAAGATGGCATAGGGGCTAAAGTGTCGAAAAAATCTAAGCTATTTGAGTTCAAGTGATATGATTAAATGACATGTCACTCAAATTCCAAACATTGCATTCTTACTCTAAGTCAAGTCACCTATTTACTTTTGGGCCAAAGGTTATTTTCGGCTAAAATCAACCCACTCACTTATTTCACTCAGGCCACATTCATAATTTAAAAAAGACGTTACAAAAGATAACATTTTTATATTAGTAGTACCTTATTATAATTTTAGATAAATTATAAATCCTCAAATAACATATTGTACAAGTATGTGACACTAAGTTTGTACATATATACACATAATAACCATTGTTTTTCTTCATAATTTTAAATAAATTATTATGCATTTAAAGAATATATGTATCATCGTTGAGGATGAGAACAAAGTCTTACTTGTTTTGAGAATATTACAAACTTCTTATGAGAATTTTGTGGATACTATTATGTATGGTAAGGACAAGTTATCTCTGGCGGATGTCAAATGGGCACTAAAATCAAAAGAGTTGAGAGAGTTGTAGGCAGACAATTAGGCAAAATAGAAAGGTCATATAACTAGGGGAATATTTAGTAACAAGGTAATTTATTCAAATAAATCGAAATATAATTCTAAATCAAAAGTCAGGAACTCGAACTATTATGAATGCAGTGAGCGTGGTGATTATAAGAGAGATTGCATAAGGCTAAAAGTTAAGAAGGGAAATCAAAAGAAAAATGTTGGAACCTAATAGATGTATAAATGATTCTGATGATGGTGAAAGTATTACAAAAGATGTGTTGTTCAATTGCCTAAGTGGTAGGGGCAATGGAACAAACTTCTTAGGTTTGTGAATTACGCGCACGTTTATTTCGTCATTTTTTTCCGTTTGATCCTCCTTTATACCTTTTAACGATTTTTTGGTCTACCACTCTATCACCTACAATACAAACAATAAATTAGTTAGTTACACATGTTAAAAATACGAAATTGAATACAATTAAAAGTATTATTTAATACCACTAGCGTTATAGACATGTGGTACCGCCATTATGGTACAATGGCATTAGCAGTGCCAAAAAAATATGATTGGCACCGTCGGTGTCGTTGTACCATACTAGTTGTATACATATCTGTATCGAAAATGCTCAATAACATCAAAACCCAGAGACTAGATACGAACAAAATCGTTCATCCATACTAGCAATAAGAGGCTTCGTACAGCTGATGCTTAAGACCTGTGACAAAGTCCAGCCGGGAGACTCGCGATAAAACCCTACGCCAACCTAAAGCTAACATAAATTTAACACATGTATACCATCAAATCAATATAAAATCAATTATAATCTTACATTTAACTAATCTCAACTAACTATAACATCCCAAATGAGTTAACTCAAAATTAAAAATAAATTAAAATAAACTTGAAAAAAAACAGTATTTTTTGTTGTTCATCGAAGCTTTTTGTTTTTCTAAAGAAATAAGTATCTGTTTATGTTCTTGAAAAAGATGAAAAGATAAACGTGAAGTTATTTTGTTTTTTTCTTGAAGATGGAAGAAGAAGGTAGATCGGTTTTTGTGCTTTTTGAAAACAAGAGAAGTTAGTATATGGGTGAGAAAACTTAGTTTTTGAACTAGGGATATTTGTTGTATAAAATGAAAGAACTTATCTAATTGATACGAGAACTTAAAAATGGGATAAATTATTATTTTAGAAAATAATTTAACTAAACCCACGTTTTGTTTATTTATTATAAATAAACTAGTAGGGTGACACAAAAAAGGTCCCTAAAATCTATAATTGTTTTTATCACAAATTAAATATCTTTCTCTAACGGCGGCGCTCGTGGACGTAGACATATTGTCGAACCGCATTAAATCACGAGTTCTTTCTCTTATTTTATTTTATAAAAGGCAAACAGCACCTCTCGGGTCAAACAAATCCAGTGGACCAGCGGGTCCACTCCAATTCCCTCAGCCTTTTGGCTCCTTGCGAAAAAGGAATGGATTCGGGCCTGCATCCTTCCAATTTGGGCCGATCAAGAGAGTCGGATAATGATAGTGAGTTGGGCCAGCGGAAGGTCTTAAGCCATTTAATTCAAAGGCCTGATCTGATGGGCCGAGAAGGGAATTTTATAGGTCAAACCGAAATCATCTCTCATATGGGGCCTTTGAAAAATAAAAGCAAAGGGCTTTTTGGAGCCGGTTCTTCCTATAAACCGTATTCCCTTATTCGGAATTTTGGTAATGCTGGCAAGGGCCCAAAAGGAAGGAAATTCCTCAATAAATTGGCCCAAATCCACAAATCTCCCTCAAAGATCTCAAACCCTCCATCCTCGAATTCTAACTCCCTTAGCTCGAAACCTAATTTAAAGGGTCCACCCACCCCTTCCTATGCTAGCATTGTAGCGGGTCATGTATAAAATCGTTCCTCTCTGGTTACTGGGCTTAATCATATGGATCATGATGGAGTGGATTTCATCTTGAGTGAGTCGGCAATGGGGCCTCCGGATTTATGGAAAGCATGTTTATCGGGGTACTTTCTCTCTCAATCCCAAACTTTCACTCTCCTCAAAGCCAATGTGGAATCTCTCTGGAGGAAATTTGGTCTTAAGGATTTTAAGCCTCTTCCTGAAGGGTATTACCTTTTTAAATTTGAATCGGAAGATCAAGCTAAAAAGGTTTTGGATCGTGCCCCGTGGCACTTTGGTGGGAACTTGATCATTTTAAAAAATTGGGCCCCTCTTTCCACTCTTACCAAAGATCCGCTCAAAGAAATTCATATTTGGGTCAAAGTCTTTAACTTACCTTTGGAGCTTTGGATGGCGGAAGGATTTAGTAAAATCGGATCAGTCTTAGGAGCTCCGTTATATGTGGATTATCAAACGGAACGTTTGGAAAAACTTCGCTTCGCCCGTATTTGCATCCTGATCTCTGCGGGATCTGAAATTCGCTCCTCGCTTTCTTTCAAAATAAGTGGAAATCTCATCACAGTGAACTTCGAATATCAAGGGCTTCCCACCCAGTGTGTGAACTGTGTTGTTTTTTGTCATTCTTCGCGCCTATGTAAAAAAAGAGTGCCCTTTCTAGCCTCGACTTCAGAGGAGTCTGACCCTTCGGAGTTTGTGCCATCCCGAACTAGCGAGAAAAAGCTGGATACTCTTGAGGAAGGCAAGGAGCTGGAAAGTGGAGAGGAGGTCAATTCGCCTCCGAAAAGGTATCGTCTTTCTGAGGATCCGACCAAGGGTATCATGGAGTTGACACCCGACATGAACATCGTCTAGAGCACTGTAAGTTTTCCGATTAATGAATATTTCTTCTTGGAATGTTAGGGGATTAAATGACCCTGTTAGACAAAAATACGTTACTGACTTTATAATTAAAAACAGTATATCTCTTTTAATTCAGTAGAAACAAAAGTACAATTACATAAAGTTGATGCTATAGTTAGAATTATAGCCCCCTACTGGCATGTCCTAACTAATCATGACTCCCATCACCTTGGAAGAATTTGGATTATTTGGAACCCTAGTGTCATTTCCATATCTAGAGAATCCCAATCCTCGCAGTATATCCATTGCTTAGCTAAATGCCATAACTTTAATGCTTCCTTTAGATTTACTACTATTTATGCATTTAATGAAGCTGTTGATAGAATTCATCTGTGGAGAGACTTGTCTTCCATCTCCATGGATAATAATTGTAATCCCTGGGTTTTACTTGGGGACTTTAACGCCATTCGGCATCCGAATGAGCATTTAGGTGCCTCCGATAACTGGTCGGCAGCTATTGATGATTTTAATAACTGCTGCTTTAACTGTGAACTGAGTGATCTTAGATCTACCGGTTTTCATTTCACCTGGATTAACAAGAGGCCTGATAATCCGATCTTATCCAAGATTGACAGAGTCCTTATCAACCCTGTCTGGGATGATATTGTCCCTATGTCTTTCGCGCACTATGATTTTCTTCGCTCTTCTGACCATACTACTGTCTTGCTTAACCTTGGGTTTCCACGACCTAAGCGCAAAAAACCTTTCAAATTTTTCAACATGTGGCAATCTCACCCGCAATTCAAAGATATCGTGGAATCCAGTTGGAACATCCCCGTTGCTTCTATGGGGATGAAACTGGTCTCTGATAAGCTGATTCGTATCCAGTCTGAGCTTGCAGGTCTTAATCGTAAATAGTTTAGTGACATTGGTTCAAGAGTAACGAATGCTCAAAATAGGCTCTTTCAAGCTCAGTCTGACCTTGCCTGTGACCCCCTCAATTCCTCCTTGGTCTCGAAAGAATGTGAAGCATCGGCTTCATATATCTTCCTGAGCATAGCTGAGGAATCTTTTCTTAAACAAAAATCCAGAGAGAACTGGATAAAGCTAGGTGACAAAAATTCAAAAAAAATTTACAATAGCATTAAGTCCCGTCTTTTTAGAAATAAGATCATTTCTATCTCTAATGAGAATGGAGCAACTGTCTCCTCTCCTGTTAATGTGTCCAAAGTCTTTGGGAAATTCTTTGAAAACACCCTTGGGACCAGGCATTCTGATGAATACCCTGGCCTTGAAACTATAACTTCTCTTCTCTCCTCTAAAGTTACCAATATGGATAAGGATTCTATGACTCGTGAGATAACTCGTGAGGAAATAAAATCGGCCTTATTCAGTATTGACAGTAACAAAGCTTCGGGTCCGGATGGTTTCAACTCTTGTTTCTTCAAATCCAATTGGAGCATTGTTGGAACCGACATCTGTAATGGTGTCCTCGAATTCTTTCACTCTAATTCCTTGGCCGAATCTTGGAGCTCTACCTCTATTGCTCTCATTCCGAAAAAATAATCTCCTTCAAGCCCTTCCGACTTTCGACCAATCGCGCTCTGTAATGTTTGTTATAAGATCATTTCCAAGATCTTAGCTAATCGGATTAAGGATTCTTTTCCTTATCTGATTGATAACTCACAATCGGCTTTCGTCAAGGGAAGGAATATCTCTGATAATATCCTTCTATCTCAAGAGCTCCTAAAGGGATACCACTCTAATGGTAGGGATAAAAAATTCGCGCTTAAAATCGACTTAATGAAAGCCTTTGACAATGTCAGATGGCATCTGATCCTTGACGTTCTTGTAGTCATGCAATTCCCTATCAAGATGATCACCTGGATCATTGCTTGTATTTCTTCTCCTTCTTATTCTATCAATATTAATGGAGATCCTCATGGCAATTTCAAGGGTAGAAAAGGACTCAGGCAAGGAGACCCGCTCCCTTTCCTTTTTGTCCTTGTCATGCAGGTTCTCTCCAGCATTCTTAAGGTAAAAAGTACATATAGGAATTTTTGATTTCACTAGAAATGCCAAAATCTTAAAATCATCAATCTCTGTTTCGCTGGTGATCTCATGATTTTCTGTCATGGTGACGTGAATTCCCTTCACCTCATCAAAGAGGCCCTTGACGAGTTTTATAATCTCTCTGGATTGAAAGTGAACCCCTTCAAAAGTCAGATCTTCTTTTCTGGAATTGATGAGTCTCTCCGTCTTGAACTCAGGCAAATCCTGAATTATCCCGAAGGATCCCTCCCAGTAAAATACTTGGGGGTTCCTCTGCTCACTAGTCGCCTCCTTCACTCTGATTGTCGTCCTCTCATTCACAATCTTACCTCTAGAATTGACTCGTGGACCACCAAACACCTTTCTTATGCCGGAAGGCTGCAACTCATTAAGTCAGTCATTTTTGCCGGTCAGGTTTACTCGTCCTCAATCTTTATCCTCCCCTCACGAATTTTAAAAGAATTGACACAGTACCTTCGTAGATTTCTCTGGTCAGGCCCGACGCTGAAGATCCATGGAGCCAAATTTGCGTGGAATACATTAACTTTGCCCACTATGGAGGGCGTCCTTGGGATTCTAGACCTCAAAACCTGGAATCAGGCAGCTGTCCTAAAACATCTCTGGTCGATAGTAAGTAATAGCACCCAATCTCGCTAGAGCGATTGGATTAAGACCGAAAAAAATTAAAAATAAATTTTTTTGGAACCTTCCGTTGGGATCTTCTCCCTCTTGGATCTGGAGGAAAATTCTTCGCCTCCGTCCCCTCGCTTGTAATTTATGCAGGATTGCAATTGGAAATGGTGTTAATACCTCTTTCTGGTATGATGCCTGGCTTATCCCTACATCGCTTGCCTCCCATTTCGGTGATCGGGTCATCAAGGATTCAAGACTAGGGAAAAACCTCAAGGTTGCGGATATAATCATCAATGGAAGCTGGAGTTGGCCTTCCAATGTCAGAACAGCGAACTCCCGAAGCCGAGATTGTTTTTTGGAGATCCAAAACCTCATCTGCTCTATCCCTCCTCCCAACTTATCCTCTATTGATGTTCCTTTCTGGAATACGAAAGATGGATGCACTTCCTTCTCCATCAATGACACGTACCATGCCATTCGCGAGTCCCACCCCAAAGTAGGGTGGGCAGGGTTAGTTTGGAATAAATCCAATATTCCTCGACACTCTTTCATTCTATGGCTGGTTATTTCTGGCAAGCTCGTCACAAAAGACAAGCTTCTCAGTTGGGATATTAATATCCCTGCTCAATGTACTCTTTGCAACTCTGTTATCGAGACTACCCCTCATCTCCTCTATGATTGTAGTTTTACACAGAGTATCTGGGCTTATGCTAGCATTAGATTAGGTTTCCCCTATACTGTATCGTGCTGGCAATCTTGGGTTATTGAAGCGTCAAATTGGTCTCAATCTCGAAACCATTCAATTTGGCAGGCTTGCTTCGCCGCGGTAGTATACCACGTCTGGAAGGAGAGAAACCAAAGATCCTTTGGTTCCCCTCCGGCCATTGCCTCTATGGTTTCTCACCAAATTTTCTCAGATCTTCGGGTTAGATTCCAAGGCATCAAGATTGGTTGGCCTTTCTAATATCATTATTATTTACTATCTTTTGTTTTTGCAGAGATCCTATGCAGCACTCATATCGTGACCTGATATTTCTATGTTGGATGGAGCAAGTGAGGATGCGAGTGTGGATGTCTACCAATCTAAACTACCCAATGAGATTACCCGTCATGTCTTTCTAAATCGTATTATTGTTCTTTTATGTTAGTTCATATTTGTATCACAAAGACTCCCTTTAGTCATTTGATGATGTATTACGAGGGGAATGCCCCAGTCGTTTGTATGAACCTTATTTTAATTAATTTAAAGCTTTTAAACACAAAAAAAAAAGTAAAATTGTTTGATTTTACGTAATATAAATAATTTTGAGGTCAAATCAGTTTCAATAAATTAAAAATGAACACAATGCTAATTTAAATATGAAAATGTTGATTTTTTATTATCGTAATTTTTATTTCATATAGAAATATTCGAATCCCGCCCAAATCTAAAAAACCAATATATAAGTCGAGAATTTTTTTAAAAAGCAAATCGAATTAGTTTGAATACTTTAATTTTATAGGGACCATAATTAGAATATCTAATTATACTTGCCCTATTCCTTGCCTAGCAAAAGTTCAAAACCAGTTTGTAGTAATTTCACCTACCACGTTGGGATCCACAATAAACTTATACATGTTTTAAAAACTTAATATGAAAATTGGATGAGAAATGTTAAGATTAGGTGTTTAGATTTCTAAATACTAAACTTCCACGCATATATACAGTGAACTGCACCATTAATTCAATATTAGTGTAGGATATATACAGACAAATTGTTTAAAATATTTTAAGTAAAAAAAAACTTGCATCATATTTACTGGTTTATATTATTATAGATAATAATAATAATAATAATAATAATAATAATAATAATAATAATAATTTAGTTTATTAATGTTTAAGATTATAACTATTTTATAATATATTAAGCAAACAAAAAAAATTAAAATCAGTACTAAGCTATTCATTATTTAATAGTCCAATATTGAATCTAAAATTCTGAATCATACGAATATTTTAATTTAATGTAATTAAACTAATACTCAAAATATTAAAAAAGAATATATATTTCACATTTTAGTATATATAGATGTAGAGATAGAAGAGTTGCGCTATAAATTTTTGGTAACAAGCTCGTTGTCCGTAATAAAGAAACTATTTTCTTCTAACATGTGGGTAGTATTTATCTTTTTTTATAATTTATGATAAATAAAGTATTTTTATTGGGGATTTCAGCTTGGATACAAATCTTAATATTAGCCATCATTTTCAATGGATATTGGCAGGTTCAAATTAAATTTATATTTTCTTTAATCTGATTAATATTTTTTTTGGCGTGAAGTAAATAAAATCTGTATAAATATCTGAGACATATTTTGAGAAAATATATGAAAAATTAAAAGATAATTAGTAGGAAAATAGTACATAAAAAACATAAAAAACATAAAAAACACGAGGGACAAAATAAAGCCATCGGAAAGAAGGTAAACAATATCTAGCGAAATAAATAAGAAAATTACACAAGCTATGTAATTTTATTGCCATTGAATATGAACCGTAGATTAAAAAAAAACACGGTAAAAAATTGTAAAGGCAATAGCAGGAAACCAATTTTTATTGCATTTCTCTTCCTCGAGACGTAATAAATGACTGCGCCAAAATAAGAACGTCAAATATGATGGTTTCGAAAAAAAAAAACTAGTTTGATTGCTAGCAAACGTTAGTCGAAACCCTAACTTAAAACATGCATAGTTCGAAAGTCTTTTTAGTGAAACTACGGTCATAAAAGATACGAGCATTAGTTTCAGAATCCGAATTACATAAAACACAATTTGGTGGAGTTTTTAAAATCCAAACTTAAAAACTTATCTCAAATAAAAAACAATAAAAAAATGATGATAAATATTAAACTTATTCCCTATCAATCCGATCCATTTCACAATTATAATGGACGTAAGAATAGCGTAATACTCTTCGTGAAATTAGGATTTTATTCTTCTTGATTCAATAATAAACATCATTGAAGTTAATATTTGGTCGATATACACGAAGAATAAGTCCGATCCTCTTCTCATCTTAAATCCTTCTTCTCATCTTAAAATCCTTGTTTAAACGAAGATAAAATACTTATAATTTTATAAGTTACTCGAAAATTTTATAAAATACTTCCTCCGTCTTAAAATATTTGTCATTTTAGGAAATTGTTTTTGTTTCAAAATATTTGTCGTTTTAGAATTCTAATGTAAGTTTATTATTTTTTATTGATTTCCACCAATTAGGTGGGTTTTTTTTTCAATTTTACGGAAGGAGTAAAAAAACTAAACATTTTAAATGTAGCATGATTGGATTTTTCTAATTTCATCGTATTAAAGATTTAACAATTTTTAGCAAAGATGAAAGGATCCGACAAATTATACGCAAAAGTCCAAAAAGAATGAAAATAAGAAAAGGGAGAGAGAGGTTTAAGTAAAGAAGAAAGGGTCAGAAATCAGAACTGGGGGCGGTTTATATGAACTGAGGAGAATAGGGAGCACACAAAGACTGGCCTTTTGATGGATCAATGAGCCACTTTTGTGACCATTTTCCTATCTCTTTCTCTCTACGGAAAGAATACAAAAAGAAAATTGATTTTTGTCAATGTTGAATAACATCCATAGATTGAGGGCCAAACTCTCTCTATCTCACAAATTTATATTTTAACATTTTCTATGTACTACTCACTATCATCCAAACACCACCTCTTAAAATATGCTCTTGCTTCCATCCCTCAATATTATACAAGTTTATTAGAATATTATTTTAAGATTTAAAATCTAATATTAAGTTGCAAAGATTTTAGAAGAGAACATTATAATCTGTGTTCTTTTGGCTGTCTTGCTTTTGTAGCAAGAAGACTGTGGTCTTTACTAACAAAAAGCTAATGACATGAAATCCACACAATTATTTGGTCATGTGGCATCAGATCTTTATTCATTCTAGCAACTCTTGTTTACTACCTTTATTCTTCATTCAAATTCATGTATTAGATCAATGAAAAATAGTGGATACAATTTCTTGTGTTTTTTAGGCATGGTAACACCGATCGATATAGTCTTGTTATTAAACAATACAGATTCGATTCTTATTTTAAGCCTAAATTTATTTCCAAATTTATTTGTGTAACACCCAAATATAAAAAAGATAATAATAATAATAATAATAATAATAATAATAATAATAATAATAATAATAATAATAATAATATGTAGAGTAAGAAATTGTCTTTGAATTTGTATAGGCCATACAATTGGTTTCGAGAAAAAACTAACAAAAAATGAATTGATATATATATATATACAGGATTTGATGGACGGTTTATTCTCGCGTTAAATATTTCATAAATAAATAGTAGAAAATCGATAATAATAATAATATCTACTTTCAGATGACGTGATTGATTTATTTATAATAATTGGTGTGAACCTATGATACCGTAAAACTATTTAGAGAAATTAAAATTTATTTGAAAGAAAACAGAAAAAATAAAAAAATACAGTTGGATTATCCAAATACGATCCAATGCTCTTAGGTTAAAGTTTTTATTTGTAATAATAGGTTATAAAGTACATTGACAATAATTAATCATTAAGTCATAGTTTGATAGAATTTGATAAATTAGATATTGTTAATCGTTTAACCTTATATTTCCAGTAAGTTACAACTTTTACAAGTCACCTTAGTAATTATGAACGAAGCGAGGGAAGAGTAAAAAAATAAGTCCAACAATCCATGTGAAATCGAATTGTACGTTGTATATATCTCGTTATTTTCGAGCACAAAAAATATGTATTGTTGGTTCAGCTGAACAATCAAACTTTTGAATTTGATTTGAAGAGAAAATAGGACCAAACTGTACTGGTTCGGTTCAGATGAGAAATCGATAATTTAATTTTTATGTTTTATCTAATGAATGACCAATTTAGAGAGTGTTTGCTTCACCTTGTTGCTCTCGCCATCTTTCAGGCCTGATTATCTCTAGCCAAACTATCGTGATTTTGGAGAGCTCAGTGCGAAGCTGGCTATATTTTTACGTCGTTAAAATCTCTTTGTCAGTCAAACTTATCGAGAGGAAAATAATATAGAAATAGATAGCATGCTACTAAAGTAGTCGGTTCATATTTCCTAAGTGAAAAACATTGTTGGTAATTTTAACTAAATTGGTTCCCCCTAGTACTGTAAAGTAAAAACGACATAAGTAATATTAGCTAAAAATAAAATTAACAATAAAAAGGGTTACACCATTATTTTTGGATTTATCTACGACGTAAAAAGTAATTTAAGAGAGAGTTGATCCCTTTACAAACTGGAAAAAAGTTTGATGGATCCATATAGGATAATTAGATAATGTTGAAGAGAGTATAAATATCGTACACACAATCATTACACTTGAGGGAGTGAGAGGATCGCAGACATAAAACAGCGGTTAGCAAGAGCAAACAGTGACACGTGGCTTTATGCAGTAGTGATTGTTTAGTTATTTGGATAACCACTTGTATGAGTTGTCACGTGTATGGTCGGAATTAAAATAAATCACTTTAAATACCCATACCGGACATCTTCATACATTCTAATAAAATGTTAATAATCCTAAGACAAGTTCTTAGTTTTGATTCTAAAAGATCAAATAATGATAGGATTTATCTGCATATCATCTAGGGTGGTGGTTTCCCAAATGAGGGAGTTAATTCATCAACAAGTTCTTTTGAGGATTTTGTTGCATCATTACAAATGTATGAAGATGCGGAATGTTTCAAATTCAAAATAATATTTATTTTAGTAATTTTTGAAACAAGGATCAGGTTGTCGCTACCCTTTAAGTCGTTAGATATTTTTCAATTGGTTGGCATATGTCTAAACCAGCTATCTCCTCCCATCTGGATGCTTTAAAATGATGGGGTAAAATATATAATTTATCATATTTCTTTGCAATAATTCATTACAATACATAAGATTAAGTTGACCGAACAAAGTCTGTAGTAAGATTTATAACTCCCTTTCCATATTGTGTATTAAGTGACCTATCTCAGTCCTCAAATATGATGGAGATGCGTATTTTTATATTTAAATTGGAACTAGAATACGAGCATAAGCAGTTGGCATGCAGCCTCAACCAGAGAATGGTAAATAAAAAATAAACATTTATGATATACATTGTTTTGTGTTAGCACGCTTATATCTTGACCAAACATATATTTTTGCATGTGTATAATATGTTTGGTATTTAGTGAGCATGCGGACTTATGAGATTAAAATCTCTAATATTTGATAAACATGTTTAGGGACACGTAGGGAAAATCCTACAATAATATATTATTCCCAATGAGTTTTAACTTCAGATATTACTAGCTTATGGCATACATGACGATTGCAAGACGGCCTATTGAGTTAAATTTCATAGGCCAAACTCGGGTTTGAGCTAATATATTATACACACTTTTAAATTAGTGTTTTCATTTTATGGTGTGCATAGAGTTGTCCATTTTCCTATAATGTATGTCATTTATGTATACCATTTTAACATGTTTGATATAGTATTTGAGGTGGATAAAGAAAAACTTGGGCAATGCCCGACCTTCGACCATTGTTAGCTATGATACCCAAATATCTAGATTATCAAAAGCAACCGAGGGTGAAAAAAAAATCAAATAAATGAACATGTTACCAAGAAGCAGAGATTGCAAAGGTAAGAATATGTTTATTGAGGTTCCAGTCATTATGGAGAAAAAAAAATAAGTCAAAAAGTGGTTGGCAGTCATCGAGAGGAAAATGATACATAATTAGAAGTGTAGCTTGCGGTTGTCGAAGAGACAAAGATAATTGGTGAGGATAAAAGTAGCCTGAGGGTAGGCTGGTAATTTCAAGCGGAGTTTTAAGGTGGTGTGAGGGTGTTTCACGGTGATGTGAAGGTGTTTAAGGGTGTTTCGAAGTACTTTAAATGTGGAGAGAGAATTAAGCAGCTTGGCATCATTTAATTTTTCTTACCCCTAGTTAATGATGGTGGTTGGGTATTTATAGTATGAAATTTGGGCCCTTATGGGCTTTCGGGTCAAGTTTAATGGACCCGGGTCATGTTTAAAGACCCATAAGTTTTAAGCAGGTGGACAGGTAGCTTAGTCAAGAAGTGTTTAGGTTTTTTAGTACTTTTGTCATAGTTCGAACAGCCTTAGGCTCACAGTGTTCGAAGTCACCTGTCCGGTTCAAATATCCTGTCCGGTTTACGGAGATATTTACATTGGGCTGCCCTTCCGGGGAGCACTTCGAATTCGGACTCATCAGGAGCCCCTTTTTTAGGTATTTGAACAAGTGTCCTTGTCAAAGAACTGAAAAACAGTCTGATTTAGGAAGTGGTTTTTCAATTCGGAGAGAGTTGAGGACAGACCCGGACAGACCAAACGTTACGAATTCCAAACGGTTCTTGTCAGAGTTAATGGGACACGTGTCACTCTCTGGTTGGTCACTTTAGCCGTTTTTTCACCTTGAATTTCGCACCACTTTTTCGAACAAGTTACCTCTTTTAAATGTCATAAATGACATCAGCGCCGTCTTTTAATTATTGCCCAACTTTTCGAATTCTCCTAGGAATCAACTCCTTTTTTCACATTTACTATAAATTCTATTCACTTTTCACTGTCTCATTATCTCTTTCAAACTTTACTCTGCCATTTTACCCAAAGGTTTATCTCTCTAAAACTTCAAAATTTCCTTAGCTGTTTTATGTTCACAGCAAGAACAGCACTGATCAAGGGCGGCTGGCTTAACCTCTCAAAATTGGAGAAAGCTCAAAGAGTTGAAAAGGAAAAAAGACTTGCAGCAGGGCTTCCAGCGTCGCCTGTTGAGAAACCAGCCCCTTCAATCGAAGAATCTGACAGAGGTTCATCTTCTTCTAAAGGTACAAAACCTAAAAAACTCTTTCAATCAACACTCTCCCCCATAGTATCTGGCTCTTCAGTTCAAGAGTCGATCCCTATTGTTGAACCGGGGGTCACTGCCACAAGTGTTAGGAAACAATCCTCTTTTATTGCTATGGGGTCTGATTCTGACCACTCCCCAGACAAATTAATCATGAAAAGGCCAAGTAGGTTGGTTAAAGGACTTCCTTCTAAAAACACACCCTCGAAATCGGGGGCCAAAAATAGCGAATCAGGGTCTGGGGCAACTATAAGGGCTCCCCGGGAGAGACCGTCAGGAATAGAAGCCAGCAGCCCGCTACCCCCCAAGGAATCTTCTACCTCAGAAACTCAAATTGAGGTAAGAAGTCAAGTAAATTCAGACAGCCAACAGTCCGGAGGATCAGCTCTGCCAAGCCTCAATCCTCCCCGGACTATTTCTACCGAAGCTCCCCCAACGATTATGGAGGAGAGGATGGAGGACTCCACTGAGGAGGTTAGATTTGAGTCCGAGTCCTCCGGACAGGCTGAAACTGCTATCGTTATTGCCAAGAAGGGCAAAGAGGACTTGTATCTGAGGCGTCCGGACCTGCCGGAGAGCCTTGAAGGGAGAGTGGGGCCATGCTTTCATAAGGTGGAGTTCAAGTACCTTTTGGCTTTGTTGAAACCCAAGTACGCGTTCATCCATACTTCAGATCTGGGCAGATTGTGCACAAAGTGGGGAATCCCTGAGAACGTAAAAATAAGGATTCCCATCGATCCAGAGACCCCGATGGATTGCAAAAGGAATGAGATAGTCTTCTTCACGGAGCTATTCAACTGGGGACTCAGGTTCCCACTGGACCCGGAGATAGTGCGCTATTTTCATCTAGTCAAACTCTGCCCATCACAGTGAAGCCCCAATGGCTGGTTCACCTTGATGTCATGTATCATGGCGTCTAGGCTATCTGGAATCCCTCTTCCTATGGAAGAGTTTGCAGCTGTGGCCAACTTGTGCAAACACCATCAGTTCCCCTTCTACCATTTCAACATGGGGAACGATCTTAAAGCTGTCGATGATCTCCTGGAGTCGGAGAGAAAATGGAGGAGCCAATTCTTATTTGTCAGTGGCTCATGGGAGAATGGCAAGAAAATCAAGGTCAAGGAGAATCCTAGCCTTCTTCGAAGCAGATGGAGGAGTGATCGTAAGTTTTTACTTTAAGCTTCTGTTCGAATCTCTCTTTTCTTCAAGTTTATGCTAATTAGTTTCTTTTCGTTTTAACAGAGCTGCCAAAGGAGTTCGGGGACTACCTAAAGACCGGACAGACTACCTGTGGCAAAATTAACGCTTGGGCTGCAGAGAACTGGGAGAACCGGTTCCACAAAGCCTTCACTGCTGGGAACTTAGCAAGGTCTCACCTGTGGAACACCACAGGTCGAAGAGACCTAACTTGGGAGGAGTTCTCCACCCAACCTGATGAAGACATCGTGCTGAGAAGGTCTCACGAACTGGATGGGACTCTCTTCCTTCCTGCCCGGGCCAAAGCCCCAAGTAAAATGAAGGGCAAGAAGAAGAAAGGCAAGAGGGTAGCAGGTGACGATGAGAAGGAGGCCCCAACAGATACAGAAGGACTGGCACAGACTCAGATTGATGCAGCCCTTCTACAGGTGGTGGAATAGGAGAGCGAGAAGCAGGAAGTGAACCTCCCTAAGCCTACAAGGGCCTCTAAAAGGACTCGCAAGCAAACGAGTGAGAGCGCTGACATGGAGGTCAAGAAGAAGAAGTCTTCCCAAGGAGATGAAGTTGCTCTCCGGGACCCGGATCCCTCTTTTCCTACTGACCCAACCTTGGCTGAAGAGATCCCAAGGGACTTGCACGGAGAGATTCAAAGGGAGTTTACTACAGATGAAGTTGAGAGGGGGGAGCTCAACTTAGATGAAATGGACATCACCGGTCTGGGTGGACTTGGTGAATACTTTCTTGGGCTGTCCAGAGACGAGTTTGCAGGGCCCTATGTCCCTCTAAGCAGTTCTAACACAGTTAATTTCAACGGTAAAACTTTTATGGTCTCCAGTGAGAGGGATGTTATAGCCCATTCTATCCTTAGCAACGTGCAACCAATACTTACCTTGGAAAGGAAAGTCCGGAGTCAGGCGGACACCATCAAAGAGCTCAAATCGGAGAAGGAAAAACTGTCCGAAGACCTCCGGGTTGCTGCCAATAAGGTTGATTTGCTCAAGGAGGCAAATGATCAGCTAAAGAAGAATCAAGATGAAAGTAATACAAAAGCTGCTTCCTTAGAAGAGACCGTAAAAGATCTCCGGGCTAAGCTGTCCGAATTAGAGAAGGACCTGACAGCCTCAAGAGGAGAAACTGCAGCAAAGGAGAAGCTTGTCACCAACCTGACCACTGACAAACTTGCTTTAGAGAATGCAGTGACTCAGGCTGTTGAAGAGAAAGCTGCTTTGGTGAGAGATCAAGAGGCCACAATCAAAGCCAAGATTAATGCTTATGCCAGGGAGATGATAAGGAGTGAAGAATCAATGATTGAAAAAGTGAAGTCTGATATGGTCCTCCTGTTTCACGAGAAATTCCCGAAGAGGAGACTAAGGGACTTATGGCGCTATGTGGATGACGATGATCTCCCATACTGGACCATGGCTGATGATGAGAGGTACTCCGGTGAGTCCTCGTCTGGTGATGAAGAGGAAACCGGAGAGAGTCCAGGTGAGGAAGAGATTGATCCCAAGGGTAAGAAGATAGTCGAGGAGAAGAGCGACATCAAGGGCAAGAAAACAGACGAGGGTGAGCCATCTTCAAAGGCTCAACCTTAATTTATAATTTGTTTTGTTTATCTTTTGTTTGAACCAAAGTCCTTGGAAGGCCAAGGCACTTTTTGTGATGGTGTCCGTATTATTCGGACAGATTTTTGTACTGTGCCCAAACTTGCTTAAAAAGTCCTTCGAAGGCCAAGGCAGTTTTAAATTGTTGAATGAATATCTTATTTTGCTCAACCATCCTCTTCTTTCATCATTTGTTTAAATAGCTGGAGTTTAAGTAGTTTTATTGTATTGTGAGAGCATTAAGACTCTCCGGCTAGAATTTAAATAGCCCTTAGACCTTTTAACCCGGGTAGTATGATAAGAGACAAAGTTTTGAAAATACTTAGAGAATTTTGAAGAAGGCATCAAGTTTATTGAAAGCTCTCCGCGCCACCGAAGAGGGGAAGGTATGCCCCCAAATATTACATGGATGTTTAAACAAGTAAATATTTACACAAGTTTTATTCCAAGTACATTCGTAGGTGTTCAATATTCCAAGGGTGAGTTAAAACCCTGCCATCTTTGTCTTCCAACCAGTATGTCCCAGGCTTGATTCTTTCAACCACAGTATATGGACCCTCCCAAGTTGGGGCCAGCTTTCCGAAGAGCTTTTCCTTAGTATGCAAGAAAACTTTTCTCAATACTTTATCTTCTGGTTGAAAATCTCTTCTTTTAACTTTAGAAGCAAACCTGCTTCTCATCAAGCCCTGATAGTGTGCCATTCTAAGATGAGCTTTTACCCGTCTTTCTTCGATCAAATCAAGCTGATTTCTAATCGTCATCTCATTAGCCTGTCCGGAGAAGTTATGAACACGAAAGGAGGGGAGTGTCTTCTCTATGGGAGCTACTGCATCCATTCCATAGACCAAGGCAAAATGGGATTCTTGTGTTGCAGCCCCAGGTGTTGTTCGGTAGGCCCATAAGACTTCTTGTAGATAACTAGGCCACTTCCCAGCAGCCCCTTCTAAGTTTTTCTGTAAACCGGACAGTATCGTTCTATTAGCCACTTCAACTTGCCCATTGGCTTGAGGGTGGAAAGGTGAAGAAAAGCAGTGCTGAATACCTCTTGAGGCACAGAAGCTCTCCATCTCTCTATTATCAAACTGTGGCCCATTGTTTGTTGTTATTTCCTAGGGGACACCAAATCTGCAACATATGTTGGATAGAATGAATTTTATAACAGCTTTTGATGTTGTCCCTGCCAAGGGAGCTGCTTCTACCCACTTTGAGAAGTAGTCAATGGCCACAATTATAGTTTTACGCCCTCCGGACGCCACGGGGAGAGGCCCAACTAAGTCCAATCCCCATCGAGCAAAAGGGATGGGCTCAGAGATCGACTCCAAAGGAATGGCCGGTACATGAATTTCATTGATGTACCTCTGGCATGGGTCACACCTTCGTACCAGCTCCTTAGCATCTTTCATAATTGATGGCCAATAGTATCCGGAGAGTAGCACCCTTCTGGTTAAAGCTCTAAATCCACAATGGGCTGATCCCTCACCATCATGCAATTCGGAGAGAACTATTTGTGACTCATGATCCCCTAAACAACGTAGGAGAGGTTTGCTATAGGATTTTTTGTATAATACTTCTCTTAACATAAGGAAACCACGAGCCCTGTGCTTCAATGTTCTGGCTTGTGATTTATTCAAGGGTACGATACCATCGGACAGATATTGCACAAGAGGAGACCTCCAATCTTGAGGCTGATTTACTTGTATTTCAAAGACTTCCTCTTTTTCACCTTTATCGAGTTGAATAGAAGGGCTTTCGAGCACATGGATCCATGGGTAGGACTCCGTATATGCTATCGTTGCCAGTGAGTCTGCTAGCTCATTCTCTGCCGGGGGATATGCTCATAGACAACAGCTTTAAATTTCAACGCTTCATTTTTTAGGATGAGTAAATACTTGATCAACTGTTCCTTTCTAGCTTCTGATAGGCCCAAGGCGTGGTGGACTAGAAACTAGGAGTCACTTAGTAGCTTGAATCTTTTAGCTCCACAAATGTAGGCCAATTTCAACCCAGCTATGGCTGCCTCGTATTCGGACTCATTATTGGATGCCCTGAAAGCAAAACAAATAGCTTGGAACATGTTGTCCCCGTAGGGGGAAGTGAGACATATTCCTGCCCCAGATCCCATGGTACTAGATCCTCCGTCTGTTCGGACAATCCACACTTTTTTGTCTTTTGAATCAGCAGGTTGTTCTGAATCCCTATCAGAATGGAACTCAACTAGAAAGTCAGCCACAGCTTGAGCTTTTACTGTTGTTCGGGGGGCAAAGTCTATGTCGAAGTCCCCCAATTCTACTGACTACTTTGTCATTCTGCTCGAAATGTCTGCTTTTTGAAGGACATTCTTTAAAGGGAAAGAAGTCCGGACAATGATAGGATGTGCCTGGAAGTAGGGCCTCATTTTTCTTGCAGCTATCACCAAGGCCAATGCCAGTTTTTCGAGTTTCAAGTAACGCCTTTCAGCATCAATCAAACTTTTGCTGATGTAGTACACTGGGTGAGGATACCCATCAACCTCCCTTACTAACACAACACTGATGGCACAACTTGAAACAACCAGATATACAAAAAGAGTCTCCCCATCGACTAGTTTAAACAAGGTCTTGGGAGAGGACAGATGCTTCTTGATTTCATTGAATGCCTCATCACACTGTGGTGTCCATTCAAACTCCTTTGAAGCCTTCAAGGTTTGAAAGAATGGAGCACATCTGTCCGAAGACCTGGAGATGAATCTGTTCAAGGCAGCCAATCTCCCTGTTAATCGCTGTACTTCTTTAATGTTTCGAGGAGGCTCCATTTGGAACAAAGCATCGAGTTGGTCAGGGTCGGGCTGTATTCCATGCTCACTTATGATATACCCTAAGAACTTCCCGGACTGCACTCCGAACACACACTTTTCAGGGTTTAATTTTAAATTCACTTTGGCCAAGTTGGCAAAAGTCTCTTGGAGGTCGGACAAATGCAACTGCTCATCCACGCTTTTCACCATCATATCGTCAATGTAAACCTCCATATTTCTTCCAATTTGATCAGCAAATGCTTTATTGACTAACCTTTGATAAGTAGCCCCAGCATTTTTCAAGCCAAAGGGCATCACTTTGTAGTAGTGTAAACCTCTATCAGTGACAAAAGTGGTATGCTCTTGATCTTTTGGATCCACCTGGATCTGATTGTACCCGGAGAAGGAATCCATGAAGGAGAGTAGCTTGTTCCCAGAAGTAGAGTCTACTAACTGATCTATCCGGGGAACCGGATACAAGTCTTTTGGGCAAGATCGATTGAGGTCTGTGAAGTCAATGCACATACGCCATTTACCATTCTTCTTTTTCACCAAGACAGGATTGGCAGTCCACAAAGGGTACTGAGATTCTTTAATGTGCCCCATCTTTGTGAGTCTGTCAACCTCTTGTACAATGACATCAGCCTTTTCTTTTGAGAAAGCTCTCCTTTTTTGTACCACTGGTGCCACATCTCTCCGGAGAGATAGGTGATGGGAAATCACCTCTGATGGAACTCCAGTAACATCAGCGTTGCACCAAGCAAAAACATGCTGATGGTCTTTCAAGAATTTCAACATTCCTTCTTTCAGTATTGGTGACATTTTGGACCCTATCTTGACGCTTTTTCCTTCTTCCAAGCAGTGTGTCTCAACCTCTTCAATCGGAATCAACACTCCGGGGGTCTCTCTGGGGTCATCAATTTCACCCTCACCCCCAGAAAGGCCCTCAAACTGCTATTGATCGTTTATACGGACTGCCCCCAGCGTTCGTGGAGCCAAGGCAGTGGCATATCATTCTCTTGCAACCTTTTGGCTGCTCCGGACAACCCCAACCTGTCCCTGAACAGCATACTTTAGACACTGATGGACTGTCGAAGCCACTGCATGCATCCTAGAGAGGCAAGACCTCCCTAGAATAGCATTATAACAGGTGGGACAATCCACCACAATGAAGAGTATTCTGACCGTTTTCTTGAAAGGGCCCCTGCCCAACAACACCTCTTCTTCAAACTCCCCGATCACATCGGCTGAGCTGCCCGTGAAGCCCACGATTGACCTGTCTGACTTTTGAATTACAGCTGGATTTTTCATTTTCTTGTAAGTGTCTAAAAAAAGGATATTGGCAGAACTTCCAGTATCTACCAGAATTCGACTTATCTCATTGCCCCTTACTGATGCTCCTATAACAACAGCATCCTCATAAGGGCCAGCAATGTCTCTTAAATCATCCCCATCAAAGACAATGAATGGGAATGAAGTCGATGATTGATAAGAGGTCATGCCCCCTTCTAGCTGGGAAGCCAAATTATGAACATGCTTTTTTCTTGACGAAGTGGTAGGAGCCGTTACAGTGTCCCCTCCGAAAATTGTCAGTGACTCAAAGAATTTAATGAGCCCGGAGACCGATCTGGAACGCTCCTCTATAGCACCCACTCTGTTTCTTGTTGGATCAGGATCCAAGTATTCAGATTCCACATCAAACCTTTCAACTATTACCATAGCCCCCTCCGGGGCAGCATTAACCGGACCAGCCCGGTGAGTGTTGTCAGGCCTGTTGCCTCCTTTTCTTTTAACGTATGCACCCAACTTCCCCCTTTCAATCAAATTTTGCACCTCTTGTTTCAACGCTATGCAATCATCAGTGGTATGGCCAATATCATTGTGGTATTGGCAAAAGGAGTTATTTCGATGTTCTCTGGGAGACTGCAAGGTTGCCGGTCTCCGGTAGTGTACTTCATCTTTTGTTTTATCGAAAATGGTTGCCACACTTTCTTTGAGCTCTGCAAACCACTCCGGTTGGACCCATGACCCTCTTTTGTTTCTAGACTGTTGGCTTTGTGCAGAAGCAGCTGGTTGAGACTGAGCTTTTCCCCTTCCATGCCCCTGTCCGGTTTCTCTTGCTTTGTTCCCGGACTGGTTTTGATTTGAAGTTGGTGCCACCGGGGTGGATCTCACCTGTCTGTGCACCCTGGTCTTTTTCGTTTCATCAACATTTATTTGCTTGCCAACTTGATTCAGCAATCCTCCCCAGGTCATGGCTTTCTTCCTGGTCACCGAATCAGCCAGGTTGCCTGGGTTCAAACCTTGTCTTAGGGATGCTATTGCCACCTGTTCGAAGCAATCAGCCAACCCATTCTTTGTGTTTACAAAACGACTTATGTACTCCTTTAACGACTCATTTGGCTCTTGGGCACAATGGATTATTGTGTCTCCATTGCCCTTCAGCTCCTTACTCCCCACAAACTGCCTTCGAAAGGCCACCCAAAAAGTATCAAAGTCTTTAATACAACCCTGAGGCAGGCTGTTGTACCATTTCAGAGCACTCCCTGTAAAATATTGGGAGAATGCCCTACAGAGTAGTTTATCATCATCATCAAAGTTCATCATGAAGTTCTTGAATTGCTCCAGATGATTGTCCGGATCAGTACTGCCATCATACTTCTCCATCTTAGTACTGTCAAACCTCTTAGGGAGGTTTCCGGACAGGATTTTAGAAGACAGTGGAGACTGCCTCCAGTTCCTCCCACGACTGAACACGGTATCCTCATTAGGAGTTGCAAAGATACCTGGCTCATCGGGGAAAGCAAAAGGATCCATCAACATCTTGTCCGTATACCTCCGGTGGTGAGATGACCCTTTTCCAATATGCCTCTTCATTCTTCCATGGTGATCTCTTTTTCTGGAATACTTTTTAACTTGCTTTTGTTTCTTCTTGGTTCGTCCCTCATCACTGCTAGAGGACAAGGACTTTTCATTTCCCTCACTGTCCGAAGAGCTGTCCGAAGACTCTGAACTCGAGTCAGAACTCTCCACAGGCTTAGACCGGTGAGATTTTTTAGAGCTGGCATGCGTCTTCTTAGTGCTCTCATGAGTTTTGGAAACCCCATGCTCTCTTGGGTTATCGGTGTGGTGAGCAGCTGATGCTTTGGATTTCTCTTTCACGCCCATCTTGGCTTTTTCAGCCCTCAGAGCTTCTATCTCAAGTTTCAACCTGTCGCGCTCTTGGACAGTATACTCATCGTTCTCTTCCACCACTTCGAGCAAAGCTGGTGGAAGCTCTGGATTATCCGGATTCATTCGGACAGAATTTCTTTACTTGGTTTCGAATACTTGATTCAGGCACCATCGCCTCCCACTGTGGTCGCCAATTTGGTGAGGATAAAAGTAGCCTGAGGGTAGGCTGGTAATTTCAAGCGGAGTTTTAAGGTGGTGTGAGGGTGTTTCACGGTAATGTGAAGGTGTTTAAGGGTGTTTCGAAGTGCTTTAAATGTGGAGAGAGAATTAAGCAGCTTGGCAGCAGTTAATTTTTCTTATCCCTAGTTAATGTTGGTGGTTGGGTATTTATAGTATGAAATTTGGGCCCTTATGGGCTTTCGGGTCAAGTTTAATGGACCCGGGTCATGTTTAAAGACCCATGAGTTTTAAGCAGGTGGACAGGTAGCTTAGTCAAGAAGTGTTTAGGTTTTTTAGTACTTTTGTCATAGTTCGAACAGCCTTAGGCTCACAGTGTTCGAAGTCACTTGTCCGGTTCAAATATCCTGTCCGGTTTACGGAGAGATTTACATTGGGCTGTCCTTCTGGGGAGCACTTCGAATTCGGACTCATCAATAACGACAAAAGAATATTTTGGTATTGCTCCCAATTCTTTGAGAAACGAACGAGTCCAACACGAATCCCATATAAAAATAACTATGAAGCATTGGATCTGAAAGGCCTTGGAGTATGGACAAAATAATTAGCCCAACCTAGTCTAACATATGTACAATGTCATGTATGACGTAGAATATGGGTTTTTATGGGAGTTGATACCATTCAAACAACGACTAGCTGGGAAACCTCCATCATATACATGACATAGTTAGTCTCAGCGCATGTGAGGAGGAAAATCTTGTTGCTTTTACTCCCATAAAGATCAAGATGGTAAAGGTGGTGCCGACACTCGAGATTTTACCCATCAATTTGGTTAAAAAATCAGTTCCCTCGGTCGAGGGTTCTATCATAGGAAAGATGTCATTGCAAAAAATGTAAGGCTATTTTTTATTTGGATGTAATGATTGATTAATCTTTCAAAACAAAATTTCTAACACTTTACTTTCTTGGGCCATTGTTGGATTTAATTGGAGGATGTACGTTGGTTGTTTGTTTGTTTAAAAACATTTGTGTTGTATTATATTTGCATGTTTTTTTTATAGTTTTGATGTTATATGGGTGTGACTTAATTTTTTAATAGAGAATTTTTGTTTTATGTTGTCATTAAATATGTTTTATCGTAGTAACTATGCATGTTAGATTTACATAAATACTTATTTATTATTGCTCGTTTAGTACAAACAAATATTTTTATGGCTTGTTTATCTAAACCCTCGGCTACCCAACCTGAGTCGACCCGTAATGTTAGGGTATACATAATTTTTTATTTTGTGTGGGATGGATTGTAGGTTTTAAAATATATGGTTCACTGGATTTGGGATGGATTACGAGTTTAAAACAATTCTGACGGGTACCCAAAATAAATTCAACCCATCGAATACCCGCTGTTTTAATATTAAACAAATATAATATAATATATTACTATTTTTAAACCCTGATATGCTTTACTATTTTATATGTAGGTGAGATACATTTTGAAGTTGAAGAAAATGAAGTCAAATTTCGGGGCTCCAAGATTTTCAAGAAAGGTTTTCTCTATCATTTGAGAAAAACTTTATCTGAGCCAATCTAGACTTCTCTAAAGACTCCAAAGAAAATACAAATCGCAATCACAAGATCTCCTTGGTTGAACTCCTTGTTCATCAAAGTATTTCAAAATATCTCTCTCGTATACAGAAAAGAATGAGCTAGACTTTAGGTTTATCGAGCATAAGATCAAACATCTATCATCACAGACATGGATTAACATAAGTAGAAGATTGGGTCTGAGATTTCAATCAACAAAGCCACATGTATCACCATTATTTCAAGATTTCCCGTGAAGTTTTCAAGAAATCAAGAGTTTCAGGATTTGGGGTTTTTTGACCTAATCAGAAAAGGTTAAATGAACATTCCTCTTGTTGAATTTGAGAAAACAAAAGAAAAGAAGTAGAAGATGGAAGGTGACTCATTAATAAGAATTGCTGAAAAAATATTCTAGAAAAAAGACACAATAAAAATTCAATTCGAGCAAAACGTTTAGTCAGGAGCAAGAAAAGGGGAATACGATACTCAATTTCCTATTTCTAACAATAATCCTACAAACTCTCAAATTCACATCAGCAAGAAGTTGTCTTACAAGGAAACAATTCAGCCGACCAACAATAGCAAGAATATCATTCACAAGGAGGTGACCATAAGCAGCAAATGTGACTTCAAAGTAGTACCCTTTACTGGAAAAATATAAGTCTATTATTCTTACTGCTTCTAAAAATACTATAGTTGGTAAATTTTCATTGGGTAGACCTGATTTACTATGTATTAAAAAATTATTGATAAAATGAAAATTGGTGAGGATAAAAGTAGCCTGAGGGTAGGCTGGTAATTTCAAGCGGAGTTTTAAGGTGGTGTGAGGGTGTTTCACGGTGATGTGAAGGTGTTTAAGGGTGTTTCAAAGTGCTTTAAATGCGGAGAGAGAATTAAGCAGCTTGGCAGCAGTTAATTTTTCTTACCTCTAGTTAATGCTGGTGGTTGGGTATTTATAGTATGAAATTTGGGCCCTTATGGGTTTTCGGGTCAAGTTTAATGGACCCGGGTCATGTTTAAAGAACCATGAGTTTTAAGCAGGTGGACAGGTAGCTTAGTCAAGAAGTGTTTAGGTTTTTTAGTACTTTTGTCATAGTTCGAACAGCCTTAGGCTCACTGTGTTCGAAGTCACCTGTCCGGTTCAAATATCCTGTCCGGTTTACGGAGAGATTTACATTGGGCTGCCCTTCCGGGGAGCACTTCGAATTCGGACTCATCGGGAGCCCCTTTTTTAGGTATTTGAACAAGTGTCCTTGTCAAAGAACTGAAAAACAATCCGATTTAGGAAGTGGTTTTTCAATTCGGAGAGAGTTGAGGACAGACCCGGACAGACCAAACGTTACGAATTCCAAACGGTTCTTGTCAGAATTAATGGGACACGTGTCACTCTCTGGTTGGTCACTTTAGCCGTTTTTTCACCTTGAAATTCGCACCACTTTCTCGAACAAGTTACCTCTTTTAAATGTCATAAATGACATCAGCGCCGTCTTTTAATCATTGCCCAACTTTTCGGATTCTCCTAGGAATCAACTCCTTTTTTCACATTTACTATAAATTCTATTCACTTTTCACTGTCTCATTATCTCTTTCAAACTTTACTCTGCCATTTTACCCAAAGGTTTATCTCTCTAAAACTTCAAAATTTCCTTAGCTGTTTTATGTTCACAGCAAGAACAGCACTGATCAAGGGCGGCTGGCTTAACCTCTCAGAATTGGAGAAAGCTCAAAGAGTTGAAAAGGAAAAAAGACTTGCAGCAGGGCTTCCAGCGTCGCCTGTTGAGAAACCAGCCCCTTCAATCGAAGAATCTGACAGAGGTTCATCTTCTTCTAAAGGTACAAAACCTAAAAAACTCTTTCAATCAACACTCTCCCCCATAGTATCTGGCTCTTCAGTTCAAGAGTTGATCCCTATTGTTGAACCGGGGGTCACTGCCACAAGTGTTAGGAAAAAATCCTCTTTTATTGCTATGGGGTCTGATTCTGACCACTCCCCAGACAAATTAATCATGAAAAGGCCAAGTAGGTTGGTTAAAGGACTTCCTTCTAAAAACACACCCTCGAAATCGGGGGCCAAAAATAGCGAATCAGGGTCTGGGGCAACTATAAGGGCTCCCCGGGAGAGACCGTCAGGAATAGAAGCCAGCAGCCCGCTACCCCCCAAGGAATCTTCTACCTCAGAAACTCAAATTGAGGTAAGAAGTCAAGTAAATTCAGACAGCCAACAGTCCGGAGGATCAGCTCTGCCAAGCCTCAATCCTCCCCGGACTATTTCTACCGAAGCTCCCCCAACGATTTTGGAGGAGAGGATGGAGGACTCCACTGAGGAGGTTAGATTTGAGTCCGAGTCCTCCGGACAGGCTGAAACTGCTATCGTTGTTGCCAAAAAGGGCAAAGAGGACTTGTATCTGAGGCGTCCGGACCTGCCGGAGAGCCTTGAAGGGAGAGTGGGGCCATGCTTTCATAAGGTGGAGTTCAAGTACCTTTTGGCTTTGTTGAAACCCAAGTACGCGTTCATTCATACTTCAGATCTGGGCAGATTGTGCACAAAGTGGGGAATCCCTGAGAACGTAAAAATAAGGATTCCCATCGATCCAGAGACCCCGATGGATTGCAAAAGGAATGAGATAGTCTTCTTCACGGAGCTATTCAACTGGGGACTCAGGTTCCCACTAGACCCGGAGATAGTGCGCTATTTTCATCTAGTCAAACTCTGCCCATCACAGTTAAGCCCCAATGGCTGGTTCACCTTGATGTCATGTATCATGGCGTCTAGGCTATCTGGAATCCCTCTTCCTATGGAAGAGTTTGCAGCTGTGGCCAACTTGTGCAAACACCATCAGTTCCCCTTCTACCATTTCAACATGGGGAACGATCTTAAAGCTGTCGATGATCTCCTGGAGTCGGAGAGAAAATGGAGGAGCCAATTATTATTTGGCAGTGGCTCATGGGAGAATGGCAAGAAAATCAAGGTCAAGGAGAATCCTAGCCTTCTTCGAAGCAGATGGAGGAGTGATCGTAAGTTTTTACTTTAAGCTTCTGTTCGAATCTCTCTTTTCTTCAAGTTTATGCTAATTAGTTTCTTTTCGTTTTAACAGAGCTGCCAAAGGAGTTCGGGGACTACCTAAAGACCGGACAGACTACCTGTGGCAAAATTAACGCTTGGGCTGCAGAGAACTGGGAGAACCGGTTCCACAAAGCCTTCACTGCTGGGAACTTAGCAAGGTCTCACCTGTGGAACACCACAGGTCGAAGAGACCTAACTTGGGAGGAGTTCTCCACCCAACCTGATGAAGACATCGTGCTGAGAAGGTCTCACGAACTGGATGGGACTCTCTTCCTTCCTGCCCGGGCCAAAGCCCCAAGTAAAATGAAGGGAAAGAAGAAGAAAGGCAAGAGGGCAGCAGGTGACCAAGGCAAGAGGGAGCTACTGCATCCATTCCATAGACCAAGGCAAAATGGGATTCTTGTGTTGCAGCCCCAGGTGTTGTTCGGTAGGCCCATAAGACTTCTTGTAGATAACTAGGCCACTTCCCAGCAGCCCCTTCTAAGTTTTTCTTTAAACCGGACAGTATCGTTCTATTAGCCACTTCAACTTGCCCATTGGCTTGAGGGTGGAAAGGTGAAGAAAAGCAGTGCTGAATACCTCTTGAGGCACAGAAGCTCTCCATCTCTCTATTATCAAACTGTGGCCCATTGTCTGTTGTTATTTTCTGGGGGACACCAAATCTGCAACATATATTGGATAGAATGAATTTTATAACAGCTTTTGATGTTGTCCCTGCCAAGGGAGCTGCTTCTACCCACTTTGAGAAGTAGTCAATGGCCACAATTATAGTTTTACGCCCTCCGGACGCCACGGGGAGAGGCCCAACTAAGTCCAATCCCCATCGAGCAAAAGGGATGGGCTCAGAGATCGACTCCAAAGGAATGGCCGATACATGAATTTCATTGATGTACCTCTGGCATGGGTCACACCTTCGTACCAGCTCCTTAGCATCTTTCATAATTGATGGCCAATAGTATCCGGAGAGTAGCACCCTTCTGGTTAAAGCTCTAAATCCACAATGGGCTGATCCCTCACCATCATGCAATTCGGAGAGAACTATTTGTGACTCATGATCCCCTAAACAACGTAGGAGAGGTTTGTTATAAGATTTTTTGTATAATACTTCTCTTAACATAAGGAAACCACGAGCCCTGTGCTTCAATATTCTGGCTTGTGATTTATTTAAGGGTACGATACCATCGGACAGATATTGCACAAGAGGAGACCTCCAATCTTGAGGCTGATTTACTTGTATTTCAAAGACTTCCTCTTTTTCACCTTTATCGAGTTGAATAGAAGGGCTTTCGAGCACATGGATCCATGGGTAGGACTCCGTATATGCTATCGTTGCCAGTGAGTCTGCTAGCTCATTCTCTGCCGGGGGATATGCTCATAGACAACAGCTTTAAATTTCAACGCTTCATTTTTGAGGATGAGTAAATACTTGATCAACTGTTCCTTTCTAGCTTCTGATAGGCCCAAGGCGTGGTGGACTAGCAACTGGGAGTCACTTAGTAGCTTGACTCTTTTAGCTCCACAAATGTAGGCCAATTTCAACCCAGCTATGGCTGCCTCGTATTCAGACTCATTATTGGATGCCCTGAAAGCAAAACAAATAGCTTGGAACATGTTGTCCCTGTAGGGGGAAGTGAGACATATTCCTGCCCCAGATCCCATGGTACTAGATCCTCCGTCTGTTCGGACAATCCACACTTTTTTGTCTTTTGAATCAGCAGGTTGTTCTGAATCCCTATCAGAATGGAACTCAACTAGAAAGTCAGCCACAGCTTGAGCTTTTACTGCTGTTCGGGGGGCAAAGTCTATGTCGAAGTCCCCCAATTCTACTGACCACTTTGTCATTCTGCTCGAAATGTTTACTTTTTGAAGGACATTCTTTAAAGGGAAAGAAGTCCGGACAACGATAGGATGTGCCTCGAAGTAGGGCTTCATTTTTCTTGCAGCTATCACCAAGGCCAATGCCAGTTTTTCGAGTTTCAAGTAACGCCTTTCAGCATCAATCAAGCTTTTGCTGATGTAGTACACTGGGTGAGGATACCCATCAACCTCCCTTACTAACACAGCACTGATGGCACAACTTGAAACAGCCAGATATACAAAAAGAGTCTCCCATCGACTGGTTTAAACAAGGTCTTGGGAGAGGACAGATGCTTCTTGATTTCATTGAATGCCTCATCACACTGTGGTGTCCATTCAAGGTTTGAAAGAATGGAGTACATCTGTCCGAAGACCTGGAGATGAATCTGTTCAAGACAGCCAATCTCCTTGTTAATCGCTGTACTTCTTTAATGTTTCGAGGAGGCTCCATTTGGAACAAAGCATCGAGTTGGTCCGGGTCGGGCTGTATTCCATGCTCACTTATGATATACCCTAAGAACTTCCCGGACTGCACTCCGAACACACACTTTTCAGGGTTTAATTTTAAATTCACTTTGGCCAAGTTGGCAAAAGTCTCTTGGAGGTCGGACAAATGCAACTGCTCATCCACGCTTTTCACCATCATATCGTCAATGTAAACCTCCATATTTCTTCCAATTTGATCAGCAAATGCCTTATTGACTAACCTTTGATAAGTAGCCCCAGCATTTTTCAAGCCAAAGGGCATCACCTTGTAGCAGTGTAAACCTCTATCAGTGACAAAAGTGGTATGCTCTTGATCTTTTGGATCCACCTGGATCTTATTGTACCCGGAGAAGGCATCCATGAAGGAGAGTAGCTTGTTCCCAGAAGTAGAGTCTACTAACTGATCTATCCGGGGAACCGGATACAAGTCTTTTGGGCAAGCTCGATTGAGGTCTGTGAAGTCAATGCACATACGCCATTTACCATTCTTCTTTTTCACCAAGACAGGATTGGCAGTCCACAAAGGGTACTGAGATTCTTTAATGTGCCCCATCTTTGTGAGTCTGTCAACCTCTTGTACAATGACATCAGCCTTTTCTTTTGAGAAAGCTCTCCTTTTTTGTACCACTGGTGCCACATCTCTCCGGACAGATAGGTGATGGGAAATCACCTCTGATGGAACTCCAGTAACATCAGCGTTGCACCAAGCAAAAACATGCTGATGGTCTTTCAAGAATTTCAACATTCCTTCTTTCAGTATTGGTGACATTTTGGACCCTATCTTGACGCTTTTTCCTTCTTCCAAGCAGTGTGTCTCAACCTCTTCAATCAGAATCAACACTCCGGGGGTCTCTCTGGGGTCATCAATTTCACCCTCACCCCCAGAAAGGCCCTCAAACTGCTATTGATCGTTTATACGGACTGCCCCCAGCGTTCGTGGAGCCAAGGTAGTGGCGTAGCATTCTCTTGCAACCTTTTGGCTGCTCCGGACAACCCCAACCTGTCCCTGAACAGCATACTTTAGACACTGATGGACTGTCGAAGCCACTGCATGCATCCTAGAGAGCCAAGACCTCCCTAGAATAGCATTATAACAGGTGGGACAATCCACCACAATGAAGAGTATTCTGACCGTTTTCTTGAAAGGGCCCCTGCCCAACAACACATCTTCTTCAAACTCCCCGATCACATCGGCTGAGCTGCCCGTGAAGCCCACGATGGACCTGTCTGACTTTTGAATTACAGCTGGATTTTTCATTTTCTTGTAAGTGTCTAGAAAAAGGATATTGGCAGAACTTCCAG
This sequence comes from Limnanthes douglasii subsp. nivea, assembly GCA_036936605.1. NCBI lineage: Eukaryota > Viridiplantae > Streptophyta > Magnoliopsida > Brassicales > Limnanthaceae > Limnanthes > Limnanthes douglasii. Next base: position 170,866,689 of record JAUPFV010000004.1, on the reverse strand, counting down.
TATCTACCAGAATTCGCCTTATCTCATTGCCCCCTACTGATGCTCCTATAACAACAGCATCCTCATGAGGGCCAGCAATGTCTCTTAAATCATCCCCATCAAAGACAATGAATGGGAATGAAGTCGATGATTGATAAGAGGTCATGCCCCCTTCTAGCTGGGAAGCCAAATTATGAACATGCCTTTTTCTTGACGAAGTGGTAGGAGCCGTTACAGTGTCCCCTCCGAAAATTGTCAGTGACTCAAAGAATTTAATGAGCCCGGAGACCGATCTGGAACGCTCCTCTATAACACCCACTCTGTTTCTTGTTGGATCAGGATCCAAGTATTCAGATTCCACATCAAACCTTTCAACTATTACCATAGCCCCCTCCGGGGCAGCATTAACCGGACCAGCCCGGTGAGTGTTGTCAGGCCTGTTGCCTCCTTTTCTTTTAACGTATGCACCCAAATTCCCCCTTTCAATCAAATTTTGCACCTCTTGTTTCAACGCTATGCAATCATCAGTGGTATGGCCAATATCATTGTGGTATTGGCAAAAGGAGTTTTTTCGATCTTCTCTAGGAGACTGCAAGGTTGCCAGTCTCCGGTAGTGTACTTCATCTTTTGTTTTATCGAAAATGGTTGCCACACTTTCTTTGAGCTCTGCAAACCACTCCGGTTGGACCCATGGCCCTCTTTTGTTTCTAGACTGTTGGCTTTGTGCAGGAGCAGCTGGTTGAGACTGAGCTTTTCCCCTTCCATGCCCCTGTCCGGTTTCTCTTGCTTTGTTCCCGGACTGGTTTTGATTTGGAGTTGGTGCCACCGGGGTGGATCTCACCTGTCTGTGCACCCTGGTCTTTTTCGTTTCATCAACATTTATTTGCTTGCCAACTTGATTCAGCAATCCTCCCCAGGTCATGGCTTTCTTCCTGGTCACCGAATCAGCCAGGTTGCCTGGGTTCAAACCTTGTCTTAGGGATGCTATTGCCACCTGTTCGAAGCAATCAGCCAACCCATTCTTTGTGTTTACAAAACGACTTATGTACTCCTTTAACGACTCATTTGGCTCTTGGGCACAATGGATTATTGTGTCTCCATTGCCCTTCAACTCCTTACTCCCCACAAACTGCCTTCGAAAGGCCACCCAAAAAGTATCAAAGTCTTTAATACAACCCTGAGGCAGGCTATTGTACCATTTCAGAGCACTCCCCGTAAAAGATTGGGAGAATGCCCTACAGAGTAGTTTATCATCATCATCAAAGTTCATCATGAAGTTCTTGAATTGCTCCAGATGATTGTCCGGATCAGTACTGCCATCATACTTCTCCATCTTAGTACTGTCAAACCTCTTAGGGAGGTTTCCGGACAGGATTTTAGAAGACAGTGGAGACTGCCTCCAATTCCTCCCACGACTGAACACGGTATCCTCATTAGGAGTTGCAAAGATACCTGGCTCATCGTGGAAAGCAAAAGGATCCATCAACATCTTGTCCGTATACCTCCGGTGGTGAGATGACCCTTTTTCCAATATGCCTCTTCATTCTTCCATGGTGATCTCTTTTTCTGGAATACTTTTTAACTTGCTTTTGTTTCTTCTTGGTTCATCCCTCATCACTGCTAGAGGACAAGGACTTTTCATTTCCCTCACTGTCCGAAGAGCTGTCCGAAGACTCTGAACTCGAGTCAGAACTCTCCACAGGCTTAGACCGGTGAGATTTTTTAGAGCTGGCATGCGTCTTCTTAGTGCTCTCATGAGTTTTGGAAACCCCATGCTCTCTTGGGTTATCGGTGTGGTGAGCAACTGATGCTTTGGATTTCTCTTTCACGCCCATCTTGGCTTTTTCAGCCCTCAGAGCTTCTATCTCAAGTTTCAACTTGTCGCGCTCTTGGACAGTATACTCATCGTTCTCTTCCACCACTTCGAGCAAAGCTGGTGGAAGCTCTGGATTATCCGGATTCATTCAGACAGAATTTCTTTACTTGGTTTCGAATACTTGATTCAGGCACCGTCGCCTCCCACTGTGGTCGCCAATTTGGTGAGGATAAAAGTAGCTTGAGGGTAGGCTGGTAATTTCAAGCGGAGTTTTAAGGTGGTGTGAGGGTGTTTCACGGTGATGTGAAGGTGTTTAAGGGTGTTTCAAAGTGCTTTAAATATGGAGAGAGAATTAAGCAGCTTGGCAGCAGTTAATTTTTCTTACCCCTAGTTAATGCTGGTGGTTTGGTATTTATAGTATGAAATTTGGGCCCTTATGGGCTTTCGGGTCAAGTTTAATGGACCCGGGTCATGTTTAAAGACCCATGAGTTTTAAGCAGGTGGACAGGTAGCTTAGTCAAGAAGTGTTTAGGTTTTTTAGTACTTTTGTCATAGTTCGAACAACCTTAGGCTCACAGTGTTCGAAGTCACCTGTCCGGTTCAAATATCCTGTCCGGTTTACGGAGAGATTTACATTGGGCTGCCCTTCCGGGGAGCACTTCGAATTCGGACTCATCAAAAATCAAAGATGAAGTTAATCTATCCATACTAGATAAATGATATGTATTTATCAAATTAACAAGCTTAGATGATTTAAAAACACTTTGGAAACGAAATGTTTGTCTTCTGACCAGCATTCCATAAGAATAATTAAGTGGAAACCAAATTTTAGAAATAAAAAAAATCCCCAGTTACCCCTGTGTGAGTAACTTTCCCAAAACTTCTTCTTTATCTCTATAATAGAAATACAATAAATTATATAGCTAAAGATTTAGGTAATCCATTTGATATATGGATACCTTATAAAAACTATGTCACACACAACTATTTCCAGTCTTGGATATAACTGAATGTATCCAAGCATGTAAATAAACAATTATGGAGTGAATTTGAAGACCATGATGGTTACTGGATAGATAATATATATATATATATATATATGGACATCCCATTGTATTTTCTAGACTATAATCATCTTGGATATAACATTCAACAATGTAAGAAGAGCAATAAAAAAACCTAAAGCAAATAAAGATGGGAATTTAGATTGATTTGATGTTCAAACTTTAAACAGATTAGCTGATAAAAATAATCAAGTTAGAGTCCCTAAAATGAAATCTATTATAGTTAATGAATTCAACTTTGTTCGTCCTATAGCAAAATCGGACGAAATGGTGTCTACATAAGCTTACTAGAATCAATGATAATCATGTCCTAGAAAATAATCACCAATATTCTAAAGCAAAGACCAATCTTGTTCTTCAAAATAATCAGCAACACTCTAAACCAATTGAACACAAATAAATACTATTGGAAGAGTATTGTTCATAACTAATTGATGCTCTCCAATCCATTGAAATTGGTAATAGATTCCAATACTTAAATGACTCATCTGATGATAAGATTCCCTCAAATTCTCCACATTACACCCACACTGGAAGTCTTCCGGCTTCACCAATGAAAATGGATGGAGTTATTGAGAAAAAATCCAACATATTGAAACCTAAGAAATTATTTAGTGTAAGCAAAAAAATAGTATCTAAAGAATCTAAATATCCCCCTTCTAATATAAAGTGGAATTTTTAATACTGAATTGGAATATTTGAGGTTTAGGAAACAAAAAAACTATTAAAAGATTAAAATATCTTGTTAAAACTGAGAATATTGAGTTCTTTGGCATTCGGGAACCCATGATCTCAGCTTTAAAAATTGACCAAACTCTAAAAAATCTTGGTTTCCACTATGGTATTGCTAACATCAACAATAAAATTTGGATAACATGGAAGAATCACTTTAAGGTGAATGTAGTCTGTGACAAAGAACAGCTCATTCACCTTAAAGCCTCTCATTTAAACACGAATAAAAAAATCAGTTAATCAGTGTAACAATAGTTTATACCAAATGCTCTAGGACTGGTAGGATTTCCCTTTGGGATAATTTGATAGAGATATCCAGCAATCTACTGGAGTGGATTGTCATGGGTGACTTTAATTGCATAACCAACTCTAATGAGTAGTTTTCCTGTTTAAGAAGTATTAATGACTTTAATAACACAATTGTTGACTGTTTCCTGGAAGATGCTGGTTTCATAGGGTCCCGATTCACTTGGAAAAATACTAGAAACTAGAGAAGGCTTGATAAAGTTTTGATTAATGCTCAATTGAGAAACTATTTTCACTTAATTCAAGTAAATCACTTAACAAAAACATGCATTGATCATTCCCCATTGTTGATAATATTAGCTAACAACTTTCTGAAACAAAAATCCAACTTCAAGTTCCTAAACATATGGACCAATCATCCCGAATTTTATAAAACTATTGAAGATTAATGGAATATCAATATCAATAACCCTATTTTATATTTATTCTAGAAAAATGAAAAAGACTTATAGTAACTCGTAAGTCTTGGAAATATGAGGTGTTTGAAAATATTTTCAATGTTATTTCTAAAGCCAAAGAGAAAGTCAGTTATTATACAAAATAAATTTCAAGTAACACAAAAATTTGATGATAAAGAAATGATGTTAAAAACTAAAGCCAATCAGCTTCTTCTTTTGGAAAGAGAAGAAACCTATTAGGAACAAACAAACTGCATCAATTGGCTAAAGAAGGGTGACAAAAAACACATATTTCTTCCATAATTTTGTATAAAAACACAAAGGAATAATAGAATAAAATGTATCAAGCATGAGAACATTTGGATAGAGGATCAAAAGAAAATGAGTAACATGGTTGTATAATATTTCAGAAACCTTCTAGCTAATAACAATCCATCGAACATTTATGATCATTCTCTTTGAATCATTCCCAAGTTACTAACTGAAACTGATAGTAATATTTGTATGGCAGTTCCAACAACATAGGGAATTCATAAAGTTGTTAAGGCTTTGAAAATTAATAGTGTTGCTAGTCCATACAGATTTAACGCACCCTTTTATCAAACTTATTCGTACATCATAAGAAATGACATTTGTCTTGTAATTATAGTATTCTTTAAAGGTATTATACGTTATAATGGCATCTATGTCATTACCATTAGCCTAATCCCAAAACTGAAAACCCCAAACAGGGAAAGACTTTAGACCAGTAAGTTTTTGCATTGTTTTTAACAGAATCTTGTTTAAAATAATTATTGAGTGAATATCTTTAAATAACCTAAAATTTATCTCCCATGAGCAATGAGGGTTTGTTCATGGTAGAAACATTCATGATCAAATCCTTTTTTCCCAATAAATCATGCATAACATTAATAAGAAAACAAGAGACAATCATATTGTTCTTAAAATAAATATGACAAAATCTTTTGATATATTTCACATAGATTCATTTTTTTATGTTATGAAATCATCTGGCTTTCATTAATATATTATTACTCTAATAAGAAACAATATTAGTTCTGTGTTTTTCTCTGTTTTAATCAATAACGAACTACATGGATACTTAAAGGATTGAATGGTATTATGCAAGAGGTCCAATCTCCCACAACCTATTTATAATTTCTGAAGAATTCCTTATTAGAGGAATTAACAAGTTATTCAATAATCACTATGAAATGGTTTTCAAAACCAGAGGGAAAATAAATATCAATTGCTTGACTTATATTGAACATTGACAAATCTAACTTAATCATTTCTCCAAAGTTGAACCCTCACAAAATTAAATCTCTTGAATATCTCACTAGTTTTAAATATAAATCCTTACTAATTAAGTTAGGAATATACATTAATAATAACAATAAGATCAACAAGTATGATGATCAATTTTTAAAATTAGGCAAAAAAATAACGATTGGGACCCAATCTCCCTCTCTTTTGGTAGCAGATTAGTACTGATCCAATCAATACTAATGATCTTGCTTAACTTCTATATTTAATGTTGTAATATTCCTTAAAATCTAATTAGTAGAATATTTAAACTTTTAAACAGATTTTTATGAGGCTCTAAAATCCTTACCAAAACCATTCGTTGGTCTAGTTGGGACTCTGTTTGTCTCCCTTATAACAAGGGAGGTTTAAATTTCATAAGTATCAGTAACTTACAAGACACTTACGCTTGTAAGCTCCGGTTCAACTTCAGATAAAAAAATCTTTGTGGGTAAATATATGAATAATTTATATTGTAAAAACAAACTCCAATTTCAACTTAAAAATACAATTCATGGCTATATAACTTGGGGAATAATAAGTAGAATAAAATCCATTGTTGAACCACATATTATTTGGATATTAGAAAATGGAAACATTGACTTTTGGCTACATAAATGGTTTAAAAATTGTCTCTAATTCAATTAACATATATTGAAAACAATGACTGGTACAATTTAGATAGTGTCAATAGCTTTTGGAAGAATAATTCATGGAATATGAACAAACTTAGAAATAATATCACTCTATTTGACATTAAAAAGATTTAAAATATTAAAAGTTAATATAGATAGATATGATAAGATAATTTGGGCATTAGGAAAATCTGGAAACTTTGAAACAAAATCTACTTGGAACCACATTAGGCAAAAAACTTCTGCTTCTTCTCTATTCATTAAGAACTGGCACAATAATATCCCTACCAAATATTCCTTCTTACTTTGGAAAACATTAAAAGGTTAGATATAGTTTGATACCAACCTTCAAAAGAAACACATCACATTAGCTTCTAAATATTTGTTATGTAAAAAGACTGTAAATCATTTATTTGTTTATTGTCCATTATCTTGGCAAATATAGATCTATTTCTCTGTTCTTTTTTACATCCAAATAATTAGATATATGACTCTTAATAATATAATTAGATGTCAGAATTTTTCCACTAATAAAAGAACTCACATCCGACTAATCTTTCCTACAATAATAAGTTGAACCATTTAGTATTATCAAAATAAGAAGAAATATGATGATCTTAATCTCACCACTAAAAACTTATATAATAAGATTAGTCATATTCTCTATTACTTAATAATACTAAGTATTATAAAAAAAGACTCTACAGGCTGGCGACTTCAATATAGCTATTAAATTAGGTATATTTTTCCATGCTAAAAATAATAACATAATTCACTATAATCGAACAGAATGCTCCTAATGAGAACTAAATAAAGCTTAACTCTGATGGTACTTGTTCTTTAAATGAGGAATCCAGTGCTGCTGGATTATTTAATTATAGCAACAGGAACATTTTTCATTCTTATAGTAGGCTCGATGGTAAAGTTACCCCTTTAATTGTTGAAGTGTTGGCCCTATTAGATGGTCTTATTATATATAATCTCGAAATTTAGGAATGTTGATGTGGAATCTGACTCAGATCTAATCATTGATACGTTGGTTATGGACATTTCCCCTTGGTACTTGCATCACACCATCAATTGTTGTAGAAGGTTTATCCTCATTACTATGACAATTAAACATATTCCTAGAGTTCAAAATTGGGTAGCTGACTGGCTGGCTCGATAAACTCTTAAATGCAAGATGAGACTAGATTATGACACTATTAAAACCCTAAACCCTCTAAGAGCTACTGTGTTTTTTAAAGTTTTAGGTTTATGTTATTTGTTTCCCAATGACTGATAGAACAATCAAGCTTCTTTTCTTGATGTATGTTTCAATTTATACTTACATTTTTTTTTCAGGTAATCTTATAAAGAGGATAATCTATCCAATATCTGAAACTCTAGTCTCAAAGATCAAGATGGGTTGCTTAACTAATGGATTAGTAGATGATCAAGGATCAGAGACTTTCAAATGATGCGCTACATGTTGCGGCTGAAGTCTTCCCCAAAACTAAGAATATGTCCTTACATTGTATCTTAGATCTCAAGTTTCAATTCTTGTTGTACAAGTAATGTGATTTCAAAGTTATGGATCTCCTTGAAATATATAATTTCCAGTTTAAATGTAACAATATCTTCTAATCAATAAATTATTTACTTTTGGAAAAAAATAATCTTTTTCAAATTCTGATATTATATTATAATTTTTAGATGTATTATTAAATTTTTAGATTTGTTACTAATTTTGAGAGTTTATATTGGGTATATTATTTTTATTTATTTATTTTGTATTTGATAGATATTTACGAGAAAATATCATAAATAAATAAATGATCACTCGGTACACGTGAGCGGCTACCCGAAACCGACGGGTTTGGGCGTGAGAAACAAATCTTTTACCGGACAGGTACCTAAACTAGACAGATTTAGAAAAAGAAAATTAAGATGAGTTACGCGTTTAGTTATACTCGTACCCATCCCAACCTATCATTATCCCTAGTTCAGGTTATCCTCCTCTTAAAGTTCATGTATGATAAATATTAATTCTTCTAAGGAAAAAATAGAGTAACAAGAGTTACTCGGAGAATAATTAAACGAGAATATAGTCCAAATTTCTAGAGAGAGAAAGTAGTCAAGAGTAAAAGTAAGCCAAATGCCAATCAATCTTATTTCTAAGGTCCACCCCCTATTTATAGGTGTAGGTAGTTATATATAACAAAATTATTTGGAAGATTTGTATACTCCACCCCACTTCATTACTTAGTACATACATAAATGCTATAAATTACACACTTAGTCTTTCACTTTACATCAAATCTCTCTTTTAACTATGAAATGCTCAATCGGTAAACCCCCTTAGTCCTTCTGAATAATCTCGAGGAAGGACTAAAAATTATTATGTATATGCCTACTTGTATCTCCTTTTTACAAAATAGGTCTAAAAAACTCCTTGGAAACAATCTAATATGATGTTCGAATAGTATGAATTATACCTTGTATATTGTGTTTCCTCAGAAAATCACGTACCCTTTCAAGATGTGCACCATTATTCATCGATAAAACCACTCTTAGTAAATAAATCATCGTAATTCTTAAGGGGTATAATAGTTAACCTCCTAGAACGAATTCGGAAGTATTAGAAGCTTCCTGGCATATGTACCATTTAATTCTGACACACAACACGTGTCCACCTACTTCAAACTAGGCGCTCGGTACATCTCGATTCATAAGTTTGTCCAATGGACGCCTGTCAACCTTTCAACTCTCTTTCCCACAATCATAGACCCGTCCTTACCACTTTCTTTATAAATACAACTCCATTACTTAATTTTCTTATCACTCTTAAATTTTAGATAGAGAATTCCCTAAGTTATTTGCTCCCCCATCGTCGCTGTTGTGTTCAACATTTGCAGATCGTATCAAATCTCATTCTGAACTACATATGTTTAGTTTATGTTCAGTTTAAGATTGGCTTACCATTGTGCAGAGAGCCACTGAAAGAGGAGTTATCGACATTATCGATGATAAACACAAGAAAGTCACTCAAACCTTTACCTACGGTCCCAAGCCTCATACCAAAAAGTCATCATAATTTGTTTCCCTCAGAGGTTCCTTAGACAACCCTTCTGATTTACCCCCAAAGCTTGTTCATAAAAGCACCTCGAACCAATCAATACTAATCGCCACGAACAAACAACAAAATCGAAAAAGAAAAGAAGTATCTTCTCAGAAGAACTGATCGCCTCGAACAAGCAGAGAGGTTCCTCCTCGAGCAATTCGGCTCATTGATAATGTAGACTTTGAAGAGCTCAGTGGGAGATACCCCAGTTTCACTTAGCGAGAAAGAACTAGTAGTCTACCCAGAAATTCTAAAGTGGGGCTTTCGGTTTTCGTTGATCCAGTTTTGGTAGGCTACTTCGAAATAATTGATCTCTACCCAACCCAAGCAAGTCCCAACCTATGCTTTTCCTCTGCTATCTAGTATTACGGTGTCAAGACTTTCCAATATAGCTCTACCATAGAACAATTCATTGGCTAAACTTTACTTTCGAGACAATATCCTTCATTCCTACTACTTGACTGTCAGAAATTCATCGAAGATCATTGAAGATTTCCTCGAGGTAGACAAAATGTGAAAGCATAAGTTCTTCTTCATTTCTGGTGCTTGGGAGAACGACAAGGAAATGTCAACGGATAATCCCTCAAGACTCTCTCAAAAATGGAATAGCACAAGTAAATTATATGATTCTCTAACGCACTTTCTATTTTCTAATATATTTTTCCTCAATTCATACTAACATTTTTGTTATTGTGTAGAAATCTCGAGGCGATAAAAAATTCAAAAGGTTGCTGCCAAGGAGACATTTTCCTAGCTGAGTGAATGACAAAACGACTGTGGTGTAATGAATTTAACAAGGTATTAATTCCTCTGAACTTTGTCTAGATTCATTTATGGAATCTCTCTCCGAATTGTGTCGTGCCTGAAGATAAGTATACAGAGCCTCCTATTTACAAGAGATATTATTAAAAGATTAGCTGCTCTCGATGCACATTTCACACTTCCTGCTTGGAATAGAGCTCCAAGCCACAAACCAAATAAAGATTCACATAAAAAAATCCTAATATGGTCCTTCAGATGAGTAAAAAAAGGGAGCCTAAAGAAAAATTTAAAGAGGAAGGTTGCAAAACTTAATATTCTTGAAACTAAGCAGTCCCAAGCTGAGGCATCCAAAAAAAAGAAAAAACATAGATGCCTCGAAGAAAAAGAAAAACTCCTCAAAACACTCCTTGTAAGTGTGCCAGAGGACGAAGTTGATGCGTCCTCTCGAAATCCGACCCCAAATACTGAGAAAAGAGAAAAATAAAACGAAGATCGAGACTTTTACATGGAATTTCAGATTCAAGAAATTCAAAGTTAAATTGTTGATATCGGCAATGGAGTGTCGAAGCTACCCAAACCTATAATCCATCTCGTCCTCAAGTCACTCATTCGAATGCACGTACCTTGTACGATTAATTTCCTCCACACTCTCTAGGTTAACCATCCAAGGAAGTTATAAATATACTCTTCCATTTCTCAAACCTCGGAGGTGTTGCCAAACAGATATGTGAAGAAGTTGTGTCTGCTCAAAACCAATTGGTGGAACTTGCAAAATATGTGGTATGGTAGAAAAAATAATTTGCTTACAACAAAAAAATGGGTTAAAATCTGTAACATAAACCTTATCGAGCAATTCTAAGCCTTTTAAATGGACTGGACAGAATTCCATAATAGGGCCATTTAGATAAAATATTGCTTGGCCTCGAATAATAACAAAGAATTGGAGAAACTAAAGTTGAAGCACCAAGCAGAGTTAGAGGAAGAGCATGCAAAGTAGATAGCACTAAATAAATTATACGAAGAGAGAGAGAAAACCCTTAAAAACTTATAATCGTAAAATATTGAATCCGTAAAGGAAAAAAACTACTCTCATCAAAGCTGTTGTGGATGCTTGTGCACGTGGTTGTCTTAATGATATGAAGACTTGTAAAGAGGAAGCAAAAATCTAAATGGTCCATGATTTCCACCAAATATTTCTGAGGGCAAACATGACCAAATTTTGGCATTTAATACCCGTATACAGAGGAATCTTAATCTAAAGACAATGGTGACAACAAATCTGGCTCATCAGATAATGAAGGCAGATTCTCGAAAAGTAGCTCAGATAGCGCACCAAGTGATACTCAGGCAAAATAGGAGCTTCTATATTCGTAAATTGTGTTGTTTTTTTTATTAATGACTATCATATGTCATCCTCATAAATTTTGTATGCGCTCATTTTGTTCGGCAAATGGTTGTAGTTGTAAGTACTAATCATATAACATTTTTTCTTTGAAAATGTTAACTAATATTTCTCTTATTCAAATTGTCTTTAAGAAATCAATCTACCACCCATATAAGTACCTCATATTATGATTTCGTAGATGTTAAAAATTTGATTATCACCATTCACATTGGCACTTCAAAAAAATACTTTGATAAACATTAGCACATTGAATTATATCATCGCTCACATTGGCCCTTTGAAAAATGCTTTGATAAACGTTAGTCCCTCGAATTATATCACCACTCACATTGACACTTCAAAAAATGATTTTATAAACGTTATCACCTCAAATTATATCTCCACTCATATAGGCACTTCAAAAAATTCTTTGATAAATGTTAGTACTTCGAATTATATTGACACTCACATTGGCACTTCAAAAACTTCTTTGATAAACGTTAGTATTTTGAATTATGTTGCCAATCACATCGGCACTTCAAAAAATGCTATAATAAACGTTAGCACTTCGAATTATAATTTTGTAAATTACCTCAAGGGTCATCAGTCCTTGTGTAATTTTCAAAATAATAATCTTATTATCCTTCACTAAGCTTTTAACTTTGTAATTCAAATAATTTGTCTCACAAACAAATAAATTTCTTTTTGTCAACATGAAATGGTATACTCATAAAATTTGGTCAACCAAAGAAAATAGTATTTATAACCCATGCTATATGGGCACCTCGTTAAAACCTTCATGGGCCACCCGGAGAAGAAAGAGTATGTCAGTGTTCAATGTCATACATATGCAAAAAACGACTCACGATAAAATTTTAAATGGTCAACATTCCAAGGATATTGCAAAAATCTCCTCATTTTATCTTGAAGGCGTTATGTGCATGGCTTAATCTTCTCTACCACTGAGTAGCTTCCTTCCTAGTTTGGAGCCATTTTTCCAATATTTTGTCTTTCGTGTGAAAAAATACCTTCCTCAAAACATTATCCCCTACCTTGAAGTCTCTTCGTTTCAACCTTGAATTGTAACGACTCTCATTGAAGTTTGATAGTGCAATAAATTCAGATGTGCTTTAACCCATTTGTCCTCAATCATATCAAGCTTTGTTCATCTAGCCTCCTCATTATCATCCTCAGAATAGTTAAGTATATTGTACGATGGGAGTGTCGAATCCGCCAGACTCACTGCATCCATCTTGTATACTAAAGCAAAGGATTGAGTTGTAGCTCGAGGTATTGTTCTATAGGCCCATAGTACCTCTTGAAGATAATTAGACCATTTTCTAACATCACCTGCCAAATTTACCTTAAGACCCTCCAAAATAGTTCTATGAGTAACTTCTACATGACCAATTGCTTGTAGGTAAAATTATGTTGTAAAGCACTCTATAATTTCCCTCAACTTTAGTAAAACGTCATCTCTTTGTTATTAAAGTGTGGCTAATTATATGTAGTATTTATCCGAAGAACCCTAAATCTGCAACAAATATTAGCCACAATGAATATTATGACGTCTTTAGGTCTTGTCCCTAATAATAGTTCTGCTTCAGCCCATTTTGAAAAATAATCCACTGCAACTATAATGGTTTGTCGTCCTCCCAAAGCCATAGTCAGTGGTTCCACTAAATCTGATTCCCATCTATCAAAATGAATTGCTTTAGAAACTGAGGTTAAAGTTACAGGTGGTTTGAGAATGGAATTTGCAAATCTCTAACAAGTATAGCACCTTCGTACTAAATTTTTAGCATCGCTCATTATCGAGGGCCAATAATATCCTGCCAACAAAACCCGTCTTGTGAAATCCTTAAATCCACAATGAGCAGACCCCTCCCATTCACGTAGCTGAGATAAAATTTCTTGATATTCATTTTTGCCCAAACATCTTAACAACAGTTAACTCAAAGATTTCTTATACAATATTACATCTAATATAGTATGTTCATGTGCTTTAACATCCTCTGTCTTCCTCAGCGGTCACACACACTTCCTTAAAATATTTACATTGTTTAGACTTCAATAATATATATTGACTCTCTTATAATAAAATCCAGGGATACTCTTCAGAATAAGAAATATTTTCCAAAGAATTCGCAACAGTATTTTCCCCTCGGTTAATGTGTTTGACGGTCATTTGATGAAACAAAAAAATCAACCCTCATAGCTCACGCAAATACATGACAAGTTGTTCATTCTTAGCCTCGGATACTCTTGACATGTGATTTTCCACTAGCTGTGAATCATTTGCAAATGAACCCGTTTTTATCCACAATTACTTGCAAGCCTTCATCCAACTAAAGTTGCCTCATACTCTGCTTCATTATTGAATGCACTGAATCTGAACTGTATGACCTAGTACATAGCTTCTCAAAAGGGAGCAATCAAATGTACTTCCGCACTTGATCCCAAAGCACTAGAGCCTCCATCAATCCGAACCATCCATACTGTAGATGTTCGTAATGTACTCATATGACTCTCATCATCAGAACGACTTGAATGGAACTCAACAAAAAAATCCATTAAAGCTTGAGCTTTAAAAGTCTTTGGAGGAGCAAAATCAATGTCATAATCCACTAATACACAGTCCACTTAGTCATCCTACCATAAATATTTATTTTTAACAGATTCTTTTTATTGGAAATGATGTTCAGAAAACAATCGAATGAGCATGGAAGTAAGGGCACATTTTCCTTGCAGTGACAACCAAAGCCAAAGCCAACTTTTGAAGTTTCAAATATATTTTGTCCGATGCAAGTAATCTCTTACTTACATAATATACCGTCCGAGGATACCCATCTACCTCCCTTACCATCACAGATGTAACTGCATAATATGATACAACAACATACAATAATAGATTCTCCCCTACTTGAGTCTTAAACAAATATTCTAGTGTTGATAAGTGTTATTTAATCTTCGAAAATTCCACCTCACATTTTGGTGTCCAGGAAAATTCTTTGGATCATCGCAACACTTGAAAGAAAGGGGAACATTTATCAGAAAATCTAGATATAAATCTATTTGAAGTTGTCAACCTTTTTGTCAAAACCTGCACCTCTTTAATTGTTCAAGAATGAGTCATTGATATTAAAGTTTCTAACTGATCATGAACTTATATTCCATTTTCACTTATTATATATCCCAAGCATTTCCCCGATTTAACTCTGAAGGTACACTTATCTGGATTTAACTTTACGTGTATGGCTCTCAAATTCGAGAAAGTTTCTTCAAAAGCACGAAGGTGTTCGTCATTTGTTGAACTTTTGACTAGCACATCATCAATATAAACCTCCATATTCCTTCAAGTTTTGGTAGCAAAATATTTGTTCACTAGTCTTTGGTAAGCTCCAGCATTATTGAGGCCAAAATGCATAACCCGATAATGGTGGAATCCTCTGTCAATTATAAATGTAGTGCTTTCCTGATCCTTCGGGTTCCTCTAAATCTGATTATATCCTGGAAATGCACTCATAAAAGAAAGAATGTTATTCATCAATTTTTAAGAAATAAATTGACCAATCCTCGATAGAGGACATAGATTCTTTGGACATGCCCTATTCAGATCGGTAATGTCAACACACATCCTTCATTTTCACTTCTTCTTTGTTACAAGAACTGGGTTTGCAATCCACAACGGGTAATGTGCTTCTCGAATATGTCCTACCTTAGATAACATATCCACTTCTGCTACAATCACATCGTATTTTTTGACTGAAAGAGTCCTCATCTTCTGAATAATAGGTCTAACTTTTGGGTTTAAAGCCAATCTATGATATATTACCACGGAAGGAACCCCGACAACATCTTCGGTTTTCCAAGAAAATAAATATAAATTGTTGGACAAGTTTTCTAACAATTGGTAATGTAAAGTAGGTGACAAAAATTTCCTTATTCACAAACTTTTCCCATTAGGAATCACATACAATTCCATATTTTCACTTGCTATTAATGAACCCGAGGTTTCCCTCGGATCATTTATCCCATCAGAATCCGAAAAAAACCCTTTTGACTGTTATTATGTCATCTGATCACTAGCTATAGATTTTTTTGGGGTGCAAAGTTGTTTCATAGAAATATCTAGCCACCTGTTGATTACTTCGAACTATCCCAACATGATCCCCAATTATATACTTCAAACATTGAAGGACCATTGAAGGTAAAACATGCATTCTAGATAATAATAATCTCCCAAAGATAACGTTGTAGCTGTACAGACTATCCACCACCATGAACAAGACTTGAACTCTCTTTTTAAAAGGACTACATCCTAACAACACTTCACCCTCAAACTCCCAAATGACTTGTGCGTTTACCCCTGTAAATGTAACTATAGTAAACTCAGATCCGAGAATCAGTGGTGGATTATTCATTTTATCATATGTTGACTTGAACAATACATTTGTTGAACTACCAGTATCGATGATTATTCGTCGAATCTTAGTTCCCATTAGTTCTGCCCTGATCACTACTACATTTTCATGAGGAACAGCTATGCCCCTCAAATCATCCTCATCAAACAAGATGAAATATGTCACATTCCTCTCATACATATGAATAGATAGTTTTCATCCCAATTGAGTTGCTAGACTCACCACGTATCGTTTTTTAGAGCTATTAGTATTTTCGGCCATAGTATATCCTCCAAAAATTACTAAAGACTCAAAATATTCACATGAACTACGAACTCTTCCTTGTTAAACTAGTTCATAAACAACCATCACAATCCTTGGATCTGGATCAGGGTCCAACTATTCCGAAGATACATCGAAGCCTTCCTGTTTCTTTGCCTTTGAATCAACAATCATTAATGTATTTTTCTGCTTTGAAGGCGCATTCACCACATGTCGTGTAGATGTTCTCAAATTATTCTGACCATTCCCTTGACCTTTAGAAAAATTTGTTAGCTTGTCATCCTCTATCAAAATTTGAATCTATTTCTTTAATGATATACAATCTGTTGTATCATGCCCCATATCATTATGATACTTACAAAACTTGTTTTTCTGCTCCTCCCTTAGTCTATTTATAGGCATTGGTTTTTGAAAGTTAACATGGTTCTTGGCTCTTTCAAAAATTATTGCCACATTCTCAGTTAGTTATGCAAAATATTATGGCCTTACCTACTGGTTTGTCCTAACCCGAGGTGCTTCATAGTTAGAGTATTGTGACGATCCTGATCGAGGAGGTAAATTACCAGTCACCCTCGGTGAGGAAGGCCCCTAAGATTTAGAAGTATTACATCGGTGTCCTTGGCCAGTAGAGTTATTGCCTTACCCTGAATTTCTTTGAGACAAACCTAATTCAATCTGAACCCTCGTTGCCTAGTCTACCTTGATCTGCTCTTCAACTTAAGCCACCAAAGCCTCAAAAGCCAACGCTTTTCTCCTAATAGTTTTGTTAGTTAAATCACCAGGAAGCAATATATGTTTGAAAGCTGCACACGTTACTTGCTCATCACACTCCCCCAATTTCGTCTTTTTAATATAAAAAGTCTAGTATAATATCTCAATTTCTCCCCTACAACCTTCTTACATTGATTTATGGTATCACCATTAGCTCGTATTTCCTTGCTCCCCATAAATTGCCTTCGGAAAACAGTAAAAAAAGTCTCAAAGTTGGTTATTGATGCCCTTATAAATTCTATTGTACCATTTTAAAGCTGTACCCTTGAAATTTTGTAAGAAATCTTTACAAATTAACCTATCATCATCTTAAACATTCTTCATATAATTCTTGAACTGTGCAATATGATCATTAGGATCTTGCGTACCATCAAATTTATTTACCTTCAAAATGTCAAACCATCTCGGAAGAAGTATCGATCTTATTTCAAAATGCAACGGAGATGTTCTCCAATCTACTCCTTGCATGTATTGATCAGCCCCAATTATTCCCATAATTTCATACAAATATTAACCACATGAATAACATATCAATTAGATATATTACCTTTGAACAATGGATTGTCCCTTACAAATCTAGCTTTATCTTCTTTTATGGATTTATACTCTCTTCGGGATTTTAAAGGGCGAGTAACATCTCTATTTGAAGTATGTCACTCTCTATGTCGTATATTTGGATTTTATTTCTCATGGTTTTGATAGAATTCCTCATAATCTGATTATGAAGATCCACTTGCACTGGTTAGAAAGTACCGATGTTTTTATTTTATATTTAATATATTTTTTTTAAATAAAAAAGTAAAACAAATTCCACTAAGAGGAATGATATCCTTCTCTGACTAAAACTATATTTTTCGACGATCTAACTATACTCGATGAGCATTGGGAGACATATTGAATGGATCTTCCAACATTTTCTTTCTATTTTCACATCGAACCTCGGACCATACTCTACTAGACTGAAGCTTTTGCTCCCTTTCATCAAGCTGATCGTTCAAATAAACTATTCTTTTTAACAACTAATTCATATGATCTTCAACATTAGATTGTTCAGGTTGATCATCTCATCGATTCTCTTCTCTTACTAGTCCTGATTCCAGCACCTCGTTTTCCACTATAATTGTTGGATCATATATGATTTAAGGATTCTTCGTATCTCAATCGTAACTTTTTTAAGGTTTTAGATTTGATAACTAGGAACCCAACATGCTCCCACTGTGTTCATTGATGATAAGCATTGATTCTTTTAAGGAAATAAAATATAGTAAAAAGAGTGATTGGGTGAACTATAGAGAGAGAACATAAGCTAAGTTTATAGAGAGAGAAAGTAGTCAAGAGTAAAAGTAAGTCATATGTTAATCAATCTTGTTTCCCAGGTTCATCCCTTATTTATGGCCTCGATTTTCTCATTTGAAAATGTATTTGTTTTTAGAGTAAGAAATGAATGAAGATCACTAACCTAATGACTTATCGATAACCATAGAAATATAGGTTGATTCAGAGTGCTCAACCAGTGTTGGCTAGAATATGGCATGTGGTTTCAGTATGATTACGTATAGTTTGGATTATGAGCTTCCATATGAAGCAATAGCCTCGACTATACATGAAAGAGGTAATTTCGGTACATGTTAGGGGCAAATATTTGTTGTTTTAATTCTCATAAACACCAAGATAGCGTAGGTCATGCTTACACCCGAATTTTCACCAATCAATTTAGTTCAAAAGTTAATTCCCCCGGTCGAGGTTTCTATCATAGGTAAAATTGTTTTCCCAAAATATAAGGCTATTTTTCTTTATATGATGATTTTATTATTCTTTCAAAATTAAATTTCTCAAGTTGAGGTAAATTTGGTAATTTTGTAACACTTTACTTTGTTGTTTCTTGTTAGATTATGTATGTTTGTTGTCTTTTTTTCGAAAACACTTATGTTATATTATGCTTGCATATTTTTTAATGAGTATAATAGTTTTGATGTCTAATATGGGTATGGTTTGCTCTTTTTAATAGAAAATTTGGATTTTATGTTGCCAATATATATGTCTTACCGTAGTAAGTATGCATGTTGGATGTATATAAATATAAAATTATTGTTGCTCGTATAGTACAAACAAGTTTTTTTGTTGCTCGTTTATTTGAAATAAGACTTTTATCTCGGTTACCTTTTTATTTGATCTGGAAATCCTTTTCTTTTGACTTCATGTATATATGTGATACTACTGTAAATTTGTTAAGGAGAAGAAGTGGCGTGTCATTTAAATAGTTTATACGTATAGAGGGTGATGCTCAGTTGGAAACATGGCTCGGAGGTCAATTTGCATATTTAATGCTCTGAAATATGAACAAAAATCATATTAGGTGCTCTGATTCTCGAGTCACTTTGTATATGTTGATGATATCATTCAAAAGTGACATTTTATTCGATAACTCTCAAGACAATTAGCACATTTTGATTATGTAAATCATTCTTTAATTTTGGTTTTATACTTGTCGAACTACATAACATATTATGATGATATGATTTACAGATGCGAGAGAGGAAATCTTTATTTGTCCATCAACTTATATTGTCTGGATTTACCTTAGCTATTATAATGTAAGTTTCTTCCTAATTTTTCCATAAATTATCGAGGCTTTTATATTTTGTACAAAGGAAAAAAGATGTTGTTCTTTATGTGTAATTCATAAAAACTAATATTAGAGTCATGCATATTGCACATTAGTATTTGGTAGTGCCCCACATATATGGAGGAGTCGGAGCCATGTAATTTCTAAATCATATTCAGCGTGATTATTTCAAAAATGGAATCTAAATTTGATGAATCTATGTTGAAATCCCTCGTAGGTGTTAATTAAATACCAACTTGAGAGCCTATATTGGTTTAGTCCTCATCATTTTGGACTGTGCACATTAGTTCATGATTATAATCTGAGTTGATTGATCTTTCAGTGTATGAATCTTATGATGAAGTATGCTAAAGCTTGAGCTTTAATGAAATTTTGTGATCCAAACTTGATGTTGAATTCTCCCAGTTCTACTGGCCATCGTGTTAATCTACCTAATATATTTGGATTTTGGAGGGAAGTTCTTAAAAAAATAAGACCACAATTTTCCGTCCTTGAAAATATGACATGATATTTCTAGTACCCACCTCGGTGATGGCTCATTCTTATTTTAACATTTCACTAACAATGTGATCATAAATTTACAAATATAAATAAAGAGTGTCATCTAGGTTCGTCCGCATGAGTACTTTGTGAGAAGATGTGTTTTTTTTGTTTTTTTTTGGAATGTCTCCTTGTGTTATGGTGTCCACTTGAACTGA
The DNA here is from genome assembly GCA_036936605.1 of Limnanthes douglasii subsp. nivea. Taxonomy (NCBI): domain Eukaryota; kingdom Viridiplantae; phylum Streptophyta; class Magnoliopsida; order Brassicales; family Limnanthaceae; genus Limnanthes; species Limnanthes douglasii. The sequence continues at coordinate 170,846,425 of JAUPFV010000004.1, read as the reverse complement.
ATGATACACACCCTTGAGTAATATGGCATACTTGTTAGAGAATCTGGAAATGAATCAGTATAAAGCATCTAACATATCTTGACATCTTTAATTTCTGATCGTAATGGCTTTATGGTCTCTAGATTAGCTAGATGGATTAACTCAAAGTTGATTTTGTTTTTGCTGACCAAGTACTCCAAAAAGAATTTGTAGCGGCCATCGAATATATGTACATTTATATAGATTGAGTATAATATTGACCGCTCAAATATTGTTGAGGGTTTTTTCTAGGTCTTTTATGTGGTTATGTTCTTCACGATTGGTGACTAACATTTCGTTGATGTATGCCTGAACTTTCGGTCCAATTTGGTTGGATAAATTTATGTTCACCAAGGGTTGATATGTTGTATATGCATTATTTAGATGAAATGTCATTATCTTGTTATATTGTAAACCTCATCCAGTCGTGAACATTATATGTTCTTCATTATCCGAATGAATGATATTTTGATATTTTCCCGAAGAGGCATTTATTAACGATAATATTTTTTCCTCGATGTGAAATCCCTTAATTCATATGAAGTGGAATAGATTCGTCAAGAAAAATCAAATAAGGTAGGTGAAGTCACACACATCCTTTATTTACCATTTTTATTTTGCACTAGAGTTAGATTTATGGTCTATACATGATAAAATACTTCCCTAATGTGGCCAATATGGCTTAGTTTGTTGTCCTCGTGAATGATAGTATCGAGGTTCTCATGAGAGAATGATATGCGTTACTGTTTAATCAGTTGACCGATGGTGGTGTTGATAGATAACTAATTACATGATATGGAAGTCGGTACTCCTATGCTATTATGTGCATACCAGGTAAAAACATTCAAATTGTTGGATACAAAATTAATGATATAGTTTACAAAACCTCGTGGAAGTCATGTCTACTATCAAGTTAACCTTCATATTCCAAGTTTTACTTTTTTTACTACTTCTACATGCTAGACTATTAGTGGTACTCTCTTTCAGATCGTTTATATCTTATAAGATAATGGAGGATGGTGAATTATTATATGTGAGGATCAATAGAAGTAACATAGGATTCTCTAGCAACACGTTCACTATCGCATATTACGGTTATTTTTACGTTAACGATATATCTTATGTATTGATGCATAGTAGACACAACTACGGGCATCTGATTGAGCCAAGGTCGGCCAATAATAGTGTTGTATAATGAAAGACCGCATACTAACATGAATGAATATTGTATTTTATCTTTGCATTCTCCATATTCTTGGGTGTCATTTAGTCTTAACTCACCAAGTATTGGAGTCTCGGCTCCACTAGATCCTGCTATGATGTTTTTAAACGATGATAATATTATGTGTTAAGGATATTCACAGAGATTTATGTGTTAAGCATGATTCTTCTCATTTCAGATTACGTAATTTTAGCGGTAATGATTATTGCATCCTCATGGAGTCCTACTATCCAATTCAATCCATTAACATCAAAAATGATAGAGAGAAATAAATCTTATAGAGGTGAACTAAAGTTTAGTTACTTTATTAGACCTCAAGTTTAGTGATGTGTTGCTTTATGTAGAAAATGACTATTCTTACGAGGGTTTCACTCCAATAATCGTCTTTATTATTTTCCTACTTTTATGGGGATCTATGTATTCATTGTATGCTTCATAAGATATCATATTTTTGGGTGATGGTGGCATTACAGCTTTGGGTACTGCCTGAGAGGGCTCGTACTTGGGTATCGATAGCGGATTAATTATATTTTCTTAGAAGTTGGAAGGGTTCAAAAGTTGACAAACTCAAAGATTTGATATGACTCTGAATCTCATCTTTCAAAGCCATGCACTCCCGATTATGGTGACCAACATCATTATGATATTTATAAAATTTGTTCGAATTTCTTGAATCCATTGATGCTATATTTTCTATATTTTTTGGAACCGGAAAAAATATTTCACTCGGTTATAAATCATGGTTATACTTTCTGTGAGCTCAATATACTCGATATCTGAACTCATATGTTAATGAATATTTTAAAGCATTGTATGTCTCTTATTCTCATTTTTAGAGTTCTTTTTTGAAAAGAAGATCTTTGTTTAGATGACTCATAAACATGTTTAGTGATTGAATCAGAGCAACAAGGAAAAGCTTATGTTACCCAAAGGTCAAGTAGTATGAAAGATATACATTCGTCTTTACCAAAATTCTTTCTTTCATGGTGTCTTCCATATTTTATTGCTCTGAAATCTATGATATATGTATTCGGACGGTAAAAGCCTTAAATTTTATGATGTCTTCAGCCAACAAGTCGAGGAGGATACTTCGACCATATACAACGGATACCACCAACATGTTATATTTGTTCTTGGTTTTAATAAACCTCTTGTTAGAGTCTCACATATTATCGAAGATTTCCTGGTTATAATAGATAATATAATCATATCTCCCCGTATCACCTTGCTCCCAATAAATTGAATCTTGAAGCGCACTCTATATAGCTTCAAAAATATGAATCAAGATTTAACTCAAATAAATGAATAATATGGTTGTTCATCTGACATCCATTGAGAAATCTTGGCATATTAGTCCATTGTCGTCGTCGAACCTTATTGTTTGAACCGCTCGATGTAATAGTTTGGGACGTATGTCATATCGTATTTATCTAGTTTGTAATCATTGAATTTTTAAGGTAGATTTCTATCAAAACAATTGGTGCTAGTGAAGATGCGATGAAAATGAATTTTATGTTTAGCTCTCCTTGTACGTGGTATCGTAAATTGGTGTACTCTGGATCTGACTGTTCGTTGGGGAAATCTGTTATGGATTTCTAGGCCATTACGGGCTGAAAATAGGTGTTCCAAGATGGAACTGAGGCTTCGACAACATTGTCCAATAACCTGGTACGTCTTTCAACTTATTGGGCTCATCCTGGGATAAATCATTATTTTTTTTATGATGATTAGAATATTGGCTCCTTTAGTGGGTACGATAGTGCCTATAATGTCATTTATTTTTTCCATCAATTTATTTTTCGAATGTTCAAAAAGAGCATATGTATCATAGAATATCCTCCCGCAAAGGATATTCTTTGTGCTCTCATTGTAGCGAGTGTTCAGATATATGGTAAGTCAGATATATGATGATAACGTCATACTAAGATAGTAGAATCATTGAAATGTTTTTTAGAATCATCCTGACGATCAGGATGAATGACTTTTTAGCGTAGTTTTTTTCGTTTTACATACCCATTTAGCTCATTCAAGACGACCACCTTTCATATGATAGTCAATAGTTGCACGTTATCCATATGTTGCTTCATCACAATGACTGGATCTAATTGTGCATAGATGGTAGAATCGCAAGACTCAAGTTAAGTGATTCAACATGATAAAATTCTCTGTTTTTTTTATCGTGGTTAGAAGTTCTTTATTGGTTATTTTGGAAACATTATCCTAGGTATGAGATGGTTTCCATATAAGAAGCTACTAAAGTGGATTAATTATGTTTGGCATGTGTAATTGCTAACAAAAAGATGATGTTTAGAGCGATTAGGGTTTCAACGAATTAAAGATAAAATTTAATAAAAGATAAAAGATGCAATAGAATAGTTAGAGTGCAATCTAGAGCTCATAGGTTGGAGTTCTTATCTATAGTACTAGGTTAGAGACTAATAAAAACATCGATTACAAATAAATACTTATTAAGTCATAGTTTGATTGTATTTAATTACATTATATATTGGTAAGTGCTTAACTTTCGAATTTATAAGCTAGGTTTTGGTTGTGTTACAACTTTAACATTATCCTATCTTATTTACCCTTTCAATCATTATGATCAACATGAAGAGCACTTTTGCTCAAGATAAAAAATATTTGATTTAGTTGATGAGCGTGAGAATATCGACATAACAATAATATAAGGGTAAATAATATTGTTATAGTTGAAAGTACTCTTGTTAAACCGTAGGAAATGTTTGGTATGAGGTCATTGTAGAGATGAGGATCAGATTCTGAGGGGTCTGATGGTGTCGGTTTAGCATTACTCTCAAACACCATCTCATCCACTTTAAGTTGAGATTTGACGTGGGTTAGAAGGGTGCCAAAATTTAACATATTTCTTTTTTATTATATCCTCAACCAACAAATCAGAAAAGATCTATTTTCGATAAATAAAATATATAACAACCTCATAATAAGCCTTCATATTGTTCTTGGTTTGGATGAAACACCGACTATAGTATTTAAGGCTCTCATTTTCTATTGTTTTCGGAATTGTTATTAAATTAGATTATCCTTAAGACTTTATTTCCAATGAACTGATCTCTGAATACAGTCCACAACGCTTCAAAATTTTGAATATAAGTTAGCATACTCCCTCTAAAATTTATTGAGAAGGCTTGACAGAGAATTCAATCAGCATCTCCAAAACCTAGCATTCCATTCTTGAAATAGTTTATATAATTCTTTGGATCCCCCTGAATTGTCATACTTATTCATTTTATATTGGTTGAAGTTAGGTGACAAGTCCGACAGTATTTCTAGAGCAAAAGGTGGCTTGGTTAGGTTGTAGTTTGGATTAGAAAAAGGCCTTTGGCAACATTGTGCCATTCGTAGTACTAGTTACAACGTTGAAACAACTCTGGATTATGTTGGTGATGATTGAGGTAGGAGTTTGGATCATAGGGGATAAAGGTTTTGGGATCATAAAGGTTCGGTAGGAATTATCTACACCCCTAACATATGCTTAAACATAGTTTTTGTTAATAGTTCAGTTGTTTGGGTCCAAGATGATTGCCTCGATTAAAATGGTTAGGGAGGCTGTTATAATCTTATTTGTGGGGAAAAACTCGACAATACTTTTATTTTCATGTAGCATGAATCCATCGATGATGTATGCTCCTAGATCGGTCTTGAGATATTGATTGAGACTTATTACAGTAGGGATGTTGTCTTTTAAACGAGTTTTAGTTTGGTTAGACGAGTTTTAGTTTCATCCAAATTCAATTGAGTACCTTTCATAAGAGAAAAGGGAGCAACATTAGTGTTGAACATGTTGATCCTTCTTACGAGCCCCATTTTCTTTGTCTGTATGGAAACACTAAAAAAATTCTGAAATCGTATCATGTTTTTTAATAGCTTCAACATTTGTATCAACATTTTGAAACGATATTGGCTCGAGTTTGGTCTCAAGTCTATATTAACTGACTCTCAACCTCACTGGAACTTCACTATCGTTATTGGTGTCCATGTATTTATTAAGCACGGTAACCTATTTATTATCTAAAATTATTGTTTAATTAATTTAAGAATATATATAATTTATCATTTAATTTCACATCTATCGATCGACATGTTATTTTAAATATATATATATATAGTAGAAATATATTTTTTACCTTTTTTTCTTAACGAAAATATTTACTTCTAGCGAAATAAAAAGTAAAAAGATTCAATAATTATTCTAGAAAACGTTTATTTTAATGTTTTAGGCTAAGAAACTTGCTTAATCACCCAAATTGGTCGTGTATCAAAATAGTTACTTTTCTTTTTTTTTCAGCAAGACACTCATTTTTGTTTGTTTTTTTTGCATTCGTAGTCACTCATGGGTGATTAAAGATGCAATCCGAGAAAAACAAAAGTGATTACATATGCAAAAACAAACAAAAGTGCCCGTTTTGAGAAAAAACATCACTCATTGTTTTGATACACATGACCAATTCTGATAACTAAGTTCGCTTAATAAAACAATAATATAGGCATACCACTTTATCATATTTGTTTATTAACTTTGTCAAACTATATTTATAAACAATAAAATTTATTAAGATTTATATAAAAAAAATTAAATAAAAACTAAAAGTATTTAATACTAATAGTTTTGATTAACTAATATAAATTTATTTATAATTAGTTACATGTTTAAATTTATGATTTAATGCTCATTCTTCAATATAATAAATGTATAAATATTTTTTCATCCATTGAACAAACCGCTATCTAGAAGATTCAATGGGTACTTAATACCCAACATATCATTTTTTTTACAAATAAACACATGAAAAACTTATTTTGCAACAAAATATATTTTCACCAAAAATAGTTTTAAAAACAAATTAATCGATTATTTTATAACTATACGGTAAGAAATTATGTTTTCATTATAAAAAATTAACAAAAATAAAACAGTTTACGTATTCAAAAATAATAGTAAAAATGGAATTTTATATTGAAAAATTAATCAATTATACTTTTTGTCTCCATTTTTGTTTAGTTGTAAAAACTAAAATCTGAAACATTTACAACTTTGCTACCATCTCAGCGATTTTCAACTTTTGATAACTTTTATTAGGTGAGTTATGTTCAACTAAGTAATTTTCGCTAATATGTTTTATTTTTCTTTTATAAGTAAAGGACATTTTATTAAATTGAGGAATACAAATTAAATGATTTACAAAGATTGAAACTTATATTAAAATTACATATTCTTAAACTAGCTGCGCCAAAATTTCATGTGAAATGTTTTTCTCTCTCTCCATGGATCTATGAAGCTTACACCACCATTTTTCATTTGAGGCAGCTTCCTTGTTATAAGTTCATTTATCGCTGAATCTCTAAGTGAGTTCCTCATCACGATCTTTGAAAAGGAGAGCAAAGCATTGTACAATTTTCTGTAAAACATAGAAGTTATTTGTTATTTGATTCTAATGTAATCAATTTGTAAGCTTCCTAAGAACGTTATAGCCTCCAGTTGAGCTGGAGCTTTAAACGTTTTATAATCTAACTTCATTTTTCATCTTAGAGTCCATCGAACCAGTCAATCAGCTGCTCGATTTTGTTCTCTAAAGATGTGATGAAGAGTCATTTTACTAGTGATTAGAGCTCTTATATTTTGTAGAATCGATTCTAAATGTATTGGGAAGTTTCCTATATAAACTAGGATTTATGAATCAGTTTATATGTCTACTTCCCTGATTTCATAGATTTTGCATATTTGTAAATTGTCATTTAATGCACGAGCTTCAGCTTTGAGAGGAGTAAGCATTCCGTATTTGTTACCGTGATCGTAAATGATCTTTCAATTACTATCTCGAATGATTAGGGATGGAAATTTAAATCGAAAATGTGGATACCCGAACCGAACTAAACCGACGGGGTGGGTTACCCAAAAAAAAAGACGGGGCGGGTTATGGTTTTTATTTGTACTATCCATTCGGGTTCGGGTCGGGTTTTGGTTTGATTATTGAACCACGGATAACTACCCCGAACCTGCCCCGTAAAAATAACATTCATTTTTATAAAGATAAATATTATTTATATTATTATTTATTGATTTTAGCTCGTTATAAAAACTGTACATATTTAACCTTAATAATAATACTATCTATTGTAGTTCGTTATAAATATTTATTTATTACAGTCTGTATGTAATCCAGTCCAATAATATTCCTAACCCTAAAATAAAAAATTCTATCAATATCTAATATCTCTCACTTATCATTGTCGTTTCTCTCGTTTTGATTTTCTCGCATAGAACCATCACTTTTGTACCGACATCCGACGATTGTTGCTCGTTCCTTGGTTGTCTTCACTTCTTTTCTAATTTTCAGATTTCTTTCTCTATTTCGATATCTTTTTCTTTTTCTTTTTTTCTATAATTTCTTGAGAGTGTTGGGTTTTTTATTTTTGTTTCTAAAAATGCTTCATGTTATTCGATAAAAATAATACAAATGGTTTTGTTTATAACATTTTTCCTGTTTGTTTGAATTATATATACAGTATATATAAACTCTTTATGTTTTCCGACAAAATTAATAAAAATCATTTTGTATTCCAACTATTTTTTCAGTTTGTTTGAATTATATATGCAGAATATTATACACGGTATAAATAAATCGTTCTATTTTCTGACAAAAGTAATAAAAATCCTAAAATTACATATGCATAGATTTGATACGGAATACTAAAATTGAATTTTTTTTATCATATATAATGTTTAATTCTGAATATATATATATATATATATAAAAGATTTGTTACAGATTTATGTCTCATATATATAATATTTATTTTTGAATATATCTATATATTCGATATAGATTTTAACATTTATTTTTGAATATATTTTATAGATTTGATATAAATTTTTATCATATATATTGTTTATTATATATATATATATAAAAATTTTATTATGTATATTATTTATTTTTTAATATCATATATGATGAGTCCGAAATTATTCACCACTGCTCACTGAGAAATCCGGACAGGGGTAATTCGGATAATATGTGCCCACTGAACTATCCGGACAGGACAAAAGTACTAAAACACTAAACACCTTTTGACTAATGGGTCTTTAAACACGACCCGATTTTGTAACTCCCGAAAAGCCCATTGGTCCATAATTAAGGGTATAAATACACAACCACTTTCATTAATGAGGGTAATGAACATTTAATACAACTAGGTAGCTTAAATATCTCACTACAAAACACCCAAATATTTAATACAGTAAAAATTCCCAAAACAACTGACGAAATTACCCTCAGCCCAAAATAATCCACACCAAATTGGCGACCATAGTGGGAGAAGAAGGTGCCTGAATCTAGCATTCAAAACCAGCAAGAAAAATCAATTCGGATGAATCCAGACGAGCAAGCAGTGCCACCACCTTTAATAGAAGTGGTGGGTGAGAACGATGAGTACATAATCGAAGAACAAGACAAACTGAAAGTTGAGATAGAAGCCTTGAAAGCTGCTAAAAAGGCAGAGTTAGGTTTGAAATAAAAATCGAAAGTGTCAGCCATTCACCACACTGACAATCCAAGGGAGAATGACCCATCAGTAAAGACTCACTTGAGTACTAAGAAGACTTATGTAAGCTCCAAAAAGTCTAACCGGTCTTAACCGGTGGAGATCTCAGAGTCTGAGTCCTCTAGTAGCTCTTCGGATGAGGATGGACTTGAGGAGTCCCTGCCATCCAGCACTGATGAAGGCAGATCCAAGAATAAGCAAAAGTTAGTTAAAAAATATTCACGAAAAAGGAACAGGCATGGATGTTGTCCGAATGGCCTCAAGGAACACGCAAGGAACACGCATGTGGATCAGCTGCTAATGGATCTCTTTGCTTTCCATGATGAGCCAGGTATTTTTGCAACACCTAATGAAGACATTGTCTTTAGTCGTGGCCAAAATTAGATACAATCTCCATTATCCTCCAAAATAATGTCCTGAAACCTTCCTAAGAGGTTTAACAGTACTAAGATGGAAAAGTATGATGGGAGCAAGGATCCAGATAATCATCTGGAACAATTTAAAAAAATTACGATGAATTTTGACGGTGATGACAAGTTGCTATGCAGAGCCTTCTCTTAATCTTTTACGGGGAGTGCTCTGAAATAGTACAATAGCCTACCACAAGGGTGCATCAGAAACGTTGATACGGTTTGGGTGGCGTTCCGGAGGCAGTTTGTTGGAAGTAAGGAGGTGAAGGGCAATGAAGACACTATTATCCATTGTGCCCAAGAGCCAAATGAATCATTGAAAGACTATATAAGTCGGTTCGTGAACACAAAGAATGGGTTAGTTGATTGCTTTGAACAAGTAGCAATAGCTTCTCTGAGACAGGGTTTGAACCCTGGCAATCTAGCCGATTCGGTAACCCAGAAGAAGGCCATGATGTGGGGCGGTTTACTGAACCAGGTGGGAAAGCAGATGAAACGAAAAAGACTAGGGCGCACAGGCAAGTGAGATATGCCCCAGCTGCACCAAACAAGAATCAATTTGGATACAAGGCTAAGGAAGCTGGACAGGGTCCCAACAGGGCCAAGGCTCAATCTCACCTAGCTCCAGCTCAGAGCCAGCTGTACAAAAATAAACGAGGACCTTGGGTCCAAGCGGAGTGGTGTGCCGAGTTGAAAGAGAATGTGGCAACCATCTATGACAAAACAAAAGATGAGGTGCATTTTAGGAAGTCGACAGCGCTTAAACTCCTAGGGAAAGTCGTAATGCTTGTTTCTGTCAATATCAGCATGATATTGGCCATAACACAAAAGATTGCATCGGTTTGAAACAAGAGGTGCATAATCTGATTAAAATAGGAAATTAGGTGCCTATGCTAAGAGAAGAAGTGGAAATAGGCCTGATAATGCTCATCGGACACGTCCAACAAACAATACAGGGACATCGGCTCCGGACGGGGCCATGGTAATTATTGAAAGATTTTTTGAGTCACTTACCATATTCGGGGGAGACACAATGACTGCACCAACTCCTTTTTCAAGAAAGAGGCATGTTCACACTCTCGCTACTTATTTAGAGGGAGACATGTCCTCCTATCAATCTCAAATTCCTTTTCCCTTTATTATCTTTTATGAGGATGACTTGAGGGACATAGTTGGTCCTCATGAAGATGTTGTGGTGATAAGAGCATCGATTGGGGGCAATGACATTATGCGAATTTTGGTTGACACTGGAAGCTCAGCCAACATCCTCTTTTTAAGTTCCTATAAAGAGATCAAGAATCCGGCAGTGATTCAGCGTTCAAACAGGTCCATTGTGGGTTTCATTGGAAGCTCTGCGGACGTGGTCGGGGAGTTTGAGGAGGAGGTTTTGTTGGGCAAGGGCCCTTTCAAGAAAATGGTCAGGGTACATTTTGTTGTAGTAGATAGTCCCACATGTTACAATGCGATATTGGGAAGGTATTGGCTCTTCAGGATGCATGCTCTGGCATCAACATTTCACCAGTGTTTAAAATATGTTATTCAAGGACACGTGGGAGTTGTCCGGAGTAGCCAAAAGATAGCAAGGGAATGCTATGCAACTGTGCTTGCCCCTAAAACTCTGGGGGCAGTCCGGGTAAACAAAGATTAGAAGTTGGTGGGGCCCTCTAGGGTGAAGGTGAAATTGAAGACCCCAGAGAGACCCCTGGTGTTTTGATTCCAATTGAAGAGGTTGAAACCCACTCTCTGGCTGAAGGAAGAAATGTCAAAGTTGAATCTAAGATGACATCAAAATTAAAAAGCAAAGTGTTGTCCTTTTTGGCAAACCACCAACTTGTTTTTGCTTGGTGTAATGCTGATGTAACCGGAGTGCCTGCAAATGTTATATCACACCAATTATCCATCTGGAGAGATGTAGCACCTGTTGTACAAAAAAGAATAACATTCTCTAGAGAAAACGCTGATGTCATAGTTCAAGAAGTTGATCGGCTCACCAAAATGGGGCACATAAAGGAATCCCAATATCCTTTATGGACAGCCAATCCAGTATTAGTGAAAAAGAAAAATGGGAAATGGCGGATGTATATCGACTTTACTGACCTCAATAGGGCTTGCCCAAAATATCTGTATCCGGTCCCTCGGATAGATCAATTGGTAGACTTCACATCTGGAAATAAGTTGTTGTCCTTTATGGATGCCTTCTCTGGTTATAATCAGATATAAGTGGATCTGAAGGACCATGAACACACTACTTTTGTTACAGATAGGGGCCTCCATTTTTACAAGGTGATGTCTTTTGGGTTGAAGAATGCTGGGGCTACCTATCAGAGGTTGGTAAATAAAGTGTTCGCTGATCAAATTGGGAGAAATATGGAAGTATATATTGATGACATGATGGTAAAGAGTGTGGAAGAAGAATTACACTTGGCAGATCTTCAAGAAACTTTTGCTAACTTGGTAAAGGTCAATTTAAAGTTAAATCCAGAAAAAAATGTGTTTTTAGAGTACAGTTCGGGAAGTTTTTGGGGTATGTGATAAGTGAGAAAGGGATACAACCTGATCCAGACCAGCTTAATGCCTTATTGCAGATGGATCCTCCTCCGAATATTAAAGAAGTGCAAAGATTGACAGGAAGGTTGGCTGCTCTAAATCGTTTTATCTCAAGGTCTTTGAATAGGTGTGCCCCATTTTTCCAGACTTTAAAGGGTGCTAAAAAATTTAACTGCTCTCCACAGTGCGGCCAAGTGTTCAATGAAATAAAAAAGCATATATCTTCTCCCAAGACTCTCTACAAACCTATTGATGGAGAGACATTGTACATATATTTAGGAGTGTCCGAATGTGCTATAAGTGCGATATTAGTAAGGGAGGTGACAATTATCCTCGTCCGGTGTACTACATCAGCAAGAGCCTGATGGATGCTGAAAAAAGGTACTTAAAACTTGAAAAACTAGCAGTAGCTTTGGTGATTACTGCCAGGAAAATGAGGCCCTATTTTCAGTCTCATTCTATTATCGTCTGAACGTCTTTTCCTTTGAAAATTATTCTTCAGAAGACATACATATCAAGCAGGATGACCAAGTGGTCAGTATAATTGGGTGATTATGATATAGCTGGTTTGAAATTAGCCCGAGTATGAAGCTGCTATAACTGGTTTGAAATTAGCCTCTCTGTGTGGGGCTAAAAGAGTCAGGTTAATAAGTGATTCTCAACTTCTTTTCCATCATGCCCAAGGTCAATCTAAAACAAATAAGGAGCAGTTGATTAATTACTTGTTCATCCTTAAAGAAGTGGCAGCCAACTTCAAAAATGTTAGTTATGAGCACATACCCAAATCGGAGAACACACTAGCAGACTCCTTGGCAAACATAACATGCTCTGAGTCCTACCCATGGATTTATGTGCAAGAATGCCCATCCATTCAACTCAATCAGGTCAAGGAAGAGGAGGAAAGTTTAAGTATACAAGTGGTTCAACCTAAAGACTGGAGGTATCCTCTTCTTCAATACATTTTGGATGGCATTTTGCCCCCGGAAAAAGCAGTAGCAAGGAAAATTAAGCATAAGGCTCGTGGCTTTTTAATCATAAGAGACATCCTTTACAAGAAGTCATTTAGTAGACCTCTCTTGCGTTGTTAGGGGATTGAAGAGTCCTAAATAGTGTTATATGAACTACATGATGGTGAATGATCAGCACACTGTGGCTATAGAGCTTTAACCCGAAGGGTTTTGTTGGCCGGATACTACTGGCCATCCATAATGGCAGATGCCAAGGAATTAGTAAAGAAATGTGACCCATGCCAAAGGTATGGTAATAAAATCATACCCCAACTATCCCACTAGAGTCAATTTCTAAGCCAGTGCCCTTTGCTCGTTAGGGACTGGACTTAGTAGGGCCTCTACCGATTGCATCCGGAGGGTGCAGAACTATTATTGTGGTCATTGATTATTTCTCCAAGTGGATAGAAGCAGCCCTTTGGCAGGAACTACAAAAGATAACCACAAATAATGGGCCACAATTTGATAACAAGGATATGGAGAGTTTATGTGCCTCTAGGGGCATTCAGCATTGTTTATCTTCTCATTTCCATCCACAAGGGAATGGACAAGTTGAAGTGGCAAACAGAACCATTATGTCTGGTCTCAAAAATAATTTAGAAGGGGCTACTGGAAAGTGGCCAAACTATTTATAAGAAGTACTATAGGCGTACCGGACTACTCCTGGAGCTGCTACACAAGAATCTCATTTTGCCTTGGTATATGGGATGGATGCAATTGCTCCTGTAGAAGCAACTCTTCCATCATACTGAGTACACAATTTTTCCGAACAGGCTAATGAAGTGGTAGTCAGAAGTCAATTAGACTTAATAGAAGAAAAAAGGGTTAAGGCTCATCTTAGAGCCACCCATTATCAAGGCTTGATGAGAAGCAGGTTTGCTTCCAAAATCAAAAGAAGGGATTTGCGACTGGGGGACAAATTATTGAGAAAAGTCTTCTTACATACTAAGGAGAAGCAGTTCGGCAAGCTAGCTCCAAACTGGGAGGGCCCTATGAGGTCTCCAAAAATTAAGCCTGAGACATACAGGCTTCAAGACAAAGATAGAAGAATCTTAAACCACCCCTGGAATATTGAACACCTCCAGTTGTATATGGAATAAAAGTCGTGTAAATATTTACTTGTTTAAAGTCCATGTAAATATTATGGGGCATACTATTTCCTACCCTGGTGGCGCGGGAAGTTTTAATGAGGTCTCCGGGTTTTTCAATAAAATTTGATGCCTTCTTAAAACGTTTGGAGTGTTTTTATTTACAGAGTTTCTTTAAAGTCTTCTAAGGATCTTTCGCAGATCGGATTGATCTGGTGGAATGATAACCATTTAACATTTGTCATCAGAGATTTTAAACACTTTCATCTTAATGACTTGTAAAACAAATAAGGGCTCTTTAAACATCAGCTACTGAAATTTAACAAATATGAAACAAAGCAAAACTTTAAGCAAAGTATACCTATCCAGCTAAAATCGGATGATAATATTAAAACATAAAATGTGTCTTGGCCATCCAAGGACTTTGAGTTTAAAGAATACCTTACCCGGACTCAAACCGGACACAGTTATAAAAATTCCTTAGCCTTCCAAGGACTTTAGTATTTCATGAGGATAAGAAAAACAAAAAAATAGTTAAAGTATTAGAGCTAAATCCCTTTCGATGTTCCTACATCGTCTTTCTTCTTGGGATCTTTGGATTCGTCGCTGGAACTCTCCCCGATTCCTTCCTCCTCATCAGTAGTGAAGTCTATTCTACTACTATAGCCATGTCGATCACCTTCCGCCATAGTATGAAACGGAGGTCCTCAAACTCCACATATCTCCATAAATCTCCAAGGGTTCGCTTCGGGAATTTCTTGTGGACAAGAAGTATCATGTCAGATTTAACCTCTGCATCTCTTACCTCCAGGGAGTCTATCACCTTATTGGTATACGCATCGATCTTGGCATGGATGGTTGTTTCCTGATCTTTCACCAAATCTACTTTCTCCTTGGTGACCCTGTACATAGCTTCTTCGGGAGAAGTCTTGGCAGTGGACAAGGTTTGGATGGTATCATCCTTCATCTTCATGTCTCCCTTCAAGTTCGAAATATCCTTTTCCAATCCGGAGCATTTGGTTTGGAGCTCTGTGTTAGCTATCTCTGAAGTGACCACCTTGACTGCCAGATCTTCTTTCTCCATCCTCAATTCCTCAAGCTCATTCTTTAAGGCCTCAACACTTTGGTTGGCGTTAAGGAGGTCAGTTGATCATGTTTCATTGTCTTCTTTGAGGGTGTCGATGAGGACAGATTGATTCTTTACTTGCTTTTCCAAGCTGAGTACTGGCTGAATCTGGGCCAGGAGAGAGTGGGTCACCACTTCATTTTCCCTGGAGACGGTAAAGGATTTACTATTGAAAGTTATCATGTTGGAGGAACTTGGGGGAAGGTAGGGGCCAACAAAGTCTTCTTTATAAAACTCTCCAAAATAGAGACCAATAGTCTGAATACCACTAATGTCAACCCCATAAATATTGATATCCCCTCTGGTACCCTTTCCGGTATGTAGATCATTAGGGATTTTTTCTTCTAAAGTGAGGCCAGTTGGATCGACCGGAGGTAAAGACTCTGAAGGACGGAGGACTATTTCATCTCCTAAGGAGACCTTCTTCTTCTTAGCAGCCTTCTCATCGCTGCTAACTCCCCTTTTCGGTCCTTTTTAGGAGGCCTTGGTTGGATTTAAGGTTCGCCCTCCTCCTTAATGGACTCATACTCAGCTAATTTAAGTAAAGCAACATCAATCCATCTCTGGACCTGTTCTCCTTGACTCTCCGGAGCAACCTCTTCTGCAACACCACGAACGGTCTCTACTGGAGCCTTTTTTTCTTGCATTTCTTCCCTTTCATTTTGCTTGGGGCTTTGGCTCTAGAGAGCAAGGCCAATTTACCTTTTTTCGCTTCCGTTCTTGTAAGAATAACAATTGAGGGAGGTGGTGTAGTCAACTCCTCCAAAGTGAGGTCTCTCTGGCCCGTTGTGTTCCATAGGTAGGACCTCACCAAGTTGTCTGAGGTAAAGCAGTTGTGGAAAGTATTCCTCCAACGCTCAGCAACCCAAGCATTTAATTTGGCACACGTGGTCTGCCCCTCCTCCAAATAATCGGAGAACTCTTTCGGCAATACTGACATAAAAAAAATGCAATTCACTGATAAGTTTTTGTTGCGAAATGAGAAAACAAACAAAGTAAAATACTTACCTGAGATTTTCCACCTGCTGGTGAGCATACTAGGATTGACACCAACTTTAATTTTCCTCCCATTCTCCCACGCCCCGCTAATGAACAAGAACTGGGTCTTCTAGTTTTTCTCTTACTCAAGCAGGTCATCCACCACTTTAAAGTCATCTCCCATATTGAAGTGTTAGAATGGGATATGGTGGTTCTTACAAAGGCTGGCCACTGCAGCAAACTGCTCCATTGGAAGAGGAATACCGGGCAGCCTTGACACCATGATGCATGCGATGAGAGTATACCAATCAGTGGGACTCAATTGGATTAGACAGATTTTTATCAGGTGGAAATACCTGACAATTTCTGGATCCAAAGGGAATTTGAGCCCCGAGTTTAACAGCTCAGCATAGATGATGATTTCGCTAAGCTTGCAGTCCATCGGAGTCTCCGGTGTGACTGGTATCCTCACCTTAACAGATTCAGGGATCCCCCATTTGGTCAGGGTCCGGCCTAACTCAGCAGTGTGAGTATAGACATAATTAATATTCTACATGTCCAGCAGATATTTCACATTGACCTTGTGGAAACAAGGTCCCACCTTGCCTTCCAGACTCTCCGGCAGATCCGGATGGGTCATGCAGACTTTCTCCTTGCCTTTTCCCTTTTTATCGGAGGCAGCATCTCCAGTTTTCCTGGAAGCTTCAGTCTCAAATGGAGTCTCTTCAACACTATCCTTCATCACCTCTTCCATCACTGTGGAAGGTTTAGCAGCCGTTGTTGATGGGAGAGTGCTATTTGGTGGCTCAGCAGGTTGTCCGGACGGTTGAGCATCAGCCTCTCTTAAGCGTCTGGTGTCCGACTGGGGCTCAGCTCCGCAGGACTTAGTATGAGAGCTGGTTCTGGTGGCCTCAGGTCCGGAGCGTTTTTCTCTTGGGGCTCTAATAGATGCCTCCGATCCGGAGGCTGTATATTTGGCCCCATACTTGGAGGGCCCTGTTTTGGAAGACTTGGTTTGAGAGCCAGTTACTTGACCCTTTACTAAGGGCGTTGTCCGGTGAGGGTTAGTTTTTTCTGGAGATTTCTCGATGTCTGACCCCATAGCAATGAACGGAGAGGGCTTTCTAACACTCGAGACTACTTTCTCTTACACGGTAAAAGGCTGAGACTCCTGAACCGAGGAGCCTGAAGGGATTAGCGAGAGTTTGGGTTGGAATAAATGCTTAGGTTTTGTACTTTTGGCAGATGATGATCCTCGATCAGCTTCTGAAGATGGTGTGTCAGGTTTACTGATTGGAGAGACTGGAAGACCAGCAGCGATACGTCTCTCACGTTCAACGTTTTGTGCTTTTTCTAGTTCCGAAAGATTTAGCCAACCACCTTTCACGAGAGTGTTTCTCGTTGTGAACATAAAATACCCAAGAAAGGTTTTGAGAGGAGAGGTAAAAAGCTCTGAGAAGAAGAAATTGCAAAAGGGATGAAGATGGTGAAACAATAAAGGAAAATGATTTATACTAGTGAGGCAAAAGTTACTGATACCTAGGAGAAAACAAAGAGACTAAGGTAATGATTGAAGGCGGCATTGACGTAAGAAACATTAAATGCATGAGTTGCTTTTTGGGCTTAGTGGAGCGCCGTTCTAGGAAGAAAACGGCTGGTAGAACAAATCAAAACGTGACACGTGTCCCACAATCCAGAGCAAAACCCTTGAAATTTTGAGAAAGATTCAGTCTGGATAAACCCTGAACTTAATACATGAGCGATCCGGAGAATGTTGTTATTAGCTAACTGAGCTTTTTAGTCCTGCCAAAGATCTTTGACAAAACCTAAAAAATGGGCTACTAAATGAGTCCGGAATTATTCACCACTGCTCACTGAGAAATCCGAACATGGGTAATTCGGATAATATGTGCCCACTGAACTATCCGGACAGGACAAAAGTACTAAAGCACTAAACACCTTTTGACTAAGCTATGTTCTAATCTACTTAAAAACTAATGAGTCTTTAAACACGACCCGGTTTTGCAACTTGACACCAAAAAGCTCATTGGTCCATAATTAAGGGTATAAATACCCAACCACTTTCATTAATGAGGGTAATGAACATTTAATACAACCAGCCAGCTTAAATCTCTCACTACAAAACACCCAAACATTTAATACCCTTGAAATTCTCCAAAACACCTGACGAAATTACCCTCATCCCAAAATAATCCACACCAATATATATTGTTTATTTTGAATATATATATATATATATATATATATATATATATATATATATATATATATATATATATATCAATTTTTATCATATATATTTTTAATTTCTATATATATAATATATTTTTTATATAACATTTATTTTTTAGTAAATATACACATTTGTTATTGATTTGTTATATAAATTGTATGTTTCTTTAATTTCTTTTCATTATATAAATTATATAATAAATTGGTAAGTATTAAGAAAATAACAAATAAAAACATTAGTTTAAACCTGCTTATAAATATATAATTCTTTTTTACTTTTATTAGTTTATTTATTTGTTATCATTATAATTAATATATAATTTGTTATTTATTTTTTTATTGAAGGTTGAAATGTCTTCGGTGAATGAAGTTGATTCTCACACACTCATCAACAACAATATCGTTGCGAAGCCTGAGGGTGCTACCGAATCTCCTTTACTAAATGTCAATTCTCCGACACCATCCATACCCGCTACTATAGGAACAAGTAGTAGTATTCCGGTTGATATTGAAAAAGAAAATGATGACACTTCCAAAAAAGGTCGTAAGAGTGAAGCTTGGTTACACTTTAAGCGAGAGTCACACAATGGAATTTGGAAGACTATTTGTATGTATTGTGATGCCGTTCTTGGTGGTGAAACAAGAAATGGAACATCCTATTTGAAGAACCATTACAAAAAATGCAAAAGACGACCAAGAGAGACATTGAAGCAAAATGATATACTTAATAGTTTTGTGAGAGCGGGTGGAAAAAGAAAACTACGAAGTTATACTTCTATGCAAGAATGAGGGAGGGAATTAATAGCAGAGATGATCATACTACATGAGTATCCTCTATCGATTGTTGAACATAGAGGGTTTAGAAGATACTCAACAGGACTTCAACCGGCTTTCAAAATGTTATCCTGAAATATTATTAAAAACGAAATTATCAAAATATATGATAATGAGAGGATCAAGACGATGAAGCTTATAGAAGAACATTCTAGCAGGATTGCAATCACCACTGATATGTGGACTTCAAGCAACAAAAAAAGGGTTATGGCGATAGCGGCACATTTAATTGATGATTCATGGACCTTACAGATTTGTATATTAAGGTATGACTAAATTTCACAATTAAACTTTTTAATATCATTGGAGGTTATATGTTTAATATTTTCTCAACATCTGATTTAGATATGTTACCTTATTTTAATTTAGGTTTGTTTATGTTGCATGCCCGCACACAAGATTTGTTCTATGTGACATACTATATGACGCTTTGATTGATTGAAATATAGACCGAAATATTTCTGCTATTACCGTAGATAATTGCTCAACCAATGTTGCCATGATAGTTTTGTTGCTAAAGAAGTTAGATTCTTATTCACTTTTGTTAGGTGGAAGCGTATTGCACATGCGATGTTGTGCGCATATTTTGAATTTGATTGTGACAGATGATTTATATGTAATAAGAAGCGCAATAGAGAGGTCGGTTACACCTAAGAGGGAAGAATTAGGTGGAATTCAATAGATTTGATGTTTGAAACTGCTTTGCTCTATAAAAATGTGTTTGCTCATGCAAAACAAAGAGGTGAACCAAATTATAATACTTTACCAAGTTCTAGTGATTGGGAGTTTTCACATGAAGTGTGTTCAAAGTTTAAATTATTTTATGATGTGACAAAAATATTTTCTGGTTCTAAATTTCCAAGAACGGACTTATTTTTTGGTAAAGTGTGGGGAATGGAGAATGCATTATATGATTGGTCTAAATCTCCCAATATATAGTTAGAGAATTGACATAAAAATGATGGGAAAGGTTGAAAAATATCGGGATACTATTTATATAATTTTAGGGGTTGCGGCAATGCTAGATCCACGATATAAGCTAACTTTGTTAGAATTTTCATTTTCCACAATTTATGGATCTGATGTTTAAATGAAATAGACAAAATCAAGAAATGTTGTTATGACTTGCTTGGCAAATACCAACATAGGAATAGAGATAATTCTTATGATTTCGGTTATGATTCGAGTATCGGGGAGTTTGGTGGTTTGGTTTTTGATCTGCTATCAGATTATGATGCTTTTCTGTGTCAAAACAAGAAAAGTAAATTGACACTAAGTAAATCTGAGTTAGATCTTTATTCGGAGAAAGATATTTTACCAAACAAAGTTGATTTCGATATCTTTGATTGGTGGAAGTCATATGGATTAAATTATCCAACTTTACAAGAAATTACAAAAGATATTTTAGCGATTCCCGTATCTACGGTAGCATCAGAGTCGAATTTTAGTACTAGTGGTCGTTTGGTGAGTCCGCATCGCAATAGACTTCATGAAAATACATTGGAAGTGTTGATGTGTGCACAAAGTTGGTTATGGGCAACAAAAATGAAAGCAAACGGTAATATATTTTCCTTCTTTAAGTATATTGATATAATCTAATTGAATATTTTCTATCAATGATGCTTTATTTTATTATTTATTGATTATGCATTGAGACGGTATTCAACTATTTTTGATGATGTCGATGATGACAGTTTCGACTGTTCGGTTGTCACGGTAAGTAATGTACTTATTATATAAACTTGTGGGATTTATGATGCCTTATTTAATCTTATGTTTAATAAAATTTATTGTTAAACGGGAATAATTAAAGTTTTTGCAATGGATGGTCGATTATTGGAGCTTTAAAGGTGAAAGCTAACGATGACATTTATTTTTTACTTTTAAATATTTTACAAATGTTTGATTTTAGTTTTATATGTTTGTTTTATATTTTATGTTATTTTGTGATACTGAGAGGATCTAGACGATAAAGTTCATAATTTATGGTAGTTTTTTGTTCAATTTATTGTTATATTTTTATTTTTATTTTTTAATTTGGTTTATGTTTGGTTCGGGTTTGGATCGGGTTCGGTTCGGGTATTTATAGCGGGTTTCTTCCGCGAGTAGTTCGCGGGTACCCGTGTGGGTAACCCAAACCCACAGATTCAGATTTAGTATTCCTAAAAAAATATTCGTTGGATTTCGGGGCGGGTTCGGGTATCGGTTTTTTACTAGGAGCCGGGTTGTGGATATATAGGTACCTGCCCCCATCTGCCCTGTTTCTATCCCTACGAATGATTACGGCTCCACTTGATTCTCCAGAAATAAGACAACATGCATCAGAGTTCAGTTTGAATCTTCCTGGCAGTGGCGGATTCCATGTGAGGTAGGAAATTTACTTTTTTCTTTCCAAATGGTTTGTGCATCCTAGAGTTGTTGACATTGCTTCGTTTTATTTCTAGTGTTTGTTGTTCATGAGATTTACATAGTCTATGCTGAAGCATGTTTGAGATATTTGTCTTGTTTCTTAGTTTCCATATAGCCCAAGTTATTATTGTGGGAAGAATGATTTTGATGTGAGTCTTGCTTGGTGAAGACCGAACCATACTCTTAACATATGCTTTATAGTCATAAAGTTCTAAATTTCAACCTTTATGATACCTGCATAGTATGACCAAATTTTCCAAGAAAAAGTACAAGATACAAATAGATGATATTTTGATTATATATTCTGATAGAACAGGCATTTTGATGTCATTGTTATATGCCTAGTCTGCATAATTGTATCCATAGGAAGTTTGTTTTGAATAATCCTCCAAGCAAAAAAAGAGCATTTTCTTGGGGATGTCTGATTTCATAGATTCTCAAAGAGAGAAGATTTATATAAAATAGGTCCAATTATGTGAATTGTATCCTTAATGTTAAAAGTTCCACTTTTGGAAGGTATCTAGTGGATAGTATCATTTTTGTCTTGATATTGATCCTTGTTTTTAATACGAGGTTTATATTGTAGTATGTTAATAGAGGCTTAAAGTTGGTCACATTCAATTCATTGTTTTCCCATAATGAATTGACCTTGATTCCTTTAAACCAACTATTATCATATTGTGAATTTAGACTAATAAGAGGAGGTCTACCATACACTTTATCCAGCCACAAATCAACGTTACCTTTTCCCAGTTTCCACCTGATTTTCTCCTCTGGAGACTCTTTTATATTTGATGGTCTTCTCCTGTTTTTGAGCTCTTTTTTGAATATTTGACTTGGAGAAGATGGCTTCCTTTACAGTAGATAATTTTTAAAAGCTTAGCCTATAGAGAATTATTTTCTCTAAATCGTATCCATACTTTACATGAGAATACTTTCTGAATATCTTGTAAACTGCTTACATTCAGACCTCCTTCACTATGAGGTTTACATATTGCAGGCCAAGAAGACCAATGGAGTTTGCTCTCCTGATTACCTGAGCTCCAAAGGAATGTGTTCATCATTCTCTATATCTTTGTGATAATAAAAGAAGGCAACCAACAACTCTGTAACCAGTACAAAAGAATAGGCATTAGTACTGAATTTATTAATGTAAGTTTACCAGTATATGATAGTTTTTTGTCATTCCAATTTGCTATCTTTTCTTTTATCTTGTCCAATAAAGGGAGATAGTTTGCTGCTTTGTTGTGAGGGCTCAATATGATTCACAAGTAAGTAGTTGGTAGGTAACTTGTACAGAAGTTAGTCTGAATTTCCAATGATCTTCTTTAGTTTTTGGGCAGATTAGTTGCAGTTATTATGATTGTTTTTTCTTTGTTGAGTGGATGCCCTGAGATGTCTTGGTATATCTGCAAAAAATTACCAATCTTCTTTATAGAAGTAATTAGTCCATTAGATAATACTAGCAGATCATCAGCAAAAGAGAGACTAGGGATAATTATTTTACTTTTATTAGAGTATCTTAAATTTTTGTCAGATGTAAACATAGTATTTAAACCTCTTAATAGAAGCTCTTCTACTAAAATAAAGAGACTAGGGGATAAGAGATCCCCGTATCTAACATCTTTCTTAAGTTTAAAGTAACCAGTAGTTTCTCCATTTATTAGAATAGATGTATGAACCGTTTTGATTAGGTTACCAACAAGAGATATTACTCTGTTAATAAAGCCAAAGCACTTTAGAACTTTAAAGTCAAAGGCATTTGACATGTCCACCTTTATGACTATGTTTCATGTTTGGGTTTTCCTTCCAATGTCATAAATAAGTTCTTTTGCGATTAAAATGGTCTCATGAATTGATCTACCTTTTACGTAGGCACCATGTACTTCAGAGATTGGTATAGGAAAAATAGTAGATAGTCGGTTATTTAATAATACAGACATAATTATGTTCAACATAGAACAAAGGCTTATAGGTCTGTATTGATTCCAATAAGAAACTTTCTCTGTTATAGAGATTAGGAATATTTCAGTAGCTAGAATGCCCTTTGGGATGTCTTGGCCCTGTATAAATGATGTCATAGCATTGCAGAGATCTTGTTTTATAATTCTCCAACATGATGTGAAGAAGCATATGTTATATCTATCAACTTGTGTTGTTCCTTCAGAATTTATACCTTGAATTGTTTTTCATATTTCCTGTTCTATAAGCAAAACTAGAAGAAGATTATTATCTCATTCAGTTGTCAATTTAGGAATCACATTGAATATGTGATTGTTTAAATATTCGGTTTATTGATCAGTATTAGAGTAAGAAGGAGAAGAGATGATATCTTTGTAATAGGTCTCAGCTGATGATTTGATAGTTTCATCATCTGAATATCATGTATTGTTCAGCTTTATCCCTACTATTCTTCTTTTTCTTTTTATTTTTTCATATAGTTGTGGTACGTCCTAGTATTTCTGTCTCCGTCACGTATCCATTGGGCATATAATTTTTTTTCCAAAATTCTTCTCCATAGAGAGTGCAAGTAGATGGTCAACAGTGGCTTTAGATAGTAAGATTGTATCTTCCATGTTGTTTGAGTTGTATATCTGGCTTCACACTGTTTTACATTGTCTTCAGTCTGAATTACTTTGTCAAATAAATTTCTAAAGTAATTCTTGTTCCAGTATTTCAAAGTATTCTTCAGCCTCTTTAATTTATTCCAAAATATAAACATTGGATAACCCTTCATTACTTCATTTCAGCTTGATTTTAAAATGCTAAAGAAGTCCTTATCCATTGTTCATAAATTCGAGAATTTGAAGCTTCCTATATGTTTAGTTCTTTATTCGATGATTGATATGCATAGTGGTGTGTGATCAGAGCATGTACGTGCCATATGGTCCACTTTAGTTTCTGAAAAATAATCTGTCCACTCTTGATTGATTAGCATCCGATCTAAGCGTTTCCATTTTGTCTTGTTTGTCTACGTAAACTTGGTACCTGAAAATTCTGCATCCTCTAAAAAGCACTCTTTAATTACATCATTAAATTCAGAGGAACTTTGATAACAATACTTAGTAAATCCAATTTGTTTAGAAGGAAAGATTGTAGCATTGAAATCACCCAAAAGTAACCATTTGTTTGTTGTTTGAGAAATGTTACGTATTGTATTCCAGAGCTCCATTCTTTATTTTCTTTGATATTTTGCATATACATATGTCACATGGAGATCTGAGTCAGTGGGTGTTTGATGTTGATGTGGATGCATTGAACACAATCTAGCAAAATGTTGATCTCTAGATCTTCCTTCCAAAGTGTTCAAATCTTGTTGGAGACATTCGCAGTGTACTTTGAGAGCTTAAGCTTTTCTAACAGAGTTTTAATCTGACCACTTTCAATCTTGGTTCTTGTATGCATAATATTTTTATTTTTTATTTTCTGACTATTGACTTCTCGATGAATTTTTGTTTCCAGCTCCTTTTATATCCCAGCATAGTACTTTAATCATTTGAATTGTAGAGATTTTATCACTAAAAGTTTGTTTCTCTTGTTAGCTCTGGCAAGTTTTAGTTTTATGTCAAGTAATTTTTGAAATCTTGGGTCAGATTCTCTATGGAGTAAGAGGTAGACTGCCAGTGTTCTCTTTGTTGGGTGTCAGGTATCCTACTAGTGTTGAGTTAGATTCATCAGTTTGTTGAAGGTTGTGATCAACATCCAAGGATTTTATTGCTTCAATGATTTCCTTATTCTCACTGTCTTCCATTTCAATATTTGTTTCTTCATAATTTTCGAGAGTTTATTCTTCATTATGCTTCATATGTCGTCCTTGTAAAATTTTCTTCTTTCTGGTTTCATCTTTACTGAGATACTTTGTTCTTTTATTAATCTGTTCTTCAAAATGCCCTGATTGTTTCCTTGTTTCTATGTGGTTTTCTATAATTGACTTGATCTTCTTTGGTTTTGCAGAATTATCTTCTTCTTGGGATGGTTTTGGTGTTTCGATTGGTGAAGAAGAGATGTTGTTGACTTGTTGATTGATATATACAAGTGCAGTATGATTATTGAGTTTTTTTCCAGATGTTCTGTCATGACCTACATGGAAGCATTCTTCACAGTATTTGGGCATGTTCTTATAGCTAATATGGATCCATGGTCCCTTGTTTATGCCAAATCCTAACCAAACATTATGCTGCAGTTTCTTGGAGATGTCAATTTCGACCCAAGTGTAACAAGCATTGTATAATGCTTTGTTTTTGGTGGAATCCAGGATTTAATTGGTGAACCAACTGCGGAAGCAATTGCATGAGTAATATTATTTTTGTACATATGTTTAGGTAGCCTTTCAATTCTTATCCATATCGGTACTATATGGCATTCTTTTTCAGATTAAAATATGGTTGTCATTTGAGTATTCTCACCGCACTTTGACCCACTGTCCATATTCCTCGAAACCATATCTTGTTGATGTCTTCTCTGAGTGAGAATTCTAAGAATAAGTTCCTAGAGTCCCAGTTTGAGTAAGAGAAGTTTCCCTCAAATCTTCTTTCTTGAAAGAATTTGTCAAGAATTTGTCTTTTACGAAGGCCTTAAGAAAATTTCCCTATCAAAATATATGATGAATATGTTAGTAAAATATCATTAACATTTTCTTCAAATTGCAAATCTGTATGATTTTCTTTATGGTTTATGTAAGTTGGCTTGTGTTTTGTTGATTTTCCAGGTTTAGAAATTACTTCAGAATATGTTTTCTAGCTCAGACTTGATGGAACTTATGGGTGACGAGCTTGCGAGTTCGTTTGCGATTAGAGATGAGAAAACGCTTCGATGTTCTCCATAGTTGCTTCAATATTTGTATGCTTCAGATTGAATAATAATCAATGACAAGAAGTCATTGATTCAAAAAAAATTCAAATGAAGAGGTGTCTTGTCGACCAAGAATGTGCTTTTTTAATGAGCAACTTTCAATAAACTCGGACCAACTTGGTAGTTCAAGCAATAACAATGAATTAAACAAAATTAAAACGGTGGCTTCAATTGCCACTAAAACTATTTTTTGAATTTCCTCGCTAATATCCTATTGATTTTTAGCTTTTAATATGTTTTATGAGGTGAATTATGTTCTATAGTGTTTGGGAATTGCTAAAAAAAAACCGAAACTACTCCGCGAAGTTGTCTTTTTCTGTTTTTCAATATTTACAAAATCGCCACAAGCAAAAAATCCAAAAAATCCTTAAAGGTTCATTTAATTACGTTTTATGCCATTATTTACTTCATTAAGTTGCAAAACAGAAAATCTACCATAACCTAACATTTTACTTCCTAAAACTCACTAAAATCATAAAAACTCAAAACTTAAACTAACCAAAACTCTTCTTTTTTTCAACTTTGTAAAATTAAAAAGACTTGCCGAAATGGTAACAAAACTTGTTTCTCTACAAACCAACACGAATATGGACCATTCTATCTTTCTGTTTTTTTGAAAAAATGATTTTAAAAAGAAAATAAAAAAATGCTTGTTTCCGCCAGACGACGACGTCCAAGTGGTGTTCGTCGTCATCATCATGTCGAAGAAAATGATACTTTCCACCGGGAAAATAGCGGACACGATGGTGTTGACGCCATTGCATGACGGAAATAGGGGGTCTATCCGTCATTGCCTGGCGTACGGACCCCTGTGTCTGCCGTACAATGGCGGACAGACCCCCTGTTTCCGCCATGCAAAGGTGTCAGGACTATCGTGTCTACCATTGCATTGACAGACAGACCTATATCGTTTTTTTCTAATTTTTTAACAGTTATCTTTTAATTTTGTCTCTTTTTTAATTTTGTCTCTTTTTTAATTTTTTAGTAGAAAAACACTTACTAAAAACTTATACTAACTAAAAACAATATCAATTTACACTAAAACAAAATATCCTGGTTTGAGAAACCTTTCTAATAACTAAGATGTAAATTATTATTCTTTGTAAATAACTCATTTAAGTGTTAGGATACATGATTAAGTGCTTAAGTGGTTTTCAAGGTAAATACTAACATTTTAATTGATAATGATAGTGTTTAATATTTTAGTTTTAGTTCTTTATGTTTACAGATAGAATGTAGAGAAATTGTATTTTTTTAGAAATTATCATAACTTCATGGAGTCATTTTTTCTATTTATACGATTTCGTGAAAGACAAAATCGTCAAAAAAAATAACTTTAAAAAATAATTTATAAAATTAGAATAAAAATAACTTTTTTTTAACAATTCTTATAGTATTTTCTTATAATTATTCACATGACATGCCATGTATTTAATTTTACTTTTCTCAACTAATATAATCACTTTCTTCTAAAGATATAGATACGTTTATATGTTTACTTTAACCAATGATGGAATAAAATATTAAAATAAATAAATCGTTCTACACATATATACGTTATGTGGTATCATTATCAAACCAATCTAAGTATTTATTGTTTCTACTATTTTTTTTTGGAGCGAACCCGCAGCCGCTACTCATAGTGCATTGAGTGCGCACAAGGTAAACCCTCCGTCTGACGCGATAGCCTGCAAACCAATGCCAGAAGGTAAACCACACAAGGTGACAGGCTCAACCGAGAAAGCGTATGTAGAGGGACTCGAACTCATGACCTTTTGGTTATAAGAATATCATACTCAACCAACTCGGCTACCCCTTGTGAGCTTGTTTTCTACTATATGCTTAGTAATAATATTGAAAATCTGATATATTGGCATGACAAATATAACAATAACATTATTAGATTTGAATTAGTGAGCATGATTGGTTTGAAGAGAAACAGTAGATACCCACAAGAAAGAAAGACTTTATAAATAGAATTGAATTCAATTTAGTTAGTGTCGGCTATTCTTTACTAAATAAATATAGAAAATAAAGCCATTGTTACGGTAGAAGTCACAATTAGCATACCCAAAGACGTAACCACATTGATAATCCTGTGTTTGCGTTTGAAGGAATCCAACAAGAATCTACTAGGGTCAAAAGTATCAAATTCAAATTAATATAATAATAATTCTTCGTAGTAATCATTTCTTTCCCATGTCATGCAAACAAGTTTCACCAGGATTGACCGAGAAATATTTGCATGTAAATTAAAATTATACTTGAATATAATAAAGGTTGATGTGGAAATCTTTTTCTTTCTGTTTGTAATATTATTATTTTTTGTTCTTTTTTGTTTTGGTAAGAAAAAACATGATTTTCATTTAGAAATCAATTTTAGAAATAAACCTCATATATAAATGAAAACACAACATGAATATGACTTCTGAAAAAATAAACAAAAGCAATAAAATAATACGAAATAATGCTCGCCTTTGATATTTCTAAATCTGACCAAAACAGATTTAGAAATATTTATAAAATTAAAATTTTATGGTGCGAGATATTGTTATTTTTCTAATTAGTGTTAATTTTAAGAGGATAACAAATACATGAAGGGGTAGAATTTGATGGTATATATATTTGAATCACTATAATAATTAGATGGATTTAATAATTATTTAATGTATTTAGTAAAGTATTTTAAAAAATTGTAACCAACAAATACAATTTTAAAAAATTGTTACCCATAAATACAAGAACCATGTTTATATAAAATTTTAGTCATAAATTTTAATCAATTATAATTTATTTTTAATTATAAATATAATATTTTTTAAAGCAGCGAATCAAAATGATAATGTAAGAATTAATATTGATTATTTAGTTTTAGAGCACCAATATTAAAACTTTCTAAAGAAAATAAGATGACTCTAATCTGGGTTGGAGCATCAACTAGAGACAAAATTTTATTTGTTTTATCTTTGAAACAAAGTTTGGCAAACCAATCGGCTGCAAAGTTTTGTTCTCTGAAAATAAATCTTAAGGAATATAAAAGAGGAAATAAGAATCCGGCAGCAAGTAATAGTAGGAGATATGAATCAATTAGCAAGCCCATATACCAATGAGTCAAGTTTGAGTCTATATCAATATCAACATGCTTAAGACCAAGATTGATGCATAAGATTAAACTATCGAGAAGAGATTTGGTTTCAGCTATTACGGGAGATTGATTCTCATAAAGTCTACATCCAGAGACAATCATAATCATATTAACATTTCTGATTAAAAAATCACATTTGGATTCCCCATTTAGGTAACAAGATCTATCAGTAGTTAGTTTGAGCCGATTACCTAAAGGGGGTGCGCCATTTAACATAGAGTGCAGTATTTTTGGTGATAAAGTAATTGAAACAGTTTAAATGTTTTTCTATTTTGAAATCACTACTCCAAACTTTCTTTCATAGTAATCTAGAGCAATCAAGTTTGAATAAGATATTCATACTCTTGTTCTTTATATCTCAGACTGATATAGATGTATTATTATGTTTAACATTGTTCTTGGCATTCCAGATACACCAACTTATAATAGTAGGGATTATAAATCTGATTTTGGTTTGTTTTTGGAATACTTGATCTATTATGGTAATACAAAGATTAGTTTTCTGAAAAACAAAAAAACTTTTTAGTGTCTATAATGAAATACTCTTCAACAATGATGAATAGACTGGATGATAGGGGATCACCCTGCCTAACATTATTGGAAGAGCTGTAAAAACCATGGAGAAATACATTTACTATGACTGCAAATTGAGTGTGGATAAGGCCTTGATTGATAAGCTCAATGAATATGTTATTGAAACCAAAACTAGCCAAAATTTTGAGTATAAAGTTGATTAAAATCCTGTCAAAGGCTTTGTCCATTTCAAGTTTGAAAATAAGGTTACCATCTCTGGTGTTTTTTTCTAGTTCATGGACACGTTCATTTATGTTTCTATTGTTGACAAAACCTCCCTGATCATCAGCGATGATTTTAGAAAGAATTGAGGTTAATATGTTGTTGATCAATTTGAAATAATTCTATTTAAAACATTGCATATGCTTATGGGACTAAAATTACTCCAAGTTTTAGGTGAATATATCTTGGTGATCAAGCAGAGATAGGTGGCATATACCCCATTTGGGGCAAGGATAATTTTATTATAGCTTTGCAAAGGTGTTATTTAATTATATCCCAGCAATTTATATAGAATTTAATGGTAAAACCATCAACTCCAGCCACATTGTTGGGGCTGAGAGATTGAATAAATTTAAGGACTTCATCTACAATTGGGGAGTCAATGAGGAAGAAGTTATCTTGGTCAGTGATTAACTTTTGAAAGGTATTTTGAAGGTCAACAAAGTTTAAAATTATCAACAACAAGATTGCCTAAAGTGTCTTGGTTTTCAGTCCATGTACCATTATTCCAAATATCATTAATCCTCTTTTTTATTTTTATTTTTTTAACAAAATCGTGAAAGAAATAGGCGTTTCTGTCTTCATTTTTAGTCCATGATATAGAAGATTTTTGTTCCCAAAAATCTTCCTCTTTGGCTATAAGGTTCAGATGTTTGGATTTGGCCTTAAAGAGCTTAATTTTATCTTTATTAGATTTTGAGTTTTCAAATAAAATTTTAAGGAATTTAACTTCCTCTTCAGAGTTTGCAAGGATGTAAAAACTATTACCAAAATTATTCAAATTCCAATGTTTTATTTTATGCTTATATATTTTAAGTTTGGACCAAAACATTGTAAATGATTTTTAGTGATGTTTCCAGACTAATTCTCCTTAAAGGTTTGAAAAAACTCTGGATGGAGAATCCACATATTGAGAAAATTAAAATTAGATTTGGGTTTGGTTATATTTTTTGAAATGGTTATGCACAATGGTAAATGATTTGAGCCAATACTAGTCAGATGTTTCACCATTGTGACAACAAAATAATCTCTACATTGAGCATTATATAGGGAATTATCTAATCTTTTCCAAACTCTATTGTTGGTCCATGTATATTTTGAGCCTGAAAAGCCAGCATCTTCCAACTGGCAATCCATGATGGTATCATTGAAGTCACCTATATTGTTTTAGGACAAAGATATGCAGGAAAGCCACTCGTCATTAAAATAAATGCATTGAAGTCACCTAACACTAACCATACTTGATTAGTGTTAGATATCTCTTTTAATTTGTTCCATAGTTCATGTCTTATTGTTCTAAGGAATTTAGCAGAAATTATTAAAACTAAAAACTCTCTGTTAATCATGGGGTGATTAGCAGAGAGATGCACAATTTGTTCATTATCAATTAATGTGGTAATATGAAAGTTTAATTATTTATAAATTGAAGAATTTTGTTAGAATTTATCATAGATACATCTTTTGACATTGATATTCTAGCTCACGAGACATTCATAATAGTTAATACTACTTTTTCCCCATCAATTCTTGAGCCAACTTCATCAATGCCTGAGCCAACTTCTTTATTTGGTAGAAAACCAGATCCTTGAAGAGTTATGAAGTCAATTTTTACAGACTCGATGATAGATTTTAGTATTCTAATAGTTCCCATGTTGTCTATCCCTCTAGCATTCCAGTTGAGAACTTTCACAGTCATTTTAATGTTGAGGTTGAAGTCTTGTTGAGATTTTTATAGAAGGTGTTAACTTTGTTTTAGATGCATTTCCAGCTGAGGCTTTCTTTTTTTTACTTTTAGTTTCTATTATTAGGAATTAATTTAGGATTATGATCAAAAAATAAAGATAAAGGGTTCTTTTTAATTAAGTTTGAATATGGTTCATCTGACTTATTAGCCGAATTTTTTTTTTTAGAATAGAGTTCATGGTTTCTGTTTCAGACTCAAGGTTTTCATACTCATTTAGAGAATTGAACATATTGCCAATCTCTAAGGTGTGAAGGGATTATATTATTTTTTTCATTGTTGATGGTAAGTTCATGGTTATATTCTTTTCCTTTTAAAATATTTAGACTTTCAAGATAATTAGAGTTATTAGCATAGCTAACAAGTTATGAGTTCTCTTTATTAAGGTTTTCCAATTTAATATCTTTAACTTGGTGTAGAGAATATTTAGTTTAATTTTTAAGGGAATTATATTTGTTAGCATTGCTAACAGAATTTGAGCTCTTTTTTTTAAGGTTTTCAAGGTTAAGAATGTTAACTTGATTTAAAGTATTT
Organism: Limnanthes douglasii subsp. nivea; assembly: GCA_036936605.1. Classification (NCBI taxonomy): domain Eukaryota; kingdom Viridiplantae; phylum Streptophyta; class Magnoliopsida; order Brassicales; family Limnanthaceae; genus Limnanthes; species Limnanthes douglasii. Next base: position 170,813,886 of record JAUPFV010000004.1, on the reverse strand, counting down.
GATGCATTTGGATATTGACAATTGTTGAATTCAACTTTGAGTTGTGTTTTGGTAACCAATAAGTATATTTTGATGAGTTACTATTATCAGTTTTAGATTTAACTTGAGAATTTGACTAATCAGTATATGTATTTCTTAAATGTTTTTTACAATCATTTAGTTTGTGACCTAAATGTTTGCATTTGGCACAATATGAGGGTTTGTCGCCATATTTAATATGTCCTAGAACCCATCCTCTGTACCAAATTGAACCCAGATTTTATTTGGAACTGGTTTGGAGACATCAAGCTCCAACTATGCCTTGCAATTATTAAATCTAGCTCTGTTATGATCAGGGACTCGGATAGTAAGGGGTCTGCCAATTGAGGAGGATATATGTATAATTGTGTCATAATTGTACATATATTCAGGAAGGTTAGTGTATGAAACGCATATTGGGGTTATGGATGAATAAATCTTCTGATTGAATCTCGGATACCGTTTTAACAGACGCAAACAATGTTAGTCAACTGACCAAACATTTATGTCCAGATCTTTAAGATGTCGTCGATTAGGTCATATTTTATGAAAAAATGTATGTAATTACATTAGGAGACACTGATAAGGCCCACGAATTTGAAGGTATCTAGAAATTTTTGAAACTGACGTAAACTAGGTTTTGAAAATGAAAATTTAGCAAAATTGTATATTTAGATGAAGATAAAAGATGAGACTTATATGATTTAGCAAAGAAAATCTCCTTACAGATTTCTTTTTCCTGGATTTGAACTGTTGTGTGCTTGTAACCTTTGTGATTATTCTTCAATTCATCTCCAAAAAGCACGTCTTTAGTTGAATGGCTTTACTCCTTATATTTTCTTGATGAGGAGAAGAATCTGGCTCGAAAGCTGTCTTATTGAAAACGCGTAATGATCAAGATGAAGCTTGATTTGGAAAGAACCTATGAGAGAGCGGGGAAATCGGGGCTGATTTTCTTCAAGATCATAGGGCTTGAAGCTTTTTCTTGGAAATTTGGGGAGTTTATTGGTTTTTGATGTGAGGTGTGGGTGGAGTTCATGGCTGAGGAAAGCTAAAGAGGGAGGCACATGAAAGTAGAGCTCGAGAAGAAGGGATAAAAAATGTTTGACCTGATTCTTGATTTTCTTGAGCGAGCTTCTATGGGCTAGGCTATAGTGAGATCCATTTTTTAGGATGTTCCAATTTTAAAAACAAAATATCAATAATTTGAAATGACTAATATACCCCTAACATATAAAACCCCTAAATTCAGTTCCCAAAATATAGAATTTCCACTATTCAAACCAATAAGGTTATACTAATAATTATTGTAAGTTATAAATATATTTATATAAATTTAAAAAATAGAATATACAATTATTTACGTATATTAATTAAAATAAATAATATATCTACCAGATTAAAAACAATTGTGTGGCAAATAAAATACTAATGGATATGTAAAATATTATATATATTTTTCTTGATAGAATTACCACTATGCTTATAAGAGAATAATATTTCTTTACAAGTGATACATTCAATTTTGAGAAATCAATCAAAGGAAAATCAACTCCATCAACAAGTCTTCAGCCTTTTAACATTCTTCAGCTCCACTTTTTCTCTTTCAAGAACCAAGATATTCAACCTTTTAACATTCTTCGTCTCCATGTTTTCTCTTTCAGGAACCAAACTATTGTATGTGATAGAGAAAGAAACGTTGTAAATTGATCTGTTGAATTCTGAAGTTATGTTTACAGTTACCAAAAGCAGATATATATATATATAAGAGTTTTATTCTCATGTAATAATTACATATAATTCTATAATATTTTTAGGATCCTATCTAATAACATATAATCTTGTAATAATTTCAGGATTCTATGATAATATGAAATTATATTCAATCTTCTAATATATCATATTTGGTATCTTATAATAATTGTATATTATTCTATTAACCCCCTCAAGTTGGCGCATGTAAGATAAAAATATCCAACTTGGAAAGCCATACATCAAACCGATTATTGTTGAGAGATTTAGTAAAGATATCTGACAACTTAGCATGAGTGAAAATATGAGAAGGTTTAATTAAACCGAATATGTACTCTTCCTGTATAAAATGACAATCAACCTCGATGTGCTTGGTACGTTCATGGAAAACGAGGTTGACGATGATATGTAATGTTGTAGTGTTGTTGAAATAAAATTTTATAATGAGCTGTATTGGTCGCTGGAAAACCAAGAAGGCCCTTTAGCCATGTTGATTCACATATAAGAAGAGCCATAGACTGATATTCAGTTCAGTTGAAGAACGAGCAAGAATATGTTATTTTTTTATCTTCCATGAGATTGAGGAGTCCCCAATTTGGATAAATAATTTAGATTAAAAAACGTCAGGTGAGTGGGAAAGAAACCCAATCTAAATCACATCATCCTGTGAGTTTAAGATTACTATTAGATCTAAGGAGAATACCAAGTACTGGATAACCCTTCAAACATCGAACCACACTAAGTGCGACTTGACAATCATCTATTATGGATTCTTGTAAATATTGAGCGAAAGTGTAAAATAGATAAGAAAGATGTGGACGAGTGATTGATAAGTGTACCAATCGTTCTACAAGCCGATGATAGGCAGAAGAATCAGCAAGATGATCCCCGATAGCCAGTGCCAATCGATGATGTTGATTAAGCGGAGTACCAAAATGATGAGCTCCAAGTAGGCATGTTTCTGAAATAATATCAAGTGCATATTTGTGTTGACTCGGAAAAAAATCTAAAGAATTGTGGGCAACTTCAATACCTAGAAAATATATTAGAACATCAAGAAACTTCATGTGAAAGTAGTCATACAAGTATTTCTTAAATTGTATAATAGTGTCAAGATTGTTTCATGCAGTGACTAAATCATCGACACGGACCATGAAATAAATCACAGACTGATTACGATGATAAAAAAAATTAATCAAAGTGTGATTGAGTAAAACCATGTGTACGCAGTGCACCAGAAAGTTTGGAAAACCAACATCGCGGAGCTTGTTTTAGTCCATACAAATATTTTCGAAGCTTTTAGATGAGATTTTTATGCATTGGTTAGAAAGCAATAAGGGTGATAAAAATTTCTTCCTGCAGATTATTGTGAATGAACGCATTGTGAACATCCATATGATGTAATTCCCACTTCTTAACAACTGTAATATGAAGAAGTACCCGGATTGTAGTGAGCTTGGCAACGGGAGAAAATGTTTCAGTATAATTGAGACCTTCTTTCTGCTCATTTCCCATGATGATAAATCGTTCTTTGAACCTTTTTATCAGTCCATGAGAGCGACGTGTAATCTAATATACCTACTTGCACCTTAAGGATTTCTTATTCAAAAAAAGAGGAACCATATTCAACGTGTTATTTTTCTTTAAAGTTGCAATTTCCTCAGATATTGCTTTCTGTCATTCCACAGACTGAACAACAACATTATAAAACTTAAGGTCCACATTTATATCAAGCGAAACCATGAAGCCCTGATGTTCTGTATAGAATTTTTCATATGAGAAATGATACTTACAACTCTAAGTATCTTGTTGAACCGTGTAGATGTGATAATCAGAAAACCGCACATTATTGTTCTTCATTCGTTGTCTACGTCCAAAATGTTCAACTTCACCCTCAACCTGAACCAACGAAGTCTACCTCATGGTGTTTGACGTGGCTTTATCAGCTAGAGCCACCAACTGGCCATTGTCGATTCATGGTGAGATGGACTGATCAATTTGTTGTATGTCATATACGGATGATGACATTTTTTAGTTAAAGACTAAATTTGACGGAGGTGAAGCTTGTGTACCCCCTTGTGTTTGGTTGTCGTAGTTCTTGGGACTTACATATGCTCTTCATCAACACTATATGGCAATGGCCCAGTAGGTGTAAGACTTGTAATGATATTGGATTCCTGTAATTTCACATAATATAACATCCAGAAGACAATTATCTAGCCGGTATACACACAATATGTGCGTTATCCCCTTTATCTAAAAGAGGATCCCATAAATATTCCATAAGTAATTTTTTATGCAAACGTGTCACCACCGCGATTCTGATTAGGAACATAACATCTAAAACCAAATACCTGAATGTGATTTATAGGTAGAGCTTCATCAAATAACAGTTCAAATGGAGTTTTTCTTTGTAAGAGAATCGAGAGAGTGTGATTAATCAAGTAGGCAGCAGTAAGAATACATTCGCGCCAAAATTTGATAGGTAATAAAGTTTCATGCAATTCTTCTTGCATTTTTTTAGCCTTAATGTTTTTATGACGTATCCTCGTGGTAATAGTATGAACTCTAATTTTCCATATATATATATATATATATATATATATATATATATATATATATAAAATATTTTTTCTTCTATTTTTTTATTTTTTTTGGAGACTCCTAGTATCGATTTCTAATTTCCTATATATATATATATATATTGGGAACGACTATCTCCTCCATGACTCTGATTATTTTATCCATCTTTTAAAAAAAACACAATATATATTAATTCATTCCTTATCAATCCATACAAACACATAATTTCTTCCTACAAACATATTATCAAGCTAATGAAATTCTCATGGATTGCACCACAACATCATAAGATTTCTCTTTACGATCTCCACGCTAGCCATGTTGCTGTCTTGGGTATTATGCACAAAAAAACAAGCAAGAGGGGTCGTTGGTGTCATCTCTTACTCCAGAAAAGTGGGATAAGTTCAAAAAATTGCTCGTTTCTGTGAAAGATTGTTTATTTGAACAACTATCGGGTATTCCAATTACCAAACGTTGTAAATTGGTCTACTGAATTATGAAGTTATGTTTACAGTGGCAAAAGGCAGATATATATATATGAGTTTTAGTCTTCTGTAATAATTACGTATAATCTTATATTTTTTTCAAGATCTTATAATAATTACATATAATTTTGTAATAATTTTGAGATCCAATAATAATATAAATTTATATTCGGTATCTTATAATAATTGTATACTATTCTATTAATATGCGCTTTATGTAATTGTATACGTGAATTTGGTTGTTCTTCGCACGATGTTTGCGTGATTCCCAATAACGAACTTCAACCCTTCAAACTTCCAAGTTTCTGCATGTTACCCATATTAAACAAATAGACTACTTAGTCGAATATCTCGACCTAGCTTAACCTATATAGCTAACTAGAATTCAAAATAACAACTACAAATATATAAAATTTGATTTTTCAAACATAATATTCAACTCTAACTATTACTAAAAGTACATATCTGAATTGAAAAGTTACATCAATAAGTACAGAATACATACCTTAACACAGTGGTAGAGTCGGATTTGAAAAGTCTAAATTTTTTATATTTGCTAATTAGAAAGAATTACAACCTTTTTTTTATAAAATTTTTACTCGTTTTTAGAAAAAATAAATATATTTTTTGTAATAAATAAAAACAACTTCTTATTAAAACCAAATCTCATTATAGTCGGATCTCATATTAACTTACGAGCTCTCATTTTAGGCTACTCCTATCTTAAAACTTTGATATACATATGTTAAATTTACCGAGCTATTACTTGATTATATTATTTTTATAAATTTATAATATAAATATAAATTCATTAATAGTTGGATACCGAAGTTGGTAAATTATTTAAATTTATAAATATATTACTAAAACTCAATAGGAGTTATACATTTTCTAAATAAATCAAAGTTAACAAATTCTTTTTGTTAAAGTTTAATCCGTACTCACATATAATTATAATTGTTTTTATAATTATAATTGTTTTTAGTTATAGATAATTAGGATAGAGGGTCGAACTGTTACACAAATAATATACATATATATTGTATTGATAATTATTTTTTAATTATATTTTAATACATAAATAAACATTTTTGGTTCAAAAGCTATAAAACCAAACCGAAACAAAAATATAAATAAAACACTTTCGACTTTTGTATTATTTGAATTCAAACTAAAAATATACCACTAAAAATAAATTAGTTTATTTGAGACAAATAAGTATCTAAAAACTAATATTGGTGCGACCACACTCTTACAAAATATAGTTTAAGACTGGCTCCGTATCCAATATAAGCCCATATAAAGACCCATAGTCATTTGAGTATGCATCTCCAACACGGCTCTAAGTCTAAGAGTAACTTGGAAATTACAGAGCCCAAACGGAAAACAGGTTTTGCTTCAATTACGTAGTCCAAATGGATATATAACCCGACCCGTCATGATAAAGAAAAAGAGTGGGACCAGAACCCCTTCCATATTAATTATAGTTTCTATTCAACTACATTTTTGGTGTAGTTACCCTTTTAGTGCAACAAATCAACTGAATTTAATGGTTATAAAAATATAAATGGCAAATATTTGACCTAGCTATTAGCATTCCACTAACCATCAATTCCATACCAAATCAAGCATAATCCTTAAAGGTAAATTATCAATATTTTTAATTAATGCCATTAGTTAATTAATTAATACGTTCCTAAATCAAGGATTTGATTATCAGAAAGTTTTAGTTCTTAAAGACAATAACAGTTTTCCATTTTATTTTTTGTTTATGCAAATCATTTTCCAATAATTATCTCTAATTTGCATTCGATGTCAATTTTTTTACAACGATGGATCCAAATGGGGATCAACGTAAAGACGACAAGAAAACAATACGAAATCCCAGAATTATGCATGGAGTCACCATCACCAGCTATGTCGAATCCTCTGCAAAAAATGGCCGATCAAAATCGGATATTCCAAACAGCAACCGATTCGCAGCAATAACGAATGATCGACGTTCGGATCTTTTAGCATATAGTCGGCATCTCAGAGCACCCACTTGTAATTTGTCTACAAATGTTTCTGGCCATTTCAATCTTAAGGTAATAAAATCAAATCATGAATTTATTTAATTTCATATTTCTTTAATTATTATTTTATTTTGGTTTTGCTAGGGTTTAGAGAAATCGCACACCAACAAGAAAAAGGTGGATAAGAAACATGTTCAGATTTTGGTAATTTTTATTTTTAATTTTTAATTTAGGATGCTATATATGTATGTTATTTTAGTACGAGTTCATAAAATTGATAAAAATAAATTATCTTTTGTGTGTTTTTGCAGAGAAGGTTGAGAAACATTTTCAAAACCCTATCCTGCAAAAGAGACGAGACGGTGATGGTTAATGGTTAGTGAGTAAACTAAACTAGTTTGGTGGATCGTAATGTAACAGTTCGGGTTTTGGGGGTTATCTATTTGTACCATTAAAATTGTTATACATACTTGTTTTATAGGATTTAGTTTTGTTTTTTCATACTTACAAGTAAGAGCCTTGGTGGTTTGATTTAGAATTGTTATGCTAAATATTATTTTGTTTTAATAAGAATGTGAAGAAGAAGTTTCAAACCGATAAAAACTAAACCTTTTATTTTTTAGCTTTTGGTTTTAGGGGGGTTTGTTTTAAATTTTAAATTTTTTCAATCTTCAAATCATTTTAGAATACATTATATAAAAATTTCCTGTTTTGCCTTAAATTTTATAAAACATTACATTTATAAATTTTATACCGTAAAAAGTTATATAAAAAATAATATTAGGTTACACCATATAAAACTATATACTAAGACAACATTTACATTTTTTTTCTTAATTTTTTTTATTTATACATGAAAAGAATTATTCATATATCAGTAAATAATAATACTTCACAACATAAACAATAGCATTTTGTCGGCATAAGGTACTAAGAAAAACTAATAATATAACGAATCATAATATATATAAAAACCTAAACAAAACAAAATAAAATAAAAAATTTATAACTTCAGAAATATTAAAAAAAGTATTAAAATATAAAATAATTTTTGGATCATCTCATATTAAAATTTTAAAATATATCATATTGATTTAAAATTAAAAAAAAGTTTCATATCTATTCTTAATTAAAAACCAAATATAAAATATTCACCAAAACAAATACAATCTTAGAAAAAACAATTAAGTTCTTAGATAAGAATAATCGTGTACCTAAAAATAATAGAGACTAAAAAAAATTGTTGAGAAATCAACATGAAAATACTTTTTCATGATAATTTTTAGTTTCTCAATGAGAATTAATTTACAAGACCAAAATTAAAAAGTAGAGGCAAAACCATTTAACTCGTTGAACAAATTGCAACAAATTGCAATGATAAGAATACTCGTAGGCCCCATGAATCAAGAATATTTTTCATGCACAAGGTTAACCTTTCATTAAAAAGTAGACCAAACAGTATAAGCCCCCTCACGTAAATCGCCAGCATCTTTGAGAGATACACGTAATGAGATCAGAATGATTTGTCCAGCAAAGACTGCCACTTTCTCTGCATAACCTCCTCCAACAAGAAGAACACACACATGATCACTAATTTTCAGCAGAATACGTTCTTCCCATTAACCTTGATATTTCAAGAACATTTTAAACCCAAATAAAGGCCCTCTCCTTTTAGTGCTACATAAGATCATTTTCTTTACAAGGTAGCAACTATGTTTAAGGAATCGTCTTGGACCTTGATTAAAAATTCAATATCTTTAAATTCTGAATTGCAAGTCATCAAAACTATATTTTATTGAATTTTGTTGAGATCAGTGGCTTGGAACTTATGGGTATGAACTCGGGAGATAATTGTGCATATCATCAGGAAACACTAGTAAGCGTTATATTTCTTTCATCTCGCAACTAAATTAATTTTTATGAGAATTTCATATATTCAATCCTGTATTTGAATCTTTCACCAAAACAGTTGAATTGCCTCTCAAGATGAAATTTCTTCCAGTTCTATCTCCAATTGTTGTTCTTTTATCAAGTCTCTTAATCTTTCACCCAACCACTTCCTTCCATTGAATTGGAGCAAAATTCGGTAGAATCTCCTAGTGATGAGAAGCTTAGGGAGACATTTGTTCATGTCATCAAGAAATACTGGTAAGCTTTCTTCCATTTCTAATCTACATTAACTTTCTTTAGGAAGTTCATAGCTTCAATGCTGCATTTGGATCTGACATCAATTCAATGTTGATTGTTTCTCTATATGCAATATCTTCTACTTCCAACTCAAATTGTTTTTCTTCCATCAAGTCTCTCGATCCTTCAACCAACCACTTCCTTCCATTAAAATAGAGCTAATTCCATCTTTGTTACCACAAATTCTGGCAACCCTGTGCTCAAAACAAATTCTATACATTAGAGAATTAGTCAAGTAAAACCTACTAAGATTCGTTAGTATTTTTGTAACTAATATACAATTGATAACTATCCATAATATGTCTTATAACTAATCAGGAACTTTATTTGATTGGTTATGCATATTAATGGAACTAAATAGATTTACTTAACAATTTTCTATTCTAATGTAACCAAGGTCAATACTTTCCAGTAGTGTTATTACCAAACCATCGAGTAGTGTCATAACTTCAGCCAATATAAGAGATAGTTTTTCATATAATCTTCCAAAACCAGCTATGATATCACCTTTGTTGTCTCTTATTAATCCACTATCTCTAGCATATTTATTGTTCAAACAAGTACAATATGTGTTTAGTTTTAATATATTTAATGCATGATGTATCAAATTAACTATTTTACCTTTATTTTCTTTTTTAAGATGATTGTAACATCTTATATCTATTAGAGCATTGAAATCATTATTCCAATGTTTTTGTTTAAAAAGATTGTCCAGATTTAATCCATTTATGATATATTTAATATAGTTAATTATGAAACTAGTAGTGTAGGCATAGTCATTAAACTTAGATGAGTTTATAGCCTTCCAAAGAACCCAATAGATTATAGGAGGGATTATATACTAGATGTGAACAACTTTGTTTATAGACCACAACCATGTTATAATCAAATGGGTATTATCATGTACCTTTTAATTCTTATACTAAATAGATTTGATTAATATGACCAAACATCCGAGACTATCTTACATGAAACAAATATATGGTGAGTGTTTTCAATATTTTCACAAAAGTGACATCTAGACACAAGAGTGAACTTTTTTTGGAGGATAGTATTTGTTAATGATATATATAATTAAAAAGTACAAGAAATTATGACAAGGGTTTTTTATTTGAATATTTAATAGTTAACAGGTAGATTTAACATAAAATATAAATAGTAAGGGCTGAAAGTGCAATTTGTTGTAACTTGTAACTAATTCTATTATTCATCTTATTTTCTATAAAGAGGAGGAGGATTTGAAAAATAAAATATTGATTGAATTTTTTATTCGCGGTGAATTTTAATCTATTTCTCTCTAAAGAATTGTTATTTTCTCTCTATAAAATCACTTTTATTGTTTTATCTTTACATAAAATATTTGATACTTAACATTGGCGATCCTAGTGAAAAATTACGAGGTACCTAGATAAAAAAATCTGAAACCACAAAATTTATGATTGAAATTATCGATTGAGGTTACAATGGAACCAGAAATCAGAACTGATCCCACGATTCTGGTGGAAATTGAATTACCTGAGTCATGATTTCTTAGAGAAGGAACCCAAGTTGATAATCAGGGAAACAAATAGCGTGAGCAATCTAATGTTGAAGATCGGATGAATCAGTTACCGAAAGGGTAGTTGTGTTACACGATGGGCTTTATTAAAGAGAGCAGCATAGTCAATCGGGTAGGCTGAAATCTGAGGTGTAACGAGTCAACAAGAAAAAGAAATTGGGGAATATGCCTGATGAATCCTACATAGCTCATCAAGTTAGAAGTGACCATAAAAAATACATTTCCAATCAGACAGAGAACATCATTCTTCACGAAAAGAAAACAAAGATAAACGTCGGATTTAGTTCAAAATTCGAGGGTGATTCATTTAAAGAAATGAGATATTGGCATTTTTCAAGAGAATAGGGAAGTCGAATTCAAAAATCACATAAAGAGCATAGATCAAAGAAGGAGGGTATGCTTTGGAATATGAGAGGCAATCCATTATATGAGGGTAGCACATCCAACTAGTATGTTAATACTGCAGACCAGAACCTTTATGCAGAACAACTAGAACCAATCAATACATACAATGAGTGGATTGTACGAATTCTCATTTGTCTTCTAAAATTAGGTTGATACCTCATCCTATGTGATTTGATATTTTGAAGGTTGAAATTTTTGATGGAACACATGATCCTGGTGATCATTTTGAGCAATTTAAAAGTATATGATAAACTTCAAAGATAATGATGATAGGTTTGTGTGTAAAGCCTTTTCACAAACTCTTAAGGACACCACACTAAAATGGTATAATATAATTTCGCAGGGATCTATAACCAGCTTTAGGATTTTTCAAACTGCATTCTGAAGACAATTCATTAGAAACAAAGATATGCAAGCTAATGGTGATACTATAATATAATGCAAACATGCAGTAAGATGAGAAATTAAAAGATTATACTAGACGATTTGAGTTAACAAAGACAGAGCTGGAAATTTGTGAAGAGCTTGCTGTCATGGCAGCCTTTAGGCAAGGATTGCTTCCGGGTGATTTAGCAAACGATATTATGAGGAGAAGGGCATTGATATTTAGAGCTTTAATGGCTCAATTTGAATACCAAATTACGGTGGAAGAGTCGATAAGATTTTGAGTGGGTCAAGTTTCATTCAAAATTATTCGGAGCATGCGCCTACTAGTCAAGGATATCAGAAAAGGTCCTCAAATTCCTAGATACCATCTCGTCAGAGGGTAAATACTAGTCTTCCTCCTCGAACAGGAGGAGCATCTTCCCAACCTGCTAGTTATTAACCTCATCGGTGAGGCCCAACCAATGGATAAGGCCATAATAGTTTACAGAGTTAATTGAGAACGTGGCAACAATCTTTTAAAGAGCCAAGAACCATGTTAACTTTAGAAACTAACCCTAATAAATAGGCCAGGGGATGAGCGAAATAATAAGTTTTGCATATACCATAACCGTCATTGGACATGATACTACAGATTATATAGCTTTGAAGAAAGAAATTAAGATTTTGATAGAAAATGGAAAGTTAACAACTTTTGTTAGATGACAGAGTTGAAATAATCCAAGTATATCTGCACAACATAATGTGAGCACACTATCGAAGCAAAAAAACACAATCATGATTGTGGATTCGAAGTTAGAAAAACAGGAAAGCTTCGATGTGGCTTCAAAATATCTGGATGCAGACCCGGATCATTAAGTGGTTATGGTTGTGAATTAACCAATAGTTCAAGGGAGGCTTCGTGGTTTGTGTGAGTATTTTGAAAATTTGGCCATCTTTGGATGAGATATTATGGCCGGAAATACAAATCGTTGAAGAAAATGCATGTAGTAAGTTTGGCAACTCAAATAAAAGATAAAATGTATATCCATCTTTATGGGAGGAATGTTACACCTTTTATTTCGTTTGACGAAGATGATTTAAGAGATATAGTTGGACCTCATGAAGATACGGTGGTGATTGGCGCGAAAATAACAGGAACATATATCGGAAGAATATTAATTGATACATGGAGTTCAGCGAATGTGTTGTTAAAATCAACATATGGTAATATGTATAATCCAACAGTAATTCTCCGATCTGATCGCACGTAATAAGATTCACAGGGGTAACAATGCATGTAATCGAGGAATTCGAAGAGATGTTTTATTAGGGAGATGTCCTTTCAGGATAAAATTTCAAGTTTTGTTTATGTTAGTGGAATGTACGATCAACTACAATGCAATTTTTGGGAGGTAATGGTTGTTAAGGATGTATTTAGTCGTTTAAACTGTCCACCAGTGTTTGAAGTATTTAATTGGTGATCGCGTTGGATTAGTTCGAAGTGATCAACAAGTGGCAAGATAATTTTATGCAACAATTTTGCATTCTAAAAGGGACATTTATGGTGATCAAATAATTGAATAACAATTAAAGGGGTTGACTTCAGATGAGAAATGTGTAAATGATCTGAGGGAAACCCCGATTCCTATACTAGTGGGGAGAAAATGTTGAGGAGTATATATTTCCAAACGGGAAAGGTTTGCGGATAAGGATGTTATTGCCACCTACTTTAAGTTACCAATTGCTAAAGTCTTTTTCTGACAACCTGGATGTTTTTTATTGGAAGACCGATGATGTAGTAAGGGTCCCATCTGAGGTAATATATCACAACTTGGCTTTGGATCCAAAATTCACGCTCATCATTCAAAATAGGAAAGCTTTTTCTGTAGATAAATCTGAGGCAATTGTGACTGAAGTGGATCCATTATCCAAGGTAATATGTCACATTTTGGCTTTAAATCCGAAAGTCAAGCCCATCATTCAAAAGAGGCGAGCTTTTTCTATAGAGAAATCTGAGGTAATATGGCTAAAGTGGATCATTTATACAAGGTCGGACATATACGGGAGGCACAATACCCATTATGGACTGCAATTCTAGTATTTGTAAAAAAGAATAACGGGAAATAAAGAATGTGTGTTGACTTTACAAATTTAAATAGGATGTGACTTAAAGATCCATTTCTTGTGCCAAAAATTGATCAACTTGTTGATTCAACATAAGGGAATAAAATTCTCTCTTTAACGAATGCATTCCCAAGTTATAATCAAATCTAGATGAATCTGAATGATAAAAAAGTACTATGTTTATTACCGATCGAGGATTGCATTGTTTTCGGGTTATACTTTTTGGTATTAAGAATGTCAGGGCAACATATCAAAGATTAGTAAACAAGGCCTTTGTTTCTTAAATTGGGAGGCATATGTAAGTTTATATAGATGATATGTTAGTCAAGAGTTCAACAGATGAACGAGAATTTATGAGATTTGGAAGAAACGTTTTTGTATCTTAGGGTCATTCAATTAAAGTTAAATCCAGATAAATGAACCTTTGGTGTTAGGTCAAGCAAGTTCTTGGGATATATCATAAGTGAAAAGGGAGTAGAAGTTGATCTTGACCAACTAAATGCTTTGGTATCAATGAACTCACCTCGGACAATCAAAGAAGTGCACATTTTGACAGGAAGGTTGGCTACTCTAAATAGATTTATCTCTCGATTTTCTGACAAATGTGCTCCTTTTTTCTAAGTTTTGCGTCGACCAAAGAATTCACTTGGACACCCAAATGTGAGGTGGCATTTTCGAAGATTAAAGAGAATTTGTTATCACCTGAAATTATGTCTAATATTTGAATAAGAGAATAAATATTTATGTATGTAGTTGTATCGGATTTCACCGTCAGTGTTATGTTGATAAGGGAAAAATGTGGATCTTTTCGTCCAGTTTATTATGTGAGCAAAAAAAAATTGGCGTCAGAAAAAATATACTTAAGGCTTGAGAATTTGGTTGTGGCCTTGGTGGTAACTGCTAAGAAAATGTGCCCCTATTTTCAAGATCATACGATAGTTGTCCAAACTTCTTTTCCATTGAATAATGTATTACAATGACCTGATATCTCTGGCATAATGACTAAGTGGTCAGTTGGGTTAGGGGATTTGTATATAAGTTTTGCTTCTTAAACAACTATTAAGGCTCTGGCTCTGTCAGGTATTTTTGGTTGAATTTCATTCGAGCCGGTCCGATGAAGAAACTGTTAAATAATTATTACCAGTTGACTTAACATTGGTGGTTCAAACAAATGAAGGTTCTAGTAAATTGGGGGTCAAGTACGAGAGTATAGTTGATTTCTCCTTCTGGAGAAGTTATGTACCAACTTGTTTTATATCATGGTAAGTCTCGAAGATTAACTCTTTTATTTGGCGAAATGGTTGTTGAAAATATCAATCAATAGGAAAACACAGTTCTAGATTCTTTAGAAACTATTGCATATACAGACGAGTGTCCTTGGATATTATTATAAGAAATTCCCTATTTTGTCAAAATTAGAACAGTGCAAATATTCTGAGGAGGTGTTTGTTACTGCAGTAAATGTTCGAGGTGATTAACAATTTGAAATAAAAGAATTTTTACTTAAATGTACACTACCTTAAGATACAAAGTTAGCTCAACTGTTGAGACATATAGCCCATGGATATACAATATTAGATAGATAGTTGTATAGGAAGCCTTTGAGTGGGCCATTATTATAATGTTTGGGTAAAAATAAATCCCAAGAAGTTTTATTCGAACTACATGATGGAGAAAGTTTTGCTCATTGTGGTTTTAAGGCTTTGAAAAGAATAATGTTTTTAATAGGATACTATTGGCCTTCAATAATAAATGGTGCTAAAAATTTGGTTCAAAGCTGCAATAATTGTCAACGATTTACAAATTATATTCATAAACCGACAGTACCAATAACCTCAATTTCTGAAACAGTTCCTTTTGATAGATGAGGGATAGATCTAGTAGGGTCATTGCACATGGCTTTGGGAGGACGACAAACGATTATTGTGGTAGTAGATTACTTTTCAAAGTAGGTTGAGGCTGAACCGTTTTCAGGGTCAAGAGCTAAAGATGTTATCAAATTCATTATAACTAATATTTGGTGTCGGTGTGGAGTTCCTCAGAAGATTACTACAGATAACGGACCTCAATTTAATAATAGAGAAATGAAATCTTTCTGTAATTAGAGAGGAATTATACATTATTTTTAAACACCTTTTCATCCTCAAGCAAATGGACATGTGGAAATAACTAACAAGTTTATTTTAAAAGGGTTAAAGAAACATTTAGTAGGTTCTGTTGGGAAATGACATAGTTATTTACAAGAAATGTTATGGGCTTATACAACAAAACTTACAAAAACAACTCAATAGACTTTTTTTCCTTAGTATACGGGATGGATATTATGAGTCATTCAAATTCAACTTTACCATGTTATAGAGTACTTCATTATTCCGCATATACTAACAATGAGACAAGAAGAACTGAACTTGATCTAATTGAAAAAAATAGAGTTATGGCGTATTTGAATTTGACACACTATCAAAGTTTGATATGAGTCGTTATAATTCGAAGGTTAGGTGAAGGGGTCAAGATGGAAGTCAAAGCGTAGAGGAAAGTATTTTTGCATACAAAAGATAAAACACTAGTAAAAATAGCTCCAAACTAAGAAGGTCCTTATTCGGTGATAAAGAGAATTAAGCCATGTATATATTGCCTCCAAGGGAAAGAAGGGAGATTTTTGTTGCATTCTTTAGAACATCGAGCATTTAAAGTTGTATTGTGAGTAAATTTTGATACATTTATGATATTGTTGTTTACTTACGTGTCTGGCTTGTATGGTGGCATACTCTTTCCTATCCTAGTGGTGTAGGAATATTTTAACGAGGTTCCATATAAATCCAGAGTTATAAAAAATTATTATGATTGAACAATTTTGTTTTTTAAGTGATGATAAATTTATTATTTTGGAAATTACGCAGTGACTAATCATTTTTTGGTGTAATTTGAAAAAAAATAAAATTTGAGGTACTAATGGGTATTAAATAATTGCTCGAGGTATAAGTTTATGAGATGCTGACGTGTATTAAAGCATTTCTCGAGGTATAAGTTTATGAGGTACTATATTTCGAGGTGCTAACGTTCATTAAAGCATTGGTCGAAGTATAAGTTTATGTGATACTAAAATCAGAGTTGTTAACGTTCATTAAAGCATTGCTCGAAGCATGTGGTGTTAAAATTTGAAGTGCTAAAGTTTATTAAAGCATTGTTCAAAGTATAAGTTTATGTGGTGCTACAAATTCGAGGTGCTAACGTTCATTAAAGAATTTCTCGAGGTTTAAATTTATATGGTGATAAATTTTAAGGTGCTAACATTCATTAAGGCATTGCTCGAGCTATGAGTTTATATGGTAACAAAATATGAAGTGCTAACATCCATTAAAATCATTTTCTAAGTGCTATTTTTGAATGGCGATAGATTTCAAAGTCTTAACGTTTGTCGAAGCGTGGTCCAAACATTACATTTTTTAAAACATTATCTGAGGGTCAGACATGGAAAGCGGATTAAAAGAAAATAATATTTAGAGAAAAGTTAGAAACAACATAAGCATTTACCCATCATGGTAAACATACACAAAAAGTTCTTACGAAAATGTACGATGGTCGTTAACAGAATAAAAACAACAACAAAATGATAATTCCCATAAAAAAATAACAACACCTTCTATTGATCTTCATCATCATTACGAGCACTATCCAAGATGTTTTCTGAGGAGGGTTCTTAATCCAAAGAGCCCGATTGGCTAACTTCATTATCAGATTCAGATTCATCTGACTCACTTGGGATATGGCCAAAATCTTCTTTAGGAATCGTTCTACTATGATTGAATTCCAAAATTTTGTTACATTTTCCCTCACAAAACATTGACGGAATTCGCGAATCAATAAGATTCTTGTTTGCCCTTCAGACATTTTCATAGTAGTAAGACTGTTCTTATAATTCTTATCGGCAACAACTTTGATGACAAGGTGTTTTTCTTCCTTGGATTTTGTTTTGTACGATTCCAAATATTGAAAATCTTTATTACTTGGTTCTTCAGTGTCGTCGAATAGTTTCTTCAGGGATGAGTACTTCATATGTTCTTCGTTTAGCTCAGCTTCGTGTTTTGACTTAAGGTTCTCCAGTTCAGCATGATGCTTTGACTTAAGTTCTTCTTTTTCTTGGTCATTAATCGAGACCAAACGATATTTGATTTGGATGGCTCTCATGAGGAATTCTAATCATTCGGTCCGAAAGGCTTGAAATTGTTCGATGGGGTTTTGGTTATAAATATCTCTAAATTTCTTGTTGTAATCAGCCTCTTTTTCCACCAAATTACATCTTTTACAAGGTTCTCAAATTTTTTCCCACATATGTGACCTCTTCGCGTAATTACTTGGTTGTATTTTTTAGCCCAGAGAAAGGTCGAAATAGATTTAACATTTCCTCAGAGGTTCGTCTGCAGGATGCAGAGGAAAGTTATCGTATACAACAAGGGTAGCTGAGGAAGAAACTCGAAGAGGAGATGAACTTAGATTTGCTGTAAATTAGGGCCTGTAATTTAGTGGCCGATTTATGAGATGTAATCTTAAATGTGAATTTGAACGTCCATGTCCCTATACAAATCTTGGATTTTATCCTTGTAAATTACGTCTTTGCCAATCACATTCTTTATTTCTTGAGTTTCTTTTTAAATAACTTCATTTATTTCTTCTACCTCCTCGAAATTTTTGGTCGAGTTTGGATAATACGTATCAACTATATCTCTAGTCACGGTTATTAGAGTAGTTTTTGAAGAGATATTCTTTTTGTTAGAAACAACAGTTTTCTTTCGTTTTTTTGAAGACTCGGCTCGAGCCTCTTTGGTGTTGGGGGTTAGCTTCGTTGGATTTTATTTTTGTTTTCCTTTGAGGAATTTTTCTCTTCGGATATTTGGAGGAGCTAGCTTAGGATTTTTTATTCTTTTTATTTGGAGGCAAGTGGATATGTGCTCTATTCCGAAGATGCAATATGACACGTGCGTCATGAGCAACTAATTTTTTTACGACATCGTCTGCATTGAAGGCTCCATTATTTTCTCAACCGCGATGATAGAGTCCAGAGAGATCTTCCATAAATGTCTTAAGATAAAGTTTAAAGGCACGAATGCCTTATAAAATTCGTTACATCATTCTTTTTCCGCCCACTCTGATAGTTCGGCGATGTGTCCTTGGCAGCAGTTTGATGGATTTTGTACCGCCTCAAAATTTATAAAATAAACAATAAAAAATCAAATATTTGGAATGGAATAATATTTGGAATAATAATAAGTTGTGTTACTTAGTAATACTTTTCTATTTGAGGTTTAGTCTTGAAGTATTCTCAGTGGAGATCTCTTTTCTACTCTACCAAGCGCCAGAGACAAAGAAAAAACTATGTTTCTAAAAACAAATCAGCTTCGAGAAGATCCTCAATCAATCTGAAGGATTTTACAAGTGTGAGGTAATAGAAAGGCAGCACCATGATTTTTTAGAGGCCAATTTGCAGGATGAACGTTTCGACACGAAGTGGTATTTGGGTAAGTCTTGAGGCTATTATGATGGATAGCAATATGAACCACATGTTCAGACTTGCTTGCATCAGATACAAGTCAATAATTTTGAAATGGTCTACTATGACTGAGTCTAACGGAAACCGAAGGCTCCAGTTTATGATCTCGGGGTAAACCATGAGTTCATTTTCTCCACAAGATAGCTGAGTCTCTCCTACCGTTGGTAGCTAAAGAATGACGTTATCTAGGATACCCCATGATTTATTAAGAGGCTCAACCTCATTTTTTTAATACTCATATTACACGTTTTATTAGTGCAATAAGGTATTCATGGAGGACGTCCTTAAGATTCACTCTTAGGTTAGCATCGATGTCTTCAAGAAAATCAATGTTTTCTTTTTTATTTTTCTCTTTTTTCTTTAGAGCTGGTTTTTTGAGATATTATCCTCAAAGTCTGTGAGAGGAGTTCTATCTGCATTTTTAATATTTGAGTCAGTATGTGTCCTAGATTCTAAGTCAGCAATCTCCTCGAAGATGATGAGGGAGTAATTCGTCGATCTTAATAGAAAAGGAGTCAATTGTAAATAGATAAGATAAATATGCATATTATAATATTTATTATTTGTTAGAAGACAATTTGTAAGTAAATTATTTTGTAGAGGACCAAAAGTGAAACAAAGCAAAACCTCCAAAGAAATAAACGGGTTCACCCTTCCCCACTATAAAATGGAGCCTATTATTCTTGGTAGGTGGGACAATTGAATATAATATCCTCTTTATACTTTCTCTCTCTACATTTGTACTCTAGACACATGAGGTCCAAGATCCCATATTTTTCCTAGTCATTTATTCTCTCATCATTGGTGCCGTCACGTGATACCAAAAGGAATCTTTTTATTTGAAAATCGCGATGTGATCTTAAAGAATGAATGACGAAACTGTGGGAGAGAGGGTCGGGAGAGAAGTGGCCCGAGCCGTTTTGCTGTCTGAAGGCGAGGAAGCTCCGGGTCGAGAGTACTACGCTCAGGGTCGGGACAAGCGTTCGACCCTTATCATGACCAGGAGACAGCTGCTGGAAGACATCGCAAAGTTAAACGCTGAAAAAGAGCGAGAGTTAGACAAAAAGAGAGCTCGGGAAGGTAAAGGTAAAAAACCAATCGTAGACAACTGCGGCGAAGGCTACCCGGCTGCTGACCATCGCATCGATGCCCGACCTGTTCGATATTACCGGGAGCCTCGCCCGGAGGACAGGCATAATGTCAGAGCGGAGCAATGCCCAAAGGATAACCGCAACATCTCCGCTGATTACACTTCGGACGACTCGTCAGGAAGGGAGTACCGACGCAAGGAAAGGCTAAACAAACGCACGCAGAAAAGCCGTTCCCGACGGGATAGGGCACCCCGTTCAGACTCTCCTAAGTACAAGAAGGGTAGCGCCGAGAAAATAACGCCAGTGTCGTTTGAAAAAGAAGAGATGCAAACAGGCAGCAGAGAAGAGCGGATAGCTCTACCCCAGGTCCAGTGGAAACCTTCAAACAGCCAGAACCAGGGGTACCGAACTAGTAGCCAATTCATCAACCCAGGAGACGAAGGTCTGTACGGGATTCAGACCGAAGGGCTCGCAAGAAGAGCGTTCAGATTCAGAATGAATTGGAGAGCTTCACCATTGTCCGATGAGATATTATCGGGACATCTCCCGAAGAGGTTTGACATTTCCAAATTGGAAAAGTATGACGGTAAGAGGAATCCAGATAATCACTTGGAAGCCTTCAAAAACTTTATGTTGAGTTTCGACAACGACGATAAACTTTTATGTCGGGCGTTTCTGATGACCTACAGGGATCGGGCGTCCAAGTGGTACAACCGATTACCACAAGGTTGTATTAAAAACTTCGGGATGTTCTGAATGATGTTCCGTCAGTACTTCGTCGGAAGCAAGAGTTTCCGAGCTAATGGAGATACGATCATGAACTGTAAGCAGAGGCTGGGAGAGAGCCTCAGGGATTACACCATGCATTTTATTGACGTTAAGACCGACCTGGACCACTGCGAAGAGAACGTGGCGCTAACGGCGTATCGCTTAGGGTTGTTCCCGGGACCGATGAAGCAAGCGGTTACTAAAAAACAAGCGTTTACTTTTTCCGCCCTTCTGGCCCAGATAGAAAAGCAAATACTGATAGAAGAAACCGAGGCGTCTGAACTGGCTGCGCAAATTCAGCAGAGCGCGCAAGCGTTGGTTGTTATAAAATAAGGGGCTCAATCTAGCTATGCTCAGCAAGCCCAGCCGGTCAGCACAATACCACCGACCCAGTCCTTACCAATCAAGCCTTTGGCTCCCCAGAGCCAAAAAGCAAAGCAGACGAATCAAGTGGTTTCGTGACCCATGTCTAACAAGTGGATCAGACCCGCTTACTTTGCTGACTTGACGGAATGCGTATCTTCGATCTACGAGAAGACTAAGAAAAGAGGGATGTATCGGAGGCCTTTCCCTATACCAACGCCTCGGGAGCAGAGGAACAACCGGTATTGTCGCTACCACGAAGACGTGGGGCATGATACTAAAGATTGCATTGCCCTCAAAAAGGAGATACATATGCTGATAGAGCACAGAAACCTCCTGGAGTACGTAAAAAAGAAAGCTCAACAGGGTACCGCTTCGAGAGAAGTCGTGACGATGCCGAAGTCCGAAACAACCATGACTATTTCTAAAGTTACCGACCCTTTTGATGTTTCAATCGAGTACCTCGATCCAGACGTGACTCGTAACCTCTTCGGGATCATTGAAGAGGGAGCTGTGGAAAGCAACGGGAATGTAAGAAACCTTTGTCAATTTTTCGAATCGTTGACTATTTTCGGTGGAGACTCTATGGCAGGGACCACACACTCCTTTAGAAAGCGGCATATCGTGAATCTAGCCACCCAGCTGGAAGCTCGGACCTATCCCCGCTCAAAAGGCATCCATTCGTCGATCCTATATTTTGACGACGACGACATAAGAGATGTAGTCGGCCCTCATGAAGACGTCATCGTTATCGGGGCGGCCATTGCGGGGGAGGAGGTCCGACGTATTTTGGTAGACACCGGTAGCTCAGCCAACATAATCTTTGCATCCACTTTCGCAAAGTTTAGTGCACCCCCGGTCATTACGCGGTCGGACCAAACTATTGTAGGGTTTACAGGTTCGGCAGCAGACGTGGTTGGTGAGTTTGAGGGCATCGTTCAGCTAGGCCGCGGACCGTTCAAAAAAGAGGTCACTGTTTTATTCGTTGTGGTAGACGCACCAGCTTCTCATAATGCGATTTTTGCCAGATCGTGGCTATCGCGAACGCACGCGGTATTGTCTACAGTTCATCAATGTTTGAAATACGTGGTCGGGAACAACGTGGGTATAGTTCGAAGCAGCCAGTAAGCGGCACGAGAGTGTTACCGAGCGGCTTTTGTACCCAAGAAGGATCAAGAGATGGCGCAAGAGCGGGACTAGAAATTAAGGGGACTTCCCTTGGGGTCATTGCCCGTCGATGATCCTAGAGAAGCTCCCAATTTTTTAATCACCGATGAAGAGTGCGAAAAGCACCCATTTACCAAAGGGAAAGTTCTGCAGATCGGAATCCAACTGTCATCAGCCTTCAGGAAACAATTGTTATCATTACTACGGGAGAATTTAGATTTATTCGCATGGTGTTCGAAGGACGTGACCGGAGTCTCGGAGAACCATGTCATTCACAAACTAACTATCAACGAAAATGTCAGACCCATTTCGCAAAAGCGGCGGGCTTTTTCCCCAGAAAAGGAAAAAATCATTCTAAGAGAAGTCGAAAGAATGATCAGCGTCAGACACATCAAGGAGTCGAGCTACCCGCTCTGGACATCCAATCCTGTCCTGGTCAAAAAGAAAAACGGGAAGTGGAGGATGTGTGTGGACTTTACCGACCTCAATCGGGCATGCCCGAAGGATCCCTTCCCGATACCGAGGATCGACCAGTTGGTGGACTCCACGTCAGGAAACAGGTTGCTCTCTTTCATGGACGCGTACGCAGGCTACAACCAGATCAAGTTGCACCCAGCGGATCAGGAAAGCACGACGTTTATCACAGGCCGAGGCTTGTATTGCTACAAGGTCATGCCGTTCGGATTAAAAAACACTGGAGCGACTTATCAGAGGTTCGTTAACAAAACTTTTGATTGTCAGATAGGGAGGAATATGGAAGTCTACATCGATGACATGTTAGTGAAGAGCGACACGGACGAGGAACATCTCACCGATTTAAGGGAAACCTTTGATAACCTCAGGGGTATAAATCTCAAGCTAAACCCAGAGAAATGCTCCTTCGGGGTAAGGTCGGGCAAGTTCCTGGGGTTCTTTGTTAGAGAAAAGGGAATCGAGGCAGACCCGACCCAATTACAAGCTTTTACCGACATGACACCGCCTAAGAATATCAAGGAAGTCCAGATATTAACCGGGCGTCTTGTGGCTTTGAATCGGTTTATCTCTCGTTCATCTGACAAGTGCGCTCTATTTTTTCAAGTCTTGAGAAATGCCAAGAATTTTATTTGGACGCCGGATTGTAGTGCAGCCTTTTTAGGGATTAAAACTTATTTATCATCCCCGAACCTTCTAACGAAGCCTCTGACGGGAGAGACTCTTTTCCTTTACATAACAGTTTTGGATTTTGCAGTAAGTGTGGCTCTGATCAGTGAGTCGAGAACGGTCCCCAAAGCAGTATACTTCGTGAGCAAAAGCTCACTGGATGTAGAGACGCGGTATCTAAAGCTGGAGAAAATGGCCTTAGCATTGGTGACCGCGGCACGAAAAATGCGGTTGTATTTTCAAGCACACCCCATTATCGTCCGCACCTCGTTTCCACTCAAGTATGTTCTTCAGCGCCTGGACATGTCAGGAAGAATGTCTAAATGGTCGGTCGAGTTGGGTGATTTCGACATCAGTTTTGAGTCGCGCACGACTGTCTGATTTTATAGTGGAATTCCATTCTGACCTCGTTTCCGCTCAAGTACGTTCTGGCTAATTTTATAGAGGAATTCCATTCCGACCGCCCGGACCAAGACGCACCGCCTGAAGAAGACGAACCCGACGAGTGGGTCATCCAAACCGATGGTGGGTCGAACGTCAATGGATGCGGAGCGGGCGTCCAGATAGTCACCCCAACAGGCATAAGTATGCATCAGGCAATCCGATTTGGTTTTCCCACTTCTAACAATGAAGCCGAGTATGAAGCCGCCCTGGCCGGTTTGCGACTAGCAGAGGTATGCGGGGCTAAGCGTGTACGTCTCGTTAGTGATTCTCAGCTTTTGATCAATCAAGCCTCGGGAGCTTCGGAAGCCAGGAAAGAACATCTGGTTCAGTACTTAGCCGCATTAAGGGTGTTAGTCGCGTCATTCACCAAGGTAACGTACAAACATGTCCCAATAACCAAAAATATGGTAGCCGACTCTCTAGCATCAACCTCTTACTCAAGCAATTACCCCTGGGTAACCGAACAAGAAAACCCATCGATCATAAAGAGAAAAAAGCTGGATAATCGACCCGAAATTTCTTGTCAAGTGTCTTCGGTAACTATTTCAGATTGGCGAAGGGATATTATTGCTTTCCTAGCCGAAGGTCTACTGCCAGACAATGGTGCATCGGCTCGAAAGGTACGAAACAAAGCCCGTGGCTACGTTTTATTAGGGAACATATTATACAAAAAATCGTTCAGCAGGCCCTTACTGAGGTGTTTGCGGGTAAATGAGTCACAGATCATTGTATCCGAGTTACATGACGGAGAGGGCGCGACTCATTGTGGTTACAAGGCACTGATAAGAAGAATTTTTCTCGCCGGTTTTTATTGGCCAACGATAACGGCTGATGCTCAGCGGATAGTAAAAACCTGCGATACTTGTCAAAGATTCACGAACGGGATAAACGTGCCCGCGGCCCCTTTAGAATCCATATATGAAGGATTACCTTTCGACCGATGGGGAATCGATCTTGTAGGGCCATTACCAATGGCATCTGGTGGGAGACAAACGATCGTGGTGGCTGTGGATTACTTTTCCAAATGGGTAGAAGCCGAACCATTATCCGCTTCTAAGACTAAGGATATCATCAGATTTATTTGGTCCAATATCTGTTGTCGGTTCGGGGTTCCCTAGAAGCTCACCATGGATAACGGGCCTTAATTTGACAGCAGTGAGATGAAATCCTTTTGTACAACTCATAGGATTAGGCAATGTTTCTCTACCCCGTTCCATCCTCAAGCGAACGGTCAAGTCGAAGTTACCAACCGAACCATTCTGGACGGACTCAAAAAGAACCTCGAAAGGAAAGCTGGCAAATGGCCAGACTATTTGCAGGAAGTGTTGTGGGCTTACCGAACTACACCTCGAACGGCGACTAAGGAATCACCTTATGCCTTAGTATATGGCATGGACGCGGTCACTCCAGCAGAGTCAATTTTTCCATCTTTTAGGATCGGTAACTATGATGAAAACACAAATGAAGGTGACAGACAGTTAGCTCTTGACCTAATAGAAGAAAAAACGGAACCGAGCTCAACTGAATTCTTTACACTATCAGACCCTAATGAGGAGTCGTATGCGTCAAAAGTACGGCGGCCGGAGTTCAAAGTTGGTGATAAGGTTTTGAGAAGAGTTTTTCTGCATACCAAAGATAAAAGCCTCGGTAAGCTCGCCTCGAACTGGCAAGGACCGTACAAAGTGGTGGAGAAAGTTAAGAGCAGGACATATCGGTTGCAAGACAAGCTCGGGCGTTCGTTAAGGCTTCCATGGAACATTAAACATCTGAAATTATATTTGGAGTGATTTTGATTTGTGTAACTTTGTAAGCATTATTTGTGTAAAAACATTTTGGTCGGGGATGCACTCTTTCCTACCTCGGTGGCGCGAGAAGGTTTTAATGAGGCATCTATAGCAACCGACCTTTTTAATCGAAAATTTTAAGCTTCCAATCTCAGAAGTGTTAAAAAGGAGTCCGTCAGCTGACGAGCTGATCGACGATTTTTTTAGTAATCTTGATTGCTTTACAGAACCTTCCTAGGTTTTTCAGTGCTTAAACTGATCTACACCTTAATTCCCGATCCTACGGGAAAATTTTCAATTTTACATTGATCAACAGAACCTTCATAGGTTTTTCAGTGTGTCAACTGATCTACATCTTAATTGCCGACCCTACGGGAAAAATTTCAATTTTACATTGATCAATAGAACCTTCATAGGTTTTTCAGTGTTTAAACTGATCTACATTTTAATTCCCGACCCTACGAGAAAATTTTCAATTTTACATTGATCAACAAAACCTTCATAGGTTTTTCAGTGTTTAAACTGATCTACATCTTAATTCCTGACCCTACGGGAAAATTCCCAATTTTACATTGATCAACAGAACCTTCATAGGTTTACAGTGTTTAAACTGATCTACACTCTAATTCCCGACCCTATGAGGAAAATTTTCAATTTTATGTTGATCAACAGAACCTTAGCAGGTTTTTCAGTGTTCGAACTGATCCACACTTTCCTTGGTCTTTTGATAGGCTACAATCCATAATTTGGTTCCCGATCAACCGTGGATTTATAAAAATAGGGTTAGATGTAACATTTATAAAAACATAAGTACGGATAAACATAAGTACGGATAACATATTGATCGTTCAAAAACTTTGGTTACAAAAAAGGCTTACAAGGGGTTCCACAGACCCCGCAATTACACATTTTAACAAAACAAAAAACAAGAGACGTCGGGGATCAAGCATCCTCTTCCTCTGACTCGGTGTCATCCGATTCTTCGTCTTCGCAAACCACATCAGTAGGGCGGTCATCTTTCGGAACATCCAGCCACATTGACCCGAGGGGAAGGTCGGGGAAGCGGTGATGAAAGGTCAGCACGTATGCGGCTTTGGCTTCGGCCGTCATTTTCTCCATCAACTTCTTGCATTTTTCAGCAAAAAGGGTGTTAGCCTTCTTCAGGTCGGAAATTTCCTGACTTGTGCCAAGGTTTTTTCAGTCGCCTTGAGCTGCTCCTCTGTCAGCTTCTGAGCAGCTTTTCCCTTCTCCACCTCTTCTTCCAGCGAGGCAACTTTCCCCTCCGTGACCGACAACTTCTGGCTCAGTTCTCCTGCCTGACGCTCTTTCATCGCCAAGGGCACAATCATGTTGTACAAGGAAAGGGATAGCCCATCAGTTATCCGCAAAGGAAAAGTATGCAGACTCCCGGGCACAGACAGCACCGGAAGGTTCGTACCACCCGACGACGCCACAGCGGTTTTGGAGGCCTTTGAGGGGCTAGCATCGTCGGGAATCACCACTACGGGGTCGATTATCGTACCACCCTTAACCCCCCCCCCCCCCCCGTATTGCTCAAAGAGCTCCGGGACGGTAGCATTGTCGGCACCAGCAGAACCCGCGGCAGACCTGCCTTCTTTCTTTGAGCGTTTAGGCTTTTTAGCATGAGCCCCTTCTGCGTCAGCTTTCCCCTTACACTCTTCGCCAGCTCCTGGGACTGATGGGTCTCGCCACCCTCAGCGGAAACTTCATCTTGGTGTCCCTCCATATCAGCCTCTTCGGCCCCGGCATTGTCCTGCTCGGCTTCATCATCTAACTTTGGTCGCTTGCTGGGAGCCTTGTTGCACTTTGGGAGAAACAAGTGGGCATCAGGCGCATCCGTCTTTGCGAACAAGTCCTCCAGACCGGGGGGTTGACGCAGCTGCTCAATCGTGAGCGGTTCTGACGAGCAACGCCAGAGGTTACTCGTAATCAGGTTTGTGTTTTTGAAGACCCGATGGAACGCCCGCCCCCAACGCTTCCTGGCATAATCCTTCAACAATTGGAAGGTGACCTTGCCCGGCTTGAAGTAGTCCTTCTTCAACCCCTGGACGAATTCCTTTGATACTACACAGAGGATCGGTTCATCACGTTAAAAAACAAATTATACCATCAGGAACCCATGTCTGCAGCAGTCGCCTCAGATTCTCCTTGCCATAGGGGCGGTCGTTTTCCCAGTAGCCATTGAGGAAGACGAAACGGTGTTTCCAACCTTTGTCACCTTCGAGAAAGTCGTTCACTATCTTCCATGTATTGGTCAAAGAAGAATAGAAGAAGTGGGACTTAGGAAACTTCGACAGCCCGGACATGCTATATACTCTTCCATGGGCATGACCCGACCCGAAAGGCGCGAGGCCATTATGCAGGACATCAGCGTATACCACGCGTTGGGCGTTAGCTGAGAGGGGCAGATGTTGAGAGTCCTGAAGTACAGAGAAATCTCAGGATCCAGAGGAAACCTGAGGCCCCAATTGAAAAGCTCGGTGAAGATTACGATCTCCCGTGACCGAACATGCACGGGAGTCTCCCCAGGAACAAGAAACCGGACGGTGATGCACTCCGGAATACCCCACCGGATCAGAAGCTCATCTTTCTCAGCAGCAGGGAAGTAAAGATACTTGCCCTCAAAAAGGGAAATGACATTATCCCTGGGCAACCGACGATGCTAGGAGGTGGTTATGACCGCCTCAATCTCCTTGGGAAGCGGCTTTTCGGGAGGAGCAGCAGTATTGCCAGCAGCAGCAATACTGTCCTCTGCAGGTAAAGCGTCTGCCTCCGGCTCCTCGGTATTTGCTGCCGGGATTGCGTCAGATCTAAAGGGGCTGGCCGCGGACGGATCGGACGGTCGGACAAAAAGGTCCACAGGACCAGAACTGCTTCCGGTTTGGGCCAGTTGAGACTCTTGTTGTTGTTGGCGAGCACGCTTGGGGTCCAGTTCGTGAGGTGCTAGTGGTCGTTGGTTGAGACTTAAAAAGGTACGAGCAGTGTTAGTAATGGTCTGGTATCCTCGTATATCGGGAGTAAGTTGGACCATCTCAGGGGAGTTACCTCCCGCGGGAGAAGTTAAAGTGTTGGATTCTCCCATAGAAAGAAATTTAGCTTTGCCTCGACGTCGGGGTGGAAAAGGGGTCGGAGCCGTGTAAGAATTAACCGACGAAGGCGTCGGGCGGTTGAGTTGGGCAGTTAGGGAGTGTGGAGAGCTACTACTTGAAGGAATGACAATGGCCTCGGGGGTCCGAGCGCCGAACAGTTCGGGTAAGGTAAAAGACTCGGCATGGATCGGATCAGCAAGAACGGGATAGTGGGGTAACGGTACAGGCGTGAAGGGCTTTGTGTCAGAACTCCAAATCAATCCCGCAGCTCGATATTCCTCAGCACGGTCACCAATACTAGCCCAATCTTCAAATCCGAACATAGGCTCTTTCTTCTTCTTAGATTTTTGTTTTGGCTTCGGGTTCCTGTTTCTCATAAAACTCACTCTCTCTCTCTAGAAACGTCCGGACAACACTTTCTCTCTCTAGAATTCTTGTGAGAGTGATTCTCTCTTATGAGATATATATAGGCACCCTCACTTAACCGTGCACGTACGGGGGAGTTCAAGCGACGAAAAGCACCGGGAAGTCGAAAGGCCCCTTGGAAAACCGTGCAGACGGGCACGCTTCGAGTACTCGGATGACACGTGTAGCCCTTAACCGGACTAGAGTTGCAGGTCTACACCAGCTAGCTCAGATAGATACCTCAGATGGGCCTCATTTACCCGGATTATTTGCCAAAGCCCATTTACCGGTTTAGGTCCATGTGGAACCCGTAAAAAAGGGTCGGAAGCAGACCCAGGAGACATTGTTACAACGTCGGGACGACTCACGACTGACCCAACAACAAGAAGTACGAAGGGTCGGTCACCGTTCAGGAGACAAACATCCAACCAAGGCAACCCGGTCAACCGGTACCGAGGCGTAAGGGGCAGAGGCGTGTCGAACTGATTCTTTGACAAGTCTTCATTCCCAGTGCTCTTGAAGACTGGGGCTACTGATGAGGGAGTGATTCGCCGATCTTAATAGAAAAATAGTCAATTGTAAATATAAGAAGATAAATATGCCTATTATAGTATTTATTATTTATTAGAAGACAATTTGTAAGTAAATTATTTTGTAGAGGACCAAAAGTGAAACAAAGCAAAACCTCCAAAGAAATAAACGGGTCCACCATTCCCCACTATAAAAGGGAGCCCATTATTCTTGGTAGGTGGGACAATTGAATATAATATTCTCTTTCTACTTTCTCTCTCTATATTTGTACTCTAGTCACATCAGGTCCAAGATCCCATATTTTTCCTAGTCATTTATTCTCTCATCAGAAGGCTTCATCTCGAAGTTGGGGAGAGGCAGTGTTGGCAGCGACAATTTGCAAATTATCAGGGAAAATTGTAGTGGATTGTTGGTTGATCTCCAAAGGAATTATCTGTGACTCTTTGTTTGTCACAACCTTTTCCTTCGATGGAGGAGAAGATGGTGTAAGGTTTTATGAAATGTTGATATCTTCAGAATCTCCCACGGCTACGAATACACTCTTTCGAGGAGGTTGGCTTTTTTTAGAAGATGCACCTGAATGTATTCGAGGCGTTTGTTAACGGTTGATTCGAAGAGGAGTTGGAGTGTTGGCAGAAGATGCTTCTATTGGGTTTCGAGGAGATTTCTTTTTTGTTTGTTAATGTGATTGTTGTGAGCAGGCTCTGAGGATTAGGTCGGATGGATTTTGGTTTCTAAGAGAGCTTTGGTCAGGGTTGAAGGCCTTGTATAAGGTGGTACGAGTGGATAGTGTTAGGGATTTATCAATCACCTGGTACTCGATATTCGACAACCCTTTCAGTGACGTTCAAGTAATCATATATACCAAAGATAGGTTTTTTTACTGGTTTTTGGGTTTTCCAAGTAGTGATGACGGTGGAGTAAAATTTATTAGGTGACTTTCTCTCTCTATCTCTAGACTTTATGTGTGATAGGGAACATGAGAGTTGATAGATTATTTACAAAAGAAATGACGGAGAAGTAGTTGGGTTTTTCAGAAAAGGGAGTTGAAAGGTTGAAAAGCATCTATAGGTTGAAATGTGAATCGGCAAAGAACAATTTCCTAATCTAAAGTAGGCTGACATGTGTATGGTCTCGGAATTAAATAGAGCGCCGCACACGTACTAATGTTTTTCTAATAAAGTTCTAGACCATTTTAGGTGAATGATTGATGAATCCATGAGAGTTTCTGAGGTTAATGTATAAAGTTTACACAAAGTTTCAATGCGAGTTTTTGTGGTGATCATAGAAATTTTTTGAGGCCGTCATCAAAAGTGTCTGAGGTGATCATGAAAAAACTTTCGAGGTGGACATGAAAAAGACAAATAGATTTCTGAGGGAGGTTAGAGGTTTTTTTCAAAGTTACCGAGTAGTTAGAAAAATTAAGGATATGAGGAATGACTAGAGGCATGAGTTAGCATATGATTAAAGATAGTTCTTCTTCAGAAGTCTTCACAAGGACTATGGGGCTACTGATAAGGATATAAATAATCAAGGAGTAAAAAAATTATAAGAAGGGTTTTTATTTGATTATTTTATAGTTAGATGATAGATTTAACATAAAATATGAATAGTAAGGGCTGAAAGTACAATTTGTTGTAACTTATAACTAATTCTGTTATTCAGCCTCTCTTCCTATAAATAGGAGGGAGGGATTTGAGAAATAAAAGATTGATTGACACATTATATTCATGTTGACTTTTAATATGTTACTCTAAAGACTTGTTATTTTCTCTCTCTAAAATCACTTTTATTGTTTTATCTTTACATAGAAGATTTGATACTTAATAGTATCTACAGGAGTCTAACAATCAAGAATTCTCTAAAGTAATATAGAATACTTTTTTAGAGTAATGTTATTCCAAATTGTTAGGTATCTGTTAGATTTGTTTCTTTTAGTTCTTAGGATATTCCAAGTGTCTTTACTGATAAAAGTCCCGGTGTTAGATAAAGTACATGTAATGGAATCCTTAAAATTTTCTTTAATTGTAGTGCCCTGAATTCTATGAATATCAGAAGGTAGAACAACCCTCTCATATCAAGTCCCCATCCCTTATTGGATCTGAATGATGATGTTTTTTCTTTGAATTACCAAGATGTATCTTCCATATTAGATAATGTTATAAGAGGAGCATTATAAAGCCAACTGTCTAACTAGAATTCAATTTCACCAGTTCCTAGTTTCTAGAAATTATACTACTTATCGAATTCTTTAGCACTCGCCAGCTTTTCGACTGGTTACTTAAGAAGCCAATCTAAATAGGGTGTTTAGTTTTACAGTATATGTTATTCATGTATTTGTACCATAGTGATTTACCTTTTTTAAAATCTAAAACATAGAAGACATGAGTATACAACAAGAAGGTCTTGAATTTTCCTCAAGTTCAATCCACATTCATCATATAGTCTCCATAAATTAGACCATTTAGTCCATTTCATTTTGTTTTTATCCTCTGTCGAGACTCACAAAAATCTATTTAGTAATGTTTCAATTTTCTTAATGAAAATTTTAGGTAGAGAACTACATTGAATCCAATATGTAGGAAGGGACATCAAAACTGTTTGGATTAACGCCAGCCTACCACCGGATGGTAAATACTTACGCTCTCATTCGATAATTATATTACTAATTTTAGTTATAAATTTATAAAAACTGATAAATATATTATTTTTATTGATTCTAATACCCATATAGGCTATAGGTAAGTAACCAGCCTTAAATCCAGTTAGTCTTTATAGATTTCTAGTCAGCAGCTGAGAGTTTCCATTAGATTTAATGACTTAAGTTTTCTCTTTATCTATACGTTGTCCATATTTAACTTGGTAATGTTCAAGAAACTCACCAAGTTTATCAATGTTAGTATCTATACCATTTATATAAATGATTAGATCATCAGTAAATGCATGACAAGGTATAGTTATATTACTTCTAATTTTATATCTCATACCTTTATATGTATTAAACAACTTATGTAAACCCCTTGTAAGGTACTCCTCTGTTATAATGAATAAGCTTGGGTATATCAGATCTTGTTGCTTAGATACTATGTTAATGAATACACTGCTAAAACCAACCATCCCCATGATTCTAGATATGAACTTATTAGATATCCTATCAAACGACTTTGACATATCCAATTTAATCATAACATTAACGAGCAAGTTCTTAGCAAGAAGAATATTATCATGAATGTCTCTCATATGTATAAAACATCCTTGAATTTTTGAAATTTTTTTGGGAAGAACTCTATTATTTAATATCTTAGATGTTATTCTATTAAATAAAGTTCATAGACTAATGGGCCTATAATCACTCTAAGTTTGAGGAAAATTGGGATGAGGCTAATGATAGTTGCGGTTACTCCATGGGGAATAGTTTGAGCAAGAAAGAAAACTATAATTGCAGCATACATGTCATTCTTGATAATTGTCCAACAGGCTTGAAAGAATATTTTATTAAAGTCGTCAATAACATGAATACTATTTGGATTGTGATTGTTGATCACAACATGAATCTCCTCAACATAAGATATTTTCACTAACATTTTATTATCTTTATCAGTTATCAAGTTAGAGATTATTTCTATAAGGTTCTCATCTTCCTCATTATTAGGTTGTATAGTTAGAATAACTGTAAAGTAATCCTATGTTTCCTTACCTAAAATATCATGATCCGTTATCTAAACATTCCCTTCAAGGATTCCATGAATTTTATTGTTTCGTCTCCTTTTCTTTACAAAGTTCTGATAAGATTTAGTATTTTTATCACCATCATTCAACCAATTTGAGTAACAATTTTCTGCCAAAAAGCTTCTTATTTAGCAAGCAATTGAAGATAATTAGCTTTGGCTTTAGATAAAAGAACTTTTTCCTTAATATATTAAGTTTCTTCATATGCTATTTCAAAGGAATTAACTATCTCTTCAACTTTTAATACTACATCAAATATGTTACCAAAGCTTTCGCTATTCCATTCTTTAAGTTGAATTTTTACCCTTTTGAGCTTATTCTATAATACATACATAGGCTGACCCTTTAAACTATAGTTCCAACTTTGTTCCACTGTCTTAAGAAACTCATGGTGTTGAAGCCATATGTTTTACAAAATTTAAAGGCACTTTTAACCTTATTAATACCATGAGATAGAAAAACACATAATGGCGAGTGATCAGAATAGGTTCTTGCCAAATGAACAACCTAAGTTCTTTTATAAGAATCAGCCCAAACAGAATTATATAAGACTTTATCCAACCTTTTCTATTTTCTATTATTAGACCACTTCAATTTAATGTCAATAAATTCAGCATCTTCCAGATAACAATCATTTATGGTATTATTAAAGTCTTCAATATTTTTCCTACATAATGTGAAACAAGACATTTGTTCATGAAGAGCAATGATTGCGTTAAAATCCCCCATCAAAATCCACTCATTTGAGTCTGAGAGTGTTCTCATACTATTCCATAACTCCATTCTATGTTCCTTGATACATTTTGCATAAACAATTCTTACCAGGAATTCTTCATTTATAGTTGAATATTTAACCATAACATGTATAAATTGCAAATGATTCATAAAGGTATCTGATGAGTTCAGATCTTACAGTCACAGCCAGCCCATTAATCCGAACAAGGATAATTCGGACCATATCACACCACCATAAATCCGAACATGACAAATGTAAATAACTTTTGACTAAGCTATTTGCTAATCTACTTAAACACTAATGGATCTTTGAATTCGACCCGGTTTTACAACCCGACCCGGTAAGCTCATGGGTCAATAATTAAGGTATAAATACCCCAACCAATCTCATTAATGAGGGTGATCAGAATTTAATACTAGTAGACTGCTTAATTATCTCACTACTCCTCACACTAAACACAAAACACCCCAAACTTACTAAAATATTTTTAAAAAACTACCCTCAGCTCAAAATAAACCAAACCAATATTCACTGTAAACTCATCATTCCACATTAACCGTATTTTTTTATTAACATTTGCAATATAATTTTGAAATCCAATATTTTTTGCAATCTTTTCCATATTCTCAACACTAACCATAGACTCTTGCAATGCAACAAAATCTATACTTTCTGACTTTCTAATATACTTTAGTGTTTTTTATAGGCATTATTTCCAATTTTTCTAATATTCTAGTTGTGTATTTTTATACTCATTTGGAATTTCCAAAAGTGGGACTAAGAGAGCTATTATTCTTAAGAGACTTGATTGATAAATGTTTTTATTTGCTTTACCTTTAGCCTCCTTTAACTTTTTGCTTAAGATTTCCTTAAACTCTTTGTTCATTTCAATTTTGTTGAGAGTAGATGAGGTTGGTAAACTACCTATATTATTCTCATTAGGAGAGTGTTGTTCAGACTCTAGGTTTTCATAGTCCATAGATGATAACAAGTTGAATCATGTGTCTATAGATTGTATAACTTCTATTATTTCTTACACTTTGATGTTATTAGCATCCAGCCTCGAGTCCATAAAATCCCCAAAGTCCAGAAATCTCATAACAAAACCTGGGCTAAAATGGTGGCACCACAGCAAGACATTCGCTCAAACATGAGCATTGAAAAGATTCCCACTCTGTTGTTTGTTAATGCTATCCTGATATTCCCACCGGAGGCCTTTGCAAGAGACTAAACGGTGTGGGCAAAATGCTTATCTGGATACTTCCTAAACAAAATAAGAGCCTCATACTATGTCCAAACCTTATCCTTAAGAATTTGAGGATCTCAAGGACTCTTTAAGTGCAAGTCGACCCCTTCTGGCCAGTTCTTCTTCAAGTTCTTATCGGCCGACAGTGCTATCCAAATTCTGAAGATGTCTATGTGGTTCTTCAACAACCATCCTATCTTCCTGAAACGTTTGGAGCTTATAGACAACTCTAGCAAGGACTCTCTTAAGGCTATATCGATATGGGTTAAATTGCATGGCTTACCTCATGAATTGTAGACTGAAAGAGGGCTTAGTATACTGGGTAGCTTCCTCGACACTCCAACATATGTGAACACTCACACTTCTCGGGAACTATAAATATCATTTGCATTGATAAAGTTCACAACCTCCAAATCGAGTACAAAAGACTTTTTTCTTCGTGCGAAAAGTGTCAAACATTTGGCCACATAACAGCTAACTTTTAAGACTTTGAAGAAAGTTCTGCCTCCACCATTGGCGCAAATGACCTCGAGAAAGAACCTAACCATGCCACTAACATTCACAACTTAGTAACCTCGGGAGATAATGATAGCCTGATCCCAGCAAGCTACAAAAGCCTCAAGTGGTGTGTGGAATGAGAAGGAATGAATGCAAAAATTTGTGTCCACATATCAACCAGATCAACCAGGATGCACTAGGTAATGGACGTTCCACTTTTAAATTCACCTTGGCCCCATCCCTCTCTAGATTCCAAGCTACGGGTATCACAGTTAGGACCACACATGTTAATAATGTGGGGATCTATATTTAAATTCGTGTTTTATTTTGATTATTGTCTAAAACTTTATTTATGATAAATATGACTTGGAATGTTCGGAGACTTAATGACCCTATTACGTAAATTGACGTGCGTGACTATGTTTTATCAAATAGCATATTTATAATATATCTGCGTAAAACCAAAGTTATCTTAGATAATGTAAAAATTTTAATGAGAACAATGTTCCCTTATTGGCATTACATTACTAACCACGAGGCCCATCCCCGTGGGAGAGTTTGGATAGCCTGGAACCCGAGTGTATTCAAACTCGAAACCCTTAAATTTACGTCCCAATTGATCGACTGTAAAATAAAGTATACCACTATAAATAATTTATTTTATCTCTTGGCTATTTACGGTTTTAACGATCCTTCTGATCCTCTGCCATTATGGGATGATGTCAGTAGCCTTGCTTCTAGCATACCTAACAGCCTTAGGGTGGCTATAGGTGATTTCGATGATATTCGCCACCCCAATGAGAGGATATGCTGCACTAATCATTGGACCAATGTTGCAACATAGGTGGCCTCGTTGACCTTTGCAGCTCTAGTTTCCAACATAACTGGATTAATAAGCAAAGTGACAACCCAATCTCCTCAAGATTGACTGGTCTCTCGTAAAAAACCCTTAGGATGACTTCTTCCATCATTCCTTCGCCCACTTCGATATCCCGCGTACTTCGGATCACACCCCCATCACCCTTCACCTAACCTCTCATATAGATATCATCCCCAAACCTTTTAAATTTTTTAATATGTGGAAATATCACATCAACTATCACTCTATTATTTCTGATAGCTGGGGTCTTCCTTTTGATAGTGACCCCATGGCCACTCTAAGTCATAAGCTCCTTAGACTTTAAGGTTCTCTCTCTGATATGAAAAATAGAGTTTATAGTAATATTAGTGACTATGTTGATAAATTTAAAACTGAGCTCCACCATGCCCAGCCATGTCTTGCTACGAGTCCATCTGACCCTAGCCTGATTGAGGAGGAGATCTCCGCCTCTACAAAATTCATCTTGCTGAGTAAAGCTGAAGAATCTTTCCTGAAGAAAATATCTAAGAAAACTTGGATTAAGTTAGGAGATCCTAACTCCAAAAAATTCATACAAGTATAAGAGCCCAAAGATCCGGAAACAAGATTATTACCATAAACGATATAAATGGCAATCTCGTCTCTCAGCCGAATTAAATCTTACTTTGCTAATTCTTTGGGCTCCCCAAGCCCTCTAAATTATCTTGGATTATATAGAGTTGGAAGCCTAATCTCTTCTAAGCTATCCCAAGAAGCCCAAACCAACTTAATTACGTTTTTCTCCAATGAGGAAATCAAGAAGGCCATGTTTTCTATTGATAGTGATAAGGCCCCCTGGCCCTGATGGTTATGACGCCAACTTTTTCAAAACTATCTGGCCAACCATCAATTCTGACTTTTGTAAGGTTATTCACCACTTCTTCAATATTGGAATAATGGATCCGCATTAGAATAAGATTATCATCACTCTTATTCCAAAGTCCACCTCCTCGGTCTCCCGACGGACTTTCTTCCTATTGTCTGTTGTAATGTGATTTATAAGGTGATATCCAAAATTCTAGCCAACATAATTAAATATTCTCTCCCTTCGTTAATCGACTCCACCCAGACTTCTTTCATTCATGGTAGAAAAATCACGAATAACATGCTTTCTCAAGAGCTCCTTCATGGGTACAATATGAATAAAAAAGGCCTACGAAGTGCTCCGAAAATTGAACCCATGAAATCTTTTGACAACATCAGCTGGAGGCTCGTGCTTGATGTCCTTTTCTCTATGGACTTCCCTATCAAAATGATAGGTTGGATCATTCAATGCATCTCGTCCCCCTCACACTATATATGCATCAATGGGAACCTCACATCTACCTTCAAAGGTAAAAAAAGGTTGCGTCAATGTGACCCCATCTCCCCGTACTTGTTTATGATTTCCATGTAGGTGCTCTCAAACATTCTCAAAGAAAAAGGAAATAATAGGAACTTTATCATTCGAAGTGTAAAAAAACTTATAAACCTTTATTTCACGGATGACCTTATGATCTTCTACCGAGAAAATAAATCCTATTTCGAAGTCATTAAATAGAGTCTTGATGAATTCCCAACCTTTCCGACATAAAATTTAATCCTCTCAAGAGTCAGGTATTCCTATCAGGAATTTCAGAGAAGGTTAAACGTGACACCATTACAACTTTAGCCTTCTCTGAGGAAATTCTCCCGATAAAATACCTTAGAGTCCATCTCATCTCTTCACGACTTAGCTACAATAATTGTAGACCTCTCTTCCAGAACGCCACAAACAGAATTAACTCTTGGATAACTAAGCATCTTTTTTATGCTCGAAGAATCTATTTAATCAAGTCTCTCTTTTTCGTCAGACAAGTCTACTGTTCTCCCAGCAAGGGTACTCAAGGACATATCCAACTTATTCAGAATATCACTTTGGCATGGCCTGAAAATAAAAATTACAAGTGCTGAAGTTGGTTGGAATAATCTTACCTTGCCAACAAAGGAGGAAGGCCTTGGAATTCTAGATCTAAAAACCTGGAATCGGACGGTTGCCCTAAAAACCTTTTAGGCTATTTTGGCGAAACACCCAGATTTAATCTGAACTCAATGGATCATCAATGAAATGATAGAAGATAAAAATACATGGAGCCTCCCCATCAATGCCTCTCTAAGCTGGAGTCGGAGGAAGATTCTAAAGCTCAGGAACATAGCAAGTCCTCTTGATAAGGTCAAGATCGATAACGAAGATTCCACATCCATATCTTGTAATGTTATATTCATTCATCACCTGGCTCGCTGTCCAAGCCAAACTTACCACGAGAGATAAGCTCATTGCCTGGGTTACCCTACATGTCCTATTTGTCCTGTGTAACATCAGTCCAGAATATGTAGACTATATTTTCACAAAATGTAACTACACAAAAAAAATTTAGAACTTTATCACTCAAAAGCTCGACATGCCCCCCACCGCAAACCATTGGCAAGAATGGATCATCGAAGCTGCCGCATGGGGACATAGTCATGGTGAGAAAATCCGTCACAAAAATTCATCTTTTGCGCTATAATATACCACATCTCAAAGGAAAAAAACACCAAATTATTCCAAAGTACATAGTCCCTCTATTATGCAATTGGCTACCGAATTGTCTATGCCATCCATTATACATTCTTTGGCATCAAATATCCAATCTAATTGTTAGCGATCCCAGACGATCCTCTAGGATAATGCCCTATAGTAATCTTTGTATAGGCCAATCTAGCCTTGTAATCAATGTATCCTCAAAGTATCCATAAAATGTCCTGACATACCTGTAGACGTTATTTTTCCATATATTTAATGTTTTATTTACCAAAACAAATTGGCCTAATTACTTTTTTTTTACAATAAATAATGCAGATCATAAACAATTAAATTCAAGTTGTGATTGTTACAAATCTCACTCTCATGTGAAAATTGTAAATATAAAAGCTCAATAGTTAGGTAAGAGTTTATAGTTCATAAACCTATTCTTAATTTAATTTAGTATATATATATTTTTATACACAATATATACCATTAATATTGTGTATAAATGTTAATAATCTACTAAATTTTTTGATACTTTAATTAATATTATAAAGATAAATTTATAATAGTGAAAAGAGAGATTAATATTTTATTAAAAACAGAATTTTAGAATCGTCGTCGGCCATTTTTTTAAAGTCTTTATCTTAAATAATTTGTTGTTATTAATTTTCTTTTGTCTCCAACTAAAGTGTAGTTTGGACTTTTGAAGCAATCCAAAATATCTTGGATGGTTAAACCAATAGTTGGTGTTCTGTTGGTCGGATAGAAAGTTACTGAATTCATTTTTTTCGTATTTATCAAGTACAAATGATTATTTTAGTTTTTTCTATTTTCGTATGTTTTGGTTTTTTAGTCTCGTATTGTGTTTTTTTTGTTTTTTTATAGTCTCACATTGTATTTTTTTTCGGTGGATATTTTCATTTTTTACGTTTTTGTTTTTTTCTTTTGAATTTAACGATGTTTTTTACCTCTCAGTTTTTTTCGTTAGATAAATTGTTTGTTTTGGTTTCTCATGAGAAGCTATAATGCACATGGAGGTTGTTTCAGATGCTTTCACGTAAACTAACCCAATGAGATACTCTTATTATTTTTCACTTCTCGAAAATTGGCACAATAACAATTCAACAATCGGTAATTCTGTAGCCAAAAAATAATTTTATATGATAATCGTTGAAGGGTTTCTCTTCCTTTCGGTCGCTCTATTTTATAGATAACTTTAGGTGAATTATTGTGTCTTTTTTCTATTTTAATTTTGGATAAGGTATTCTATTGTAGATCAAGAGTTTCCGGATAAAAGTCTTAGGTTTTTCGAACCAAATCTTGAGTTTATGTATTTCGATATAGTTGTAGTCTAGAATATTTCTCTAATAATGTGATTTTGTTTTGCGATATATGTACAGAGAATATCATGTGATATTGTACAACTTTATTTATGATTTACTTAATATTTTAAAGAAATAATGAATAATTAAAAAAACATAAAATATATCATAAACTTGAATTTTAAATTTTAAATACATTTTTTTTGAATTTCTTACTAAATATTAAACTTAAAGTTATACCTTTCAGTCGTGAAACTGGTTAATGTATGGTCATTTGTATTTGACAATATTGAGACAAAAGTTGATTATAATTCCGAGGAAAATGACTATTTAGAATATCCATAAATTGAGAAATCAGATCAATTACCCAAATCATCAAAGAAATCCTTTGACATGTGAAGTCATAAATGAAAACACTAATATGGACAATGTGAGAGGATTTAAAACGAGTAGACTATGATGGTTTTTTTGTATGACTATGAATCATTTTCAAAAGCTTTTCGCAAATAATGGAATATGTAGTTGGACTAAGGCCATGTACGCTACTGATTTGATTTAAGAAGAAGATATGTCTGTTACTTATTCAAATTGTCAAAGTGCAAATGTTGAGGTTTAGGTTTCATCAACCGGATTGGCTAATACAACAACCTAGCTAGCGTACGACAATGAATACTAAAACAAAACATTTGATTATTTTTATATGATATGATATTTTACCATAAACCTAACTATAAACCTATTATTCTATCCAAAACATATTAAGCATCTCATTCTCTAACATAATATAAAGTCTAACATATTTGTTTTTCGAGACCTACTAAAAAAATATATCATGGATTCACAAAACGAGTGTTATAAAAGTAATTTTTTCTCTAACGTTTGGTTCTAACATAGCTATAACTTGATTTTGTTTGTTGGAAATTTCACATTTTGTACAAATATATGCGATACAGTTTTAAAATTTTGTATAACATGTGCAAAAATTTCAAGTATTATCACACGTGTGAATATAAATTCATGTTTATTTTTTGTACAGTTTATGTAAAAAATACACACTTTGTTTCACATAATTTATAAAAATATTAAAACTTTTGTTTACTACTTTTTTGCAAAAACTATTGTGTTAATTTTTTCCCCAATTTTTTAAAATATGTTTAAGCGTGTATATTGTTTTATAACACTTTTTGTTCTCTAATTATTAATAGTTACTTTTTAGATCTTGATCCAATATATTATATATTATAGGATTTGGTTGATGTAGAGTGTTAATTTTCCAATTACTATGCTATATATTTATTATTAGAACTTACGATGATGGACATAGTGGTAAATTCTGCCAACTATTTTACATAAATTAATGACTATAAAATGATGCAAATCCTAAATCCCAAGAGAATTCATGTGGTATAATAAAAACGACTAAACATGAAAAATCATACTTTGAACATGTCTCCGATCAAATAGATAGTGCTAGTATGTATGGTACAATTGATTGCATGACATCAACCAAGCTACGTTAGTGGTCATTTCTCAAAATTCCCTCAAAATTTTCATACTACAAAACAATAAAAAAAAATACTCAACGGTACTTCTAGTAAGGTTAAAGACACCTCCTAAGGTATATATATTTACAACAAATCTATTTTTTTCACTTTAATCAGACCAAACTGTATGAGTTATAGATCTTTACCACAATCATTTCACCTTAAGTCTGGATGGTCTATCATGTTCGACACCTGATAATTTCACCCACACAGTTCTTTATCTGGGCCTTGAGCTCTAATACCAATGTTTGAAAATATGGATGTCGCATATTTCGCCTTCGTATATAAGTATGAATAGTCAAATCTCCA
This sequence comes from Limnanthes douglasii subsp. nivea, assembly GCA_036936605.1. Taxonomy (NCBI): domain Eukaryota; kingdom Viridiplantae; phylum Streptophyta; class Magnoliopsida; order Brassicales; family Limnanthaceae; genus Limnanthes; species Limnanthes douglasii. Next base: position 170,771,230 of record JAUPFV010000004.1, on the reverse strand, counting down.
CACTAGTATGATATTGTCATTTTTGGGTCTGAAAGCCCCCATGAATTTGTTTTTGGTCTACTTAGATAGGTCTCATAATAGTTGATATATGTTCTTACTTATATACCATTGATATTTTTCATGTCTAACCAATGTTGGACTTTGGTCGAACCCAACAATTGACTATTATTGTTGAATATTTTTATAATTTTATTGATAATATTATGACCTATTTTTTTTTTATAATTTTATAATATTATTTGTTTATTTTTACGAATCATATTTGCAATCCTATAAATTATAAGATGAAATATATTTTTTTTATCCTTAGAAATATTGTAGTTTTGTATGATAACAAATAAGGATAAGTATTTAACAATTTATTTGTGTATATTATATATATTACGATATATATATATATTTATATATTTATCCGGCATTCCTTAATAAATTATTTATTGGCATATATTTTGTTATATGACACGTGTCAAAAATTATTTGTTATAGATATTGTCTTGTCCATATATTTATACTACATATGATGATAACACATATGGTATCAAATTAAACTTTTAGATCTAAAATATGGAGTACAATACAATCAATATCCATGCTTGATTAAGACGTCAACAAAGTAAATCGATATTGATCATATTTACAATAGTTATCCTTGACAAATTTGATGGGTACATCGACTCGGATCCAAATTGATAGGTCATATTTACAATATCAAGGGGTGACCTTCAGGGGGTTGTGGCATCTCATGAGGATATGGTAATCATTATAGTCGAGTTTGTATAAATAAAATGTATGAGAACTATGGTGAATATTTGAAGTTCGGCCAATGTTTTGGTTAAAATTAAATATGAGAAAATGCACGATGTAATAGTACTTACACCATCAAATAGGGTTTTTACTGGATTTATCGGGACATACACCTCAGTTATGGATTACTTGAAGCTGGATGTATAACTAGATCGATGAGAGCATGAAAGCATGAAAGCGGGTAAAGTGCCTATTTATGGTGGTAGATGTTACCTTATCGTACAACACCTTCTTTGGTTTACTATATAAATTTGATTATACTCATCTTGGAAAATAAATATTGCATGTGATATAGGTCATACTTTTCAACAAATTAATGTTTTTATAAAATATTATATATGTTGCGCATGTTGGAAAATTGTTGGATTTCGAGTTCCTCAAATCCGTAAATATACTAAGAGGGTACACATCTGTTAAATATAACTTAAAAAATAATATTTGTTCATATGATTTTAGTTTTACAACTTGTATATTACCTTTAATGTATGTAATCAATGCATGGTTGAATTATCCGTATATAACCATTAGTTACCAATATATAGGACTTAACGCTATTGGGTACGCCCGTAATTTACACAGAGAAGTGTCACTCGACGTGTATTTTATCAAATTTTACCACACTAATCATTTTTTTATACCCACCCGACCTGTCATACGTGTAAAAAATTAATTATTATTTTTAATTTATTTTTAAAAAATTTAATATTTTGACAATTTCTCAAATAACCGTATTATCTCGTGTTGTCATTGTTTCCCCGATTTTTGTATATTTAAGGATATCTAAACCAATCATATGATTGTTTTAGGTGTTAGAAAATTAAAACTATATTTATTATATTTCTTTTATAGAGTTTAAATAGTTATGAAGAGCTTAAAATATTCAAAGATCTTAAAAAATAAGAAAATGAAAAACCCAAATAAGGTTATGGTATCAACGTATGGGACATGTTTATTTTGGTGACATGAAAACATTATTTTCCATCGTATTTTTAAATTTTGATGTTTCTAAGTTTAAATTTCACGTCTGTAAAGTTACAAAAAGACATTGTGTCGCATTTCCATTAAATTTAAATAAAAGTCCATTTCTTTTTATCATACATTTTGATGTTTAGGGTCTATCTAAAGTTGGTATTTGAGATGAATCATGTTGGTGTGTTATACTTATTAATAAAAGGATGACATGTTGATGTTTGATGAAGTAAAAAAGTGAAGTAAACAAAAAAATTAACTTTTTTTATAAAATAGTTTGTAGTCAGTAAAATGCAAAGGTTCATGTTCTTTGTAGTGATACGGAAAGTGAATATCTGAGTTTTGAATTCAAGTGGTGTTTGATGGCTCATAAAATCATTTATCAAACTACTTATTCTGATACACCACAATATAACGGGGTGGCAGAGCAAATAAACCATCACTTGTTGGAGGTTATATATGTTTCATTAATAAAGTCACATATGATTTATTCTATTAAAGATACACATTTCCATCTGCGACATATTTGATAAACCGGATACCTTCCAGCATTATTGGCTTTCGAGCACATCTCAAGTTCTCATAAAAACAACAATTAATTCATCTATTCCAAACTTAACTTAGCGTATATTTAGTGGTGTAACATGTATACACCATCATAAGTGGTAATGCAATAAGTTGACATCTCGAGTATTGCGATATTGTTTTTAGGATATGCAACTTATCAAAAATGGTATTAATTTTATCACATTCCAATAAAATATATGTTTGTTGCAATGTATATACTTTTTCATGAAAAATCGATGTATTTTTCTTATGATCCTAAACTTCAAGAGGCGTACACAAAATAATTTTAAGTTTTTTACTATAATATTATGATCGCTATCTGAACGTAACCTCTCTCAACCAGTTAATAATCTGAATGAAAATAAAAAAGAATAACATAAAATTGGTAATAAAAATGATGGTGAATTTGTTTTGGAAGTTATAAATTTAGAGCACAATGGTTGATAGTGATGAAATCTAATTTAAGCGTAGTTTTGGAAGATCTTTTGTTTATATGGTATTAAATTCCTAATGGAATCTAAGGAGAGAAAAGAGGTGCTTATATTTAATATTTTAGAAAAATTCCAACTCATTTAATATTGTTGGTTGAGCTGTTTATACTTTTTTATGGATCCATGGACCTTTCGGGTTTGATCATTCAAATCAATTTTACGAGCCCCCAAGCCCATAAACCAATCTACTATGCACTTAGTTGAGTTAGTGAGATTACTTAGCATACTACTTATTCATCAAGTTTTAGCTATTTGGTCTGAATTATCTCTCTAAATAAATTCTGACCCATTTACTGCAAAGGATATCCAACACAAAACCAAGCCTATCATCTAGCCCCCTCAGCTCTTTCCGAACTATTTTGGGAGAGCTAATTCTGTAAATGATTTCCGAATTGCATCCAAATGAGGTTATCAAATCTCTTTTGACAGAAAGATCACGATTTTAAACGGTTAGTTTTTTAAGACACGTGTCATGCAGTCATTGGAGCTACTAAACGGTTTCTATCTTAACAATGGTTTTTCATTACTTAAAAGAGAAAAACAACTACATTTAATAGTATTTCCTAATTATTACCTGTTGGTTCCCCTTTCCTAATAAAACACTCAAGTGTATCTTCCTTACTCATATATAAATGTAATTTTTAATGTTTCTATTTTTAGAGTGAGAAATATATTGATCTTACGGTTTTAGAAAGAGAAAAAATCCAGCTTTCATCAATATTTCTCATTTTGTTCTTTTAGTTATTTTTAAAGTTTGTATGTTTATAGCACGGACTGCATTAATCAAAGGAGGTTGGTTTCATTTTTCCGAGTTGGAGAAAGAAAAAAAAGCAAGCCAGAATTGTTGTCGGATTACCCACTTCTCCGGTGACTCAAATTCTAGAATCATACGGGAGTTCTTCATCTTGTAGACAACCATCGGTTTCTAAACTTAGCCCCCTTGTACAATTTCTTACAATCCCCAACCAATCAGCTTTGTCAGCTAAGACTCCCTCATTAAAAGTCGTTAGCAATCATAAACATCTATAAACTTTTATTCCTATGGGGTCAGATATTGGAGAAAATACTCATCATAGGCTTACTAGACTTTTAAGGCTAAAAATAGACCTTCCACATCAGAGAAAGAGATGGAGAAACCATCTGAAATTTCTACTGATACTAACAATCTCTCTCAACGAAATCAGTTCGTGGGAAAAACCATCACTACTACTCTTTTAACAGCTTCGCCTGCTGAGCATCCTCATATTGATGATGATAACCCTGGAACTCAGGCTGGTGATCTAGTAAAATTGGAACCACAAATGATGGAATATAGAATGGATGACAGGGGTGTACATACACCTTTAGAAACATCAGATTATATTGGGGATACTCACAAAGAATCTGGAGAAAGAAGACCCATCTAATAGAATCCAAACCACTTTCTGAATGTCTTGTTGGGAGAGTCGCACCCAATTTCACTAAGTTTAGCGTCAAACACTTACTGGCTCTACAAAAGATATCTTATGTATACACTCATACAACTGATTTGGGATAATTTTCAGAATAAGTGGGGGTTTTGTGAATCAATTAAAGTAAGGATTCCTATCCATGAAGAGACTCGGATGGACTGCAAGGTATGAGAGCTGGTGGTGTATGATGAGTCCGGATTCTGTTACCCTCTTCGGACAGGGACAGTTCGGACAGAAACCACCTAACCGGGCAGGGCTGTTTGGACACCACTTCCATTGGACTGTTCGAACAAGAACTAAAGTACTTAAAAACCTAATCACTTTTTGACTAAGCTGCCTGCTCTTCTACTAAGAGCTCATGGGTCCATGAACATGACCCGAAAGCCCATTAAGCCCAAATATAAGGGTATAAATACTCAACCACCAGCATTAAATATGGGTAATGAAAATTAAATACAACCAAACTGCTTAATTCTCCCTCTACAACCTATCTAAACATTATATACAAATTAAACTCCATTAAACTTCAAATAGAAAGTACAAAACTACCCTCATACGAAAATAAACCACACCAAATTGGCGACCACAATGGGAGGCGTGAGGTGCCTGAATCAAGCATTCGAAACCATCAGAAAAATCTGTCTGTATGGATCCGGACGCACAGGAAGTACCACCAGCTTTGCTCGAAGTGGTGGGGGAAAACGATGAGTATACCATCGAGGAGCGTGATAGGCTGAAGGGTGAGATAGAAGCTCTGAGGGCAAAAAAGACAAAAATGGGCATCAAAAAAAAGTCGAGAGAATCAGGTGCTCATCATACAGACAACCTTAGAGAGCATGAGCCATCAAAGACCCATGTAAGTACTAAGAAGACTCATGCTAGCTCCAAAAAGTCTCACCGGTCCAAACCTGTGGAAAGCTCTGATTCAGACTCAGACTCCTCCAGTAGCTCCTCGGGCGATGGTGAAATTGAAGAATCCTTGTCCTCCAGCAGTAATGAGGGTCGGTCTAGAAAGAAACAAAAGTTGGCTAAGAAGTATTCAAGAAAAAAGGATAGACATGGGAAATGGAAGAGGCACGTTTATACTTTAGCCACCCAGCTAGAAGGAGGCATGACCTCATATCAGTCACAAATTCCATTCCCTTTCATTGTTTTCGATGAAGATGACTTAAGAGATATAGTTGGCCCTCATGAAGATGCTGTTGTCATAGGAGCATCCATTAGGGGCAATGACATAAGACGAATCTTGGTGGATACTGGAAGCTCAGCCAATATCCTCTTCCTAACCACTTACAAAAAGATGAAAAATCCAGCCATAATTCAGCGTTCGGACAGATCAATTGTGGGTTTCACGGGAAGCTCAGCAGATGTGATCGGGGAGTTCGAAGAGGAAGTTCTGTTGGGCAAGGGCCCTTTCAAGAAGATGGTCAGGATACTTTTTATTGTGGTGGATTGTCCCACTTGCTATAATGTTATTTTAGGGAGGTCTTGGCTCTCTAGGATGCATGCAGTGGCCTCGACAGTCCACCAATGTTTGAAATATGTTGTATAAGGACAAGTGGGAGTTTTCCGAAGCAGTCAAAAGGTTGCAAGAGAGTGTTATGCTACAGCACTGGCTCCACGGACGTTGGGGGTAGTTCGTATCAACGAAGAATAGCAATTTGAGGGGCTTTCTGGGGGTGAGGGTGAAATTGATGACCCCAGAGAGACCCATGGAGTATTGATACCGGTTGAGGAAGTTGAAACACATTCTTTAGAAGAAGGAAAAAATGTTAAGATAGGATCCAAAATGCCATCCGACTTGAAGAATAAGATGTTAAAGTTTCTAAAAGACCATCAGCATGTTTTTGCTTGGTGCAATGCAGACGGTATTGGGGTTCCAGCTGATATTATATCACATCACCTGTCCATTCGGAGGGATATAGCACCTGTGGTACAAAAGAGAAGGGCTTTTTCCAAAGAAAAGGCTGATGTTATTGTTCAAGAAATTGACAGACTCATAAAGATGGGGCATATAAAGGAGTCTCAATATCCTTTGTGGACTGCCAATCCGGTTTTGGTGAAAAAGAAGAATGGCAAGTGGCGTATGTGCATTAACTTTACAGATCTCAATAGGGCTTGCCCAAAAGATTTATATCCAGTCCCCCGGATTGATCAGCTAGTGGATTCCACCTCTGGGAATAAGCTACTATCCTTCATGGATGCTTTCTCCGGGTACAATCAGATTCAAATAGACCCAAAAGATCAGGAGCATACCACGTTTATTACTGATAGGGGTCTTCATTGATACAAGGTGATGCCATTTGGTTTAAAAAATGCTGGAGCTACTTATCAAAGGTTAGTTAACAAAGCCTTTGCTGATCAAATTGGAAGAAATATGGAAGTGTACATTGATGATATGATGGTGAAAAGCATGGATGAGCAACTGCACTTGGCGGATCTCCAAGAAGCTTTTGCCAACTTGGTAAAAGTGAATTTGAAGTTAAATCCAGAAAAATGTGTGTTCGGAGTGCAGTCCGGGAAATTCCTGGGATATATAATAAGTGAGCAAGGGATACAGCCCAATCTGGACCAGCTTAATGCTCTATTTCAAATGGAGCCTCTTCGGAATGTTAAAGAAGTAAAACGGTTGACTGGGAGGTTGGCTGCTTTAAACCGATTTATCTCAAGGTCTTCGGATAGACGTGCCCCATTTTTTCAAACTTTAAAGGGTGCGGAGGGATTTAGCTGGACTTCACAGTGTGATGAGGCTTTCAGTGAGATTAAGAAACATCTGTCCTCCCCCAAAACTTTATTTAAACCAGTTGATGGAGAGACACTCTTCATATACTTGGCAGTTTCAAGTTGTGCCATCAGTGCTGTATTGGTGAGAGAAGTGGATAACTACCCACATCCAGTGTATTACATAAGCAAAAGTTTGATAGATGCAGAAAGGCGTTATTTAAAGCTTAAAAAGTTAGCCCTGGCCTTGGTGATTGCAGCAAGAAAGATGAGGCCTTATTTTCAGGCTCATCTTATTATCGTCTGAACATCCTATCCATTAAAGAATGTTCTTCAAAAGGCAGATATTTCAAGCAGAATGACCAAGTGGTCAGTAGAGTTGGGGGACTTCGATATTGATTTTGCTCCTCGAACAGCAATCAAAGCCCAGGCTGTGGCTGATTTCCTAGTTGAATTCCACTCGGACAGAGATGCAGAGCAAACAGCCAAGATGAAAGATAAAAAAGTCTGGGTCATCCGGACTGATGGTGGATCAAGTACCATGGGATGTGGTGTAGGGGTGTGCTTGACCTCTCCGTATGGTGACAGAATGTACCAAGCTATATGCTTTGCATTTAGGGCTTCTAACAATGAGTCCGAATATGAAGCTGCTATAGCCGGTTTGAAATTGGCATTCATTTGTGGAGCCAAAAGGGTCAAGCTGATGAGCGATTCTCAGCTTCTTATCCATCATGCACAGGGTCAGTCCGAAGCTAAAAAAGAACAACTGGTAAAATACTTACTTCTTCTTAAGAATGAGGCAGTTAAATTAAAAAATATTGTTTATGAGCATATACCCTGAACAGAAAATGAACTAGCAGATTCATTGGCAACCATAGCGTACACTGAGTGGATTCATGTCTTAGAGTGCCCTTCAATTCAGCTTGATGTGAGTAAGAAGGAAGAAAGTTTCGAAATACAGATAAAACAACCTCAAGATTGGAGGTTTCCTCTTCTGCATTACCTCTCCGATGGCATCTTGCCTCCGGATAAATCCTAAGCAAGAAAAATGAAACACAAAGCTCGTGTTTTTATTGTACTAAGGGATGTTCTATACAAAAAGTCTTACAGTAAACCTCTTTTACGGTATTTGGGGGATGATGAATCTCAACTAGTCCTCTCCGAATTGCATGATGGTGAGGGATCAGCTCACTGTGGATTCAGGGCTCTAACGAGGAGAGTTTTACTAGCTGGTTATTATTGGCCTTCTATAATGCAAGATGCTAAGGAGCTAGTGAAAAGGTGTGATCCATGCCAGATATATAGCAATGAAATTCATGTCCCAGTTGTTCCTTTAGAATCACTTTCTGAGCCTATACCATTTGCTCGGTGGGGGTTGGATTTAGTAGGCTCTCCCTATGGCGTCCGGAGGACGCAAAACTATAATTGTTGCTATAGATTATTTTTCGAAGTGGGTTGAAGCAGCCCCTCTGGCAGGAACAACATCAAAAGCTGTCATAAAATTCATTTTATCCAACATCTGTTGCAGATTTGGTGTTCCACAAAAGATCACGACAGACAATGGGCCACAGTTCGACAATAGGGAAATGGAGAGTTTATGTGCTTCAAGGGGTATACAACATTGTTTTTCTTCACCTTTCCACCCATAAGAAAATGGACAGGTTGAAGTGGCTAACAGGATTATACTGTCCGGTTTAAAGAAAAATTTGGAAGGGGCTGCTGGGAAGTGCCCTAGCTATTTACAAGAGGTTTTGTGGGCCTACCGGACTACACATGGAGCTGCAACACAAGAGTCACCCTTTGCCTTGGTCTATGGGATGGATGCAATAGCTCCCATAGAAGCAACTCTCCCTTCATTTCGAGTTCACAACTTCTCCGAACACGCCAACGAAGTGGCAATTAGAGGTTAGCTTGACCTGATAAAGGAGAGACGAGTTAAGGCTCACCTTAGAGTTGTGCACTATCAGGGTTTGATGAGGAGAAGGTTTGTCTCCAGAGTTAAAAGAAGAGATTTTCGACCGGGGGACAAGGTGTTGAGGAAGGTCTTCCTACATACTAAAGACAAGCTGCTCGGCAAGCTGGCCCCAACTTGGGAAGGACCTTATATGGTCATTGAAAGACTTAAACCTGGAACATATTGGCTAGAAGACAAAGACGGAAGGGTTTTGAACCACCCTTGGAATATTGAGCATCTCCGGATGTACTTGGAATAGCAGCTATGTAAATATTTACTTGTTTAAACATCTATGTAAATATTTGGGGGCATACTCTTTCCTACCCTGGTGGCGCGGGGAGGTTTTAATGAGGTGTCTATGCTTTTTTTATAAAATTTGATGCCTTCTTAAAAATTCAAAGTGTTCTTACTTTGTTTTTTGTCATACCATATGGGTTAAACTAAAGGAATGATGACTACTTAAACATTTGTCATCGGAGAATTTAAACACTCTCACTTAAAAATGCTTATGAAATAACTAAGGGCTATTTAAACACTAGCTAACAGAATTGAATCAAACTATGAAAGGATGCAAGAATTGTGCAAAACAAAAATGTTCATTGAAATAATTGAAGTGCCTTGGCCTTCCAAGGACTTTTAAGTTGTCAAAACAGAACAAAATACCTGTCCGGTCAGATACCGGACACCATTACAAAAATGCATTGGCCTTCCAAGGACTTTAGTTCAGGTAAATAACATAAAAGATGAAAGAATAATTCATAATCTAAGACTGAGCCTTTGAAGATGGCTCAGCCTCATCTGTCTTCTTCTTCTTAGGATCGTCCTCCTCCTCGTTTGGGCTCTCCCCGGTGTTCTCTTCTTCATCAGACGATGATTCACTGGAGAAGCCATGCCTGTCACCTTCGGCCATTGTATGAAAGGGGAGGTCGGGATACTCTACATAAGTCCATAAGTCTCCCAGATTTCTCTTCGGAAACTTCTCATGAAAAAGCAAGACCATATCCGACTTTCCCTTAGCATACATTTCTTCTTGAGTGTCTATTACGTTGTTGGCATAGGCATCAATCTTGGCCTGGATTTTGGCCTCTTGCTCCTTCAGCAGAAGAGCTTTCTCCTCTGCAGCCTTAGACACTGAGTTCTTAAGTGCAATCTTATCATTGGTCAAGTTGAGGATGACTTGGTCTTTGGCCTTCGCCTCCTCTTTCAAGGAGGTGAGATCCCTCTCCAACCCGGACAGTTTTTCCCGGAGGACTCTGATAGTGTCCTCTAAGCCAACTTCTTTGGTAGCCCAACCCTCCTGATTCTTCTTTAACTCCTCTTTTTCTTCCTTCAGAATGTTAGCATGTTGGTTGGCTGTAAGGAGATCGTTTGACAATTTCTCCTTGTCAGATTTGAGATCCTTGATAATATCTGCCTGACTTCGAACTTGTCTCTCCAGAGCAAGCACTGGCTGAACACTACTTAAAATAGAGTGAGTAATGGTATCCATTTCACTTGAAATAGTAAAAGTCTTACCATTGAAGGTGATAGAGTTTGAAGTACTTGGAGGGAGGTATGGCCCAGCGAAGTCGTCTCTGGGGAGGTTTTCAAAATATTCACCAAGCCCCTCAAGCCCAGTGATGTCAACTCCATCGATGCTGATGTCTCCTCCTTCAACTTCGTCAGTTCGGAAGTCATCAGGAATCTTTTCTGCTCTGGTTGGATCAGTGGGGTCAACTGGAGGGAGAGGCTCCGGAGGACAAGTTCATCACCCCTGGAAGTCTTTTTCTTTTTGGCTTCCCTCTCTTTGTTCTCAGCTCCCCGTTTTCGATCTCTCTTGGGAACTTTTGGAGGTTTGGGAGATCCTACCTCTTCCCTAGCACTCTCCTGCTCCACTGCTTCAAGGAGAGCGGCATCAATCTGGATTGGGGCTGACCCCTCTGGGTTTGTTGGAACAGCCTCTTCCACCTCTGCAGGGTTAGCTTCACCTACAACCTTCTTTCCTTTCTTTTTCTTGCCTTTCATTTTACTCGGGGCCTTGGCCCGGCCCGGCAAGAAGAGTGTCCCATCTGGTGCATGTGTTCTCTTGAGGACAGCGTCTGGAGAGGGTGGAGTGGTGAGTTCTTCCCAGGTCAAGTCCCTCCGGCCAGTGGTGTTCCAGAGGTGAGATCTGGTGAGGTTGCCTCCGGTAAAAGCATTGTGGAAGCGGTTTCCCCACTTTGCAGCAGCCCAAGCATTGATCTTGGAACAAGTGGCCTGCCCGTACGGTAAATAATCAGTGAAGTCTTTGGGCAGCTCTTTCAAGGAAAAAGACGATACCAGTCAGTTTAGAGATAAATTTAACAGAAGTAAAAATGAGAATAGGAGCGGGATTCTTACGATTCACTTCGCCATCTGCTTTTGAGGAGGCTTGGGTTGACTCCGGATTTGATTTTTCTCCCGTTCTCCCAAGCACCATTTACGAACATGAACTGAGTCTTCCAATTTCTCTCCGACTCCAGCAGGTCATCCACTGCTTTGTAGTTATCACCCATGTTGTAATGATAGAAGGGAATGATGTGATTTCTGCAGAGGCTGGCCACAGTTGCAAATTCCTTCATGGGTAGAGGAATCCCGGAGATCCTGGAGGCCATAATGTATGCCATAAGGGTGTACCAGGCGTTGGGGCTCAGTTGGCTTGGACAGAGCTGGATGAGGTGAAGATACCTAACTATCTCTGGGTCTAAAGAGAACCTTAAACCCCAGTTAAAAAGTTCGGTGAAGATGACTACCTCACTAAGTTTATAGTCCATGGGGGTTTCAGGGTCTATGGGAATTCTAATTTTTACGTTCTCCGGAATCCCCCACTTTGTACGCATTCGGCCCAATTCGGTTGTATGGATAAAAGTGTAGTTAATGTTTTGCAAAGAGAGAAGGTATTTAACACTGACCTTGTGGAAACAAGGTCCAACTTTTCCTTCGAGGCTCTCCGGCAGATCCGGATGCCTTAAACATAGCTTCTCTTTGCCTTTATCCTTTTGGGCAGTACCAGCACCACTAGTCTGTCCGAAAGGTTCGGACTCGAATGGAGCCTCTTCAATGGAGTCCTCCAGTATTTCCTCCATGATTGAGGAAGGGTTTTTAGTTGTCGTTGTAAGGGGGAGGTTTGGAGGTGGTTCAGTCCGACTTCCGGACTGATGAGCTTCAGTACTCTCTTGGACTCTAGCCTCCGGCTGGGGCTCTGATGTGAATGTTTCTCTTTAGGGGCTCGAACCAGTAGCCTCCGGACCGGATAGCCTGTCCTTATGTACTTTTATAGTTGTTTCTGACCCTGCATTGCTGCCTTTGGCGCCAGATTTCGAAGGGGTGCCTTTGGAAGCCTGCCCTTTAACAAGCCGACCTTTTTTTCGATCAACCAGCTTGTGAGGGGAAGTGTCAGCATCTGACCCCATAGCTAAGAATGGGGAAGGTTTCTTGAAACTGGTAACTGTTAAACCTGGTTCAACAGTGGGTTCTGACTCTTGAACCGAAGAACCTGAGATGATAGGGGAAAGATTGGTTTGAAACAATCTTTTCGGTTTAATACCCTTTGTGGAGGAAGAACCCTGGTCAGGCTCTGTAGCTGAGATTGCTGGTTTGTCGATGGGAGAAGTGGGTAAGCCTGCTGCTATGCGCCTTTCCCTTTCAACTTTTTGTGCTTTCTCAAGTTCTGACAAGTTGAGCCACCCGCCTTTGACTAGAGCGTTCCTGGTCGTGAACATAAACAACCAAAGTAAAAAACTTGCGTTTGAGAGAGAAAACTCTGAGAATCAGCAAAGTGAAAATGAAAGTGATAATGAAACAGTGGGAAAATGTTTTGATTTATAGTAAACCCCAAAAAGAAGTTTGATTCCTAGGAGAATTCGAAAATATTTGCAATGATTAAAGGACGGCGCTGATGTCACCTTCATTAATGAAGAGGTTGCTTTTCACAGAAGGTGGGTGCGAAATTCAAGGTGAAAAACGGCTAAAGCAACCAACCAAAGAGTGACACGTGTCCCATGAACTTTGGCAAAAAACCGTTTAGATTCAAGAGACTTTTTTCAGTCCGGATAAAACTGTAACACAAATTCGAAAGACCTGTCCGGAAGAAACTGCTACAGATAATGGATTGTTTTTCAGGTTTTGACAAAGGTATTTGAACAAACACCTAACTAAATGGGCTACTGATGAGTCCGGATTCCGTTACCCTCTTCGGACACCACTTCCATTGGACTATTCGAACAAGAACTAAAGTACTTAAAAACCTAATCACTTCTTGACTAAGCTTCATGCTCTTCTACTAAGAGCTCATGGGTCCATGAACATGACCCGGCTCCATTAAACATGACCCGAAAGCTCATTAAGCCCAAATATAAGGGTATAAATACTCAACCACCAGCATTAAATATGGGTAATGAAAATTAAATACAACCAAGCTGCTTAATTCTCCCTCTACAACCTATCTAAACATTAAATACAAATTAAACTCCATTAAACTTCAAACAGAAAGTACAAAACTACCCTCATACGAAAATAAACCACACCAGTGTACACTGAAGTACTCAATTGAGGTCTTAGGTTTCTTTTGGACCCGGAAATTGTGAGATATTTTCACTTAGTAAATTTATGCCCAAGTCAACTAAGCCCCAACACCTGGTTTACACTCTTAGCCAAGTATTATAGCTTTAAGGATATCGAAGATTCTGATGTCCATCGTCATTGTGGCTGGTTTGTGTTGGAATGGTAAAACTCTATTTTATTACTTCAACATGGGAAATGACTATAAATTAGTCAATGATTTACTGGAATTCGACAAACCTTTGAGAACTCAGGTTTCCTTTATTAATGGCGCTTGGGAAAATGACAGAAAGATTACCCCTAAGGGAAATCCGAACATGATCACAAGATACTGGAAAATCTCACGTAAATGTTTAAAGATTTTTTTCATTTCCACATTTTGATGTTATTATTTCCCACCATGGATTTGTTTTACCGTAGTATTCTCAAAGTTATTTTCACAATACCTTGAACATGGAAAAGTAACTTTCACCAAACTGAATCAATGGGCCACTGATCACTCTAGTAATAATTCTAAGTGGAAAAATTATATTTGGTCTAAAATAATTCTTAAGTTGATTGATTTAATAGCTAGAGAGATTGAGAGAGTAGTAACATAATTTTAGAGAGCAAAAATGACAAGTGTCGAAGTACAAGTGTTATTATTTATCCCATTTTCAAGCTAAAGTATACCTATGTATAGAAGTGTCAAATAACAGATGCACATACTCTATTTATAGGATTTTCCATCCCATTACATTACTAAATAAAACCATATTTATCATATATTACACTCTTAGTCCTTTAAGCTTCTTCCTCACACAAAACCTCATTTATACATTATTTACAGATCTTTTACCCCTTTAAATTGATTATTAAGGCTATGAAACTGATTATACCAATAAATTTAGACATGTAGCTAAAATTCATATGCTGTATACGTGGGGTTACCACTAGGGTGTAAGATTCTAGAAGTGCAAGGTGAAAAATATGCAAATTCAAAATTATTTATGAATTACAACAATATCTGAGAGTATTCACCAAGTCCATGAGTTCTTTTAGCTATCATTAAAGTAATTAAAACCATACTTATTATTTAGAAACATCATGGTAAGATCAATTCCATTATGTATGTTGATGATGTGGTAGTGACATGAAATTACCTTGATGGAAATAAATACATTACATATTTACTTGTCAAGCGAATTTGAAATGAAAAACATGGTCACTTGAAATTATGATCAAAATATATCGATCTGATAAAGGGATTTTCTTGTCTTAAAGAAAATATATATTTTAGATTTGTTACATGGCACTGGTATGCCATCATGTCAACTAACTAAGACACCAATAAAAGAATGATTGATGTTATGTATTGAGACTAATCAGACCATACACTAGACCAAATATTTCTTATGTATTTGTTAACCAGTTTATGCATAATCTTTGAATTACAGCATATGAATGTAATTATGTGTATTTTGATGTATCTGAAATCCGTTGATGAATATGCATTTTGTTCTCAAGAAATACATATTTTCAAAATATAGATGCACATAATAATATTGGTTGGCTTAGAGAAATAGATGATAAAATATATACTTCATGATATTTTACATTTGTATGTGGCAATCTTGATACACTGAGAAGCAATAAATAAAATTCAAGCGCAAATGTTGAACTTCTGGGCAAGACACTTGGAATATGTAGATCATTGTGACGACGAATATTTCTCTTAATGGATTTGGATTTAGATTTGGTGCATAGTCAACCAATTAGACTTTATTGTGATAATATAACATCATTGGATATTATTAATGATCTGTATAACAAGATTGTACAAAGCATGCAAATGTACATATAATATATATTAAAGAGAAATTGACCAATTTTTGTTTAACTACTTGACATATATTTTGAAGATCAATTGGTTAATATCCTTAACAAAGTTGTTTCAAATTGAATGTTATCAAAGTTTTTGAAAAAATTGGATAGGTGGGATACCTATACACCAACTTGAATAAAGTGTTGAAATATTAAATTATATCAATAACGTAGAATTTTACTCATCTCTATATATATTTAAATGTAATGAGATAAAGATTAGGAACAAAAATACTAATAAAAATTATTTTAATTTTATTTTATATAGAATAACGCTTAAAATTATAGCATATATTTATTTTTTAGTTGAAGCGTAGTTATAAAGTATATTAATGATTTTGCGTAAGAAAACGGATATTTGGACAAACCTAAAAGGCTAAATATAGAATCGGTTGATAAAAACATAAAATTATAATCGGAAAACCAGCCAAAACTCATTTGACTTGTTTTTCTCTCAATTTAAACTAAACCAATCATTTAAAAAAATATTTTTTTATTTATTTGATGCGTTTTGTTTGGTTTTTCGGTTTTCTCGCTCATCTTTAAATGTAAATGACCATCATAATCTACTCAAATCATTTTTGTTTAATTTATGATTCCACTACAAACATGTTAGAACTTTCACTTGTTGATAAAAAATATTATTAGTATGAAAAAATGATAAAAATCTCTAAACTTAAATAAATAAATAAAAAATGTAAACATGATACACCGATTGACTTTTTTTTTCCATATTTACATTCAATTTTTTTATTTATGTTATGATGGGTTTGATTAATTTAAATCCTAATCTCAAATATATATAAAACCTCTCAATTGCCCCCAAGGGGTGGCCGAGTTTGTTGAGCATGGCATTCTTATAACCAAAAGGTCATGAGTTCGAGTCCCTCTGCATACGCTTTCTCGGCTGAGCCTGTCACCTTGTGTGGTTTACCTTCTGGCGTTGGTTTGCAGGCTAACGCGTCAGACTGAGGGTTTACCCTGTGCGCACTCATTGCACTCTGAGTAGCGGCTGCGGGTTCCCTCCGAAAAAAAATAAAAATAAATAAAACCTCTCAACTATATGGGTTCTTCCCTAAGTTGCGGAATATAAATACTTAAAGAATCTGTTAGGTTTTTTTTTCTTCCTCTCACTTTTGTCCCTTATTCTTCTGATGAATTTGAAATTTCTATATCGCATGATTTGATCTTCAGACCCCATAACAATTCTGAATTTGTTTTGAATTGTATTTAAGAGGAACTTGAACTACTATTCTTTTATATATGATTGTAATTAGTGTTTTAATGTAACATTAATTGCAATCCTCATTTTATTAAGTTAATGCGGTCAAGGATCATAACCTGTGACTATTCTTTTTATTTTTTATTAGTCAATACTCATAGTTTAGACTTTATTATCACTACTCGTATTAAATCCCTTACAAGATCCAAATTTAACCTAGTAGGTACATAGTTAACCCCATAAAAGATTTTAATCTATTAGTTTGATACTTATTTATGATTTTACGACAAAAATGTTAAATGTTTCACTTATTGATAAAAAATATTATTAGTCTAAAAAATTAACAATGATCTCAAAGTTGACGTGTACAAAAAAGATAAACATGTACGACAACAGACTTTATTTATTTTTATTTGTATTCAAACTTTTAGATTTAAGTTATTATGGGTTTATTTATTTGAACCATAATATTAAACATACATAAATCTGGTAGCTATACGAGTTTTTCTTGAAATTATGGAATATAAATAACATATATGGAGAATATGTCATATATTCTTATTATTTCATTTATCTCTTACTTTTTTTGGGATTTATAGATATGATCTTCGTGGTATGATATTTTGGTCAACAATGACTTTTAATTTATTTTGAGTCATGTGTTAGAGGAACTGATACTTACTTTAAATTTATGATGGGTGTAGGTTATAAGTAACTTATCAATAGAGGTATTTCTGAATGAATATATGGGTGTTGGATCTACCGTTACATGTATAAGCAAGAAAATTTTAAAATCTTCGATTCTTAAGTTGTGACTTAGTTGTAAACTCATCTAATGATCCTAAGGGTTGATCCATACTTTAGAAGACTAACGACCATTAGGTCGAAGGAAATATGTGTCGAGCCAAAGCAGGACTGCTCGAAGCAGGTTGGTCGAAGCACGTTGGCCGAAACAAGTTGGTCGGAGCAAAATGATAAGAAGCATCACTAGGCCAAAGCATAGTTTTTATATTTTACTAGATATCCTATGTTAATTAGATTTTCTTATATTAAGGAAGTATGAGTTATTTCAATCGTTGATTAATGGGCTATAATATGAAGTATCTGATGAAGAATTATAGTTTTTCCAAAACCTATAAATAGAAGAATATATTTAAACTAATTATGTGGTGTGATATGACTATAATTGTAGAGAGACAATTATGTGAGAAGATATTTCATGAGAGTGTAAAATAGCTTTAAGTCTTTTGATAAATAAATAATATGAGAGATAAACACTTAAATAGAGGGTTCCATTAGTCACATTATCTTTTGTTACAAATAGTGATTGAGTTATTTTTGTTTGGAGAGTCTTTATATAAGCTACTTATATATAAAAGAGTGTCAATTTCCCGTGGATGTAAGATTTTTCCCAATCCGAATAACGTTAAATATTATATTGTGTACTTGGTTTTATTACGCTTACTGCTCATCCTATACATGGCAATCATATAACTGTTTCTTAGGTTCATTTAATCGTATAAATGTTCTTGCTGAGATCGATCGATGTACTGGTTTATTCCCACGTAACTTTATATAAAATGAGAATTAAGGTTTTAATATAACACTAATTGTAATCCAATTTTTATGAAGTTGTTGTGACATGGACCGTAACCTTTGATTTTGCTTATTTACAAATTAGTCCATAAACTTATTGTTTGGACTAATGTGTTAAAATTTGTACTCAAACTTTCACAAAATCCTAATTTGATATGGTATCTACATAATAACCTACTTAAAGGATTTTAATCTATTACTCTGATACTTATCTATGTGATAATTTATTAATCTAACCAATGCATTAATAAACATACGACGATCCATCGTAATAAAGAAGTTTCAACCATCTCTAACATGAATAATTATATGTATTGTATGATGCAACTACTTACCGAAACTTATATAGTTTTATTGTCCATAGATAAACTTAACAATCACAAGCATGACTATTTATGACAAAAACACTAAAATATCTTCATTACCTTAATATATGTAAATGGATGCAACAATAATAACATCATCATCAATACTCAGTTACATAGATCTATTATGGTGTGTACTATAAGAATAATATGAAATTTAATTACACATATTTATTCTTAATAGGTTTTAACATAAGTAGGTAAATATTTAATGAGCAAGAGATGTTAATAAACCATAAATAAGTATGTTTATTATACTTGTTTGTAACCAAAAGTGAACTGTATATAGCCAAAAGAGAAACATATATTGATAGCTATTACAAACTCCGTGCTCCATTATTAACATATATGAATTTAATATCTATATGCTTCAACTTAGACGAGATCTTTTTATAGTTTGAATACTGGAATACAAAATTGTTATCACATTGTAGCCTCATGGGATTTTTTATGCATTCTAGAATGCGCAGTCTCGTGATAAAATTATGTAACCATAATGTCTAGTTGGATTCCTCAAAGTATACAATAAATTAGGTTTCCATACTAGATGATGTAGTGTTGTCTTAAAATTTTTATGATATTGCACCTCATAGTTAATTGGAATATGTTTCCCGAGTGCTTTGAAGTGTTTTTACACAGACACAAAAGTCTGAATCCGAATACCCAATGATCTGACTTTATCCAACTTCGGTCTTAAATGCTATGAACTTGTCTATGGGTTTTGAATAATATAGAAATACTCATACCAAGAGAAGTCATCTATATAAATAATATAAAATATCGTTGCATGTTCCATAATGCCTTAGGATATGGTCTACAAATATAAGTATTTATCAACCCCCGAGACTTCTTTCGATATATATGCATCTAACATTTTCAATTTGGTGTGTTTTACCTTGATACATTCGATACAAGCACCGAAGTATAAAAATTTAGCAACAAGTTTATCATTCTTACCTTATAATTATGACCAAAGATTTTCTGAATTTTCAATTTTATATTAGATATATGATGTTTATTGATTCCTTGTGGCGCTCAATAGTGTTTAATAATACAACTTATTATTCATTATAAAATATCCAGTGCCAACCATATTTATGGTTATAAAGAGTCATTTCATAATTTATAAAAAGACATGAATATCCAGATATGTAATACAAACAAATAAATTAAATGTTTTATAAAATAAGGTAAATATAAAAAAACAACTCAAAATCACAAATTATTGAAATTAAAACTGAACTGTCATCTAGCGTATAGATAAATATTTCACCATTACTAAGGCTTTGCCTCCTTGATGTATACCATATAAAAAATGATAAAAATGAGTAATTGCAATTGTATTAATCCATCATGTTTTCTTACAACTAAAATTAAAAGTAATTATGAACGTACTCAAGTTATGCGGCCAACTTTCTTATATGCTTGGTATTTTTCACACTCCTTTTAGATGTGTTTTGGTTTTTTGAAGAAAAAAAACATCAACGTGCGTCAAGTGAATTGTTCCAATATATTTCCTATTATTTTCTTTCCCATTGTCATAACTCGCCATATTCACCTTGGGACATTCTTGGCTTAACCTTTCCTCCTTTCGAGTAACATGAGAGATTAGTTAATTAATTGTCCACTTCTCACACTCGTAGTTATAAGAGGTTTGAAATCTCTTAAACTGTTCAGGAAAATAATGAAATTCAAACACTACAATGACTTCTTCCAAAAGGTCAACCTTAAGGGACTTTAACTTTGAAGAGATCACTGACATCTTTAGAGTATGTTTCCTTATTGTCTTATTTTCATGAACTTCGTGGTGGAGAGTAGACTCAACATCAACTGAATCTCCATCTTATCATTCTTGGATAAAACAAATTTCTTGAGAAACTCACTTTTATTGGTGGTTTTAGTTGGGGATTGCCCTACAAAATACAAAAAGTGTCCATGTTTCACGATTTCTAAGCACAACCGATTTGACTTTTCCTACACCTCAAATTGTTTCTTCTTCTCATGAGAACTACCTTTTACTCAGGGATATGGGCTTATTAGTCACTAATGATAGGTAAAAATCATGACAGTTGAAATATAATTCTATATTATATTTTCTATAAAAATATCAAACCCATCTAGAGTATGAGGTTTATTGTTTGGGTTAAAAATATTAGTTTTCACTGCAATATGCAATAGTACACACAACAAATAATATATAAGCAATACATTCATTGAACTATAAAGTTAATATGTAAAACATAAAGTTATAATGTTTAGGGAAAACATATTAACATCTACTTGCATAAGTTTAAAAAAAATCATTGGTGATCAAATTTTTATCGACTTAATTTGGGAAACCTTCATCAGGCTTGATTTCCCTATTTTGATAAAAAAAAAAACTTAATGACCAATTTACAATGAAAATTCTTATGTTCACGATTAATTATACCAAATATTAACCTTCATTAGGACTGGCAATGCACGCAATATCTCTAATCACAAATCCATCAAAACCTTAAGTAAATCAATTCATCAACATAAATTAAGTTGGGCGATATGTTGGTTTCATGTCATGCTTACCAAATTTAAGACAAGCTTAATAATGAAATTTAAAAAATATAAACATAAAAAAACAAAAAAAACAAATTATAATTCCAAGCTAATATGTGGATCATGTTCAGTGGCTTAGCCAGGACCAAAACACTATGGTGTCTAAGACTTGAGAGGTTGTGGATTATTGACCACCAGAACATGTGTCTCTGGAATAATAATTGCATCTTGTGTTTCTCCTTGGGTAACTTCAGTTATTAAACTAGAGATATCTGGATTTGATCATTCATATTTAGGAGTTGTTTTAAAATAGCTATTCATCCTATAATCACAAAAATAAAAAAACTCAATAACAATAAAATTCCAACTTAGCAATACCAAATAAAAAGAACATTATAATTTATGCACATCTATTTGATGTGAAATTAAACTCTGAAGTTCTCTATCTAAGAAAAAAACATAGATTAACTAATGTTAATATTTGAAACTATTGAACAATAAAATAAGAAATGAGCACAACTAAAATTTTGAGAGTCAGGATGCAACATGCTCAAGAAGTTAGGATAAAATAAATAGTAACATATCTTATAATTGATTTAACACTTGTAGAAAGAAGCATCTTTTTTTCTTCTAAAAATTCAAAAGAATAGTAGTGATTACTGAGACTCCTAATAAACTGTTAAAATTTTGTTTAGTCTTTTTATATTGATTTTTGGTTCGGCCACTTTATATTTTTTAGTGACATTTTAAATCTATATATTTTTTGATACACAATTTATATATATATATATATATATATATATAAACTTAGTCAAACTATAATATTAAGACTCATCCTATACAATAAAAATTTAATTAAAATATAGTATTAAAACCAGTCACATGTACCATAAAATTAGTCAAAGTATAATATTTTGTTTTTAATACTTACACTAGTTTAAATATAATTATGTAATTGTATCCTCAATTTATTGAATATAATTATATTGTAGAGAAAAATTTAGTCAAATCAAAATATAATATTAAAATTAGTTACCAAAAAGTTAGTCAAAGTATGATATTTGGTTTCTATACTTATACTAATTTAGATATAATTGATGTAATTGTGTCCAGAATTTATTGAATACAATTATTATGTACCAAAATTTTAGTTAAACTAAAATTAGTCATATGTACCAAAACGTTAGTCAAAGTTTGATTTGTTTTAATAAACTAAAATCTACTTGTTATTTTTAATACTCAATATATCATATATTAAAAAGAGTGGGTTCCTGGCCCCAAATGAACCCATTTAGCTCGGCCTATGATCATGTTAGTAGGAGTGACCTTATAGTATATACCTCACAAACTGCAATAGTAGCTTTTCATTGTAGCCACTAAGGGCCCCGTAGTGCATCAAGTTTTCAACGTATCGATCGTATAAAATGTCAACAAGAGACGCCACTAATTTTTTTACTATTATCTATGGATAAATTTTAGCTTAATGTACTGTTGTGATAATCATTGTATTGCGGTTATGCGATCCTAAATTTATCCAAAAAAACTTATATTTATTTCATAATTTATATTTAATAGATTAAATATCATGATCTAACATGTTTTATCCTTCATCAATTAAGTATTATGCGATCTAAACCATAGATCGGTAAATCTTATAAAATCAATTACCAATTATTTCCTAGATGTTTATCATTTACCAAAAATAAAATCAATGCATTTACATATTCGATTAAGAACAAAAACATAATACTAGATATTTAAAGGGGTGATTCTGATACTACTTGTAAGGTTCAAATTTTTTGAAACCTATTCTTAAACATACGTAAAATCCTTTGGAGATATGAGTTATCTTTTAACTTATCAAATATAAATACTTACAAAAATAACTTTCTTTTGTATTTGCAATCCTTAAATCTAATCTTCACTAAAAAAATTTACCAACAATAATTCTAGATTTCTTTTTTGTCGTGTGTCAAATAACCCGAACAATATTATATCTTTATATAAATTAAAATCATGGTTTTAATATAATGTTAATTGTAATCTTATTTTATTTAGTCGGTATGAGACACCATAACCCTTGAGAATTTGTTTCTTGACAAATTAATCCTTAAATTTATAGTTTAGACGTAAGTGTCAACATCTGTATTCAATCATTCGCAAAATTGAATTTGACCTGCTATTTACACAATTACCTTTGTAAAAGATTTTTATATATTAGTATTTTTTTTATGTGATTACTTATTAATCAGATTATCATCGACAATAAATAAAATATATCAATAAACATATGACTATCCATTTTAATAGAAAAATTCCAACCATATACTGATATACACTTAACTATAGCAATAAATAAAATGCATCACTAAATTACTTTAAATAATTATTATTATTTTTATTTTTTCGTTATTTTTTTTTAATTTTTTCTGTGAAAAATAAGCATCTTTTATTACCAACTCGTATTTTCTACCCCAAAGGGGTAGTCGAGTTGGTTGAGTAAGGGTTTACCCTGTGCGCACTCATTGCACTCTGAGTAGCGGCTGCGAGTTCACTCCGGAAAAAAAAACTCGTATTTTATAGGTAAACTAATTTTTAACAACATCGAATCGAAAGTTTAAAAGGGTGACCTTAGTGGATGCCAAAGCCAAAGAGATTATAATATTTATCAGTTTTTTATACGAGCATATTTTTAAATATATTGCGATATTTAATTGAAAATTAGTAGGTAACATATATAAGCGTGACATATTTTAATATGCACTATATATATATATATATATTATTTCATGAAAATTTATAATAAAATATATATCCAAATACTAATATAATATATATTTATATTTGTTAAACCAATAAATAATGTATTGTGACCTCATATATTATTTCTTCAACAAGTAAGATAATATTTATAAGTGAATTCCATATTATAAGGAAAGTAACTTTTAATAGTTTATTAACTATATTTACTCAAGAATTTACATAAAAATAAAATATCTTTAAATTTCATCATTACAATAGCAATTGATCGAGTAATATTGTAGGGTTTGATATACGAAGAGGTTGACTATTGCAGTGAAAAGTATTGGACCAACTAATAACATGTTAATGATGCATATGAACTTAAAAGATACATAAGTAATTTATAGCGATTTTTATCTCTAAAGATGAAAGCCGATAATAATGTGTTTATTTATATATATGAAAATCACTTCTATTTTTAATGTGTTTGTAATATAAGATGTATATAAATATCAAATTCTTAAATCATTATTCAAGTGATTTTAGCAATTGTAAATGTAATAAGTTGATATTTAACCTCGATTAATGATCTAATAATAATTTCATTAATGAAGATATGAAAACTGATTAGTATAATTGCACATTATATCAACACTCGTAAAAAATAAAATATATGAAGAGTATTGTTACAAAATATTAAGTATTATTATTATTAAATAAATTTTTGGTAAAATATTTGTTTTTCAAATTGGACTTGAAAACTCTTCAAGAATTACTTTAGTGTCCTCTGTTTCCATAGTTTATGTGCTTGGCCAGTAGTCACTGTGCATGGTGCATCGTCGACGTCTTCACCATCTTCACCCCAAGATGATTGGAAAAGATCAGTTATCCAAGCCACCACTACATCCCACATCGTTTTCAACACCAACTAAAACTTAATCAAACAGATTATTATAAACAACCTTTGTTATTTATTGAAGATAGACAATCTAGAGAAAAACTCCTCATTACTCTAAACAAGAAGATAAAGAAAAGCAGTTTCCATATATGTCTCAACGTCAAGGATTACAAATACAAAATAATAGAAACCACCTTACTAGCTCTGACCAAATCATATCCATAAGAAACAATCTTATATTTGGGAAAAATCCTCCTCAATTACCCAACTCAAAACATGCATTAATTGATAAGTTTTCGAATGGAAGATCCTATAGAACTGTTATTCATAAGTTTTTGGGAAATTTAGATTTTGTGGTTAGGTCATTCTAACTCTTTGGGATCCTAGACACATAATGATATAGTTGGATCGTTAGGAAGATATAAAGAAACTATGAAGAGTGAATGTATGGACCACTGGCCAACATACAATGAGAATTTTGAAGTGGACTTTCTTCTTCCACCATAAGATAAAATCACCAACAACTCCAGTTTGGATCACACTCCCGAACATACCCAAGTACATGTATAATGAAAACTCAATTAATGTCATAGCCAAAGTACTATGCAACCCTCTAGTTGACTAGGTACCTCGCAGAAACAAAGCAATATTCAATTGTTATAAGGCTTGGTTATAACTAAATATATTTAGAAATATTAAAACTAAAGTCTGGATATGATTTGGAGATAAAGAGGGGTTTTGGAAAGAGATTAAATATAATGATATGCTAGATTACTCCTCTAACAACTTTCATCTAGGTCACAAACAATCTGACTGTAGGAAAAATGTGAATATTAAAGATAACCACGAGGTTAATAAACACAATGATCAATCAATATCTCTTCGCTAAACTTGTTTATCCAACATAAAAATGGGTTCCAAAAGTGAAATATATAATTATCAATGTGGTGAATCTAGATAGATCAAATAACAAACAAGAATAAAATAATTTTCAATTCTAAAGATAAAAAGAAATTTGTAAAGATCAGAATTCAAGCAATCAAGATTTAACACCTAAAAGTTCTTAGTTTAAAGAGCAAACTCACTATTCTCAATAATATTTTATCAATAGAAAAAAGCAAATGAGATCATTAATAAAAATGAGAATAATATTGATAATGAAGTGACTAGAGATGATGATATAATTAAAACATGAACTCTATTTACTACCTCTAATGATTTGGACACCTCAAATATAAAGACTAATTCCCCTAAATTAAGGTCTACTAGAAGTCTACCATCATCTCCTATCATAAGTAATATTTAGGAAGATATATATCTTAAGAAAACTGTGAGCAATAAAATGAATAAATCTAAGATGAAACCTAAAAAAAAATTCAGTACTTCCAAAGTATTTTAATACAAATGGTCTGTTTAGCCTACCAATGGTTTATCAAAATGACTATTACAATTCTAAGTTGGAATGTAAGAGTAATTGAAAACAAAAGAACAATAAAGAGATCTAAATCTATAATCAGATCTGAAAAGATTGATTTCTTAGCTATACAAGATCCTATGATTTATGTAGATAATATAGACAAGAGTATAAGAATCCTTGGTCTTCAAGTTGGTATTTCTAACATCACTAATAAGATTTGGATATTCAAGAGGGATGAATTTACACTAGAAACTATTATTAATCAAAAGCAACTCATTTACTTAAAAGTTAGGCATACTTTATTGAATAAAGACTTTCTTGTCTCTGTGGTTTTTGCAAAATGTACGAGAACAAAGGAAAGTTCAATAAGATAGCTTTAAAGAATTGGTTGATTATACTAATGATTACATAGTTATAAGTGATTTTAATGATATCACCAATTCTAATGAGCAATTATCATACTTTACATTATGCTTGAGAAGCATTAATGACTTCAAGAATGCCATTATTGATTGTGATCTAGAATATGCGGCTATATTGGATCAAAATATACTTGGACAAACAATCACAAATAGAAGCGGTTGGACAAAGTGTTACATAACACAACTTGGTTTAACTATTTTACAAACACCAATGTCAAACATCTAGAATATGATCTGACTATACCCCATTGTGCATATATATCTATAATGCTTACAATAGAATTAAAACCCCATTCAAGTTCAAAAACATGTTGATTTTACAATATGATTTCTTAAACATGGTTGAGCAAGTTGGAATGAAGATTTACATGGGTTACATATTCAATTTTTTTGGTAGAAACTTAAAAGACTAAAACTAAAAAATTGGAATAACAAAATATTTAGATATGTGTTTGATGTCATAGCTCAATCAGAGGAAGAAGTAAATTTTTTAGAAAACTATTTAAAAGAAACTAAGAGTATAGATGACAGAATTAAGCTACCTAAAGCTCAAGCCTTACATCTTTAGTTCTTGACTAAAGAAGAATCTTATTGGGAGTATAAATGTAATATTAATTGGTTAAGGAATTGAGATAAGAATACTGGCAGTTTTCATAACTATGTAAAGAAAAAAAGGAAAAGGAACAAAATTCATAGAATTCCGGATGAAGATACTTAGATTGAGGATCGACGTGCTTTAGGTATATCTGCTGAGGAGGATTTTAAGTCTTTACTATATGATCAACCAAATCCTAAATAACTAGAGGAAGTCAAAAGCATTATACCAAAGTAAGTCTCAGGTTTAGGTAACAAGAAACCTATAGACTTACCTTTTGAAGTAGAGATGTATAACTCAGTCAGATCTTTAAGCTCCAATAGTGCTGCAGGTCTGCATGGCTTCAATGCAAAGTTTTTTTCAACATTGTTGGGATATAATAGCTAAATATATTTGTGTTGATATGGTTGATTTATTCAATTGACATCATGTTCCTCAAGGAATTTATATAACAATAATATGCTTAATTCATAAGGTGGATTCTCCTAAAACCTATAAAGATTTTAGGTTTATTAGTTTATGGACTGTCTTTGACAGACTTATATCCAAAATTTTAAATAATAAATGAGCTAATATTCTTCCCAATATTATAACTAAGGAACAAAGTAGTTTTGTTAATGGAAGGAATATCCATAAAAATACTCTTTTAAATCAAGAGATAACTCATGAATTAAATAGGGATACATGGGTTGTAACGTAGTAGTTAAAATTAATATGGCTGAGTTTTTTGACAGATTGTCATTCAAATTTATCCTAAGAATTTTAAAAGCTTTTGGTTTTTACGGAAAGTTTATAAATAGAATTGAGAAATCCATCAATGCAGTATGGTTACCTGTTGTAGTTAATGGAGAAATTAAAGGTTATTTCAAATATTCAAAAGGTGTTAGATAAGAGGACATCATTTTTTGTAGTCTGTTTATAATTGCAGAAGATTATCTTATTAGAGGATTACAAAATTTGTTTGAAGATAATACAGAATTGAGACACAAAACTAGTGGTTCAATTGTGGTACTTTTCTTGGCTTTTGTAGATGATTTCATCATCTTCGCAAATAGATATTCTCTAAGTATTAACAAAATCATTAAGTTACTGCAACATTACCAAGACATATCATGGAAAATCATTAACAATGACAAAATAATCTTTATAACTCCTACAAGAATACTTAAATCAAGAATAAGCTCAATTGAAATCCAACCATGCTTCAAGCATTCAAATTTACCTATCAAATTTCTTGGTATGGTTGTTCACTCAATGAACAAAGTAAGTTATTTTAAAGATTTAGTGAATAGAATCAGAACAAGGATCCAAAAATGGGATAGCAAAATTCTATCATTTGGAGGAATACTAACTCTTATTCGATATGTCATGTTGGTTATTAAACTTATCATTTTAAAAGTTTTTTATTACCTAAAGTCATTCTTACAAAAATAGAAAGTATTTTTAATAGGTTTATTTGGGGCAATATTGAAAATAACAAGGCAATAATATGGTATAATTGGTTGACCTTAAGTAAACCTTATGAAGAAAAGGGTTTAAATATAAGAAATCTAGAAGAAATTCAGAATATATTATCTTCCAAATTATGGTGTTTAAGCCAAAATCAAAAGCTCCAAAACCTGGAAAAGACTTCTGAATGTAAGACACACAACAAAAGTTTTATATACTAGCAACCTCGCAGAAGTAAAATAAAATTTTAGCTTGAGAAATGGTGTGATACTAAGTCATTCACTCTCCTAAATGATGGTAAATAATAATTGTTATACTAAAAAAACATCAACAATTTTGGTATTAAGGTAGATGGAATATAAATAGGTTAAGGACAGTTGTTCTACCTTCAAACATTGAGAAAATAAGAAAGCTATCAATCAAAAATACAGAAGATGACTCAATCAAATGGTCTATTTCTGCAAACGGAGAATACAATACCAAAGACACGTGGAATAACATAACGGAAAATGCCCAAAATCTAAGTTATTCATGACGATTTGGAACAACATTTCTCCTAATAAATGTTTATTTCATTTTTGGAGGCTGTTGAATAACTAGGTCTTAGATGATTCAATTATTAAAAAAATAAAAATGTGCTTAGTATATGTATGCCAATTTTGTGCTAACATTGAATTAATTATTTATTTATTTGTGCACTGTAATACTTCATGAAAGGTTTGGAAATATATTGTTGGTGTATTTGGTATGATAATTGGTAGATTTATAACCTTACATCATATTATCAGAAGTTAATACCGGTTAACTAATAAAGAAGTCCATGTTAGAAAAATTGTTTCTCATACTTTGTTTTGGGTTACACGGTTTTGAAAATAAATAGAGTGAAACATCAGAAGAAAAACATATTTATGAAAAATATTATTGACCATACTAAGAATATAATTTTAAGATTGGACTGCGCTAACCTCTTAAAGGGAGATTATTGGCATAAATATTGAGCAGTATCATATGATCTAGGTTGCTTCAATCATTTAAATACTCCTAGAAATAGTATAACTCTTAAGTGGAAACCTCATAAAGAAAACAAAATTTAGCTCAACACTGATAGTTCTTGTAGCTTATTAGGTGAAGCAAGTGAAGGTTGTCTTTTAAATAATTATAATAGTGATATTTAATAGTTTATAGTATGAATTATATTAAACAAACTCCTATTAAACGATCTTTTAATATGAGATAAAATAAAATTTTCTAATATTTATATTTAAACTGATTCAAAGATCTTAGTAGCAATGTTAATGAAAATAAAATATCTTTGGTTTATGGACCTTATTTTAAAATGTTATGGGAAAGTAATATCTTCTTGTATGTCTATAGCTCATATTTACATGGAGTAAAATCCTACAGCTAACTGGTTGGCTAGCTCACAGATTTAGAATGGAACTAGACCTCAACCATAATCAGATCCCTATTCAATTAGGAGAATTTTTTTTCCTTAAAGCTTAGAAGTTGGTTACATTAGGATTGAGGATTAATAGATAAGCTTCTATTGTTAATTGTCTCATTTGGTTAAACAACTATGGTTATATAAGATTATCTATAGATAATTTAGTTGATTTTGGTAGGTTCCCTAAGCCTAATTTTATTGATATATTATATCTCTTATTGAAATGAATTTTTGTAAGAACTAACTCATATTTATTATATTCTATCTACGAGTTATTTTATGATTATTTCCAAATTTATAAGGTTTACGTTTCGAGATCAATTAATCTTATTTGAATTGATTAGAATGTACCACTAATGATTTTAAAGCGGGTAGTATTAGCTGATTTTTTTGGGGGTTGTAGACTTTCAAGTTTTGTGCAGAAATTAGATTTTTAACTAAAGAAACAACAACAACTTCATCTATGAAGTAAAGAAAAAGTGTAGCATAAGGATAAGAAAACCATAAAGGTGCACATTATCATAAAATATAAAGGAAAAACAAACTAAAGATCTATATAATTAAATGAATAAAGCATTACCTCTATTACCTAAGAATATCAAATGAAAGATAATAAATATCTCTGTAGCTAAAGGACTTTTGGAAACCTATCAAAATCAACACTAATCGTGGTTTGTGATAAGATACATGAAATATGATGATTTTCAATAGAGTTTACAACGTTATTCTTTCCAAAAATCACTGAATGTATAAAGATTTTTGATGATTTATTTGATAAAGTCATGCTTTAACATAAGCTAAAATTGATAAGGATTGGCAATGATAAAAGTTAGATTTTTTTTTCTCTTCATAACGACGTCGATTCAAAAGCTAAATACTTGAATCTTTGAGTTATTAGTTATGGCGAAATTCATGAAAATGAAAACAAATTAGCGCCTCAAAATTTAAGAATTTGTAATTAAGTTATGAGATAAAACAAGTAATATATATATATATATATATATATATATTAAAATTAAATATATAAGCGTGATGATATAAGGTAACATATGTTTGTAGAGATTTACCATCAAGACTAAGAGTTTAAAAAACAGGATTAAAACAAGTTTTATATATCCGTTATGCTAATTTTTTCACAAAATATATATTTTGTATTTTTTAAAACAAAATTATACCAAAATAAAGTAGTTTTATTTTAAATTCTTTTTATCATGATTCATTAACAATAATATTTCGGTAAAAAATGCATATGAATAATCGATTAAAAACTTGATTTTACAAAAAAGACAATAATATGTGTGAATTGATACCTTCAAAAATTTAATGTATGAGAAAATTACATAGTTAAATATACTAAGCACAATAGAATTTTTTAAAGAAGTTTATAACTTACAACGAGAATTTACATAATGTTGGTTGTACTTCATCAATTAAAGTTACTTACAAAAGTTATTTATGTTAAATTATTATATCACCCAACTGTTCGTCATAACGATAATGAGTAATAATCGGATATTGTAGATTTGACAATCAAATTATATATTTTTATAAAACTCCACATCATATATCGTTGATAAAAGACGTTATTTATAAAAATACATACTTTTAGTCGCTACTGAACTATCATGATTCTTTTTAAAATTTGGTAGATACGTGATTAATAATAATACTTGCAAAAATTATGAAATGAGTTTTCTTATAAAGTAATAGATTACATTAAGCATTGACACAAAACATGTTCTTATACTTATAAAAATATTGAGTATTTATTAGGATTACTTATTTTATGGAATAAAAATACTTCAAATGGTTCTATAATAAATGTTTTTTAAAAGTGTATAAGATTCTTACTCGAAATACCTCTCCAAAATATCTATAATCATAAGTGAAATAATTCATAATATGAACTATATAACTTATGCATTGCAAATATCATGTCCACACTGAACAAGATCATTACTAATAGTTTATACATATGTATAAATTCACGAAGACTTTTTGTTATTAATTCATTTTGGCGATAGATCGATAAAAACAACCATTAAAGATTTGGGCTTACTGACATGTGTAAGTTTGAGTTTATATTAATAAAAATATATATTAAGAACAATATATATAAACTAGTAAGAGACCTTTTGAAAGTGAATAAAAATAAAGTTGTGCAAATCTTAAGACCTAATATCATACTAGCGTGGAGATTAAGTTGTTCATACTTATATATATATATATATATATGGGGCATCCATCTTTCTAACATGAATAAACACATACAAATATACAAATTGTTGATGAAGTGGTTCTTTGTAAATTAAGAAGGTTACATGATTTAATTAAAACTATCACGAAAACTATCAGGATAGCTTATTCAGTCATGTACCTTGACCAAACAGAATATAATTCTCAAATGGTTTATTCATATGCATATAAACCTACAAACCATATTAAATATTAGAATTATATAAATGTTATATATATAATAAATAAAATTAACAAACAAAACAATTTTTGCATAAGAAAATATTTTTGATTAGGTCTGAATATGGTTGTCGCCTTCTAAAGGTAAATACGTTTGATACCTGAATTTGATAAAATTGTAGACCTTCCATTGATAATGGATTGCTATGATTGGTCTCATTCCAGTTAATGATACCTAAAACCCCTTATCTAGATGTTTTTTAGATACCATATTAATTTAATATTGATGATATGACATATATTAATACAATATTTTATATTTAGAGAAAATAATACCAGATATGACAACTTTGTTTTAGAGATTTGATTAAAAACGTAATAAAAAAAGTTAAAAAATAATGTAAATTGATATGATATCATTAAATTTGCATATATAATTAGTACATAATATATCATAATAGAAATATATTATTTTCGTAAACGATACTTATTATACAACAATCATATTAGAATTATACTTATAGTAACGATAACAGCTTAAAGCTAAGCCTATCACGAGCAGCGTCGCTGCGAATCTGCCAGAGAGTACTCCACCACGAGCTGCAAAAGCACGCTCGACCAATCCTCACTCGACAGCTCCGTCCTAGCTTAGGAGACCGAAACTAGCTCTCTTGATTGATCTGATTAGACGCTAGTCCGAGCAAACAACCATGACCTTCCTTCGATCCGAACTTCAATACTGTCTTGTATATCACATAAAAATATATTTGTGATACATTTTGTGTGGCATAATGCTAATAGTTTTATCTTTCAACGCCATGTAAAATGTAAATAAAGAGCGGAAGAAAAGATAATGTTAATTGATATTATATATATAAAGTTAATCGCAAATAATATTTCTTACATATCACAAAAAAGATATAAATATGATGGACATTACATGTGGTGCGATACTAAATAGAATGATATACATCACACAAAGTGTAGAATAAAATAAAATAACATCATGTTAATTAATATTAATTGTGAATAATAGGTAATGCATTTTAGATTAAACAATTATATATGTGACGGGGTGTTATACTGCTAATAAATATATCTTTAACGATTAATCTAAAAATCTTATAAATAATGCCACTTATTTAATACGACTATATATATATATATTATGATCTTGTTTGTTATATAACAATGATATTTTTTTATCCTTTTAAATCGTGTTTATTTAAGTTAAAACATTGGTTTTCTTCTATTTTTTATTCGAAAATATTATTGAAATGTTTGAAATAATTATTTATATTGTTTATATTTTTTAAAAGTAGTAAATTATATCAAAAATGGTTGACCTAACTAATTAATAATCATATGAAATAAAACTTATCTACAAAATGAAAATGTTAATGTTATAACAAATACATTATTTCTAGATATCCAACTATTATAATTATTGGATTACATATAATTTCAAGATTGATCAATCAATACAAGATTCATCAATTAATGCTTGACGAACAAATTATGGTTTAATTTGTGACAATTGATTGAATAATAATTTTTAGGTGCGGCCGAAGTCCCATACAGGTTAGACATGGAAAAACTCATATATATATATATATATATATATAAGTAAGAACCTGTATCAACTAGTAAGAGACCTTTTGGAAGTGGATAAAAAACAGAATCGTGCGAGCCTTAAGAGACAAATCAAACAATATCGTACTAGCGTGGAGATTGAGTTGTTCATACTTATATCTAGAGGCAGAATATGCGACATCCATCTTCCCAACATCAACAAACATATACAAATATATATACCATTGATCAAATGATTTTTCGTAGATCAACAAAAGTTACCAAATTCTATTCAAAATTATTAAGACGGTGGTAATATGAAACTCTACCAGGCTAGCTTATTCAGTAATATATCTTGACTAAGCAGAATATAATTCTCAAACGGTTTATTCAGATGCATATAGACCTACATAGTATATAATAAATGCTATATATATATCCAAAATTGGTAAAACTTTAGATCTTACATTAGTCATGAATTGTTAAATTTAAACCCTCTATTGATGATATGACATATATTAATGCAGTATTTTATGTTTAGCGCAAATAATACGAGACCGTCATGGAAAATGACAACTTTGTTTCGGGAGTTCAATTAAAAACATAACAAAAAAGAATTACAAACAAATTATGTTAATTTATATGATATCATTAAATTTACACATATAATTAGAACATAATATTTCATAATATAAATTTTTTTTCATATACGGTACTTATTATACAACCATCACACTAGAACTATACTTATAATACGTCGTCTTTAAAATTTTAATTGTAAATAATATGTCTTGCACATCACGTAATAATACGTGTGTGATACATTGTGCATGATATAATGCTAATAAACTTGTCTTCAACGTCATCCATGTATAAATAGAAAGAAAAAATATCATTCAGTATTATATATAATAGATATTATAAAACAACCGGATTTAGAATTATATTTATAATAAAATATCTATGAAATTAATTACAAATAGTATAAATATAATGCATATTGCTAATCACTTAATACTAAATAGATTATTATCGATCATGTAAAATAAAATAAAACAACATCATGTTAATTATTATTAATTATGAATAACATATAGTACATTTCATGTAAAACAATTATATTTGATGTACATTGCAAGTATTGTTTGGCTGATAACCTATCTTCGAAGCCATTTAAAATGTAATTTAATTTAACGAATTCATAAACAATATCGTTTATTTAATATATATATATATATATTATGATATTATTTATTATTTCGAAAAATGCTAAAATATTATATAAATTAATAAACTATATCATCAATAACCAACTAGTATGTATATAAAATTAAAATTTATCGAAAATAATAAATGTTTGGATGAAATGTTATTTATATAATAAAATATAAATTACCTATAATTTCAAGATAAATCAATATAACTAAATATTGCAATACAGACTTGATAACATAATGCCCTTAGTTTATCTTAAAATCAGAAATAAAATTTATAAAATTTGAAATTTTCATATCCAAATTGAATAAAAGTATAAATACGGGATATAAAACGAATTTCGATTAAGAACAAGACAAGATAATTATGTTGTTAAAGGCCTAAAGCCCAAGAAAGATAAAATAATATTGATTTCTGAGAACAAAGGGAGACTGTTCTTCATACGTTTCGTTTTTTTTTCCTCCTCACTATCCTTAAAACCAAAACAGAAAGGATTCTCTCTAATCTACAAAAACCCTAATTTTTATACATTCGCATCATCAAAACCCTCCCTTGTTACTGCCAATTTCTCTCTCTAGAATATCTTCCTGTTTTCTCTCTTTAGAATCCTTAAATCTTCATCGTCTCTTGCTACAGTGAAACTCCGCTTGGCTCTCTCTATTTGAGAATCGCATTAGTCGGATTGAGAACGGTTATCGGAACGGTTACGTTTTGAGCAGAGACAAACCATTCATCGCGATAAGTTTCCATTATTCTATCGTTTCTCGCTCTTATTTGGTGTGTCCTTTCTGTCTCATTCAATCTGTTTAAGAATTTCACTCCCGTTTACCGTCGGGCCGATTTTTGGCTGGCTTGTCAAACCCTAGGAGCATAGTTGTTGAAGCACATACAGATATACATATACTCTGTATATGTATATGTATATGTGTATATATGTGTATTAGGGTTTCTTTTAACATTGGTTTTTGTTTGAATCGTCCTGGCGCCTGTTTAATTGTTTAGTATTTAGAACTGGTGTATGGTTGATAAAAAGGTGCAATAGGTTCATTTTAGGGTTAACGATTAGGGGGAGAGTGGTTGAAGAAAGATAGGAAAGTGTTGTATCTTTAGTTGATGATGTACAGTTATCACAATGAAAAAAAGTGAACCGGCATTAGCTCCTGAATGGTTGAGAAGTACTGGAAGTCTTACTGGCGGTGGGAGTTCTGCCCATCACTTTTCATCAACGTCTTCTCATTCGGGTATGTTCAATTTCCAAGAATTCTTGTTGTTTTGTTTGCTTACATTGTGAGTTGATTTGTTATATGATTGCTTCTGTAGTAACTGTAAGTATTTAGGGTTTTTTATTAATTGGTTTAAGCTGTGTAGTAATTATAGTATTATTTGCATCTACTCCGAACATATACTTACTATTGAGGTTATATCCTTGTGGTATTAGTTATTTAGTAATTTGTTAATTATGTGATTGCATTGTTCTCAGATTTTAGATACTTAATGCAACTCCCTTAAATGTAGATTCTTCGTCGCTAGCCCATAATTCAAGGAATAGAAATTCTAAGGCCATAAGTGATATTGGTTCTCCCCGTTCTTCTGTTCTGGAGCGATCATCTTCTTCCAATACACGAAGGAATACAAGCAATGGAGTTGTGAAACATGCATATAGTAGTTTCAATAGGAATCATCGGGACAAGGATCGGGAGAGGGAAAAGGAGAGGTTAAGTTATGCGGATCCTTGGGATCGCGACTCTTCTGATCCTTTGGGAAGTATCTTACCCAGCCGGGAAAAAGATACACTGCAGCGTTCTTATTCTGTCCTTACTAGGAAACAGGGGGACCTTATGCCTCGAAGGGTTTCGGTTGATTTGAGAAATGGAAGCAATCTTAATCACAAAAATGGAGCTATAATACTTGCAGGACAGAAAAATGTCTTTGAGAAAAACTTTCCGTCTCTTGGGAGCGAAGATAGACATGGAGCTGATATGGTCAGAGTTGCTTCTCCTGGACTGAGCTCAGCAGCTCAAAGCTTGCCTGTTGGTAATTCGCCTTTAATCGGCGGGGAGGGATGGAAGTCAGCATTGGCAGAGGTGCCTAATAACATTGGAGGTAACAATACAGGATCTGTAACTCCTTCGCAATCAGTTTCTGCAACTACTGGTTCCGGAACTGCTAGTGGGCCGACTCTAAATATGGCTGAAGCATTGGTACAAGCTCCATTGCGGACTCGTACTGCTCCCCAGGTATTGATGGTATTGACAATCTTTGTTTAGTTTCGTTTATGCACGTTTTGCTGGTTTCTAATTACTGTTACTATCAGGTAATTGTTAAGGCACAAAGACTTGAGGAACGAGCTATCAAGCAATCCAGACAGTTGATACCTGTTATACCTTCAATGCCTAAGAGTATGGTAAGAGTTATACCAGTTCTGTATATCCGTTTTCTAATTTCCTTTGATTTTTTGGTATCTTATTTTATGTGGCTACAAACATTTGTTGTCTTGAATGAGGGTAACCTTCGGGAATAATTTTGTTTATTGTTATTCGAATTGCGTAGCTTGATTGTAGGTCAATTAATGTCTGAGGGCAAGTAGTTTTGATTGGAACTTTGTATGCATACAAGTTTGTAGTATGCAACTGGGTTTCTATAGACCCTTGTATGTATCTATTAGTATGATATGGATAAACTAGGCCATAGTTGTGAAATTTAAGGTAGTGATCATGCTCTTGACTCAGATATTTGGCAGATATTCTAACCAGTGTTTTAAAAATTGGTCAAGGTGTATGCTTTGAGGCGCTCCTTGAATTGGCTCGGTCAAAAACTGAATAGTGGCTTGCGCCTTATCAACATATATAAAGCGATCGCCTTGTTATACGAAGCAAACAATTTGAACCCCTCTAGATTTATAGCAGATATATACTTTTTGGTTTAAATATAGAAGAACATGAGCGTTTAAGTTTGAGTTTACAGATAACCGTGGATTTAAACCAGGGAGGATTAAATTTTAGTTGTCAGGTAACTACCACAACTATAATTTTGGTTGAAGTTTGAATTTTTCGTTAACTACCAAACAATAGTTTTCAGTTAACATTTGAATTTTAAGTTCAAATGAGTTCTTAGTTATAATTTGAATCTAAAATTTAGAGTGTTTTATTACATATATAAATAAATTTGTTACATCCAAAACTTACATATCACATTTTTATGCTTCAATACAAAATTTAAGTTTTCACATTGATAATTTATATTCCTCTTGATTATATTGGTAACTACTACTATGGTCATATCGACTCTTATCTGAAATTTAAGCTTTTACATTTATTTACTAATTAGTAGAAGTTAAATTAATGTAAGCGCCTCAAGGCATATGCCTCGAGGCACCGTTTTGCTTTTTAAGACCCTACCGCCTTTAGGCACAGTTTCGCTTTTGGTGGGGAAGGCTACTAATGAACTGCAATGAAGTAGGCTAGAGTTTAACTTATTTGTAATTTTTTGATGGAGATGCTCTAGTTAGTGTTGGATATTTTATTGATGCAGTTGTACGGGGAGTATTTTCACTAGCTTCCACTTTTTTTATATTTAAGACCGGTGGGGATAAAAAACATATATGTCTATAATTTCGCATATTTTTGAATTACAAAGGCTACTTGTGATATGATTAGAGTTCCTAAGTATTTCGAATGTTTGTTTGGTATTTATTATGAAGATTGTTGCTGTGCTTGGAAACTAATCACCTTATTCGCTTCTATGAATTAGAGTCGCATCTTGTCAAATATGTTTTTATCATTCATGAAAGATTGGTATATTATTTTGGTAAATTCTCTCAAGTGCTCCTGTATCCTTTAAACAATATTTACTCTGCTACTAGAAGTTCCTCTTTGAAAGGGATGTTCAAACTCTTCGTACTTCGCTATAACAAGTTTTAATATGTAAGGCCTATCTGTGGTTTGACCTTAGTTTAAAAGTTTAAGATATTTTTATATCGGTTCATAATATATTGGTGCGCAAGCTTAAGTGTCTGTATTGGAGACAAAACATCATTTATTCTACTCTGGCTAATTATATAATAAATTACTTCAGGCTCTCCTTTCCTCTGATAAGTCCAAAGCAAAGGCAGCTATAAGAATTGGTGAGGCAAGTATGGCTTCTCCTAAAGCTACGCCGCAGCTCCCCACTTCTTTGCACAGTGCTAGCCAGGCTTTGCCTGGTGGGCAAGCCAAGTCGGATGCATCAAAGACTTCTTCTGGCAAGTTATTTGTTCTCAAACCTTCATGGGAGAATGGTAACTCTCCTGCTCTTAAGGATGTTGCTGCTCCAACAAATAACGCTTCCAATGGCAGGGGTGCAAGTAGCCAGCTTTCTGTCACTTTATCAGAATCTTCTGCTGCCACCAGAAGCACAAGCAGTCCAAAGGTTCACAGGGAAACTCTCTCGAACAAAATGTCAGGATTAACAATGGAAAAGAAACCTCCCATGTCTCAAATTCGGAGCCGGAATGATTTTTTCAAACTTATAAAGAAGAAAACATCTGGCAGCATGTCTGGTGATCTTAGTTCTGACACTCGTTGTACTTCAACTGTGGAGAAGCCTGAAATCTTAAAGTTGGAAGAGACTGCCACTGTGAGTAAAGACTCTACATTAGTGAATGGTGGTGAGATGACGAGTAACGGGTACGTGCATGAAGGTATTGTTAAGGTTTCTCATGTTGAGGAGAAGAATATGAGCTTTGAGGTTGCGATTGACCCAGAGGAGGAAGAGGCTGCTTTTCTTCGCTCTCTTGGCTGGGAAGAAAATTCGAGTGAGGATGCAGAACTCACACCGGAAGAAATTAATTCTTTCTTTGAACAGGTAATATCTCTCTTATTATCATGGAGTTATACCTAGTTCGATTATATTAATTTAATGACAGATTTCCAAATTATTCTGTTTCATTAAAAGCTTTGGCTTAGGATGATATTTTACTTAGATGTGCTAGAGATGTCCAAATTATAAATTCTTTCTAAAAGATATGTCTGGATACACTCTTATAGACCTTTTTGTGAAAGTAACGTCTGCAAACACTACTAAGATTTCGAAGTAAAAACTTCTTTTCCTTTTGTAACTCATGTGCTGTTTTATTGAAATTTACATGAAATGAGTAGCCTAGATCTTATTTATATCTTTTGTGCTGTTATCTAAATCTTACGTATAGCTAAATATCTTTGAATCTTCAGTTTCCTGAATGGAGTAGCCTTTACATGAAATTGAAGAGTCGGGGCATGGGATCAAAGCTGTCAGAAATCCAAGCAACTTGTGTAGGTGTGGCTTCTCTTGAGTTGAGCTCATCTGACTCTGATGATGCGTGATTTTGCTGGTTTCAACTTTCAACATTATAGGTCAAAGGAAGATTTGATTTTTTGGCTGCAAGATAGTTGGTTTTAGAATATTTTATCTTAAAAAAGCTAATGAGTTTAGTATGAAAAAGGAAAAAAAGGGGGGTGGGGTGGGTTTTTGGTTGGAACAGGGCAGGCATTTTGCATATAGGGCAATAAGTTTCGAGTACTACCTACCGGTGACTGGGAAATTATAAAAATATTATACTCGTATGTGCCCTTTTTCTCCATTTAAGAGAGGGTTCAATGCTAGATGGATTCTCTACATCATATCTTCCTCTTTTTTCGCATTTACTTTTACAGTTTACCTGTCTCAGCTGGATCTTTGCATGATTGTTTTTTTAAAAGATTTTTTGCATGATTTTTATTTCAATTAGGAGCAGATCAGGTGCTGTCTAACCAGTAGTGTTAGGTCCTATACTATTTTTTCTATCAGCACCAGCCTTTCTGGTTTACTTTGATTTGGTGACTGGTCCATTTGTCTTGTCCAAATATAATGTTGAACTGGACTAGTGGGGGTTTGTCTAACCCTGGTCTAGCTTGGTATTTAACCCAAATTAGTTTAAAATGTACCCGTCTGTCAAACTTGGTCGACATGAGTTGTTAAAGAAAATTGGTTGATATTGATGACAGTAATTAGTAAAACTTAAGCTGTTTTAATTTATATGGTCCGAATTGTGTCTGGCAACTCCATATTCTAATTCATTTCTCTTGGTCGTCCCATAATATATATTTTTGCTTCCAATTTTATGCGATGCTATTATCACACATAGCTTCATGTAGATATATCTAATTCTTATCTCCACATATGTAACATAAAGCAAAACAAAATAACAAAAAAAAAAAGAACTTCAGACTGAAGATGGGAGAAGTACAAATTTTTTACTAGGGTTGATAGTTTTGTTCTAGCTCACCCAGTTTATTACCCTTATAACCATTTAGTTCGCTTCCGTTTTGAATATTTGAAAAGTACCCTTCCCTTTAAAGTATCTGTGTTTATTAAGACTCGTAGCGTACGCTGGTTGAGAGGGAGGGCGCTGATATGCAGATTAGTGTACAGATTGACGCACACAGGGGTATATGCTAGCATAGGTATCATAAGAGTACGAGTTTTATTTTTTTGCATAGATAGCAAGGAACAAAAACTCTAGCAAATTTTCAAACTTGTCTAATCTTAATGCGTTTGGGTGAAACTAGCATTGATTAGGATAAGGAACAAGTATAGCCTTCATGTATATCAATTGTTGTACAACTATTCTTTGTGAGTATAGCTAAATTGGTGTATTATGGATTCTTATAAGTAGTTTTTATTGTATTTTAAAAAGGATTTGGCTAAATCTGGTGCCGTTTCGATAAGTAGTACCAATTTTAACCATATCTTTACCAATATTAAGTAGTTTCATTTTTATATCCAAAACATCCCATTATTTTTACTAATTCTAATCCTAAAGACTAACCATTCTCAAAACTAAATTAACCCAAAGCAAAAACCTTTCCCTCTCTTCTCTTTCTTCAAACTTTCCACCATCCACAAAATCGAAAATTTCTTTCAAGCATATATCTTTTTACAAGTAATCCAAGAGACTCAAACTCATTCAACAACACTAATGGGAAAATGGAAATAGTGAGTTTATTGTTATTCTATTTGGTTTTTGCTATTTTTAGTTTTTTAAGATTTATGCTTGCTAGGGTGTTAAAATAGGCAAATGAATGTTTAATAGTGTTTTAAGTTCTATATTGTTGTTAGAATATTAGATTTGCAATTGATTTGGTGTTTTTGGACTGGAATTGATTTGGGGTCGAAGTATTTTAATGGTGGTTACTCACTGTATTCGTACTCTCTCGCCAGGGGAGATATTTTTTCGAGAAAGTCATAAACCCTGTCGGGTGAGAACTAGTCCATCCGGCGGGGTAGCCAATTTTTTCCATGTGGTTCTTAAAACCCCGTTGGGTGAGGCTGGGTTCACTCGGCGGGGTAAATATGCATCAGAGAGTAGCCTATTTTTTATCCCCGCCGTTTGAACCCAGTCTCACCCGGCGGGGACCTAGTTGTTTTGTTAGGTTTCAGTTATGTATTTTTAACTATGTTTTTTTACAGGTGCGAGGTATCTAGACCCGTCGAAGAGAGAGGGAAGAAGGTTGCTAGCGCGAGCGAGAAGAAGTCCAGCTTACGAAAAAAGATGACGGTGGTAGTCGGTCGGAGGGCGAGAGGGCCGAACGTGGGGACCGTACGATGACAC
The DNA here is from genome assembly GCA_036936605.1 of Limnanthes douglasii subsp. nivea. Lineage (NCBI taxonomy): Eukaryota > Viridiplantae > Streptophyta > Magnoliopsida > Brassicales > Limnanthaceae > Limnanthes > Limnanthes douglasii. The sequence goes on along the minus strand of JAUPFV010000004.1, from coordinate 170,728,363 downwards.
ATCACGCTCGGCGAGACATAAGAAATACGATGCCACAAGGGAGCGTGGAGTTCGTCAACGACGTGTGCTCATAGAGGAGGAGGCATCACCTCCACTTGAGGTTCGTGCCGAAGCCTAAGGTCGTCCAACCGATCCAGAAGGATGGAGGAACCTTTTCCTCGAACAGAACAACATCTTTCTCTTCCTGGATTACATGCAGTACGAGGCGTACTTCACGTTCATGGACGACATAAGTTTTTAAATTTTTGAATTAAATATTTACGATTAACTATAAATATGTTATTTACCATTTTCCATGCTTTTTTTTTTCAGTCTCGATCCGACATCACAGTCCAATCCAAGTATGAGATCCTAGGTCAATGAGACCTTACCAAACAGTTGGGGGTCAGGGCTCTATTAGAAGAAACCCCGTTTTAGCCACTGATATGTCATCTGCCGAAGTTCAACTCGCACCCACAGTTGGACGAGGTTTTCATTGAGAGGTGGCACCAGCAGACGAACACCTTCTAGTTCTCGTCCAACGAGATGACCATCACGTTGGACGACGTGCATTTGATCACCGGCCTCCCGATCGAGGGGAGAATTATAGACGCCTATTGGACGGAGTCGATAAATGAGACATATGCACGATATGCATATCTATTGGGAGTTTGGGTGGAAATTATGCAACAGGATATGGAGACCCATGACGGGCGTGGGTTCGACCTCCGATGGCTAAGAGAGAATTTCTTCGGGCCCGCATATACGAACACCAACACCGCCATAACTACGGACATGAAGAAACAAGCCGCTCGAGCTTACATCATGTATTTCCTCGGGTGTACCATCTTCACCAACACTAGCCAAAAGAACATCCAATGCGATTTTCTCCACCATCTTGAGAACTTAGAGAAGCTAGACGAGTACGTGTGGGGTATGTATGCATTAGTATGGCTATATAAGAGCTTGAGGGCGTTTCAAAACACTCTTTGAAGATCCTAGTCGATTTTTCGTCGCTACTAGAGAGTTGGGTGTACGATCACTTCCTCATTTTTCGATTGGGTCTGAATCTCGGTTATAGCCCCAACGATCCAAAGATGTTAGCTTGGGCGCCAAGAAAGCTGACCGGATCCCTTATTCGTGGGAAGCTGTACTACCGTGACATTCTCTCTGGGATAACGAAGACAGATGTAAGTTTGTTTCTTATCATGAAATTAATTGTGTGTTTATTTATACAATGTTAACATGTTTAAATGTTTATTGGAGGTTATTTTCCGACCTTACGAATACGTTCGTGCAATGTTACCGGAGCAGGCAATAGGGTTGTATTGCAACCCTATCCGGCTAATGTTGGTGAGCTAGGCGTACCACTCAGACCGAATGATCCGGAAATTCGGTTGGATACAAGAGAAACCGATGGCTCCCCTTGTTCCTAGAACCGGTCTATCAAGAGGAGACAATATCCGATACATGGTACAGGGTCGCCATTGGACCAACTGGAGGGAGTATATGTACCTCATCAATAGGTACTCAAGGGCCATGGAAAGGATTAGGGGAATGTCATCTCCCCTACGAACTGTACGTCAAGAAACACAGTTGGTTCAACATCACCCCTCGTATCCTTAGCGAGTGCTCTGCGGTAGATGTGGTGAACACGATAAATCATATTCGGCCATTAGACGAGACACCTGAAGAGCTAGTGTCCTTCACAAGGAAAGTGCTAGAACTCACTGGTCCATGGTTTGTAATAATGCTACTATTGTTTGTTTGTATGCTCTTTTAGTTTTCTTGACCATGTTGTTATGTTTTAGACTCAGTATTTTGGATGTTTTTTTATGTTGGATTCAAATGTTGATTCGAAAGTTTTAAAAGATGAATGCTTAGTAATTTATTTCGTTTATAATTTGTATCGTTTCTTTATATATTTCTTACTAATTGGTTATCTTGGTAATTGGTTTACTTTATAATTAGTAATTGGTTTTCTTTAACCAAGTAAGTATTTGCACAACTTAAGCAAATTCTAAATTGCATTCCATCGGCGGTTAAAATTTTTTCAACCGCCGGGGTAGTAGTCAACCACTGGTTGAAAATTGTTTAACTAGCGGTTAGATATGGTGGTTACTAGGAGTGTAGGATTCTGAGTATTCAACCGCCGGTTGACTACTATCCCGCTGGTTAAAATATTTTGGGTCGTGGGGGGGACTAGTCTGCCGGTTTATCTTCAACCCGTCGGTGTAGTAACTGGTGGTTGAATAATTTTCAACTGTCGGGCAAATTACCACCTCCGCGGGGAGGTAGTCAACCGACAGTTGAGAAATACTCCACCGCCGGGTGACAGTTCCTTTCCATAAGCCAAAAGTTTTCTATGGTCAAGGGTTAGATCCCCGACGTTTTAAGAATTGTCCATCACCGAGGATGTTACCACCCTGGTGGGGAAGTATTCAACCGGCGGTTGACAAATTGTCAGCCGCCGGTTACAATCTCTAACACTTACATCACATAAAGGTTGTAATCTTAACTCCAAAGCGGCGGTTGAAAGTTTTCCAACCGTCGGTTGACTACCTCCCATCCGGTTGACAATTGTGTCCCCGACGGTTAGACATTAAAAGAACAAATAATATTGTTTTTTATTGGTTCCTACCAAAAATTATTAGCCCGCGAAAGGAATGTTTTTTTCCCGCTAAGATTTTGGGGATTTACCCTCCAACTACCCTACTATAAGTAGTATCACTGAGATGTATCATTACACTTTAAAGAAAAAATAATGGGTGATTATACAAAATGAAGAATGCAGTTAAACGCATAAGCGATTGCGTCTTTAGTACCCACGTTATTAGAGCACTTCACACGCTCCGCAATATTAATCAAATCCTCCATGCTTGTAAATATCTTAACATATACAGATGCATAATCCATCAGCTCCTTGTAAAGGCATTCCTTATCAACCTACATCCATCTTGTACCCACAATGGTCATCGGATTTAACATCGCTAATGGACTCTACTAAAGGTCTAATATAGATAGGGAATTGGTTTAAGTAGCCTTTGGGGTCTAATAAGGTCTAGTAAAGTTTCCTTAGCCGACATCGTAGAGCTTGACCTACAACCGACCGTTCCACTAGAAATCATCGTCCCACTTGCTTGCGTTAGAATAACGCCACCTTTGTTCGGAGTGGGGGGTACTTTCCCAACCACGTTTCGGACCCGGAATTTTGTTTCCCTTTACTTAAGGTTGCGGTCGGTGGTTTGAACTCTTCAACAATCGTTGGCAAACTAGCTTTTCCGGAATCGAGCAAATGCTCGTGCATACTTTTGTCTCGTTTAGTGGATGAATCGGATACATAAATAGACAACTTACGTTTGATAGGTGGACGACCTCGTGCTTTTTGCTTCACCAATGGCTCCAAAAGGGAAGTTGTTTCAGGATGGACGAAGGCAAACCATTTCTTATAAATGTGCTCTATGCGTGCTTCATCATTGGATTCCATGGCATCGCATAGTAGCTTATCAATTTTGGATTTTAGTTGCTCGATCGTCTTAAGATTGGTACAAACTAGAATGTCCAACCTCTTCCAATGTTCGTTAAATAACTATAGAGGCACCTCTACGCCTTTGGTAACAAACTCGTAGCTCTGTGTGTGCAAGGGATACCGTGCGTAGTTCGTATTGCACAACCACAGGGCATGCAGCCCGTGATTGTCATGTTGCACAATATACTTCTCCTGATAAAAGTTCTAGAGCATAGTGGGAGACATTGATTTTTAGTTTATCGTACACAATATTCGCGAATTTGTGTAGGGATAACAAACGACTTTTTTCGAATGAACCCTTGATGTCCCCGTGTTGCAATTCTATCAAGGTATACAACTTCAACAAAAATGATTCGGAGTTACCTTTGCTCGTATCGATGAAACGCTTGAGGCTCGAGTGAGCGCTCTCTACGTGGTTTGTGGTTTGATTACCAAAATGTATCCACTTGTTAGTTCTCTACGTGACAAACTTATCACCGTACAGGCCTAACCAACTTTTGGTATATTCAATTGCTTTTGGATACTCTTTGAAGTCACGGTGCAATTCAGACCGATCCTCGTTGAAGGCTACTTTCGTTCCCGCCAACATCATTTGATTCCACACTTTCAAGAAGGCATTTTAGAATTTCTTCTCCTTTATGATTTTTTTTGTTTTTCCCAAGACGTTCATGTTGATGTGCCATCAATACAACATGTGAGTTGCATTGTGGAACACTTCCTCCACTGCTTTCACAATTGTTAAGTCTCTATCCGTCGAAACAATGGACGGTGGTTCGATAGAGTGAGTTACCATCATAGAATATAAGCACTCTAACACCTATTTGTAGCTCTCAATTTTTTCGGTCGACATAAACGCAAAACCGATGTAGAAAGTTTTCTCGGTACTAGTGCCTCTGACGACCTCGTATAACGAAATCCTGTATTTGATTACCTTGTACGTGTAATCCATTTCAATGGCGTTTGGAAATGTCTGTAAAAAATCCAAACTAACCAAGTGCGCGAATAAAATCTCGCCTATGACATCGCTTCCGTCTTCCGACTTTCTACGGAATTCTTAGTAGTTCAACCTCTTCAGTTCACCCAACAAGTATTGCAATTGTGACCGACTGCCTTTCTCGATCTTGCGTTGTTTTAGTTGAGCGTTGTACATAGTGCGCATTAAAGACGAATTATTAGGGTTCAATTTCTTCACCCCACCAAGAATGTCATAGAACTAACTACGAAATCCATCTCTTCTTTGTTGAATCATCCCAAGTAAAATTGGCCTTCTTTATAGGATGTTGTATCGTGATTTTGAACGCCACATTCAACCTCTAATCCCCAAAAATCATCATCCATCCTTTTTCCTTTAAAGGTGAACGGGCATCCGCATTTTTTCGTGTCGGTAGACTTCCTCTTTAGTTGCTTTGGATCTACCAATTTTGTGTAAACTCCAAATCTTTTGCACACAAAAACTAATATTGGAGTTTTTCGAGCAAGTCTATCGCATCGACGTAATATAACTACAAACCCGTTGTCTAACGCGGTTTTCTTAACCCATTCAATCAACTCGTCTTGAGTGTAGTGAGATTTGGTTTCGAACACGTGGCTATAATCGACGGAGCAAGGCTCCGCCATTTCCTCCTCCTTCACCATGCTCGAATCATAAAAATCACCATTTAACTCTTACTCCTCCTCCTACATAAAGCAAGGGTTAAATATGTCAATGTTGCACAAAAACAAAATGTTCGACTTGCACCGACGGTTGACAATTATTCCACCGGCGGGGACGTTGTCAACCGTCGGTTGATAATAGCCCACCCGGCAGGGGTGAACCTACAAAAGAAATTTCATGTGAAAATAAACTAAGCTATGTCAAGCGACGGTTGACAATCACTACACCGACGGTTTAGAAACTCCAAACCAGTGATTGATGTTTGTAGCATCACCGGGGACCTAGTCCAAAAAACTTAAACACACTTATAATTTATCTTGGTTCAAAACCGGCTGGGATAATGCTCAACCCCGACGGGTGAAATCTAACTCCACCAACGGTTGGGCATCGATTTCCCCGACAGGGGGAGATAGCCGTCCCCGGCGGGGGTATCTTAAAAATTGTTACTTCTTCATCGCTTCCGGTTGAATAAGTCTCCACCGGTGGAGAAGGTCAGGTCCAACTTTCTAAATTTAGAAGATCTACCATAAAGGAAACTTTTTGTAAAAGATTGGTTAGAAAGACTACCATGTTTGGAGTTCCATGTTCCTCAACAAGCCTCTCATGCCCTGAATCCATCCTTCAAAAATTTGGGTTTTTTGGAAGATTGGTAGGTTTTTGGAGTGTTTTGGGAGGTTTGAGTGTTGAAATTAGATTTTTGAATTTTTTGAGTTTTTTAAAATTTTGGTAAGTATTGAGTATAAGAGGGTTGTTGGGAGCAATAATTTTGTGTTCTTGATTTCTTGGTTAACTATACCCAAAATCCACTAAAAGCCGAAATAAAATATTCTTGGTCAAAGGGTAAAAACGTAAAATACTATTTATTAAAAAAGATTCTCTACAATTTGGGAATGGTTAACAAAATTTGGGGCCTAATTTAGCGAAAGCCTTTTAAAAATATTCAAAACTTTCTTATCATTTATCTTGGCTAAAAAATATGGCCAATCTCCTATATTTGGACTTGTCTCACATTAGTCCACGTGATTCACTTGTATAATAAATGGGTTCCTAATATTTTTAAAAATACAACAAATAAATCATTTTTTATCCTAGTAATTTTTTATCCTAGTAATTTTTTATGTCCATTATTTTCATGACCTTCCAAGTTAACTTCTGCCTAAGATGCTTTGAAGTGGTTGCGGTAAAAATTATATTTTTAATTTTTCTACTTTCATGCTTTATTATTTATATAAGACGTCGCGACATGGATGTGAAAGCTCACGTGGATGGTCAAGGTGAAAAATGGACATAAAAATAGATGAGTAAAAAAAGATAATTTTTTTGTATTTTTAAAAACATTGGGGACTCGATTATTACACGAGTGAAAGATAAGGATTAGCATGAGACAAGTCACAAACATAAGGTACTAGCCATGTTTTTTTAGCTCAGCTATCTTCTTTCTAACTTCATCTTCTTCCTAAACATTATCAAGAACACAAATCTCAAAAACTCATGAAATATCATTTTATTTTCTTCAAGAACAAAAAATTAATTTTCTTCCTTTAAAAAACTAGAAAACTACTCATCCATTTTATATTCTTGATTTATTTCATGTTTAAATTTGAATTGATTGTTGGATATAATCGAAATAGTTAGAATGATAGTTAGTTTAAGTTAGTTAAATGTAGGATTATAATCAGTAATGATTTCTTAAATTTTTTGCGGAACAATGTTTTGGGATTTGGATTGTTCTTGAGCACCAATGCAACAAAATTTATTGTGCTATTTTATTTTGTCACTCGTGCTACCCCTTCATGATACTAACAGTGTAAAGTGTGATTTTCTACTCACTACATAAATAAATTTATTATCATTTTACCAATGAAACACGAGAAATAAGTAAAATTTAAAATATTTTTATGGCTAATTAAATACATTCATTAAATTTTTAGTTCTTTACATAAGTAAATTTTAAAATATCTTAAGACTAATTATTTAAATAAATAAATTAAAATATTAAAGAAAATCAACTATCATTTATGTTATAAGCGAGTTAAACTATCCATTTTGAATTATCTATTAATAATTATCTAAGAATTAACTCTACCGATACTTCTATTATTTTAATATGTTATTAAAATAATATGTATTTAATTCAGGGTAAAGTACTATTTAAGATCCAAAATCCTAACTATTATCCACCTAAGAACCATATTTTCATGATTATCCAAGAAAGACCGTTTTAGTCAAATATTTACCATCTAAGACCCACTATTACCCTAAATTCCCCTACTCAATTATATAAAAACAATTAACCTTTTTTTTTCTCTTCCTTTTCGTCCACCAGCAGAGCTCTTTATGTTCCTATTTTTTAATATTAATTTTCTCTTTCTCCATACGCAAGCTTAATCGGCCTGCTTTCATGCTTATATCCTTCTCGTTCTCACATTTAAAACCTAAAACAGCTGCAACTTTGTCTTGAATGACCATAATATATAGAGTTTGAGACACAACGACCATTACAACTTTATTAAATTTTTTTGAATCTTCGACTGATTTGAATACCCACTTGGCCAAAGTTGATTTCCCGACACCACCAATGACTTGGTTGGCGAACGGAAATTTATGGACAACGTGTGGAGTAAGAAACAGTATCTGCGAAAGCTTATAGTCGTGTATATATATAAATGGGTTGAAGGAAATTAATCCACCCTAAGCAAAACAAATATATTTTTAAAGAAACTTCAAAATATATAATGAGTGGTACTAGTTTTGTTCGTCTTAAAAAAACAAAACCAACAATATTTTCAGATTTTCTTTTTCTAAGTTACAGTTTAAAAGATACAGATTTTTAAATTTTTTAAATTTAAAGGATAAACAAAGAAGATGCGAACCTTTTTATTTTGATAGATGCTAAACCTTCTTTATTTTGATAGATGCTAAACCTTCTTTTATTTGATAGATACGAAACTTTTTTTTTATTTTGATAGATGCTAAACCTTCTTTATTTTGAAAGATGCGAAGCCTTATTTATTTTGATAGATGCTAAACCTTCTTTATTTTGCTAGATGCTAAACCTTCTTTACTTTGATAGATGCAAAACCTTCTTTATTTTGGTAGATGCGAAACCTTCTTTATTTTGATAAATACTAAATCTTCTTTATTTTGGTAGATGCGAAACCTTCCTTATTTTGAAAGATATTAAACCTTCTTTATTTTGAAAGATGCTAAACCTTCTTTATTTTGATTGATGTGAAACCTTCTTTATTTTGGTAGATGCGAAACCATATAACTGAGAAACATGTGTAAAATATACATTTAAAAAAATAAAATCAAAACATATCATGAGTGGTACTAGTTTTGTTCGTCTTTAAAAAACAAAACCAATGGTATTTTAGGATTTTTTTCCGACTTACGATTTAAAAAATACGGATCTTTAAAAATTAAAATTAAAAAAAGAAGAAGTTGGTTACGATTTTATATAGAAGGGTATTTAAGGTATAAAGTTTCTTCAAAATTTTAAGTCTTTATCCGTAATATGTTTGTTGGATGGATCTTAAATGGTGAATCTCCTTTTAATTAATTATGTTAAAATTATATGAATAATATTTTGTTTGAATTACTAGATAAATATATTAATTAATCAATGTATATTACTAATTAAATAATTATATAAAATAAAAAGGAATTAAAATTATGTTAATGGTATTTTTTGACGCGATAAATAAATAGATTAATTAGTTATGGTATTTTATGATTAATTAAATATTATATTAAATGGATTATGGTAAATTATCTTTTAGTTTTATGTACAACAAATATTCATAGTCTACACCGCCGATGAAATACTAAAAATGTAGGTCCTATTGTTCCACATCGTCGGTCACATATGTTGACACTATTGATGCTAGGGTTCCGTGCAACTAGTGCGGACTACAATTTTTCTTAACATATTAAGCAATTTTATTTCTTGGAGTGAAAGAAAATTGAAATATTTCGCGACTACAAAGAGCACAAGGCATTAAATATTTTTACCGAGAGTGTATGTTTATTTTTATTAAATTAAATTTTTACTTATATATACTTGTTATTAAGTGTTGTTCTCTTTTTAAATATTTTCGTGTACATCATCGTAGTTCTCTCGATATCCAGGTATATTACAATGTGTTGCATATATGGGACTTAACGGTGCAACTTGAAGTAATGAGTTATCTCACACATACTCTTTTCAAGCCTCTCATAGCTCATTTGTCTAATTATTACACTCATCTAGTGTTGGACGAGGTATTTACTGAATGTTGATACTAATAGACCAACAAATTTCAGTTAAACTTTAGGAAGATGAAACTCGTACTAGATGACGTCCATGTTATTATAGGCTTTCGGTTGTTGATAGAACATTGGAAATGGTTAATAAGGCTATGAGAGATGAGACATATATCGATTATGCCAGGTTGTTGGAACACACAGTTGATGAGGTCTATTCTGAGTTGGAGTCTACACGAAGATTGGGTTTAAAATGAAATGGCTATAAGAAATATTTTATGAGGATTGGTATCTACATTTAGCTGAGTAGAAACTATTTGCTAGGTATCACGCACATACTTTCCATTTTTAAAGTGCATTATATTCCCGCATACTAGTAAAAAAAGTATAAAGGTTGACTATCTCTACGGTTTGGAGAACATGGAAGCTTGGTTGTAGGTTATATCTTAGAGGGGGATACTTCTTTGGCTTTCTTTTATCGTGCTTTGAGAGATGCTTCAGAATATGCAATGAAAAACCTATACGGTTTGTGGCCATGTTAGACCGTTGGATATGCGATCACTTTCTATCTTTAAAAGCTTTGTACAATCCATCTTACCTCCTTAGGAGCCCAAAATTTGTTATTTGGTTGCCAAAAATATTAATGGGCTCTAACATACTTGTTATATGTTTAGCAATATTTGGAACGTTTAACTTAACATTATTTTATAACAAATTGCATTATTTTATTTTACAGGTCTTCTTTGAGCCTTACGAACATATGAGAGCTCAGTTTCCCATGTAAGATATTTTTCAAATTGACTATCCGATCAGAATGATGGGCATATTCGAAAGTTATATGCTTGATAGAGTGATACGCCAGTTTGGACGGATCCATGATGCACTCACACCTCACATGTTACTACACATTCGTATAAAAAAGGGTGATCTTTCCTGTTACCTTTAACTGTGTAATTTGAATGTTTTTTTCATAAATCATTCATGTTGGTTATGTTTACTCAACTATCCATTACGTTACATTAAAATTTAGTAAAAGACTTAAGTTCATTAAAAAAAACAAACCACATAAGGATTAGTTCATTAACTCCCAAATCATCTAATTGTTAGTAAAACACTAAGATTGTAAATTCATACAAAACAAACCATTTGATTGTTAGTAAAAAAAATTAAACTGTAAAAAAAACTTCCATTTTTTTGTCTATGTGTTAGCTATGAAGTATGCACCATAGGTTCCAAGTCTGTACATCATCGGTACACCGTAACCTCGATGCACAAGCGTTGCACTGATGGCATACAGTACGCTGCACCAATGGTACAGATAAGCACAATCAGTGCAATATCCATGGAGCGATGGTGCATGTTGTTTTGCATCGTTGATGCGACATATCTTGCACGAATGGTGCACGGGTATTGCACCCATGGTGCCTTTGGTTAATGGTTGGCACCAAAATGTTACCCACCAATAGTAAATCTCGCCAAAAGTAAGTTATGCATATTCATTATATGCTAATAATATCTCGCATAAATATTACCCACCAATAATAACTTCTACCTAAATATTACTTACCAATTTCATCATTCACTACTCTATATAAAGGTCTAGGATAACATAAATTTGAACATAAAAATTCATTTACTTTTATAACTTTGTTCAATATGAAATGAATTGTAAGTGAAGAATTTCATCCTCCAAGCTGTCAAGTATGTGCAGAGAATAACGTCAGATGACTATATGTACGAGTATAGGGGGTGCAAGAGAAAAATCCATATCATCTTCACACAGTCATGAACAAGTATATACAACGTACAATTATTTGAAAAACAAACTAATGTAACGTGTATTTGACCTCCCATGGGAAATTAGGAATGAGATGTATAACTTGTTCCACTTTAAAGTAATTTATTTTTTGACAAAAGATATGATATGTTATATGGATGAATAAATTATTGAAAAAGAGGATGCATTAATGAGTTGTACTTCTAACGAATGATATGACTTTGACTAAAACAATTGTTGTTTTATGTTCATGTTTAATGTTGTTTTATGTTCTGTTGAACACTTTAAGTTATTGTATTTATTTTATGTTCATTTGACATTTTAAGTTATTATATTTTTTATGTTCATTTGAGCGCTTTAAGTTATTGTATTTGTTTTATGTTCACGTTTAATGTTGTTTTATATTCATTTTATGTTCTTTAGTTCATGTTTACATGTTTACTTATGTAACTATCATGTTATAATTTATTTTTTGGATCGAAATATTTAGGTTCTAACCTCTCGCGTGATGTCAGGCAAGAGGTGCATGAGGTTCTTGGTTTGGTGATTAATGATTAAACTAAACAACATATACTTTACGATATTGAGTTGGACCTTAGTGATAGTAGACTCGAATATAAGCACTTTCTAGAATTAGATATGTAAGGATGTAACTCTTAGATGTGTTATCTATATTTTTGTTTAATGTATTTGCGTATGATTTTCATTTTATGTGCAATATATTTTTCTTTAATATAAATATTTATCGATTTAAGTATGATAATTTCAAATTGTTAACAAAATAAACAAAAACCATTCACATTAAACAAATAAGTCTGCATTACATTATTATATAAATTCATCTAAATCACTTACTTTTGGGTTAACGATGATAGGCTTCTGATCTTAAAAATCTTTATATTTTTTGCATCGCCTTATTATTGGTGATTCTTAAACTATCACGTCTTCGTCATGCAATGCTACCCATGTAGGATGCATCTGTGCACATGGTGAGTTAGCAACAATGAAAAGCTATATAAATAAATAAAACCATATGAGGATGACGATGACTCATTATTATATAACAAGAACTTCAAATGTAAACTAAATAATTACATGGATGAAATGACTACTATTAACAAAACCAAATCCATTTTCCACCCTTTTAGACATCAGAGGGGGTGTACCTCATAATATTAGAAAACTGTAACTACAATTCATCGATCATAGGTTGTGTTAGTAATTCCAAATTAATAAGTTTGATTCATTTCCCTTTATGCACTTTGACTGTAAGAGTTTTAGAAAGGTTTGGCACCAAAGTTTCATTAGAATCTTTCGCAAGTTCCCAATGTAATTTATCTCGTTTAGTGTATTAACATATAATTTTCTTTTGGCATGTGGACGACCATAGTGATTCTGTTTCTCTAAAGTTTCTAAAAGGGTGGACATTTTCAGATAGACTATTTTAAACCATTTATTATAAATATGTTTTATGCATCTTTCATCGTTGGTTAACATGACATGAGTTACAATTTTATCCATTATTTCTTTCAAGAGCTTTATCGAGGTTGGGTTTGTTTGTATTATTATATTTAAACTCTTTCAATGATCATGAAAAGATTCTAAATGTGCGATTATGCATTTATAGAACAACTCACGAATCTGGTACCAACACAGGATACCGTAATATCGCGCAAATAAAAATTTCATCTTTCATATAAATGCAGCAGTCATCCCAATTTCATTGCCCATCTCATGATATTTAATACATTCTAATGAAATATGAAAGAGTTCCAAAGCAGTGTTAGAGATATTACCTCTGATTTTGTCAAACACTTTGTCTCCACATTTATGTTGTGTTATATATCGACTATTTTCAAATGATGATATAATTACACAATGTTTTCGTTTAGCCACAGAATGCACCATACCCCAAAATAACTTGAATTTAAGCTTGCATGTACGTATATAAAACTTTAGGTTAGAATAAACACTCTCCACCCGTTTAATGGTCTCATGTCTCAAACTAATGCATCGTGTATTCGACCTCCCATTAGGAAATTAGGAATGAGATATATACCGTGTTCCATTTTAAAGTAATTTATTTTTTGACAAAAGATATGATATGTTATGTGGATGAATAAATTATTGAAAAAGAGGGTGCATTAAGGAGTTGTACATCTAACGAATGATATGACTTTGACTAAAACAATTGTTGTTTTATGTTCATGTTTAATGTTGTTTTATGTTCATGTTTAATGTTGTAGAACGTTCTTTTGAACACTTTAAGTTATTGTATTTATTTTATATTCATTTGACATTTTAAGTTATTATATTTGTTTTTATGTTCCTTTGAGCGCTTTAAGTTACTGTATTTGTTTTATGTTCACGTTTAATGCTGTTTTATATTAATTTTATGTTCTTTAGGTCATGTTTACTTATGTAACTATCATGTTACAATTTATTTTTTGGATCAAAATATTTAGGTTCTAACCTATCGCGTGATGTCAGGCAAGAGGTGCATGAGGCACTTGGTTTGGGGATTAATGATTCAATTAAACAACATATACTTTACGATATTAAGTTGGATCTCATTGGCAGTAGACTAGAACATAAGCACTTTTGAGAATTAGATATGTAAGGATGTAACTCTTAGATGTGTTATCTTTGTTTATGTTAAATGTATTTGCTTATGATTTTCATTTTATGTGCACTGCATATGTGATTAATGTAAATATTTATCGAGTTAAGTATGATAATTTCAAATTGTTAACATAATAAACAAAAACCAATCACATTAAACAAATAAATCTGCATTACATTATTACATAAATTCATCCAAATCACTTACGATTGGGTTGACGATGATAGGCTTCTGATCTTAAAAATCTTTATATTTTTTACATCGCCTGATTATTTGTAATTCATAAAGTATCACGTCTTTGTCATGCAATGCTATCCATGTAGGATGTATCCGTGCACATGGTGAGTTAGTAACAATGAAAAGCTATATAAACAAATAAAATCATATGAGGATGACGATGAGTCATTATTATATAACAAGAACTTTAAACGTAACCTAAAATAATTACATGGATGAAATGACTACCATTAACAAAACCGAATCTATTTCCCACCCTTTTAAACATCAGAGGGGGTGTACCTCACAATGTTAGAAAAGTGTAACTACAATTCATCGATAATAGGTTGTGTTGGTAATTCCAAATTAATAGGTTTGATTATTTTCCCTTTATGTACTTTGACTGTAGGAGTTTTAGAAAGGTCTGGCACCGAAGTTTCATTAGAATCTTTCGCAAGTTTCCAATGCAATTTATCTCGTTTAGTGGATTAACATATAATTTTATTTTGGCATGTGGAAAACCATAGTGTTTATGTTTCTTTAAAGGTTCCAAAAGGGTGGATATTTCCAGATAGACTACTTGAAACCATTTCTTTTAAATATGTTTTATACGTCTTTCATCGTTGGTTAACATGACATGAGTTACAATTTTATCAATTCTTTTTTTCAAGAGATTTATCGTGGTTGGGTTTGTATGTATTATTATATCTAAACTCTTCCAATTATCATGAAAAGATTCTAAAGGTGCGATTATGCATTTATAGAACAACTCGCGAATCTGGTATCAACACAGGATACCGTAATATCGCACAAATAATAAATTCATATTTTGTGTCAATTTCAACAGTCATCCCAATTTTATCTCTCATCTCATGATATTCAATACATTTTAATTAAATACGAAAAAGTTTCAAAGCAATGTTAGAGACATTACCTTTGAGTTTTTTCCGAACACCTTGTCTCCACATTTATGTTGTGTTATATATCGACTATTTTCAAATGATGATGTAATTGCAAAATGTAGCTGTTTAACCAAGGAATGTACCATAGCCCAAAATAACTTGAAGTTAAGCTTGCATGTACGTATATAATATTTTAAGTTAGAATAAGCACTCTCCACTCGGTTAATGGTCGCATGCCCCAAGTGTATCAACTAGTTAGTTTTCAAAACTAAAAATTTATCAATATAAATAAATAACCAAGAATTTGTGTATTTGATTTCTTTATGATAATTTTTATACTCATGTTTCATCTTAATCCAAGAGTGATGGAATTCAAGTTCTAACGTTGAGTACGTTATCTTTTTTCCATGCATACACAATAATAGTATGATATATTTTCTCATTAAAGTACTTCTTCATATTTAGCTAAACGTTTTGATTCATATGTCATCAACAAAGCATGTATGTTGTTTCGGAAACACATCAATGCCAAATCTCTATCCATAAAAAATAAAGACGGTTCTTAGATGTCGTGAGATACAATCAATGATTTCAAACAGTGTAATACCTAATTGAAATTGTTTACTTTCTCCCCGAATATAAAATTAATAAGTCAAACTAGTATATTTTACTCTGACGATCTTAAACAACGACATCGCATACCTTATTATCTTGTAAGTATTATCAATTATTAACACTATTGGATATATCCGTAACAAATCACAATAATTGTATGTGCAAAGAAAATATCATTAATAATAGTATTTTTATCTATGCTAGATCAACGTCTTTCAAAATAGTTATACATTTTGAGTTCGCCTAACAAGTATTGCAACTACAGCCGACCGACTTTTTCCAACATCCAGTTTTTTTATCGAGTGTTTTATATGGTGAGCATGAACGATATATTTTCTTCGGTCAGATTCAACCTCTTCTTTATTCAAATGTGGATGACTTTGAATACCAAATATAACCTTCAAGTATCATTGATCTGGAGTTACCATGGTACCTTTAAGCTCAAAACGGCAACCACATTTTTTTTCCAATCGACTTTCTCTTAAAATATTTGACGGGTACTGCCAGAGTATACCATTGGGATCTCTCGCATTCAAAGAATATTCGAAGATTATTTCTATTATTCGGAGCATCACAACTTTTTATATTGATAACCAACCCATTTTTTGTCCCAATCTTCTTAACCCACTCAACTAGTTCATTATGCGTATAAAATTATATTTTGAAAAAACATGAGTAGATAATCAATAGTGAAATCCTCTACATATCTGGTGAGGATAATTTGTGGTTGGAGGGTATTCTAGGGAGTTTGTAAGTTGAATCTTATTTTTGGATAGTGAGTTGTGAGATAAAGGAGGCGTATGCTTGTATTTAATGTTATTAGAAAAAGTCCAACCTATTAAATGAAGTTGGTTGGGGTATTTATACTAATTCTTTGACCTATGGGCCTTATGGGTCAAACCATAGATCTGGTTCAAAGTTAGCACACAACTGAGTCATGTATTGATTGGTCAGATTGTTTTTAATTTGTGTGGTCCAAGATGTATCCAAACTGCCCCTCCGGTTTTCAAAAGAGTGTCCTTTCGAAAATATCCGAATCTATCACTAGCCCCTTTAGTTCTTTCAAAAATGTTTTGGAAGGGCTAACTTATTCAAGAAAAGATCTGGATTGGACTGAAGGGATTTAAAGAAAGAAGGACCCTGACCGGATCCGAAGGGGTTTCTTTTGTAAGTGAAAAACCAACGGTCAGAAAACTGAAATTTGGCACATGTCACGTTTCGATTGAACCTATCAACCATTTTTCTTAGAAGTTGTACCTATTTTCAAAAAGTAATTAGGGTAGATTTAATAGCCCATAATCATTATTCAAACCACTTCATCTTCCCTAAAAGAAATACTCAAGTGGTTTTAACTCTATGTAAACTTGTTTTAGTGTTTAGTTTTTCATAACGAGAACCAATTTTTAGAGAGAGAAAGCTTGAGTTTTTTTTTTTATTTCAATGTCTTTAAAAAGTTATATCTTCAATGCTAGAACAACTCTGATAAAAGGGGGTTGGTTGAACCTATCAGATTTAGAGAGAGCAAGAAAAATGGCAAGACATGAAGCAAGGATCGCAACCGAACTCCCTGTTTCTCCTAGTGGAGTAGTTAGCTCAATGGTTCCAGAATCTGATAAGAGCACATCATCATATCAAACATCGGTAACACAAA
This sequence comes from Limnanthes douglasii subsp. nivea, assembly GCA_036936605.1. Classification (NCBI taxonomy): domain Eukaryota; kingdom Viridiplantae; phylum Streptophyta; class Magnoliopsida; order Brassicales; family Limnanthaceae; genus Limnanthes; species Limnanthes douglasii. The sequence goes on along the minus strand of JAUPFV010000004.1, from coordinate 170,711,172 downwards.
AACCCTATTTTATTCCTACATTATCTACTCCAGAGTCTGAACCTTCAGTTCAAGAATCTTTAGATTCTTCTCCTAAGAGAAAAACCGTTATATCGTGAGGAAACCCTCATCTTTCATGACATTAGAGGTCACGCCTCAGAGAGTTACTCGATTCTCCAAATCTAAAAGTAACCCCTCTTCACCCAATATATCAGTTCAGATTCATTAAAACCTACTTCCCAGTCTTCAGTAAATCTGGAAAACACGTCCATCCTTGATGAGACCACTTAAGTTGAGAAAGAGGCCACTAGTGCTAAGTTGACCAAAAAATAATTAACTATAATAGAGGAAGTTATGGAGGAAAGTGGGGAGGACACTCCACTGGAAACATCTGGAAAGACTAAGAATACCATACCAGTTCGGACCAACAGGAAAAAAGTAGGGATGCCTAACACTGAATCACTCGTGGAGTGTTTAGAAGGGAAATTTGGGCCAAATCTTTGTAAGGTAAATGCGAAGTATTTGTTGGCCCTTCAAAAAATTAATTACGTGTACACACACAATGCTGAACTAGATCGGATACAAATAAGATGAGGCTTCCCAGAGTCTATCAAAGTTTGGATTCTAGTTACTCCAGAGACTCTTTTAAACTTCAAGGTTAATGAACTGCTGGTATACACCGAAGTGCTAAACTGGGGACTTCGTTTCCCATTGGACCCGGAAGTAGTTCGGTACTTCCATCTGATTAAGTTTTTCCCTAGCCAGGTGGTCTGAATGCATGGTACACCCTTCTAACCAACATCATATTTTCCAGGCTATCTAAAATTCCATTCCCCATGGAGAAATTTGTTGTTATTGCTCGTTTATGTAGAAACCACAAGATCCCCTTCTATCACTATAACATGAGGAATGACTACAAGGTAGTGAACGACATGCTAGAGACTGAGAAATGATAGAGGACCCAATTTATTTTCATTAGTGGAGCCTGGGAGAATGACAAAAAGATCAACTATCAAACAAATCCGAGTCAACTTACTAGGTATTAGAGGAGCTCAGGTAACACCATCGGAAGCAGAGACCTCACCTGGGAACAGATGACCACTCCCCCTCAAGCAGATGTTATACTGAGAAAGATAAAGGAAGAGGATGGCAAGCTGTACTTACCAGGTTGGAGTAAAGCTCCTAGTTATCTAGACAAAATGAAGAAGAAGAAAACTGGAACCGATCCACCTTCCCGGAACCCCGAAGCAGCCAGTTCGGAGATTCCTGAAGGGATAAATGTTGTCTTGTTGGAAGCTATGGCTGCAATAATTAGGGAAACTGGGGAATCAGATAAATCCCCTCAGGCTAAGAAGAAAGGTTATAAAAGGCCCAAGAAAGGCAATGACCGAAGAGCAAAGAAGAAGAACAAGAGTAACATGGGTCAGAGGTAAGTCTCCCGCCTCCGGTTGACAATCCTACACTACCACATGATGATGCTCCACATGTAAAGGCACTTGCTGACCCTCATTCTCCAAGGTTTCCCACAGCTAACCAGCCATCTATTGAAGGAGAGGTCAACCTCGATGAGTTTCACAACATGTAATTCAGTGACCTGTACAAGGATGATTTTGGATCCTTCCCTCAACCCACTATTCCCAATGCCATCACTTATAATGACAAATATTTCGAGGTGTCAAGCGAACATGACACATTAGGCCATGCAGCTTTGGGCTTTATCAGAACAATAGTGGACTTGAAGAGGCAGGTCAGGAAGCAAGCTGAAAATATTGGTACTCTTACCACATCGAACCAGAATTTGACTACCGATCTCACCACTGCTCTGAAAAACATTGAAGATTTAAACAAAGAGAATGAGGATTTGGCTACCGAACTGCATCAGTCCAAGAGTGCTCAAGAGGAGATCCAAACCAAATACTCCACCTTGGAAATCAATTCTTCCAATGAAATCAAATCCTTGAAGGAGCAAAAAACCACCAAGACCAACACGACTGTTGTTTTAACCGAAGAGAAAGGAAAGCTAGAAAAGCTCTTTCAGAGAAACAAGAAAATAATAAGTCTCTAAAGGAGATCAATGCTCAAGAGATAGCTGCAGCCATAGAGAAGTATGCTGCTGGGGTGGTGGATTCTCTAGAAAAAAGAGACGAAGGGTTTAAATCGGACATGGTTCTGCTATTCAGTGAAACCTTTCCAAAGAGGATCTTTGGTTATTTATGAAAATATGTACCATACGAGGAGATACCTTTCTATACCATGGTGGATGGTGATAAACATGATTATTCAAGTGGAGATGATTCTAATTAAGGAACTAATGAAAGCTCAAGTGTTCAAATCAAGAGTCCAAAGAAAGATGAAGGTGAAGAAAAAACCGAAGGGAACAAGCCCTAAGGTTACAATGTTATTTTGTGTTCAGAACTAAAGGCCTTGGATGGGCAAGGAATTTTGTTATATTTTCCAATCCTTGTTTTATAAACCAAAGTCCTTGGATGGCCAAGGTATTTTTGTGATTGTGGATCAGACTTGGTCCGATCAGGTTATAATGTCAAATCTTTCTTTTGCACGAACTCCTTTTTCTTCTTATGGCTAATGTTTAAGTGGTTTTTAATATTTCCGACTTGTTTAATAAGTGTTTAATCATCTTAACAATATCTCATTTTGATGGATGAAAGTGTTGAATAACTCTGATCACGAATGTTTAATAAACCTGATTAAGTGTTTAATAAATCCAATCATCTCAAAGATACTTCATTTGAGAGCCGGGGTGTTTAATAAGTATTCAATATATTCGATCTCCTCATATTACTCACAATAATTTTGAAGAAGGCATAAGATACTATTGATTTAAAAACCGGACAGCTCATTAAAACCTCCCCGCGCCACAAGGATAGGAAATAGTATGCCCCTTTAATATTTACACTGAGATATGAGAAGGTAAATATTTACAATAGAGTTTCATTCTAAATATAACCTGAGATGTTCAATGTTCCATGGATGATTCAAAAATCTCTTCTCCTTATTTTGAAGTCTATATGTCCCTTGCTTGACTCTTTCACATACTATTTAGTATGTAAAAAGATTTTTTTAAGACTTTGTCTCCCAACTGGAAATATTTTCTTTTAACCTTGGATGCAAATCTGCTTCTCATTAAACCCTGATAGTGTGTTGTTCTTAAATATACCTTAACCTTTTTTTCTTCAATCAAATCCAACTGATTCCTAACTGCCATATCGTTTTCCCGTTCGGAATAGTTTTGGATCCTGAAGGATGGTAAAGTAGCTTCTATGGGTGTGATTGCATCCATCCCATAAACAAGGGAAAAAGGGGATTCTTGTGCAGCAGTCTGTGGAGTAGTTTAGTATGCCCACAATAACTCTTGTAAATAACTTGGCCATTTCCTACAGCAGCTTCTAGATTCGTTTTTAACCCCGACAAGATCGTTCGATTGGAAACTTCAACTTGTACATTAGCTTGATGGTGGAGAGGAGAAGAAAAACAGTGTTGAATTCCTCTAGAAGTGCAAAACATCTCCATGTCTTTATTATCAAATTGTGGCCCATTGTCTGTAGTGATTCTCCGGGGAACTCCAAATCCGCAACATATGTTTGATATAATAAATTTTATAACCGTCTTAGAAGTGGTTCCAACTAAGGGCGTTGCGTATATCCACTTAGAGAAATAGTCGATTGCCACTATTATTATTCGATACCGTCCGGATGCCATGGGAAGAAGTCCAACCAAATCCAAACCCCATATATCAAAAGGTATGGGTTCAGATATGGACTTGATAGGAACTGCTGGCACATAGATTTCATTCCCATATCTCTGACAAGGATCAACCTTTTAACTATATCTTTGGCATCTGCCATTATTGTTGGCCAGTAGTACCCTCATAATAAGACTCTTCTGGTTAAGGCCTTATAGCCACAATGTGCAGAGCCTTCTCCATCGTGTAGTTCAAAAAGAACATTTGGGGATTCTTCCAATTCTAAGCAACGCAATAGGGGTCTACTAAAAGATTTCTTATAGAGGAAACCACGAGCCTTATACTTAATCTTCTTAGCCAGGGCTTTATCCGGAGGTAAAATTCAATCAGAAATAAACTCAAAAAAATCATACCTCCAGTCTTTGGGTTGAATGATAAATATGCTCATATTTGTTTTCATCCTCTTTACCCTTCTCTTGGCTTGAATCTATTGAGGGGAATTCTTGGATCAAAATCCATGGGTAGGCTTCAAAATAGGCTATGATCGCTAGAAAGTCAGCCACAATATTATCTGATCTAGCGACATGTTCGTATTGGATACCTTTAAATCTTGCAAAAACTTCCCTTAATATCATCAAATATTTTACTAATTGTTCCTTCTTTGCTTTAGACTGTCCCCGGGCATGATGAATTAATAGTTGGGAGTCACTCATCAATCAGACTCTTTTTGCCTCACATATAAGGGAAAATTATAGATCGGCTATGACTGCTTCATATTCTGACTCATTATTGGAGGTCCTGAAACCAAAAGATATATCTTGATACATAGTATCACCATAAGGAGAATTTAAATAAATTATGGCCCCATATCCCATGGTACTAGACCCGCCGTCTATTCAGACTAACCATTCTTTCTTGGATTGGTTTGCTTGCCTTTGCTCAGAGGGTCGTTCAGTGTGAAACTCTACTAAGAAATCAGCCACATCTCGTGCCTTAACTGTAGTTGGGGGCATAAAATCAAAAACATTACCCAACTCGACTGACAACTTGGTCATTCTGCTTGATATATCAGCCTTTTGGAGAACATTCTTTAAAGGAAAATATGTTCGGACAATAATCAAATGTGCTTGGGAGTACGGTCTCATTTTTTTGGCTGCTATTACCAATGCTAAGACTAACTTTTCTAACTTCAAATATCTCTTTTCTGCTTCCAATATACTTTTGCTTATATAATACACAGGACGAGGGTAACTATCCACTTCTCTTACTTGTACAACCTTACTGCATACTTCGACACAATTAAGTATATATAAAGTTTCTCCCCCTAAATAGGTTTAAACAACATCTTAGGTGAAGATAAATGCTTAATGATTTCAAGGAAAGTGTGTCACATTATGGAGACCAATTAAAGTCTTTAACATTCCTTAATACTTGGAAAAATTGAGCACACTTGTTAGATGATCTTGAAAAGAACCTATTTAACGCAGCCAAACATCCGGTTAGTCTTTGAACTTCTTTAGTGGGTCGAGGAGGATCCATAACTAACAGAGCATTTAGTTAATCCAGATTAAGCTGAATCCTTTTTTCACTTATGACATAACCCAAGAACTTTCCGGACCGGACCCCTAAAACACATTTCTCTGGGTTCAATTTTAAATTGATGGCCTTTAAGTTAGAAAACGTTTCTTGAAGGTCAGATATGTGTGCATCTTCCTCGAGGCTCATCACCATCATGTCATCTATATATACTTCTATATTCCTGCCAATTTGACTAGAAAAGGACTGATTTACTAACCTTTGATAAATGGACCTTATCATTTTTCAATTCAAATGGCATCACTTTGTAGCAATCCAGTCCTCTGTTTTTAATAAAAGTTGTGTGGTCTGGATCATTCAGATCTAGTTGTATATGATTGTACCCTGAAAATGCATCATTGAAGGACATTAGCTTGTTCCCAGAGGTAGAGTCCACTAACTGATCTATCCGAGGAACGAGATATGGATCTTTAGGATATTCCTTATTAAGATTAGTGAAGTCAATACGGATGCGCCATTTTCAATTCTTTTTTTACCAGAACAGAGTTGGCAGTCCGCAATGAGTACTGAGATTATTTTATGTGGCCCATTTTGGTCAACCAATCAACTTCTTGCACAATCACATCTGTTTTTTCTTTAGAAAATGACATTTTTCTTTGTGTAAATGGTTTCGAACTGACAACTTATGACAAATTACCTCAACGGATACTCCAATTACATCAGCATTGTACCATGCAAATACATGTAAATTATCTGATAAGAAAGAGAATAGTCTTTGTTTCAAACTTGGTGGCAACTTAGTAGCAATCTTAACATTTTTCCCTTGGCCAGGGAATGGACTTCAACTTCTTCTATAAGTATTATAACACTAGGAGCCTCCCTTGGATCATAAATTTCATTCTCATCGGTGGAAGGCTCCAATAGCTGCTATTCTTTGTTAACTTTGACTGCCTCCAAAGACTTCGAGGCAAGATTTATTATGTAGCATTCTCTAGCTACCTTCTCACTACTTCAGACAACACCCACTTGTGCACCAACAACATAATTTAAGCACTGTTGGACAGTAAAGGCTATAATATGCATCCGGGAGAGCCAAGATCTCCCAAATATAGCATTCGAAGATGTTGGGCAGTCAACCAAAAAAAACAATACCTTTACCATTTTCTTGAAAGGCTCCTTGCCCAATAATACTTCCTCATCAAATTCTCCAATTACATCTGCCGAACTCCCAGTGAATCCCATAATAGTTCTATTTGAACGTTGAAAACCCGAGGGTTTTCTGATATGTTTATAGGAATTCAAAAACAATATATTTTCCGAACTTCCTGTGTCAATCAGGATTCGACATACATCATTTCCTCCTATTGATGTCCTTATCACCATGACGTCTTTATGAGGTCCTGCAATATCCCTCAGGTCATCCTCATAAAAAAATATGAAAGGAGCTGGAGTTTGGTATAGATGTGTGGACATTCTCCCATCCAATTGAGTGGTCAAGCTGTTGACATACCTTTTTCTTAAATAACTTGAAGGTGCGATCATAGTATCTCCCCAAATATGGTTAAAGACTCAAAATATATAACCAGACTGGAAACAGTAGCGGTCTTGTCCACTATCACCCTACCTAATTCCGACCCGGACTCGGATCAAGCTACTCAGAATCCACATCAAACCTTTCAATAATCACCATGATATCCTCATGTCTAGACGTTCTAGAAGCTACCGAGGGAGTTATTCGGGGATTATTGGTGTTAAATGGTGCGTTATGTGGCCGATTTCCCTCTTGGTTTTAACATAAGCCCCCATTTACCTCTTTCAATGACATTCTGCACCTCTTGTTTTAATATTATGCAATCATGGGTATCATGCCCGAAATTGTTATGATATTTGCAGAAACAGGTACTCCAGGTTTCCCTAGGAGATTGTAATGCGGCTGACCTTCTAAAGTGTACATCATTTTTAGTTTTATCATATATAGTAGCCACACTTTCTCCCAATTCAGCAAACTATTCGAGTTGACCCCAAGGTCCCCTTTTAATTCTAACCTACTGGTTTTGGTTGGATTGATTATGCCTGGGCCGATGAGACCCCTGCCTAGTTTCCTCTGATCTGTAACCGGATTGGGTAGTTGCTTGAGGTGTTGATGTTGTAGTTGTGGATCTGACCTGGTAAGGCACTCTAGATTTCTTAGTCTCCTCAACATTAATTTGTTTCCCGACTTGATTCAACAGTCCCCCAAAAGTCATAGATTTCTTTCGGGTTACAATATCAGCCAAGTTACCCGGACTCAAGCCCTGCCTCAAAGTGGCAATTGCAACTTGTTCAAAGCAGTTAGCTAACCCATTATTTTTTATATTTACAAACCTACTAATGTATTCTTTCAATGACTCATTTGGTTTTTGGGCACGCTGGATAATTATGTCACCATCGATGAGGGTAGAATTTGCCGATATAAATAATAAGGATTTAATTGAGAATAAAGGATACTTGGTGTAGTTATTAATGTATTTAGGATCTCGCGGGGACCAATTTGTAAACATAGTATTTGCTAAGGGGCCTCATTAAGTATGTAAACAGCTCACTAAGGATTTTAGTGGGTCCACCTTATTTTAGTATAAAAGGTGACCCACTTTCTTGATAGGTGGGACATTGAATATTATTCTATTACATTCTCTTTCTCTCTCTACACTTCCTCTCTCTAGTCACATCAGACACAAAATCCGAAACATTCTTCCAAACATTTATTGACTCATCATTGGCGCCGTCTGTGGGAACGAGTGATACCAAAAAGGAACCTTTTTTCTTTGAAAATCACGCTTTACGAGATGAATAACGAAGCTGTGATAGAGAGGGTCGGTAGAGAAGTGACCCGAGCCGTCTCGGAGTCAGAGGGTGATGAAGCGCCTGGTCGGTAGCACCACGGCCGGGGTCGGGACAAGCGGTCGACCCTAATAATGACCCGAAAGCAGCTCCTTGAAGACATTGCCAGACTAAACGCAGAGAGGTAGCGGGCACTGGACGGGAAAGGGTCCGGGAAGAAAAAGGCAAGGAACCCCTCTTGGAGGATCGGGAGGAGGCCGACCTTGATGTTGGACCGCGCATCGAAGCCCGACCTGTTAGGTATTATCGAGAGCCTCGTCCCGAGGAAGGACAAAATGCCAGGACTCGGCGGTACCCAGAGGATCAGCGCGGCGCGTCAATTGACTACACCTCGGATGACTCGTCGGGCAGAGAATATCGGCGGCGAGAAAGGGTCCAGCGCTCACAAAAGAATCGTTCCCGACGCCTCCAAGGGCCCAGGACGGACTCCCCAAAATACAAGAAGGGAAGCACCGAGAAGCGAACCACGGTGTCCTTTGAGAAGGAAGAGATGCCAGCCGCTAGCCGTGAAGAGCGAGCGGTACTGCCTCCAGTGCCATGGCACCCATCGAACAGCCAGAACCACGGCTACCGAACCAGCAGCCAGTTTATCAGCCGAGGAGATGAGGGACTCTACGGAGTTCAGACAGAAAGACTGGGAGGAGGGACGTGCGGGTTCAGAGTCAATTGGAGGGCATCTCCATTCTCCGACGAGATATTAGCGGGACCGCCCCCGAAGCGATTCGACATTTCTAAACTGGAAAAGTACGATGGGAAGAAGGACCCGGATAATCACTTGGAAGCTTTCAAAAACTTCATGCTGAGTTTCGACAACGATGACAAACTCCTGTGCAGAGCTTTTTCCATGACCTTCAGGGACCGAGCATCCAAGTGGTACAACCGTTTACCGCAGGGCTGCATCCGAAACTTTGGAACGTTTTGGACGATGTTTAGGCAACACTTTGTGGGAAGTAAAAGTTTCTGGGCCAACGGAGACACTATCATGAATTGCAGGCAGAGATTGGGGGAAAGCCTCAGAGAATATACTAGACGATTCATCGACGCAAAGACCGACCTAGACAACTGTGAAGAGAATGTGGCCCTAACTGCGTTCCGCTTGGGTCTGCTCCTGGGACCCATGAAGCAAGCAGTGACTAAGAAACAAGCGTTCACGTTTTCGGCACTTCTAGCTCAAATAGAAAAACAGATATTGATCGAAGAGACCGAAGCGTCTGAGTTGGCGGCACAAATTCAACAAAGTGCCCAAGCATCGGTAGTAATGAGGCAGGGCACCCGGTCAGATTTCGCTAGGGCAGCCCAACCGGTTAGCACGATACACCCGACCCCGCCCGTATCAGCCAAGCCTTCGGTCCTATCAGGCCCAAAACCAAAGCAAACGAGTCAAACGACTTCTCGACCCATGTCTAACAAATGGATCCGACCTGCGTATTTTGCAGACCTTACGGAGTGTGTAGCGTCGATCTACGAGAAGACTAAGAACAGTGGAATATACCGAAGACCTTTCCCGATACCGACACCTCGGGAACAGAGGAATAACCGCTATTGTCGCTATCACGAGGACGTTGGGCATGATACTAAAGACTGCATTGCCTTGAAGAAAGAAATACAGATGCTCATAGAGCACGGAAACCTCCTGGAGTACGTTAAGAAGGCACATCAAAGTACGACCTCGAAGGAAGTCGTGATAATACCAAAACCCGAAACCACCATGGCAATTTCAGAAGTAACCGATCCTTTCGATGTTTCCATCGAGTACCTCGACCCCGAAGCAAACCGCAACATCATCGGGATTATCGAGGAAGAAGCCGATGAGAACGTCGGTAATGTACGAGGCCTTTGTAAATTTTTTGAATCCCTAACTATTTTTGGGGGAGATTCTATGGCAGGAGTTACACATTCATCCAGGAAAATGCACATCGTCAACCTAACCACTCAGTTGGAGGCCAGAACTTACTCTCAGTCCAGAAGCGTCCCGTCTTCAATTCTGTACTTCGACGACGATGACATGAGAGACATAGCCGGTCCCCATGAGGATGCCATTGTAATCGGGGCAGCCATTGCGGGGGAGGAGGTTCAGCGCATCTTGGTTGATACCGGTAGTTCGGCCAACATAATCTTCGCATCCACTTTCGCCAAGTTTAGAACACCACCAGTGATTGCGCGGTCCGACCGCACCATAATAGGGTTTACGAGATCAGCAGCCGACGTTATAGGAGAATTTGAGGGCGTAGTCCAATTAGGCTGCGGCCCATTTAAGAAAGAGGTTACGGTTTTGTTCGTGGTAGTGGACGCGCCGACTTCCCACAATGCCGTTTTCGGCCGGTCATGGATATCGCGAATGCATGCGGTATCTTCTACAATCCACCAATGTCTAAAATACGTGGTCGGAAACAACGTGGGAGTGGTCCGAAGCAGCCAGAAAGCAGCACGGGAATGTTACCGAGCAGCCTTGGCGCCTAAAAAAGACCAAGAGATGATTCAAGCTCAGGCATAACAATTAAAGGGTCCCGCCCCAGAATCGTTGCCCGTTGATGACCCCAGGGAAGCCCCGAGCCTTTTGACGACGGACGAAGAATGCGAGCAGCACCGATTCGCTGCAGGAAAATTCCTGCGGATTGGGGTATGCCTCCTGCCGACCTTTAGGGAACACCTGCTGAATCTCCTACGGGAAAACCTAGATTTGTTCGCATGGTGTTCAAGAGATGTCACCGGGGTCCCGGAATCTTTTGCTGTTCACAAGCTAACTGTCAACAGAAACGCCAGACCTATCTCTCAAAAGCGTCGGGCGTTTTCCCCAGAAAAAGCAGACATTATCCTGCGAGAAGTCGAGAGAATGATCAACGTCGGTCATATCAAGGAAGCAAGTTACCCGTTGTGGACTTCAAATCCCGTTCTGGTTAAGAAGAAAAATGGAAAATAGAGAATGTGCGTGGATTTCACCGACCTTAATCGGGCATGTCCGAAAGACCCCTTCCCGATGCCAAGAATCGACCAATTGGTAGACTCAACATCGGGTAACAAATTGCTGTCATTCATGGATGCATATGCCGGTTATAATCAGATCAAATTACACGCTGCGGTCAGGAAAGTACCACGTTCATCACAGGCCGAGGACTCTACTGCTACAAAGTAATGCCCTTCGGACTAAAAAACGCCGGCGCAACATACCAAAGGCTAGTTAACAAAACGTTCGAGGGTCAGATCGGGAGGAATATGGAGGTGTACATCGATGATATGTTGGTCAAAAGCGGCACGGATGAAGCCCACCTTACCGACCTAAGAGAAACCTTTGATAGCCTGCGGGGGATAAATCTCAAGCTTAACCCGGAAAAATGCTCCTTCGGAGTCCGGTCAGGAAAGTTCCTAGGTTTCTTCGTTAGCGAGAAAGGGATTGAAGCCGACCCTGTCCAACTTCGAGCTCTGACCGATATGACTCCGCCCCGGAGCATCAAGGAAGTCCAGATCCTAACTGGGCGTCTGGCTGCTTTAAATCGATTTATTTCTCGCTCATCTGATAAGTGCACTCCCTTTTTTCAGGTCTTGAGACAAGCCAAAAATTTCGTATGGACTCCCGAATGTAATAAGGCGTTCTTGGGAATTAAACAATATCTGTCATCCCCGAACCTCCTAACTAAACCCATCGCAGGCGAGACACTTTTCCTTTACGTCGCGGTTACCGACTTCGCGGTCAGTGCGGCTTTGATCAGCGAGTCGGGACCGCCCCCCACAGCGGTTTACTTTGTGAGCAAAAGCCTGCTGGATGCGGAAAATCGGTATTTAAAGTTGGAAAAAATGGCACTCGCCCTGGTGACAGCAGCGCGGAAAATGCGCCCGTACTTTCAAGTACATCCTCCAGCGACCAGAAATGTCCGGGAGAATGTCCAAATGGTCGGTCGAGCTAGACGATTTTGACATCGACTTCGAACCTCAGACGGCTATTAAAGGCCAAGTCCTGGCCGATTTTTTAGTAGAGTTCCATTCCGAACGACCTGATCAGGACGCACCTCCCCAAGAAGCCGCACTGAGCGAATGGACTGTCCGAACCGACGGGGGGGCTAACGTCAGTGGCTGTGGAGCAGGGATACAAATAGTAACCCCATCGGGCATTAGCATGCACCAAGCCGTCCGATTTTGTTTCCACACTTCGAACAATGAAGCTGAATACGAGGCTGCTCTAGCAGGATTACGTTTAGCGCAAATGTGTGGGGCAAAGCAAGTACGCCTCATAAGCGATTCCCAACTTTTGATAAACCAAGCTTCGGGGAGTGCAGAAGCTCGGAAAGAACATCTGGTACAATACCTAGCGGCACTCAGAGTTCTAGCTGCTTCATTTGACAAAATAACCTACGAACATGTCCCGAGAATCGAAAACATGGCCGCAGATTCTTTGGCAACAATTTCCTGCTCCAGTAATAATCCTTGGGTGACCGAACACGAAAGCGCGTCTATTATCAAACGTCACGAGTTAGACAACCGACCTGAAATCGCCTGTCATATTTCTTCGGTAACAATCTCAGATTGGCGGCGTGATATTATCGCCTTCTTAACTGATGGTCGGCTGCCTAGCGATAACGTCTCAGCTCGGAAAGTACGCAACAAGGCTCGAGGTTACGTCCTTTTAGTGGAAGTACTATACAAGAAGTCTTTCAGCTGCCCCCTGCTCTGATGCTTAGGGGTCCATGAGTCCCAAATAATTTTATCCGAGCTGCATGATGGTGAGGGTGCAACACATTGCGGTTACAAAGCCTTAATCAGAAGGATTCTTCTCGCAGGGTTCTATTGGCCGACGATAACAGCAGATGCACGACTAATAGTCAAAACCTGCGATACATGTCAACGGTTCGGTAACGCGATAAACATTCCCGCGGCTCCCCTAGTGTCCATATCCGAAGGACTACCCTTTGACCGATGGGGAATCGACCTTGTCGGGCCGCTGCCAATGGCGTCGGGAGGAAGACAGACGATCGTTGTGGCAGTGGACTATTTTTCCAAGTGGGTCGAAGCCGAACCTTTATCCGCCACCAAGACTAAATATATCATCAAATTTATCTGGTCCAACATATGTTGTCGGTTTGGGGTACCACATAGGTTAACTATGGATAACGGACCGCAGTTCAAAAGCGGGGAAATGAAAGCGTTCTGCACCACTCATAAGATCCGACAATGTTTCTCCGCTCCTTTCCATCCTTAAGCAAACGGACAAGTCGAAGTAACCAACCTGACCATTTTGGACGGTCTCAGAAAAAACCTTGAAGGAAAGGCCAGAAATGGCCCGACTACCTACAAGAGGTAATGTGGGCTTACCGAACCACACCCCGGACGGCTACTCAAGAATCACCTTACGCTTTAGTATATGGTATGGACGCGGTTACCCCTGCGGAATCCATTTTTCCATCTTTTAGGGTCGGTACTTATGAGGAGGAAGCGAACAACGACAGCCGACGACTCGAGCTCGACCTTATGGAAGAGAAGCGCGACCGCACACAATTGAACTCTTTGCACTATCAGACGTTGATGAGAAGTCGATACGCTTCTAAAGTCCGCCGTCAGGAGTTTAAGGTCGGTGACAAAGTCCTGAGGCGCGTTTTTCTTCACACCAAAGACAAAAGCCTCGGTAAACTCGCCCCGAATTGGGAAGGACCCTACGAAATCGTGGAAAAAATTAAGAGCGGGACATATCGTCTGCAAAACAGGCTCGGGCACCTTTTAAGATTACCATGGAATATTGAACATCTAAAATTGTATTTAGAATAGTGGCGAAGTTGTATTTAAGATTGTATTTCAAATCGTATTTAGAATTGTATTGGTCGGGGATGCACTCTTTCCTACCTCGGTGGCGCGAGAAGGTTTTAATGAGGCATCATAAACACCCGATCACCTCAATTACATTAATCAAAAATTTATTTTGCCTTCCAAATGTTAAAGTGTTACGACCTTGGTCAGCTGACGATCTGGTCAGCGTCTGTTCCTGCTAATATTAATGGATCTACATGTTTAATTTTTGGGAAAAGTTTCGATGATACATCGATCTACAGAACCTTAATGGGTTTTTCAGTTTCTACAACTGATCTACATGTATTATTTCTAGACCCTTTGGGAAAAGTTTCGATGATACATCGATCTACGGAACCTTAATGGGTTTTTCAGTTTCTACAACTGATCTACATGTATGATTTTCCAGACCCTTTGGGAAAAGTTTCGATGATACATCGATCTACAGAACCTTAATGGGTTTTTCAGTTTCCACAACTGATCTACATGTATGATTTCCCAGACCCTTTGGGAAAAAGTTTCAATGCTACATTGATCTACAGAACCTTAGTGGGTTTTTTCAGCACTTACAGCTAATCTACATTATCAATTTTTCCAGCCTTGTGTGTAAGCAGTGATTTTACATGTTTTTATTTTCCAACCCTATCGGGAGTTTCACAAATAGCGCGGATCAGACCCTACTTCAGTTTTTCACAAGAACACTTCGGTTGACCTAAGTAAAAACAACCACAAATTATAGTAAGAAACAACGATTGCATGCTCGCACAAAATGTCGAAATGTTCACAGGAAATAATGTCAGGGGACCCCCCGGCCCCCAAAGATTTTACAAACAACAATCAAACAAAAAAAAAACAACAACAGATAAACAAAAACTGCCAGCTGGTCATTCGCCATTCTCCTCTTCGGACTCCGTCTCGTCCGAGGAATCCTCGCAAACAACTCCCTCAGGACGGTCCGCCTCTGGTACATCTAACCACATCGCACCAAGCTGAAGGGTCGGGAAGCGGTTATGAAATGAAAGCACATAGGTGGCTTTTACGTCAGCCACCTCTTTGTCCGCCCACTTCTGGCACCTATCTGCAAAGACGGTGTTCGAAGCCTTCAGCTTCTGGACCTCCTGAGTTAGAGTGGCAGCATGATCTTCCCAGGCCTTTTTCGTCTCCTCCGAGACACGAATAGCCTCTGCAGCCCGCCCCTGAGCCAATTCATACGCGGTCTTAGCACTCTGCACTGCCTCCTTTAAACGAGCGACTTCGGCCTCCGCGCCTGCTAGCTGCTGACTCAGCTCGGCCGCCCTACGCTCTTTCAGGGCCGCGGGTACAAGCAGGTTGTACAAAGACAAGGCTAGACCATCCGATCCTTGTAGCGGAAAAGTGTGCGGCGATCCCAACATCGTTAGCACTGGCTAATTAAATACATTCATTAATTTTTTAGTTCTTTACATAAGTAAATTTTAAAATATCTTAAGACTAATTATTTAAATAAATAAATTAAAATATTAAAGAAAATCAACTATCATTTATGTTATAAGCGAGTTAAACTATCCATTTTGAATTATCTATTAATAATTATCTAAGAATTAACTCTACCGATACTTCTGTTATTTTAATATGTTATTAAAATAATATGTATTTAATTCAGGGTAAAGTACTATTTAAGATCCAAAATCCTAACTATTATCCACCTAAGAACCATATTTTTATGATTATCCAAGAAAGACCGTTTTAGTCAAATATTTACCATCTAAGACCCACTATTACCCTAAATTCCCCTACTCAATTATATAAAAATAATTAACCTTTTTTTCTCTTCCTTTTCGTCCACCAGCAGAGCTCTTTATGTTCCTATTTTTTAATATTAATTTTCTCTTTCTCCATACGCAAGCTTAATCGGCCTGCTTTCATGCTTATATCCTTCTCGTTCTCACATTTAAAACCTAAAACAGCTGCAACTTTGTCTTGAATGGCCATAATATATGGAGTTTGAGACACAACGACCATTACAACTTTATTAAATTTTTTTGAATCTTCGACTGATTTGAATACCCACTTGGCCAAAGTTGATTTCCCGACACCACCAATGACTTGGTTGGCGAACGGAAATTTATGGACAACGTGTGGAGTAAGAAACAGTATCTGCGAAAGCTTATAGTCGTGTATATATATATATATAAATGGGTTGAAGGAAATTAATCTACCATAAGTAAAACAAATATATTTTTAAAGAAACTTCAAAACATATCATGAGTGGTGCTAGTTTTGTTCGTCTTAAAAAAACAAAACCAACAATATTTTCAGATTTTCTTTTTCTAAGTTACAGTTTAAAAAATACAGATTTTTAAAATTTTTAAATTTAAAGGATAAACAAAGAAGATGCGAAACCTTTTTATTTTGATAGATGCTAAACCTTCTTTATTTTGATAGATGCTAAACCTTCTTTTATTTGATATATACGAAACCTTTTTTTTTTATTTTGATAGATGCTAAACCTTCTTTATTTTGAAAGATGCGAAACCTTCTTTATTTTGATAGATGCTAAACCTTCTTTATTTTGCTAGATACTAAACCTTCTTTACTTTGATAGATGCGAAACCTTCTTTATTTTGGTAGATGCGAAACCTTCTTTATTTTGATAAATACTAAATCTTCTTTATTTTGGTAGATGCGAAACCTTCCTTATTTTGAAAGATACTAAACCTTCTTTATTTTGAAAGATGCTAAACCTTCTTTATTTTGATTGATGCGAAACCTTCTTTATTTTGGTAGATGCGAAACCATATAACTGAGAAACATGTGTAAAATATACATTTAAAAAAAATCAAAACATATCATGAGTGGTACTAGTTTTGTTCGTCTTTAAAAAACAAAACCAATGGTACTTTAGGATTTTTTTCCGACTTACGATTTAAAAAATACGGATCTTTAAAAATTAAAATTAAAAAAAGAAGAAGTTGGTTACGATTTTATATAGAAGGGTATTTAAGGTATAAAGTCTCTTCAAAATTTTAAGTCTTTATCCGTAATATGTTTGTTGGATGGATCTTAAATGGTGAATCTCCTTTTAATTAATGATGTTAAAATTATATGAATAATATTTTGTTTGAATTACTAGATAAATATATTAATTAATCAATGTATATTACTAATTAAATAATTATATAAAATAAAAAAGGAATTAAAATTATGTTAATGGTATTTTTTGACGCGATAAATAAATAGATTAATTAGTTATGGTATTTTATGATTAATTAAATATTATATTAAATGGATTATGGTAAATTATCTTTTAGTTTTATGTACAACAAATATTCATAGTCTACACCGCCGATGAAATACTAAAAATGTAGGTCCTATTGTTCCACATCGTCGGTCACATATGTTGACACTATTGATGCTAGGGTTCCGTGCAACTAGTGCGGACTACAATTTTTCTTAACATATTAAGCAATTTTATTTCTTGGAGTGAAAGAAAATTAAAATATTTCGCGACTACAAAGAGCACAAGGCATTAAATATTTTTTCCGAGAGTGTATGTTTATTTTTATTAAATTAAATTTTTACTTATATATACTTGTTATTAAGTGTTGTTCTCTTTTTAAATATTTTCGTGTACATCATCGTAGTTCTCTCGACATCCAAGTATATTACAATGTGTTGCATATATGGGACTTAACGGTGCAACTTGAAGTAATGAGTTATCTCACACATACTCTTTTCAAGCCTCTCATAGCTCATTTGTCTAAGTATTACACTCATCTAGTGTTGGACGAGGTATTTACTGAATGTTGATACTAATAGACCAACAAATTTCAGTTAAACTTTAGGAAGATGAAACTCGTACTAGATGACGTCCATGTTATTATAGGCTTTCGATTGTTGATAGAACATTGGAAATGGTTAATAAGGCTATGAGAGAGGAGACATATATCGATTATGCCAGGTTGTTGGAACACACAGTTGATGAGGTCTATTCTGAGTTGGAGTCTACACGAAGATTGTGTTTAAAATGAAATGGCTATAAGAAATATTTTATGAGGATTGGTATCTACATTTAGCTGAGTAGAAACTATTTGCTAGGTATCAGGCACATACTTTCCATTTTTAAAGTGCATTATATTCCCGGATACTAGTAAAAAAAGTATAAAGGTTGACTATCTCTACGGTTTGGAGAACATGGAAGCTTGGTTGTAGGTTATATCTTAGAGGGGGATACTTCTTTGGCTTTCTTTTATCGTGCTTTGAGAGATGCTTCAGAATATGCAATGAAAAACCTATACGGTTTGTGGCCATGTTAGACTGTTGGATATGCGATCATTTTCTATCTTTAAAAGCTTTGTACAATCGATCTTACATCCTTAGGAGCCCAAATTTTTTTATTTGGTTGCCAAAAATATTAATGGGCTCTAACATACTTGTTATATGTTTAGCAATATTTGGAACGTTTAACTTAACATTATTTTATAACAAATTGCATTATTTTATTTTACAGGTCTTCTTTGAGCCTTACGAACATATGAGAGCTCAGTTTCCCATGTAAGATATTTTTCAAATTGACTATCCGATCAGAATGATGGGCATATTCGAAAGTTATATGCTTGATAGAGTGATACGCCAGTTTGGACGGATCCATGATGCACACACACCTCACATGTTACTACACATTCGTATAAAAAAAGGTGATCTTTCCTGTTACCTTTGACTGTGTAATTTGAATGTTTTTTTCATAAATCATTCATGTTGGTTATGTTTACTCAACTATCCATTACGTTACATTAAAATTTAGTAAAAGACTAAAGTTCATTAAAAAAAACAAACCACATAAGGATTAGTTCATTAACTCCCAAATCATCTAATTGTTAGTAAAACACTAAGATTGTAAATTCATACAAAACAAACCATTTGATTGTTAGTAAAAAAAATTAAACTGTAAAAAAAACTTCCATTTTTTGTCTATGTGTTAGCTATGAAGTATGCACCATAGGTTCCAAGTCTGTACATCATCGGTACACCGTACCCTCGATGCACAAGCGTTGCATTGATGGCATACAGTACGCTGCACCAATGGTACAGATAAGCACAATCAGTGCAATATCCATGGAGTGATGGTGCATGTTGTTTTGCATCGTTGATACGACATATCTTGCACCAATGGTGCACGGGTATTGCACCCATGGTCCCTTTGGTTAATGGTTGGCACCAAAATGTTACCCACCAATAGTAAATCTCGCCAAAAGTAAGTTATGCATATTCATTATATGCTAATAATATCTCGCATAAATATTACCCACCAATAATAACTTCTACCTAAATATTACTTACCAATTTCATCATTCACTACTCTATATAAAGGTCTAGGATAACATAAATTTGAACATAAAAATTCATTTACTTTTATAACTTTGTTCAATATGAAATGAATTGTAAGTGAAGAATTTCATCTCCTACAAGCTGTCAAGTATGTGCAGAGAATAACGTCAGATGACTATATGTACGAGTATTGGGGGTGCAAGAGAAAAATCCATATCATCTTCACACAGTCATGAACAAGTATATACAACGTACAATTATTTGAAAAACAAACTAATGTAACGTGTATTTGACCTCCCATGGGAAATTAGGAATGAGATGTATAACTTGTTCCACTTTAAAGTAATTTATTTTTTGACAAAAGATATGATATGTTATATGGATGAATAAATTATTGAAAAAGAGGATGCATTAATGAGTTGTACTTCTAACGAATGATATGAATTTGACTAAAACAATTGTTTTTTTATGTTCATGTTTAATGTTGTTTTATGTTCTGTTGAACACTTTAAGTTATTGTATTTATTTTATGTTCATTTGACATTTTGAGTTATTATATTTTTTATGTTCATTTGAGCGCTTTAAGTTATTGTATTTGTTTTATGTTCACGTTTAATGTTGTTTTATATTCATTTTATGTTCTTTAGTTCATGTTTACATGTTTACTTATGTAACTATCATGTTATAATTTATTTTTTGGATCGAAATATTTAGGTTCTAACCTCTCGCGTGATGTCAGGCAAGAGGTGCATGAGGTTCTTGGTTTGGTGATTAATGATTAAACTAAACAACATATACTTTACGATATTGAGTTGGACCTTAGTGATAGTAGACTCGAATATAAGCACTTTCTAGAATTAGATATGTAAGGATGTAACTCTTAGATGTGTTATCTATATTTTTGTTTAATGTATTTGCGTATGATTTTCATTTTATGTGCAATGTATTTGTCTTTAATATAAATATTTATCGATTTAAGTATGATAATTTCAAATTGTTAACAGAATAAACAAAAACCATTCACATTAAACAAATAAGTCTGCATTACATTATTATATAAATTCATCTAAATCACTTACTTTTGGGTTAACGATGATAGCCTTTTGATCTTAAAAATATTTATATTTTTTGCATCGCCTTATTATTGGTAATTCTTAAACTATCACGTCTTTGTCATGCAATGCTACCCATGTAGGATGCATCTGTGTACATGGTGAGTTAGCAACAATGAAAAGCTATATAAATAAATAAAACCATATGAGGATGACGATGACTCATTATTATATAACAAGAACTTCAAATGTAAACTAAAATAATTATATGGATGAAATGACTACTATTAACAAAACAAAATCCATTTTCCACCCTTTTAGACATCAGAGGGGGTGTACCTCATAATATTAGAAAACTGTAACTACAATTCATCGATCATAGGTTGCGTTAGTAATTCCAAATTAATAAGTTTGATTCATTTCCCTTTATGCACTTTGACTGTAAGAGTTTTAGAAAGGTTTGGCACCAAAGTTTACTTAGAATCTTTCGCAAGTTCCCAATGCAATTTATCTCGTTTAGTGTATTAACATATAATTTTCTTTTGGCATGTGGACGACCATAGTGTTTCTGTTTCTCTAAAGTTTCTAAAAGGGTGGACATTTTCAGATAGACTATTTTAAACCATTTATTATAAATATGTTTTATGCGTCTTTCATCGTTGGTTAACATGACATGAGTTATAATTTTATCCATTATTTCTTTCAAGAGCTTTATCGAGGTTGGGTTTGTTTGTATTATTATATCTAAACTCTTTCAATGATCATGAAAATATTCTAAATGTGCGATTATGCATTTATAGAACAATTCACGAATCTGGTACCAACACAGGATACCGTAATATCGCGCAAATAAATTTTTTATCTTTCGTGTAAATGCAGCAGTCATCCCAATTTCATTGCCCATCTCATGATACTTAATACATTCTAATGAAATATGAAAGAGTTCCAAAGCAGTGTTAGAGATATTACCTCTGATTTTGTCAAACACTTTGTCTCCACATTTATGTTGTGTTATATATCGACTATTTTCAAATGATGATATAATTACACAATGTTTTCGTTTAGCCACAGAATGCACCATAGCCCAAAATAACTTGAAGTTAAGCTTGTATGTACGTATATAAAACTTTAGGTTAGAATAAACACTCTCCACCCGTTTAATGGTCTCATGTCTCAAACTAATGCATCGTGTATTCGACCTCCCATTAGGAAATTAGGAATGAGATATATACCGTGTTCCATTTTAAAGTAATTTATTTTTTGACAAAAGATATGATATGTTATGTGGATGAATAAATTATTGAAAAAGAGGGTGCATTAAGGAGTTGTACCTCTAACGAATGATATGACTTTGACTAAAATAATTGTTGTTTTATGTTCATGTTTAATGTTGTTTTATGTTCATGTTTAATGTTGTAGAACGTTCTTTTGAACACTTTAAGTTATTGTATTTATTTTATGTTCATTTGACATTTTAAGTTATTATATTTGTTTTTATGTTCCTTTGAGCGCTTTAAGTTACTGTATTTGTTTTATGTTCACGTTTAATGCTGTTTTATATTAATTTTATGTTCTTTAGTTCATGTTTACTTATGTAACTATCATGTTACAATTTATTTTTTGGATCAAAATATTTAGGTTCTAACCTATCGCGTGATGTCAGGCAAGAGGTGAATGAGGCGCTTGGTTTGGGGATTAATGATTCAATTAAACAACATATACTTTACGATATTAAGTTGGACCTCATTGGCAGTAGACTAGAACATAAGCACTTTTGAGAATTAGATATGTAAGGATGTAACTCTTAGATGTGTTATCTTTGTTTATGTTAAATGTATTTGCTTATGATTTTCATTTTATGTGCACTGCATATGTGATTAATGTAAATATTTATCGAGTTAAGTATGATAATTTCAAATTGTTAACATAATAAACAAAAACCAATCACATTAAACAAATAAATCTGCATTACATTATTACATAAATTCATCCAAATCACTTACGATTGGGTTGACGATGATAGGCTTCTGATCTTAAAAATCTTTATATTTTTTACATCGCCCGATTATTTGTAATTCATAAAGTATCACGTCTTTGTCATGCAATGCTATCCATGCAGGATGTATCCGTGCACATGGTGAGTTAGTAACAATGAAAAGTTATATAAACAAATAAAATCATATGAGGATGACGATGAGTCATTATTATATAACAAGAACTTTAAACGTAACCTAAAATAATTACATGGATGAAATGACTACCATTAACAAAACTGAATCCATTTCCCACCCTTTTAAACATCAGAGGGGGTGTACCTCACAATGTTAGAAAAGTGTAACTACAATTCATCGATAATAGGTTGTGTTGGTAATTCCAAATTAATAGGTTTGATTATTTTCCCTTTATGTACTTTGACTGTAGGAGTTTTAGAAAGGTTTGGCACCGAAGTTTCATTAGAATCTTTCGCAAGTTTCCAATGCAATTTATCTCGTTTAGTGGATTAACATATAATTTTATTTTGGCATGTGGAAAACCATAGTGTTTATGTTTCTTTAAAGGTTCCAAAAGGGTGGATATTTCCAGATAGACTACTTGAAACCATTTCTTTTAAATATGTTTTATACGTCTTTCATCGTTGGTTAACATGACATGAGTTACAATTTTATCAATTCTTATTTTCAAGAGATTTATCGTGGTTGGGTTTGTATGTATTATTATATCTAAACTCTTCCAATTATCATGAAAAGATTCTAAAGGTGCGATTATGCATTTATAGAACAACTCGCGAATCTGGTATCAACACAGGATACCGTAATATCGCACAAATAATGAATTCATATTTTGTGTCAATTTCAACAGTCATCCCAATTTTATCTCCCATCTCATGATATTTAATACATTTTAATTAAATACGAAAAAGTTTCAAAGCAATGTTAGAGACATTACCTTTGAGTTTTTGCCGAACACCTTGTCTCCACATTTATGTTGTGTTATATATCGACTATTTTCAAATGATGATGTAATTTCAAAATGTAGCTGTTTAACCAAGGAATGTACCATAGCCCAAAATAACTTGAAGTTAAGCTTGCATGTACGTATATAATATTTTAAGTTAGAATAAGCACTCTCCACTCGGTTAATGGTCGCATGCCCCAAGTGTATCAACTAGTTAGTTTTCAAAACCAAAAATTTATCAATATAAATAAATAACCAAGAATTTGTGTATTTGATTTCTTTATGATAATTTTTATACTCATGTTTCATCTTAATCCAAGAGTGATGGAATTCAAGTTCTAACGTTGAGTACGTTATCTTTTTTCCATGCATACACAATAATAGTATGATATATTTTCTCATTAAAGTACTTCTTCATATTTAGCTAAACGTTCTGATTCATATGTCATCAACAAAGCATGTATGTTGTTTCGGAAACACATCAATGCCAAATCTCTATCCATAAAAAATAAAGACGGTTCTTAGATGTCGTGAGATACAATCAATGATTTCAAACAGTGTAATACCTAATTGAAATTGTTTACTTTCTCCCCGAATATAAAATTAATAAGTCAAACTAGTATATTTTACTCTGACGATCTTAAACAACGACATCGCATACCTTATTATCTTGTAAGTATTATCAATTATTAACACTATTGGATATATCCGTAGCAAATCACAATAATTGTATGTGCAAAGAAAATATCATTAATAATAGTATTTTTATCTATGCTAGATCAACGTCTTTCAAAATAGTTATACATTTTGAGTTCGCCTAACAAGTATTGCAACTACGGCCGACCGACTTTTTCCAACATCCAGTTTTTTTATCGAGTGTTTTATATGGTGAGCATGAACGATATATTTTCTTCGGTCAGATTCAACCTCTTCTTTATTCAAATGTGGATGACTTTGAATACCAAATATAACCTTCAAGTATCATTGATCTAGAGTTACCATGGTCCCTTTAAGCTCAAAACGGCAACCACATTTTTTTTCCAATCGACTTTCTCTTAAAATATTTGACGGGTACTGCCAGAGTATACCATTAGGATCTCTCGCATTCAAAGAATATTCGAAGATTATTTCTATTATTCGGAGCATCACAACTTTTTATATTGATAACCAACCCATTTTTTGTCCCAATCTTCTTAACCCACTCAACTAGTTCATTATGCGTATAAAATTATATTTTGAAAAAACATGAGTAGATAATCAATAGTGAAATCCTCTACATATCTGGTGAGGATAATTTGTGGTTGGAGGGTATTCTAGGGAGTTTGTAAGTTGAATCTTATTTTTGGATAGTGAGTTGTGAGATAAAGGAGGCGTATGCTTGTATTTAATGTTATTAGAAAAAGTCCAACCTATTAAATGAAGTTGGTTGGGGTATTTATACTAATTCTTTGACCTATGGGCCTTATGGGTCAAACCATGGATCTGGTTCAAAGTTAGCACACAACTGAGTCATGTATTGATTGGTCAGATTGTTTTTAATTTGTGTGGTCCAAGATGTATCCAAACTGCCCCTCCGGTTTTCAAAAGAGTGTCTTTTCGAAAATATCCGAATCTATCACTAGCCCCTTTAGTTCTTTCAAAAATGTTTTGGAAGGGCTAACTTATTCAAGAAAAAATCTGGATTGGACTGAAGGGATTTAAAGAAAGAAGGACCCTGACCGGATCCGAAGGGGTTTCTTTTGTAAGTGAAAAACCAACGGTCAGAAAACTGAAATTTGGCACATGTCACGTTTCGATTGAACCTATCAACCATTTTTCTTAGAAGTTGTACCTATTTTCAAAAAGTAATTAGGGTAGATTTAATAGCCCATAATCATTATTCGAACCACTTCATCTTCCCTAAAAGAAATACTCAAGTGGTTTTAACTCTATGTAAACTTGTTTTAGTGTTTAGTTTTTCATAACGAGAACCAATTTTTAGAGAGAGAAAGCTTGAGTTTTTTTTATTTCAATGTCTTTAAAAAGTTATATCTTCAATGCTAGAACAACTCTGATAAAAGGGGGTTGGTTGAACCTATCAGATTTAGAGAGAGCAAGAAAAATGGCAAGACATGAAGCAAGGATCGCAGCCGAACTCCCAGTTTCTCCTAGTGGAGTAGTTAGCTCAATGGTTCCAGAATCTGATAAGAGCACATCATCATATCAAACATCGGTAACACAAAAACCCTATTTTATTCCTATATTATCTACTCCAGAGTCTGAACCTTCAGTTCAAGAATCTTTAGATTCTTCTCCTAAGAGAAAAACCGTTATATCGTGAGGAAACCCTCATCTATCATGACATTAGAGGTCACGCCTCAGAGAGTTACTCGATTCTCCAAATCTAAAAGTAACCCCTCTTCATCCAATATATCAGTTCAGATTCATTAAAACCTACTTCCCAGTCTTCAGTAAATCTGGAAAACACGTCCATCCTTGATGAGACCACTTAAGTTGAGAAAGAGGCCACTAGTGCTAAGTTGACCAAGAAATAATTAACTATAATGGAGGAAGTTATGGAGGAAAGTGGGGAGGACACTCCACTGGAAACATCTCGAAAGACTAAGAATACTATACCAGTTCGGACCAACAGGAAAAAAGTAGGGATGCCTAACACTGAATCACTCGTGGAGTGTTTAGAAGGGAAAGTTGGGCCAAATCTTTGTAAGGTAAATGCGAAGTATTTGTTGGCCCTTCAAAAAATTAATTACGTGTACACACACAATGCTGAACTAGATCGGATACAAATAAGATGAGGCTTCCCAGAGTCTATCAAAGTTTGGATTCTAGTTACTCCAGAGACTCTTTTAAACTTCAAGGTTAATGAACTGCTGGTATACACCGAAGTGCTAAACTGGGGACTTCGTTTCCCATTAGACCCGGAAGTAGTTCGGTACTTCCATCTGATTAATTTTTTCCCTAGCCAGGTGGTCCGAATGCATGGTACACCCTTCTAACCAACATCATATTTTCCAGGCTATCTAAAATTCCATTCCCCATGGAGCAATTTGTTGTTATTGCTGGTTTATATAGAAACCACCAGATCCCCTTCTATCACTATAACATGAGGAATGACTACAAGGTAGTGAACGACATGCTAGAGACTGAGAAATGATAGAGGACCCAATTTATTTTCATTAGTGGAGCCTGGGAGAATGACAAAAAGATCAACTATCAAACAAATCCGAGTCAACTTACTAGGTATTAGAGGAGCTCAGGTAACACCACCGGAAGCAGAGACCTCACCTGGGAACAGATGACCACTCCCCCTCAAGCAGATGTTATACTGAGAAAGATAAAGGAAGAGGATGGCAAGCTGTACTTACCAGGTTGGAGTAAAGCTCCTAGTTATCTAGACAAAATGAAGAAGAAGAAGACTGGAACCGATCCACCTTCCCGGAACCCCGAAGCAGCCAGTTCGGAGATTCCTAAAGTGATAAATGTTGTCTTGTTGGAAGCTATGGCTGCAATAATTAAGGAAACTGGGGAATCAGATAAATCCCCTCAGGCTAAGAAGAAAGGTCATAAAAGGCCCAAGAAAGGCAATGACCGAAGAGTAAAGAAGAAGAACAAGAGTAACATGGGTCAGAGGTAAGTCTCCCGCCTCCGGTTGACAATCCTACACTACCACATGATGATGCTCCACATGTAAAGGCACTTGCTGACCCTCATTCTCCAAGGTTTCCCACAGCTAACCAGCCATCTATTGAAGGAGAGGTCAACCTCGATGAGTTTCACAACATGTAATTCAGTGACCTGGAAAAGGATGATTTTGGATCCTTCCCTCAACCCACTATTCCCAATGCCATCACTTATAATGACAAATATTTCGAGGTGTCAAGCGAACATGACACATTAGGCCATGTAGCTTTGGGCTTTATCAGAACAATAATGGACTTGAAGAGGTAGGTCAGGAAGCAAGCTGAAAATATTGGTACTCTTACCACATCGAACCAGAATTTGACTACCGATCTCACCACTGCTCTGAAAAACATTGAAGATTTAAACAAAGAGAATGAGGATTTGGCTACCGAACTGCGTCAGTCCAAGAGTGCTCAAGAGGAGATCCAAACCAAATACTCCACCTTGGAAATCAATTCTTCCAATGAAATCAAATCCTTGAAGGAGCAACAAACCACCAAGACCAACACGACTGTTGTTTTAACCGAAGAGAAAGGAAAGCTAGAAAAGCTCTTTCAGAGAAACAAGAAAATAATAAGTCTCTAAAGGAGATCAATGCTCAAGAGATAGCTGCAGCCATAGAGAAGTATGCTGCTAGGGTGGTGGATTCTCTAGAAAAAAGAGACGAAGGGTTTAAATCGGACATGGTTCTGCTATTCAGTGAAACCTTTCCAAAGAGGATCTTTGATTATCTATGAAAATATGTACCATACGAGGAGATACCTTTCCATACCACGGTGGATGGTGATAAGCATGATTATTCAAGTGGAGATGATTCTAATTAAGGAACTAATGAAAGCTCAAGTGTTAAAATCAAGAGTCCAAAGAAAGATGAAGGTGA
Organism: Limnanthes douglasii subsp. nivea; assembly: GCA_036936605.1. Lineage (NCBI taxonomy): Eukaryota > Viridiplantae > Streptophyta > Magnoliopsida > Brassicales > Limnanthaceae > Limnanthes > Limnanthes douglasii. The sequence goes on along the minus strand of JAUPFV010000004.1, from coordinate 170,683,427 downwards.
AGAAAAAACCGAAGGGAACAAGCCCTAAGGTTACAATGTTATTTTGTGTTCAGAACTAAAGGCCTTGGATGGGCAAGGAATTTTGTTATCTTTTCCAATCCTTGTTTTATAAACCAAAGTCCTTGGATGGCCAAGGTATTTTGTGATTGTGGATCAGACTTGGTCCGATCAGGTTATAATGTCAAATCTTTCTTTTGCACGAACTCCTTTTTCTTCTTATGGCTAATGTTTAAGTGGTTTTTAATATTTCCGACTTGTTTAATAAGTGTTTAATCATCTTAACAATATCTCATTTTGATGGATGAAAGTGTTGAATAACTCTGATCACGAATGTTTAATAAACCTGATTAAGTGTTTAATAAATCCAATCATCTCAAAGATACTTCATTTGAGAGCCGGGGTGTTTAATAAGTATTCAATATATTCGATCTCCTCATATTACTCACAATAATTTTGAAGAAGGCATAAGATACTATTGATTTAAAAACCGGACAGCTCATTAAAACCTCCCCGCGCCACAAGGGTAGGAAATAGTATGCCCCTCTAATATTTACACTGAGATATGAGAAGGTAAATATTTACAATAGAGTTTCATTCTAAATATAACCTGAGATGTTCAATGTTCCATGGATGATTCAAAAATCTCTTCTCCTTATTTTGAAGTCTATATGTCCCTTGCTTGACTCTTTCACATACTATTTAGTATGTAAAAAGATTTTTTTAAGACTTTGTCTCCCAACTGGAAATATTTTCTTTTAACCTTGGATGCAAATCTGCTTCTCATTAAACCCTGATAGTGTGTTGTTCTTAAATATACCTTAACCTTTTTTTCTTCAATCAAATCCAACTGATTCCTAACTGCCATATCGTTTTCCTGTTCGGAATAGTTTTGGATCCTGAAGGATGGTAAAGTAGCTTCTATAGGTGTGATTGCATCCATCCCATAAACAAGGGAAAAATGGGATTCTTGTGCAGCAGTCTATGGAGTAGTTTAGTATGCCCACAATAACTCTTGTAAATAACTTGGCCATTTCCTACAGCAGCTTCTAGATTCGTTTTTAACCCCGACAAGATCGTTCGATTGGAAACTTCAACTTGTACATTAGCTTGATGGTGGAGAGGAGAAGAAAAACAGTGTTGAATTCCTCTGGAAGTGCAAAACATCTCCATGTCTTTATTATCAAATTGTGGCCCATTGTCTGTAGTGATTCTCCGGGGAACTCCAAATCCGCAACATATGTTTGATATAATAAATTTTATAACCGTCTTAGAAGTGGTTCCAACTAAGGGCGTTGCTTATATCCACTTAGAGAAATAGTCGATTGCCACTATTATTATTCGATACCGTCCGGATGCCATGGGAAGAAGTCCAACCAAATCCAAACCCCATATATCAAAAGGTATGGGTTCGGATATGGACTTGATAGGAACTGCTGGCACATAGATTTCATTCCCATATCTCTGACAAGGATCAACCTTTTAACTATATCTTTGGCATCTGCCATTATTGTTGGCCAGTAGTACCCTCATAATAAGACTCTTCTGGTTAAGGCCTTATAGCCACAATGTGCAGAGCCTTCTCCATCGTGTAGTTCAAAAAGAACATTTGGGGATTCTTCCAATTCTAAGCAACGCAATAGGGGTCTGCTAAAAGATTTCTTATAGAGGAAACCACGAGCCTTATACTTAATCTTCTTAGACAGGGCTTTATCCGGAGGTAAAATTCAATCAGAAATAAACTCAAAAAAATCATACCTCCAGTCTTTGGGTTGAATGATAAATATGCTCATATTTGTTTTCATCCTCTTTACCCTTCTCTTGGCTTGAATCTATTGAGGGGAATTCTTGGATCAAAATCCATGGGTAGGCTTCAAAATAGGCTATGATCGCTAGAAAGTCAGCCACAATATTATCTGATCTAGCGACATGTTCGTATTGGATACCTTTAAATCTTGCAAAAACTTCCCTTAATATCATCAAATATTTTACTAATTGTTCCTTCTTTGCTTTAGACTGTCCCCGGGCATGATGAATTAATAGTTGGGAGTCACTCATCAATCAGACTCTTTTTGCCTCACATATAAGGGAAAATTATAGATCGGCTATGACTGCTTCATATTCTGACTCATTATTGGAGGTCCTGAAACCAAAAGATATATCTTGATACATAGTATCACCATAAGGAGAATTTAAATAAATTATGGCCCCATATTCCATGGTACTAGACCCGCCGTCTATTCAGACTAACCATTCTTTCTTGGATTGGTTTGCTTGCCTTTGCTCAGAGGGTCGTTCAGTGTGAAACTCTACTAAGAAATCAGCCACATCTTGTGCCTTAACTGTAGTTGGGGGCATAAAATCAAAAGCATTACCCAACTCGACTGACAACTTGGTCATTCTGCTTGATATATCAGCCTTTTGGAGAACATTCTTTAAAGGAAAAGATGTTCGGACAATAATCAAATGTGCTTGGGAGTACGGTCTCATTTTTTTGGCTGCTATTACCAATGCTAAGACTAACTTTTCTAACTTCAAATATCTCTTTTCTGCTTCCAATAGACATTTTTCTTTGTGTAAATGGTTTCGAACTGACAACTTATGACAAATTACCTCAACGGATACTCCAATTACATCAGCATTGTACCATGCAAACACATGTAAATTATCTGATAAGAAAGAGAATAGTCTTTGTTTCAAACTTGGTGGCAACTTAGTACCAATCTTAACATTTTTCCCTTAGCCATGGAATGGACTTCAACTTCTTCTATAAGTATTATAACACTAGGAGCCTCCCTTGGATCATAAATTTCATTCTCATCGGTGGAAGGCTCCAATAGCTGCTATTCTTTGTTAACTTTGACTGCCTCCAAAGACTTATAGGCAAGATTTATTATGTAGCATTCTCTAGCTACCTTCTCACTACTTCAGACAACACCCACTTGTGCACCAACAACATACTTTAAGCACTGTTGGACAGTAAAGGCTATAATATGCATCCGGGAGAGCCAAGATCTCCCAAATATAGCATTCTAAGATGTTGGGCAGTCAACCAAAAAAAACAATACCTTTACCATTTTCTTGAAAGGCTCCTTACCCAATAATATTTCCTCATCAAATTCTCCAATTACATCTGCCGAACTCCCAGTGAATCCCATAATAGTTCTATTTGTACGTTGAAAACCCGAGGGTTTTCTGATATGTTTATAGGAATTCAAAAACAATATATTTTCCGAACTTCCTGTGTCAATAAGGATTCAACATACATCATTTCCTCCTATTGATGTCCTTATCACCATGACGTCTTTATGAGGTCCTGCAATATCCCTCAGGTCATCCTCATAAAAAAAATATGAAAGGAGCTGGAGTTTGGTATAGATGTGTGGACATTCTCCCATCCAATTGAGTGGTCAAGCTGTTGACATGCCTTTTTCTAAAATAACTTGAAGGTGCGATCATAGTATCTCCCTAAATATGGTTAAAGACTCAAAATATATAACCAGACTGGAAACAGTAGCAGTCTTGTCCACTATCACCCTACCTAATTCCGACCCGGACTCGGATCAAGCTACTCAGAATCCACATCAAACCTTTCAATAATCACCATGATATCCTCATGCCTAGACGTTCTAGAAGCTACCGAGGGAGTTATTCTGGGATTATTGGTGTTAAATGGTGCGTTATGTGGCCGACTGCCCTCTTGGTTTTAACATAAGCCCCCATTTACCTCTTTCAATGACATTCTGCACCTCTTGTTTTAATATTATGCAATCATGGGTATCATGCCCGAAATTGTTATGATATTTGCAGAAACAGGTACCCCAGGTTTCCCTAGGAGATTGTAATGCGGCTGACCTTCTAAAGTGTACATCATTTTTAGTTTTATCATATATAGTAGCCACACTTTCTCCCAATTCAGCAAACTATTCGAGTTGACCCCAAGGTCCCCTTTTAATTCTAACCTACTGGTTTTGGTTGGATTGATTATGCCTGGGCCGATGAGACCCCTGCCTTGTTTCCTCTGATCTGTAACCGGATTGAGTAGTTGCTTGAGGTGTTGATGTTGTAGTTGTGGATCTGACCTGGTAAGGCACTCTAGATTTCTTAGTCTCCTCAACATTAATTTGTTTCCCGACTTGATTCAACAGTCCCCCAAAAGTCATAGATTTCTTTCGGGTTACAATATCAGCCAAGTTACCCGGACTCAAGCCCTGCCTCAAAGTGGCAATTGCAACTTGTTCAAAGCAGTTAGCCAACCCATTATTTTTTATATTTACAAACCTACTAATGTATTCTTTCAATGACTCATTTGGTTTTTGGGCACGCTGGATAATTATGTCACCATTGATGAGGGTAGAATTTGCCGATATAAATAATAAGGATTTAATTGAGAATAAAGGATACTTGGTGTAGTTATTAATGTATTTAGGATCTCGCGGGGACCAATTTGTAAACATAGTATTTGCTAAGGGGCCTCATTAAGTATGTAAACAGCTCACTAAGGATTTTAGTGGGTCCACCTTATTTTAGTATAAAAGGTGACCCACTTTCTTGATAGGTGGGACATTGAATATTATTCTATTACATTCTCTCTCTTTCTACACTTCCTCTCTCTAGTCACATCAGACACAAGATCCGAAACATTCTTCCAAACATTTATTGACTCATCATTGGCGCCGTCTGTGGGAACGAGTGATACCAAAAAGGAACCTTTTTTCTTTGAAAATCACGCTTTACGAGATGAATAACGAAGGTGTGATAGAGAGGGTCGGTAGAGAAGTGACCCGAGTCGTCTCGGAGTTAGAGGGTGATGAAGCGCCTGGTCGGGAGAACCACGGCCGGGGTCGGGACAAGCGGTCGACCCTAATAATGACCCGAAAGCAGCTCCTTGAAGACATTGCCAGACTAAACGCAGACAGGTAGCGGGCACTGGACGGGAAAGGGTCCGGGAAGAAAAAGGCAAGGAACCCCTCTTGGAGGATCGGGAGGAGGCCGACCTTGATGTTGGGCCGCGCATCGAAGCCCGACCTGTTAGGTATTATCGAGAGCCTCGTCCCGAGGAAGGACAAAATCCCAGGACTCGGCGGTACCCAGAGGATCAGCGCGGCGCGTCAATTGACTACACCTCGGATGACTCGTCGGGCAGAGAATATCGGCGGCGGGAAAGGGTCCAGCGCTCACAAAAGAATCGTTCCCGACGCCTCCAAGGGCCAAGGACGGACTCCCCAAAATACAAGAAGGGAAGCACCGAGAAGCGAACCCCGGTGTCCTTTGAGAAGGAAGAGATGCCAGCCGCTAGCCGTGAAGAGCGAGCGGTACTGCCTCTAGTGCCATGGCACCCATCGAACAGCCAGAACCACGGCTACCGAACCAGCAGCCAGTTTATCAGCCCAGGAGATGAGGGACTCTACGGAGTTCAGACAGAAGGACTGGGAGGAGGGACGTGCGGGTTCGGAGTCAATTGGAGGGCATCTCCATTGTCCGACGAGATATTAGCGGGACCGATCCCGAAGCGATTCGACATTTCTAAACTGGAAAAGTACGATAGGAAGAAGGACCCGGATAATCACTTGGAAGCTTTCAAAAACTTCATGCTGAGTTTCGACAACGATGACAAACTCCTGTGCAGAGCTTTTTCCATGACCTTCAGGGACCGAGCATCCAAGTGGTACAACCGTTTACCGCAGGGCTGCATCCGAAACTTTGGAACGTTTTGGACGATGTTTAGGCAACACTTTGTGAGAAGTAAAAGTTTCCGGGCCAACGGAGACACTATCATGAATTGCAGGCAGAGATTGGGGGAAAGCCTCAGAGAATATACCAGACGATTCATCGACGCAAAGACCGACCTAGACCACTGTGAAGAGAATGTGGCCCTAACTGCGTTCCGCTTGGGTCTGCTCCCGGGACCCATGAAGCAAGCAGTGACGAAGAAACAAGCGTTCACGTTTTCGGCACTTCTAGCTCAAATAGAAAAACAGATATTAATCGAAGAGACCGAAGCGTCTGAGTTGGCGGCACAAATTCAACAAAGTGCCCAAGCATCGGTAGTAATGAGGCAGGGCACCCGGTCGGATTTCGCTAGGGCAGCCCAACCGGTTAGCACGATACACCCGACCCCGCCCGTATCAGCCAAGCCTTCGGTCCTATCAGGCCCAAAACCAAAGCAAAGGAGTCAAACGACTTCTCGACCCATGTCTAACAAATGGATTCGACCTGCGTATTTTGCAGACCTTACGGAGTGTGTAGCGTCGATCTACGAGAAGACTAAGAAGAGTGGAATATACCGAAGACCTTTCCCGATACCGACACCTCGGGAACAGAGGAATAACCGCTATTGTCGCTATCACGAGGACGTTGGGGATGATACTAAAGACTGCATTGCCTTGAAGAAAGAAATACAGATGCTCATAGAGCACGGAAAACCTCCTGGAGTACGTTAAGAAGGCACAGCAAAGTACGACCTCGAAGGAAGTCGTGATGATACCAAAACCCGAAACCACCATGGCAATTTCAGAAGTAACCGATCCTTTCGATGTTTCCATCGAGTACCTCGACCCCGAAGCAAACCGCAACATCATCGGGATTATCGAGGAAGAAGCCGAGGAGAACGTCGGTAATGTACGAGGCCTTTGTAAACTTTTTGAATCCTTAACTATTTTTGGGGGAGATTCTATGGCAGGAGTTACACATCCATCCAGGAAAAGGCGCATCGTCAACCTAACCACTCAGTTGGAGGCCAGAACTTACTCTCAGTCCAGAAGCGTCCCGTGTCCGATTCTGTACTTCGACGACGATGACATGAGAGACATAGCCGGTCCCCATGAGGATGCCATTGTAATCGGGGAAGCCATTGCGGGGGAGGAGGTTCGGCGCATCTTGGTTTATACCGGTAATTCGGCCAACATAATCTTCGCATCCACTTTCGCCAAGTTTAGAACACCACTAGTGATTGCGCGGTCCGACCGCACCATAATAGGGTTTACGGGATCAGCAGCCGACGTTATAGGAGAATTTGAGGGCTTAGTCCAATTAGGCCACGGCCCATTCAAGAAAGAGGTTACGGTTTTGTTCGTGGTAGTGGACGCGCCGGCTTCCCACAATGCCATTTTCGGTCGGTCATGGATATCGTGAATGCATGCGGTATCTTCTACAATCCACCAATGTCTAAAATACGTGGTCGGAAACAACGTGGGAGTGGTCCGAAGCAGCCAGAAAGCAGCACGGGAATGTTACCGAGCAGCCTTGGCGCCTAAAAAAGACCAAGAGATGATTCAAGCTCAGGAATAGCAATTAAAGGGTCCCGCCCCAGAATCGTTGCCCGTTGATGACCCCAGGGAAGCCCCGACACTTTTGACGACGGACGAAGAATGCGAGCAGCACCAATTCGCTGCAGGAAAATTCCTGCAGATTGGGGTATGCCTCCTGCCGACCTTTAGGGAACAACTGCTGACTCTCCTACGGGAAAACCTAGATTTGTTCGCATGGTGTTCAAGAGATGTCACCGGGGTCCCGGAATCTTTTGCTGTTCACAAGCTAACTGTCAACAGAAACGCCAGACCTATCTCCCAAAAGCGTCGGGCGTTTTCCCCAGAAAAAGCAGAAATTATCCTGCGAGAAGTCGAGAGAATGATCAGCGTCGGTCATATCAAGGAAGCAAGTTACCCGTTGTGGACTTCAAATACCGTTCTGGTTAAGAAGAAAAATGGGAAATGGAGAATATGCGTGGATTTCACCGACCTTAATCGGGCATGTCCGAAGGACCCCTTCCCGATGCCAAGAATCGACCAATTGGTAGACTCAACATCGGGTAACAAATTGCTGTCATTCATGGATGCATATGCCGGTTGTAATCAGATCAAATTACACGTTGCGGTCAGGAAAGTACCACGTTCATCACAGGCCGAGGACTCTACTGCTACAAAGTAATGCCCTTCTGACTAAAAAACGCCGGCGCAACATACCAAAGGCTAGTTAACAAAACGTTCGAGGGTCAAATCGGGAGGAATATGGAGGTGTACATCGATGATATGTTGGTCAAAAGCGGTACGGATGAAGCCCACCTTACCGACCTAAGAGAAACCTTTGATAGCCTGCGGGGGATAAATCTCAAGCTTAACCCGGAAAAATGCTCATTCGGAGTCCGGTCAGGAAAGTTCCTAGGTTTCTTCGTTAGCGAGAAAGAGATTGAAGTAGACCCTATCCAACTTCGAGCTCTGACCGATATGACTCCGCCCCGGAGCATCAAGGAAGTCCAGATCCTAACTGGGCGTCTGGCTGCTTTAAATCGATTTATTTCTCGCTCATCTGATAAGTGCGCTCCCTTTTTTCAGGTCTTGAGACAAGCCAAAAATTTCGTATGGACTCCCGAATGTAATAAGGCGTTCTTGGGAATTAAACAATATCTGTCATCCCCGAACCTCCTAACTAAACCCATCGCAGGCGAGACACTTTTCCTTTACGTCGCGGTTACCGACTTCGCGGTCAGTGCGGCTTTGATCAGCGAGTCGGGACCGGCCCCCACAGCGGTTTACTTTGTGAGCAAAAGCCTGCTGGATGCGGAAACTCGGTATTTAAAGTAGGAAAAAAGGGCACTCGCCCTGGTGACAGCAGCGCGGAAAATGCGCCCGTACTTTCAAGCCCACCCTATTACAGTCCGAACATCATTCCCACTCAAGTACATCCTCCAGCGACCAGAAATGTCCGGGAGAATGTCCAAATGGTCGGTCGAGCTAGATGATTTTGACATCGACTTCGAACTTCGGACGACTGTTAAAGGCCAAGTCCTGGCCGATTGTTTAGTAGAGTTCCATTCCGAACGACCTGATCAGGACGCACCTCCCCAAGAAGTCGTACTGAGCGAATGGACTGTCAGTGGCTGTGGAGCAGGGATACAAATAGTAACCCCATCGGGCATTAGCATGCACCAAGCCGTCCGATTTGGTTTCCACACTTCGAACAATGAAGCTGAATACGAGGCTGCTCTAGCAGGATTACGTTTAGCGCAGGTGTGTGGGGCAAAGCAAGTACACCTTATAAGCGATTCCCAACTTTTGATAAACCAAGCTTCGGGGAGTGCAGAAGCTCGGAAAGAACATCTGGTACAATACCTAGCGGCACTCAGAGTTCTAGCTGCTTCATTTGACAAAATAACCTACGAACATGTCCCGAGAAGCGAAAACATAGCCGCAGATTCTTTGGCAACAATTTCCTGCTCCAGTAATTATCCTTGGGTGACCGAACAAGAAAGCCCGTCTATTATCAAACGTCACGAGTTAGACAACCGACCTGAAATCGCCTGTCATATTTCTTCGGTAACAATCTCAGATTGGCGGCGTGATATTATCGCCTTCTTAACTGACGGTTGGCTGCCTAGCGATAACGTCTCAGCTCGGAAAGTACGCAACAAGGCTCGAGGTTACGTCCTTTTAGTGGAAGTACTATACAAGAAGTCTTTCAGCTGCCCCCTGCTCCGATGCTTAGGGGTCCATGAGTCCCAAATAATTTTATCCGAGCTGCATGATGGTGAGGGTGCAACACATTGCGGTTACAAAGCCTTAATCAGAAGGATTCTTCTCGCAGGGTTCTATTGGCCGAGGATAACAGCAGATGCACGACTAATAGTCAAAACCTGCGATGCATGTCAACGGTTCGGTAACGCGATAAAAATTCCCGCGGCTCCCCTAGAGTCCATATCCGAAGGACTACCCTTTGACCGATGGGGAATCGACCTTGTCGGGCCGCTGCTAATGGCGTCGGGAGGAAGACAGACGATCGTCGTGGCAGTGGACTATTTTTCCAAGTGGGTCGAAGCCGAACCTTTATCCGCCACCAAGACTAAAGATATCATCAAATTTATCTGGTCCAACATATGTTGTCGGTTTGGGGTACCACAGAGGTTAACTATGGATAACGGACCGCAGTTCGATAGCGGGGAAATGAAAGCGTTCTGCACCACTCATAAGATCCGACAATGTTTCTCCGCTCCTTTCCATCTTCAAGCAAACAGACAAGTCGAAGTAACCAACCGGACCATTTTGGACGGTCTCAGAAAAAACCTTGAAGGAAAGGCCGGAAATTGGCCCGACTACCTACAAGAGGTACTGTGGGCTTACCGAACCACACCCCAGACGGCTACTCAAGAATAACCTTACGCTTTAGTATATGGTATGGACGCGGTTACCCCTGCGGAATCCATTTTTCCATCTTTTAGGGTCGGTACTTATGAGGAGGAAGCGAACGACGACAACCGACGACTCGAGCTCGACCTTATGGAAGAGAAGCGCGACCGCGCACAATTGAACTCTTTGCACTATCAGACGTTGATGAGAATTCGATACGCTTCTAAAGTCCGCCGTCAGGAGTTTAAGGTCGGTGACAAAGTCCTGAGGTGCGTTTTTCTTCACACCAAAGACAAAAGCCTCGGTAAACTCGCCCCGAATTGGGAAGGACCCTACGAAATCGTGGAAAAAATTAAGAGCGGGACATACCGCCTGCAAAATAGGCTCGGGCACCTTTTGAGATTACCATGGAATATTGAACATCTAAAATTATATTTAGAATAGTGGCGAAGTTGTATTTAAAATTGTATTTCAAATCGTATTTAGAATTGTATTGGTCGGGGATGCACTCTTTCCTACCTCGGTGGCGCGAGAAGGTTTTAATGAGGCATCATAAACACCCGATCACCTCAATTACATTAATCAAAAATTTCTTTTGCCTTACAAATGTTAAAGTGTTACGACCTTGGTCAGCTGACGATCTGGTCAACGTCTGTTCCTGCTAATATTAATGGATCTACATGTTTAATTTTCCCGACCCTTTGGGAAAAGTTTCGATGATACATCGATCTACAGAACCTTAATGGGTTTTTTCAGTTTCTACAACTGATCTACATGTATGATTTTCCAGACCCTTTGGGAAAAGTTTCGATGATACATCGATCTACGGAACCTTAATGGATTTTTCAGTTTCTACAACTGATCTACATGTATGATTTTCCAGACCCTTTGGGAAAAGTTTCGATGATACATCGATCTACAGAACCTTAATGGGTTTTTCAGTTTCCACAACTGATCTACATGTATGATTTCCCAGACCCTTTGGGAAAAAGTTTCAATGCTACATTGATCTACAGAACCTTAGTGGGTTTTTTCAGCACTTACAGCTAATCTACATTATCAATTTTTCCAGCCTTGTGTGTAAGCAGCGATTTTACATGTTTTTATTTTCCAACCCTATCGTGAGTTTCACAAATAGCGCGGATCAGAACCTACTTCAGTTTTTCACAAGAACACTTCGGTTGACCTAAGTAAAAACGACCACAAATTATAATAAGAAACAACGATTGCATGCTCGCACAAAATGTCGAAATGTTCACAGGAAATAATGTCAGGGGACCCCCCGGCCCCCAAATATGTTACAAAAAACAATCAAACAAAAAAAAACAACAACAACAGATAAACAAAAACTGCCAGCTGGTCATTCGCCATTCTCCTCTTCGGACTCCGTCTCGTCCGAGGAATCCTCGCAAACAACTCCCTCAGGACGGTCCGCCTCTGGTACATCTAACCACATCGCACCAAGCTGAAGGGTCGGGAAGCGGTTATGAAATGAAAGCACATAGGCGGCCTTAGCGTCAGCCACCTCTTTGTCCGCCCACTTCTGGCACCTATCCGCAAAGGCAGTGTTCGAAGCCTTCAGCTTCTGGACCTCCTGAGTTAGAGTGGCAGCATGATCTTCCCCGACCTTTTTCGTCTCCTCCGAGACACGAATAGCCTCTGCAGCCCGCCCCTCAGCCAATTCCTGCGCGGTCTTAGCACTCTGCACTGCCTCCTTTAAATGAGCGACTTCGGCCTCCGCGCCTGCTAGTTGCTGACTCAGTTCGGCCGCCCTACGCTCTTTCAGGGCCGCGGGTACAAGCAGGTTGTACAAAGACAAGGCTAGACCATCCGATCCTCGTAGCGGAAAAGTGTGCGGCGATCCCAGCATCGTTAGCACTGGGTAGTGAGGACCGCTGGAGGAGGCTGCGGCTGGATCCGATGCTTTGGGAGGGTCGACCTCATCCGGAATCACCACTACCGGATCCATTGGTGATTTCCCTTTAACCCCACCAAACTGATCAAACAGCTCCGACACAGTTGGATTGTCCGCCCCAGCAACGACCTCGCTCTCTTTGGCCTGGTTTGACTTCTTCTTCCTGGTCCCTTCAGCATCGGGTCGGTTCTTCCTCTTAGGCACCAGAGGCTGGGCATGGGTAGACGCATCACCCTCAGCATCATTCGCCGCTATAGGACCCGCTCCCTCTCCGCCCGCTGCAGTATTCCCTCCGGCCTCGTCATCCGACTTTGGGCGCTTGCTAGGCGCCTTGTTGCGCTTCAGGAGGTACAGCTGATACCCGGGAGCGTCGGTTTTGGCAATAATGTCCTCCAGATTGGGGGGCTCCCGCAGTTGCTCAATGGTCAGAATTTCCGACGAGCAACGCCAGAGGTTGCTCTTGAGCAAGTTGGTATCCTTGAAGGTCCGATGCATCGCCCGACCCCACTGCTTCTTCGAAATCCTTTAACACTTGGAAAGTGTCTTCAGCAGCCTTCGAGAAGTCCTTCTTTAGCCCTTGCAAAAACTCCTTCGACACTGCACGGAGGGTCGGTATTAAAAAAAAAAAGGGAGAAGAGCGGTACCATCATGGACCCAGGTCCGAAGCAGCTGTCTCTTATTCTCTGGGGAATAGGGAAGACCGTTCTCCCAGCACCCGCTCGGAAACACAAACCGATACTTCTAGCCTTTGTTTCCCTCTAAGAAGTCATTAACTATCTTCCACTTATTTCCCAAGGAAGAGTAGAAGAACGGGGACTTCGGAGCCTTGGACAGACCTGACATAGCGATATGGTCAGCTGTGACGGGCAGATCTGGAGGGTGCAGAAGTAAAGCGCGATCTCGGGATCTGAGGGGAAGCACAAACCCCAGTTGAACAGCTCGGTAAACACCACGATTTCCATAGATCGGGCGTGAACAGGGGTTTCCCGAGGGACCAGGAACCGAACCGTGACGCATTCAGGAATCCCCCAACGGATCAGCAGATCCTTGTGTTCGGACTCGGGGAAGTAGAGGTACTTCCCCTCGTAGAGAGAAACGACGTCCTTCGAAGGAAGCCATCCGAAATAGGTGGTGGTGATTGCAGCCTCAACTTCTTCGGGCAGAGGGTCATCAGAAGGGTTAGCAGCATTCCCAACAGCGGTAACGCAGACCTCTGCGGGTGCTACATCCACCTCTGATTCTCCCACATCGGGGTTCGAAGCTTGGTCAGAGTTTCGGGCTGTAGCAGCATTCGGGTCCGATGATCGTACCCGAGAGGTGGAGGGTTCAGCCGTATTTCCTGAAAAAACCCGATGAGCCGCATCCAAGTCCTCTGGCGTCAACTGACGCTTAGGCAAACCTAAAAAAGTTACGGCAGTGTTAGTACCGGTCTGATACCCTCGAATTGAGGGCGTAAGCTGAACCATTTCAAGATAGTTACCTCCTGCGGGAGATGTAGGGGGACTGTCTTCGCCCATGGTCAAGAATTTAGTTTTGCGAACGCGTTGGGGCAAGAACTGAGGTGACGAAACGAACGAGTTGACAGACGGTGGGGTCGGATTCTTCGACCGAATTGCAGGGGAACGAGAGGAGCTGCTACTGGAAGAAAGGACAACGGTTTCTGGAGATAGGCTAATCTCGGGAGACAGAGAGCCGGGAGGATCGGACAGAAGGAAGGATTCAACAGGGATCGGGGTGGCTAAAACGGGGTCGTGAGGGTGTGGGACGAGAGTAAAGGGTTTTGAGTTAGATCCCCAAATCAAACCGGCTCGTCGGTATTCTTCGGCTCGGTCTCCGATGCTAGCCCACTCTTTGAAACTCCACACAGGCTTTTTCTTTTTCTTGGCTGATGTTGGCCTCGGGTGTCTGGGTTTCATAAAACAAACATTCCCTTTCTAAGAATGGTCTGACAAGCACTTTCACTATCTAAAAATGGTCTGACTGCTCTTTCTCTCTCTAGAAACGATCTGACAGCACTTTCTCTCTCTAGAATGCCTCTGAGAGAAATCGAGAATTGTGGAGTATTTATAAGCAACTTTGAAGGACCGGGGAATACCAATCGACAAAAGTACAGCGGGAAGGCGAAGAGTCTCCCTAGAAACCTAGTCTGGCAAAGACGCACCCCGTAAACAGGCGACACGTGTTGGCCACCTTCTGACGAAGGCTTACCTAGGCTACCCTCTTCGAACCGACTGGTAAGATGGGCCTTCTCAACCATATCCACTGTGAAGAGCCAGCCCAACACAAGAGGGCCAGGGGTAGAAGCTCAAGAAAATGCGGAACCGACCTGATCAGAACTATGAACATCGGGCTAGAAAAATCCAACAGAGCCTGAGTATAGCCTTCGGGTAAAGTTAATTAAAAAGCGATGCGGCAGTGTCATCGGACGCCCGAAGGACAGAACGGGACAGACAACATCGCGGAACGACCGACGCTTTTGGAAGAAATGATACTTCGTCCGAAGATAAGCTGTTGGCCCGAAGCACAGGAGACTGCGGGCGACAGGTGTAGGCTCGGCAGTGAGTCTCCGCTCCTAATACTCCCGAAGACTGGGGGGCTACTGATGAGGGTAGAATTTGCCGATATAAATAATAAGGATTTAATTGGGAATAAAGGATACTTGGTGTAGTTATTAATGTATTTAGGATCTCGTGGGGACCAATTTGTAAACACAGTATTTGCTAAGGGGCCTCATTAAGTATGTAAACAACCCACTAAGGATTTTAGTGGGTCCACCTTATTTTAGTATAAAAGGTGACCCACTTTCTTGATAGGTGGGACATTGAATATTATTCTATTACATTCTCTTTCTCTCTCTACACTTCCTCTCTCTAGTCACATCAGGCACAAGATCCGAAACATTCTTCCAAACATTTATTAACTCATCAACCATTACCCTTAAGCTTCTTGTTTCTAATAAATTTCCTCCGAAACACAACCCAAAATATATAAAAAACATTTATAGATCCCGAGGGAGACTATAATACCATTTGAGGGCACTTCCCTTAAAGTTGTGCGAGAAATCCCTATATAGCAGTTTGTCATCATCATCAAAGTTCACCATAAATTTTTAAATTGTTCAAGATGATTGTCCGGATCTTTGCTTCCATTATACTTTTCCATCTTGGAACAATCAAATCTTTTATAAAGATGTCCGGAAAGTATTTTTGAAGACAAATGTAATTGCTTCCAATTTTGGCTACGACTAAACACAGTAGCCTCATATGGACTAGCAAAAATACCAGGTTCGGAGGGAAGGCAAATGGATCAATCAACAAACGGTCAATACACTGATCAGCTGATCTCTTCATTTTTCCCTGATACTTTTTGAGCCTGCCATGCCTATCATTTTTCCTTGAATGCTTCTAGGTCAACGTTATTTTATTCTTTAATCAACCTTCATCAATACTAGATGAGATTGACTCCTCAAGTTCTGAATCATTAGATGAACTGCAAGAAGACTCTGGCGTGAAACTTTCCATTCGTCTAGATCGATGCGTTTTCTTGGAGATGAGGTGAGTCTTTATGGACTGCTCATTTTCACCAGGATTATTAGTAGGGTGGAGCGCTGAGGCACCAAACTTTTCTTTAATTTATTTTGTGCTTGTTTTTGGGCCCTTAAAGCCTCAATTCAGCCCTTAGTTGATCACGCTCTTCTTGCATGGATTGTTTTTAATTTCTATTATAATTGACATGAGATACAGTAGTATGCTCATTATTTTTTTCACTCCTTTCACCTCAGGAGATGGAGCATTTTGTACATTTCTAATCCATCCGAACTAATATTTTACTGGTTTTGAATATGTAATTCAGGCACCGTCGTATCCCACTATGGTCACCAATTTGGTGAGGATAATTTATGTTTAGAGGGTATTTTAAGGAGTTTGTGAGTTGAATCTTATTTTTTGGGTAGTGAGTAGTGAGATAAAGAAGGTGTATGCTTGTATTCAATGTTCTTTAGAAAAATTCTAACCTATTAAATGAAGTTGGTTTGGGTATTTATACTAATTCTTTGACCCTCGGGCCTTATGGGTCGAACCATGGATCGGGTTCAATGTTAGCACACAGTTGAGTCATGTATTGATTGGTCGGATTATTCTTTATTTGTGTGGTCCAAGATGTACCCGAACTGCCCATCCAGTTTTCACACGAGTGTCCTTCCGAAAATATCTGATCCTATCAATATCCACATGCATCATCCTCACAATTCTAAAGTACATAAAAATGAAATTAGGTTAAGAAAACATATACCCAAAAATAGAAAACAATAACTACAAAAATGAAATGCATTCTAAATGGTTGTACCAAGGATTCAAACCGGTGGTACGAGAGGTTCAAATTGATGGTATCACCGGTTAGAACCAGTGATTCTGAACTCCTGCACCATCAGTGCAGGGGGTGTGAATCGATGGTGCAAGGCCTCAATACTGATGGTGTTAAGGGGCTGTACCATCGATCCATAACCTCTGAACTGATGTTGTATGGCCTCAAAACCAATGGAAATGAGCTACATAGCTCCCTTTACCCTCTTGAACTCATAGCGTGTAGCTGCACTAAGAATACCGACTAAAAAATGAAATACTGGTTTACCTTCTTTTCAAAAGATTGTAGTTTTTTTTCTGTCTTCATATCTTCTGGTGGATACATATCTCCTTTCATTTGGTTGTGTTTGTGTTAAAATTTAATTTTTGTGATTTTGTTTCAAGAACAAGGTTTCCAGGTTTTTATTCTAAAAATAGATGTTTAATTTTTTTTGTAATGATATTCAGTATGTGTTGGCTTTGAGGATATATTTAGTATTTATTTTTTCATCAATGGTTGATTTGTGTAGGGTTAGATTGGAATTGGATGAATTTAGATTGAACCTTTAATATATTATAAAATATGTATTAATAATATCGTTTGTATTCTCTTCGGTTGCAAATAAATGTTTTCTTAGACAAAAGTTGTTGTTTTAACATAAGTGTCGTTTTAAAATTCCAATGCAACTTTATTGAAGAGTTTACTATTTTATTATTTGTGTTCTAATTATTTCATTTAGGATAAGTTAGTGATAATCATCTGGTTAGAAACCAAATTATGGATAACCACTTAGATTTTGAATTTTACCAAAAACCACATACATCATCATCTTCCAAAAATTTTCTTGAAAACATGATATACACGCGGCACATACAACCTTTAGTTAGGGACTACAATTAATTTTTCCATTCATTATTTTTAACATTCAAAACTCCATATCTTTCAAAGCCTAACTTAAAATGTTTCCAAAAACACATATATTTTCATTTTTAAAGACGAACAAAATAAAATTCATGAGTTATATGTTTGGAACAAAAATTCATAGCCAAATTCAAAACCAAATTGTTTTTAATTTAGAAACTAAACAAAAATTACTTTTTACCAACCAAATTATACGTAATTTAGCAACTAAACAATAATTGATTTTTAGCAACCAAATTACAAGTAATTTAGCAACTAAACAATAATTGTTTTTCAAACTTATTTAACAACCAAATTCTTATTTTTACTAACTAATTGCATATATGTTCGCACCTTCAATTTTAATTATCAATTTTTGTAACAAATTTACACATAATTTTGTAACTAAAAAACAAAAAATATCTTTAATGGATAAAGTTTTGTTCTTTTTAAAAAAACAAAGCCAATAGTATTTTTGGATTTTTTTTGGAGCTATGGTTTGAAAGATATGATATTTTTTTAAAAACACAAAAAGAAAGAGAGATAAAAAGTGGTTAGGGGTATATTGGAATTAAAAAAATCGAGGTGGTTATGTGTATAAACTAATTTAACACTATATGGTTATCGGTCTTTTTTCAAATGTTGGGTTGTTATTGATAAATAAGTTTGATATTCGGTGATTGTATAGTACCCTTTTATTTATATTGTAGGTTACTTAAATAATTATGATGCTGTAGAAATCAAGATGAAAGAAACGAAAAAGTTGATATATAAACCATAACCCTAGGTTAGAGTATAAAGTCTCAGAGAAAATTCTCAATTTTTATTAATCAATGTCGGCTTAAATCGCTGCTTCGTCCCTCGACTATCACGTTTTGTGTCATTTAGTCCCTCGACTAAAAAAACACGGTTGAGGGTCCCTCGACTATAAAAAATATACAAATTCATTCCCCGTGCGTGGTTTTTGCTGTAATGTTGTCACGTCTCACTATAGTTAAATGGTTTTCGTTCCACAAATAGTTCATTGACTTTGATTCGTATTTTACCCTTTGACTAAATTGATACCTTGAAGTTTTCTTTGTCCTATGTGGCATCTTGTGCTTATGTGGACGACTTAAATTGCTGGATCAGCCACGTGGATCAAATTTTAGTTTAAAACCAGTCTCTTCTTCTACATCAACCTAAACCTAAACCCATATCATTGAATTCGTTTCTCTCACACTTTATTTCCTCTCTCTTAAACATTCTTTAATCTTCAATTTCCATTACCACTCACTTACTATTGAAACAAAATGTCAAGCAGTAACTCAGTTTATACCCAAAAGGAAAATCAATGCGATTCAAGATGTTACTGTGGCAAACAAGTTATTGTTAGGACTTCTTGGACTTATTTAAATCCAGGTAGAAGATTCGTTGGTTGCAGGAAGTACCAGGTAAGTTATATTGAACCCTAATTTCGATTTTGTATTCCATTTCGTAAACCCTAAACCTAAATAGACTCATTTTAACCCATTTTCTTTTCTTTATATCAGACAATGCTTCTTGCGGGTATTTTCAATGGGCTGATACTCCATTGACAGATTGATCAAAGGATTTAATTATTGGATTGATTTTTTTTTTGCAGAAAATTGAAGCTGAAAATAGTATGTTGAGGGCTCGAGTCTATCGTTTAAAAATTTTTAGTTGTAGTTTATGTTTGTTTATGTTTTTGTACTTTGTTGTTCCGACTTGGGTATAAATTATTAAATGTGTTTCGATTGTTACCTTAGTTTGTATTAAGCTTGTAATTGCTTTGTATCTTGATGAAAAACCTAAGTTTGAATGGAAAAAGATATTTCCAGTATGTTGTGTTATCAGGCAATAATGAATAATCCTTTATATTACATTCCACCAAAGCACCAGTTACACTGTCTGAGATAATTAACACACATACAAACAGACATCAACAAAAAATTAGGTTTCATGACCCTGATTCATGACCACAAATGCCTACGCCTACAATTTAACACACATACTAACAGGGTCTTAAACCCATAATAAGATTTACAAAAAACACAATTAGATAGACATCAACAAAAAACATCTTCCATATGGACACTCATTGGCTCAGGTATTGCTTGTTCGTGCCGAACTTCCATATGGTCTCTTCTTCTTTCTTGTCGTGGTTCTTAACGTAGTAGCAACTTCTTTAAACTGTTGCATATCTCTTACATGATTTCAGTTTCCACCGACTTGCTGCATACCAACACAATAAAATCAATTTAGTTAAACCAACAACATTTCATTGGAGCCTACAATAATGACTCCCACCAATACCACACATACCAGGAACCATAAATTGAATCATACCTAACCAACAGTCTGCATTTTATCTAACATAAGGGTTACAGATGGAACTCGAGTTGGGGGGGGGGGGGGAATAAGATTAGGGATTAGAAATGAAAGGGTAATTTTGATACAAGAATTAGGGTTTGCTGTTTTAATTTGGGAATTTAATCTTTTGAGTCACAAAAAACCGGTTCATCTACTTAATCTATCACCTATTCGTCCACGTCAGAAAATTTTGCCATATAGATGCCACATGTGCAAGTGTGAAGGGTAAAGCAGGCATTTAAGTATTTTGGGCAACATACAGGGTTGACTCAAAGTCAAGGGACTATTTATGGAACGCAAACCATTTAACTATAGTGACACGTGGCAGCATTACAACAAAAGCCATGCGTGAGGACTGAATTTATAGATTTTTGATAGTCGAGGGACCCTCAACCGTGATTTTTTAGTCGAGGGACTAAAAGACACAAAACATGATAGTCGATGGACGAAGCAGCGATTTAAGCCAATCATTGTCTAACCACAAAAGTAGGGTTTGAGGTGCCTTAAATATGAATCGTCTAAATCGCTAATACAAAATATGGAAACAAAAGTAAACGTAATAAAAATAATATTCTATAAAATCTGAATGTAATCCGATTTAATTTGCTATCTTAAATATATCCTTAAAGTATAAAAATAAAATAAAACTAAAGCATTTATATATATATATATATATTTTTGTAGTAGGTCTTTCGCCTACATCATCATTCCCGGTTGGGAAGAATTCGACCTCGAATTCAAAATAATGAAAATTTAAATGATCTGCACTATCAAATTCTAATGTTACATCCTTGGCATGAGACAACAAGGACTCACAAGTCATAACCAATAGGTCTAGAACATGATGATCTATATCACGAACGCTCCAGCCTACATAAAGCAACAAAAACTTCTAAACTAACCTCATTGTTAATCGTGCCAGAAATCTTTAGAGGAGGTTTTTGAGTAAAATAATGTTTAGAGTACTAAATGAGTTATTCAGATTACTTAACCAATGTTTTAAAGAGAAAGAGAGACGTGTTTTTAGAGAGAGAAATAAAAAAGTAATAATTGCTCAATCATTTATCAATCACCAATTTCCAAGAAAGGGGTAGTGCTTTTATATTACAAATAGTAGGTCCCACAAGTCTAACAATTTACTAATTGTGGTCCGATTCTCAAGTCTATTGTTTTCTATAAATTGGTTCTTTTCCATTACATAATTATCAGTTTCTCCAAAGAAACTTTCTTTATTAATAAAACACCCTTAACTTTCTTAAGATCTTTAATCTTCCCTCATCAATAGCCCTCGGTCCTTGTGAAAATGTTTAACAATGACTATTGTATAATTACTCTTAACGTCACCGGATTTTGCTCATTGCTTGCTCGTCAGATTTTAGCTACCCCAACAACCAGAACAAATCTATCTTTAGAAGTCTTTTAATTCCTGAGAGATCTTCCTCGGATCTTTGAAGTCATTCTATGTCCCACGAATTCTAAAATGAATCAATTTCCCTCATATTTTAACTGGACACTTTCGAAATCCATACCAAGTGTTTCTCAGATTTCTACACTTGTGACGTCACGCCTTTTTTCTGCCACCACCAATGAAAATACTTTGCGTGCTTTTCATTTTAACACGATCTAGCCTAGCGACGGTTTTATGCTTCCCTAGGCACTTATTATTCCTATTTTGGACAATTTACCCATAGACAAACAACTCATCAATTCCTCGGGCTTCTTAGCCTATAAGTATATTTGGTACCTCGCATATCCTCTCAACACATTTTAGAGAGATAAAGCTCTAAAAAACGAGTCTAGAGAGAGAAAGTAGTTTATGCCACATAGTTTTCGTATACTAGAGTGGTTAACTATTAGCCAGAAATTTGAAGAAAGAAGAGCTTATGGTTTGTACGTCGCACCTGAGCCCCAACCTCAAACCGCTAAGTAAAACATTAGTACCATGGGTCTCCTCGAAATTACATCCGAGGTTGTTGGCTCTTTAATTGAGGAAAATAATTATTCCCCAAAGAAAAAGAATAAATCAAAGGAAGATATCTCATTGCCCCCAGATATAATTTCCTTAGTGGGAAAAAATCTCAAAGCCGTCAAAAACCAAAATCTATTGGCTTTACATAAAATCCAATACAAATACTTTGATCCGTCTGAGGAAGAACTGTTAAAGCTTCAATTGGGGACTCATTCATCAATATCCATTCGCTTCCCCACCGTCGAAGAAAGTCGACTATCAATTAAGGACAATAAATTGATAGTCTATACTGGGATTATGAACTGAGGACTCCGCTATCCGTTGGACCCCTTCTTCGTTGAGTATTTTTCCAGGATAAAATTATGTCCTACCCAGGACGAACCTAACATGTGGTTTACCCTTATGGAATGCATCATGCCCTCCAGGATTTCGGGGATCCTTTTTCCTTAGAGGAATTGATTTGCCTTTCTGGCTTGGCGAAAATCCATACTTCCCATTATACTCACTCACCTTCGGACGTGATTAGAAGGTGGTTACAAATCTTCTCAAAGGGGATAAAAAATGGAAACAACGCTCCTTCTTCTTCTCGGGGCTTTGGGAGACAGGATCCAAGGCCACTACCAGTATCCCTCACAAACTTTCACTTACATGGACAAACAAACGTATGGCTTTCTCTCAATTGTGCTTCAAAAAAATTGTTTGTTTTTCTTTACTAGTTCTTATACTTTTTTTTCATATAAACAATAATGGGTGGTATATCCAAGCCTTATGTTGACTTCGTTCCTCGTGCAGAAGATGTTTTTTCTGAATTTGGTGAGTGGGCCAAGACTACTTGGCTCAGTAAAATTCGACTTTACTTTACCCCCACAAATCTCGCTAAAAGATGACCGTGGAGGTTTAATCCCTCGGAAATACTATCATTAGAGGAACTCATAGTTCCCCCCTTGCAAAAAGATGTGTTAAATATATTAGACGAGAAAGATGTGATCCTCTTTCTTCCAATAATAGACAAAGCTAAAAGTCATCTTGATGAGGAATCATATATTCCCTCTAAATGGAAGAGACTTCTGAGAAAGCACAAAGATAAACAGGCACAATTAAGAAATCAAATGCAGGGAATAATGACAAACTCAAAAAGTCTTCTACCACTTCGAAAAAGAGGCTTCCATTTAGAGTTCTCCAAAAAGAAGGTCAAAAAAAATTGAAGACTATCCCCGAGGATATCCCAGAATCTTATGTTGAAATTGGCTCCTCATAAATTAAAAAAGAATAATCAAGTCAACACTCCCCCATAAAAAGTGACCCTCGGGCCTAAACTTAATCTACTTTCGCTGGCTAACATGAATTCTCAATACCTCAAGAGAATATTCAAACAACTTACTCCTCACCACTTAATACTTTTGAGGAGGGATCTTCATCCAGCTCATTTATCTGATATGTCCTCGGCTTCACCTTTTCTGTTATCTCATATGGGCCTTCCCAATTAGGTCCCAATTTTCTAAGGTGTTTTTCCTTAGTGTGAATAAAATATTTCCTCAACACTTTATCACCCACCTTAAATTCCTTCGTTTTAATTTGGAAGCATATCTACTTCTCATCAGCGTTTGATAATGTAACGATTTAATCTGCGCTCGCCTTCTTTTTTTTCAATCAAATCCAGCTCCACTGCACTGCTTATATCATTAAGGCTCCTCAGAATATTCATGACCCGATATGAAGGAAAGACAACTTCAGATGGTACTATAACATCCATTCTATATACTAATGCAAACGGGAATCATGATGTTGTTATCTGAGGAGTTGTGCGGTATGCCCAAAGAACTTCTTGCAAATAATTAGGCCACTTTCCTGGCGTTCCTTCCAAATTTTTCTTCAACCCATCAAGAATCGTTCGATTAGTTACTTCTACTTGCCGATTGGCTTGTGGGTGAAAAGGAGTTGAGAAACACTGTCGTATCCCTCGAGACCTACAAAAGTTCTTCAAACCTTTGTTATCAAATTGAGGCCCATTATCTATAGTTATTTTCATTGGCACTCTAAAACGACGACAAATATTTGAAGTAATAAATCTGATTATATTTTTGGCTTTTGTCCCTGCTAATAGTTCTGCCTCTATCTATTTAAAAAATTAATATACTGCCACGATTATCGTCTGTCGCCCCCCGATGCCATTGGAAGAGGACCCACTAGATAAATACCCCATCGGTCAAATGACAATGCCTCTGATATACTTTCGAGGGGAACTCGCTGTTTATGAATTATATTAGCAAACTTTTGACATGTATCACATTTTTAACCAACTCTTCTGCATCGGATGGTATCATGAGCCAGTACTATCCTGCCAAAAATACTCTTCGGATTAATAATTTATACCCACAGAATGCAGACCCTTCTACATCATGAAGCTCTAGTAATATTATTTGTGACTCAGTTTTACCCAAACATCGGAGCAAAGGTATACTAAAATATATTTTATACAAGACGCCTCAAGTATAATATAACCATGAGATTTGAAACTCACTTTTTTAGATAATGACTTGTTAATTGGTAACTCATCATTCTCTAAACAATTGATTATATCTTGACTCCTATCTTCATTTTCACAAATGGATACGTGATTATCTTCATCAATAATCCCAATTATATGCTCTGAATTTTTAACAACTGGTGGACTTTCCAAGGTAATAATGCACGAGTATTTCTCTGAATATGAAACAGTGGCCAAATAATACGCCACAAAATTTTGTTCTCTTTGAACATGTTCGTAGCTTATTTTTTTAAGCTTAAAGATAGGTCTTTTAGCAATTTCAAGTACTTTATTAAATGATCATTTTGAGCATTGGATAGTCCAGATGCATGATTAATAAGAAGTTGTGAAACACTGATTAACTTAACTTTTTTGGCTCGACAAATTTGTGCAAGCTTTAACCCTGCTAAAACTGATTCATATTCTGCTTCATTATTGGTTGTTTTGAACACAAATCGAATCACCTGAAACATTGTTTTTCCTTCCGGAGAAACCAATTGTATCCCAACCCCATTTCCATACATGCTCGAACCTTCATCCGTTCGAATTATCCATTCAGCCTCGAAATTATCCTTATCAACATCCATATCTGACCACTTAGAATGAAATTCCACTAAAAAATCTGCCAAGGCTTGAGCTTTAATTTCATTTCTTATTTCAAACTCAATATCAAAATCCTCTAACTCAACCGACCATTTAGTCATCCTCCCTAAAATATCAGGTCTTTGAAGCATAGTTTTTAATGGAAAAGACGTTCGTACCGTAATAGAATGAGCTTGGAAATATGGCCTCATTTTTCGAGTAGCAATTACTAACGCAAGAGCCAATTTTTCCATCTTCAAATATTGTTTTTCTGCATTCAATAAACTTTTACTAATGTAATACACTGGCTTTGAGACAGTATCTTCCTCTCGAACTAGCACCACACTGACAGCAAAATCTGATACAACTATGTAAACAAACAATCTCTCTTCTGGAAAAGGTTTAGAAAGAATTTCTGGTGAAGAAATGTACTTTTTAATCTGGTGGAAGGCTCCGAGCATTCCTTTGTCCAATTGAAACAATTTGCATGTCTTAGAACTTGGAAGGCCCATTGAGCATCTTTGGCCGACGAGCGAAATATAAATTTGTTTAGTGTTGTCTATATTCGCGTTAATATTTGAACTTCCTTAATATTCTGAGGATGAGTCATAGATGTAAGGGCTTTTAATTGTATTGGGCCAGCTTCAATCCCTTTCTCGCTTAATATATATCCGAGGAAATTTCTTGATCGAACCCCAAATGTGCACTTCTTTATATTTAATTTTATATTCACATTTTTCAAGTTGATAAAGGTTTTCTCTAAATCACCAAAATGATTTTTATCCTTCAAAATTTTAACCAACATATCATCAATATATATTTTGACGTTTCTCCCACTTTGTGATTTGAAGAGGATGTGATTTGACTTTGTGATTTCTAAGGATGGGGATATCTTTTTATAGTACAAATAATAGGTCCCACAAGTCTAACAATTTACTAATTGTGTGGTCCTACCCTCAAATCTATTATTTGCTATAAATTGGTCCTTTTCCATTCCATGCTTATCAATTTCTCCTAAAAAACTTTCTTTATTAATAAAACACCGTTAACTTTCTTAGATATTTAATTCTCCTTCATCATTTGTCTCCTTTGAAAATGTATTAGATCAGTATATACTGCTACATGAAAAAATTGAAGGATCTCTCCACTGCATTATGCAGCCGACTTGGTAACAATTCGATTAAAATGAGGATGATCTTCAAACTTAACCACAGATCTCCAGAGTATCAGTTATTAATAAAGAGAGGTAAACCATTAGTAAGCAGCAAACGTGCTTTTGAGTCGTCTTGTGCTCTTCGAAACTTTCTAGCGACTGGGTCTTTAAGCGTAGGACTTCCAGATACCATAACAGCTCCTTTTATTTTGTCAGGATAGCTTTGGGCCATGTATAGTGTAATCCTTTCCCCTAATTGAATACCCAACAAGGGTCACTTTTGCAGGAGTAATCTGTTGTGCCAACTTGTATATTGTGGATGCAATTATCTCAACGGACAAAGTCAGTTCCCTCGATGCATGATTTTGTAACAATGATCCCCCATGGCCAGGAAGGTCAACATAAATACATTTACCTTATCCCGAGATTCCATTCATCAGAGGTATTCAGTCCTCCCCCATTCTAAGAAAACCGTGTAGGAATATACTACATCCTGCAACTCCAGAAAAGAAGCAAACAAAACATATGCCAACAAACTTAGGCCACTTTTAAATGCAGCACTAACAGCAGCCATCTTTTTATATTGTTGTGCACATTGTGCAACGATTTCTTCCTTTTCAAATCCACCAACAACACTTGGTTTAATGACTACATCAACTATTCCCCTGTGAGCATACTACTCTAGCCTATTGAAGTGGTTTTCTTGAAAACCATCAATAGTTTCATCTAGAGCCACATGTAAGTTACTTTCTTCAATTGCTTTTTTAAAAAATAACAACTAATAGGACAAAGCAGGGAACACAGAGGCCAATATAAATATAGTCTTTGCCGGGGTATTTAGGATATTGTTTTTTTTTTGTTAATGTTTATGAGAAACTCTTTAAAGCATAATGACTCAAAACTGAGACAAAAACCATCAACTGAAATAAATTCAACCCAGAGATTAACACAGTTCACAAACTGCCAACTATATACCTTCAAGACAGCTTCCTTCTTCTTTGTCTTCAGGCCCAGTTGCAGGATCTTGGCAAGTTGCTGGAAAGATGTTGTAGCTTTATTGTTGGATTTCTCTATATCTTGAGAGCATAGCTCAATAAGGCAACCTCTCAGAAATTTCACTTGCCTTGTTGAACTTAGGTCCACAAAATTGCATTGGCAAATGAAGGCTGTATAGGTTTCAATTAAGCAGGTTTTGAAAGAAACCAGAGCTAAATGTGGTAGATACATCTTTTATTATGAGAAATGAGTGTGATGATAAATTCTCCTCTCCTGTTACCCATAAATGAACTGCAGTCTTAATGAGTTCTGTGTAGGAAATTGGTAAATGGAGCAAAAAGTATAAGTGAACCGACCCAAGGATCCCGAGTCAATTGTGTGTCCGCCCTTTTGACATGCAGTTTCTAGAATACTTGTTTAGGCGTCTGTCTGAACTGATTAATTTGAGCAAGAACAGTTGCTTTCATTGCAGTATCTGTAACAGAATCTATATCCATATTCCTCTCATAAGATAGAAGACTTTTACAACTTTTTCTCCAGACTTTATTACACTAATTAAGAGCAGGATCACCTTTTGATAACGAGAGCGTTGTGTTGTCATTGATTTACTATGAACTATCTCTCCCAGTATTTGGTCAATTGTTGCGCCCTCTGTTACACATACTGCTCGTATCTTGACCGAACAAAATAACCGAAGTGAACTTGTATCATCTTTTTTAGTACGAAAGCTTGTAGAAAATCCTTAAAAAAAATGTTGATATTAGATGAATTTTCGTTTGAATTTATAGAGGATGAAGGCTTCAGTAACTTTATTCCATCTCATTTGACTATTGCAAAGGAGTGTTTCAATGTTTTCTATAAGAGAACAACAGTTAAAAGAATCCATGTTTGAACAACGAGTATGTTTAACCATAAATACATGAAAACTATACATAATTTAAATTTCATGTGTTTGAGTGTTCATTTTATAGACGTTGTTTAAAAACTATAGAAAACAATTCTGAATTTTTGTATTAGTTGAAAGTTATAAAGGCGAGGATTTAGAGAAATTTATTGAGATATACTTGAATGTGGTATAAATAAAATTCTTACTCTCACATTTAATAATTCAAGTTCAAATATAAGATTATTGATTTCATAAAAAACAAGACTAAGTATATAGAATATGTACTACTTTTTTTAGGAGGGAACTGCAGCCGCTACTCAGAGTGCAATGAGTGCGCACAGGGTAAACCTCAGTCTGACGCGATAGCCTGCGAACCAACGCCAGAAGGTAAACCACACAAGGTGACAAGCTCAGCCAAGAAAGCGTATGTAGAGGGACTCGAACTCATGACCTTTGGTCACAAGCATGTCATACTCAACCAACTCGGCTACAAAAAAAAACAAAATATGTACTATTTTGGAACATGGATTCTTAATATGAGATTTTGTGCCCATATTTTGAATCTTTTTGTTTGTGATTGAAAGACATGAATGACTCGATCGCTCGAATAAGAAATGGAGTCAGGTATGTCTGGAAAAAAAAAATTGAATGTAAGAATACAGTTTGTTTGGATGTGTCGACTATATGGAATTATACGTATATGATGTTGGAAAGGGTTGAATTTTTTTAAAAGCTTTTTAGTGTTTAAAAGGTGATAGTCATATTTTTTATGAAAGGTTAATGATTAGGATGGATGTGATGATGAATATAGTAGTATAATTTGAAAATAATGGTTTCACAGCTTCATAAGTTTGAATATTGACAACATGTAAGATTGTTTTCAAGATTTTTGAAATTATATTATGATGCTATCTTACGTTTTTTAGGTTTTTGCATATAAGTTCAAATAGTTTCTTTACAAACCTAATCAGTATGCAAGACGTGATTGAGTTAGAGGTGTGGAATGAGATCTGAAATCTATGGCTCAAAGTATAAAGAGTTAGTTTGATAAATATTGAGGAAACTTTATTATTATGGACCATTTATTGTATATTCTTTTGGTTCTTGACCCTCGATATAAAATATGTTATATCAAGTTTTATTTCAAAAATATTCTTACGGATGCTAGGAGAGAAGTGATTGTTTGTTTAAAAAATCAAAGATAAGTTAATTAGGTTGTACAATTCGTACGTTATAAGTGAAGCTGAGGTAAATTTAGAGAGTCAAACAAGGACTCAGCAATGGGCAACGATATTGAAGAAGTTACAGATCCTGAAGTAGCGAGAACGTCACAATTCAAAAAACATTTGAAAGAAGTTAATTATCTTCAAAACTAATCAAAAGTGGAAAGGTATATGTATGAGATTTGTGAGGATGTGGAAAATTTTGATATATTGTCATAATGGAAGGTCAAATATTTAAAATTTCGAGTATTTTTCGTAGTTACTCGACATATTCTTGCAGTTCTAATATCTACAGTAATTTCTGAATCCATATTTTGCACAACTTGTTGTGTTCTTGATCCATTTGTAGTGCATTACAACCAAACATGATAGAAGCTCTTATTTGTTCGTAAAATTGGTTGCGCTCTTCATCAACTCCAATAAATATTTGAGATACAATGGATTGTACTGAAAAATTAATAAAAAACTAATATGGTTCTCTTATTATTTTATAGATTAAACAAAAAGATATAAATACTATTGAAGGAACGTCATCCAACATGAATGAAACTAGAGATGAAGGTAAGTGTTTAAATTTATGATTCCTAGTGTTTTAAAGCTTTAGGTCAAAGAATTTTAATCATATAATTTTGAATTCAGGATATATATCTTTTTTAGTGAAACTCAAGTTATGGTATTTTTATATGTATAAATATTGATTCATATGATGAAATTTAAGATTATACTTGTAATGAATGTTTATGTAATTGGTATACCAATGAATGGTTGCGTAAGTTTGCAAAAAGTTGGGAATGACTAAATTTAAGAAAAAGAATATCCAAATGAGTGAGAATTTTTTTATCAAATACGTATTAGTTGGAAATAGAAATCTTATTTTTTCTTGTTGTTGTGTTAAATAAGTAATATTGTAATATGCTTCTACAACTTGGCTTGATTTTTTTTGTATGTGTACAGTTTTCTAGATGTGATTCTTGATTGTTCTCTCTTTTATATCTATGATTTTTATGTTGCATGCTAATTATTATTATTTTGATTTTATATGGGCCATGAACATAAAATTTTAGTTGTTTGATTTATCCTTGCGTTTTCTATTCACCCATAAATAATATCCCCAGGTTTCGTGTATATGGAAATATATGAGGTAAAATGGTTATCCGAGAGGATAAAAAGAGGATAAATTCTTTGAAATCTTATAGATGTAAATATAGAAATAGTTAGCTTTTCGCTAGTTGTCATCTTTAAAGTTCCCTCTCAAATTTATCCCTAGTTTGTTCTGCTATAATTCAAAAAAAAATCCTTAGTTTATTTATGCTTTAACGAAAAGATGAAACATTAAGTTTAACTTCTATGAATAAATCCAAAGAACATGTTTGCGGTTTTAGACTATAAGAGAATCTAAGCTAATAAGAATTAATTGAATTTTTACTTGTGTTTGAGTGTATACTATGTTGGAGACTTTCTAATGTTTTAGCTTGAATAAATTCATTTGATCAGCGGTCCACTATTAAATTATTTCTTTTGCATCTTTAAAGTTCCCTCTCAAATTTATCCCTAGTTTGTTCTGCTATAATTCAAAAACAAAACCTTAGTTTATTTATGCTTTAACGAAAAGATGAAACATTAAGTTTAACTTCTATGAAAAAAGCCAAAGAACATGTTTGCGGCTTTAGACTATAAGAGAATCTAAGCTAATAGAATTAATTGAACTTTTACTCGTGTTTGAGTGTATACTATACTATGTTGGAGACTTTCTAATGTTTTAGCTTGAATAAATTCATTTGATCAGCGGTCCATTATTAAATTATTTCTTTTATATGTAGTTTTTAAATTTATTTATACGTTTTCATCTTATTTATAGTTTTTCTTATTATTCTATCTCACTAGATCTGATTCGAGTGATCAAATGTTTTAAATAAAATTATATTATTTTTTTACAGATTGGGAAGAAGAAATAGAGATTTGATTGGCCATTGATTAAAGTCAAAACTTTACTTCTTATAAATTGGTTTTAAAACAATTTGTGTAGTCAGATGAATTTATTTTGAATTATTTATGTAATGAGATGGATTGATTTTAAGATTATGTTAGTTGATTTTTTATGTAATGAATCTAGTGACTTATGGTGATGTTTCTTGTGTTAAAATATTTGATATACTTGATTAAATCGGTTCTATGTTTAAAGAAGACGAAATATTTGTTTTAAAGAAGAATGGCAATATAAAAATTCTAGAGAGATAAGTAAAATAGTATCTTTGTTTTTATTAGTAAAAAATCCAACCCTTTATTAAATGTCTTTTGGCCTATTAATAGGTACGCAAGGAGACTTTAACATAATACAGTTATATCAAATGGATAAATTGTGTTATGGTCATTTACATTATAAGAAATATTAATTTCCTCTCCTAAGTTTACAATTCTCTTCGAACAACCTTAATGTTATTACTTTGGGTCCCTGATAATTTATATCATTATCTAGCTGCCTTAGTTCTTAAGAGTAATGAAGAATAAGAACTAGAGAAATCGTCGAAGTCATTCGAAAATGGAAACCACATATCGCCTCAAATGCAAACCATCAATTATTGCTTCAAAGTTTCTTATTTATAAACTTATCATCCTCGAATGAAACTATTTTTAGGTTTGCTTCGAATCTGAACCAGTCAATATTATGTTTAAGGTCTCCTCAAATCCTCACGTACCCCTTTTAAATCTATCTCGAATATTCACGCACATAGTCATTCAATCGCCTCTTTACAATGGGTAGAAACATATGGAATACTTTAGTACGCATGCAAAATGCCACTAGGTCTGACAAAGTACATGTGCCACCCTACTTAGTAGCAAGTAACTGTTTGGCGGTTCTTCTTTCACCCAATAGCTACTATCAGCTCTTCATTTTTCCTAACTACTTTTTTTTTCATTACTCTTCAATAAATACTCCCTCATTAATTATTTTGTCTTGCGTACAACTTCTAGTAAGAGAAAAATAATCATCTGAAAATCTTATTTATTTGCGACCTTCACCAGAAAAGTCAACTTATATTAGACTAATTTGAAGATTATTATTCATCTTAGTTTATGAAAAAATCAGCAGTGACTAAAAAACCAATTTTTGGCCTCTACGACTACTTGTGTATTAACAAAAGGGCTGCTAAATATCGTGTAACAGGAGTGATAGATAATTCTCCAAAATTTTCAACTCAAACCATTCTATATGGTAATTTCAACCCTGGCCAAAATTCTTATGGGTTTTAAAGTTCATCAAACCCAGTTCTTGATATATGTTTACCAAAATCTCCTCAACAGTCATCGTCACCTTCATCACTTCGAAATCTCTCACCAACACTCTCTGGTAACATATACATTCTTCATCAGACAAATTGTAAAGAAACACAAAAAAAATCCTCTCAAACAGAATAAAAAACCTCTATAATAGTTAACACTAAACCATTTCGAAGTTCCCACAAAGAGACACCTCGAATTGAATCCAAGCCTCACTATTTCCAAACTCATCCTTCTAGAAAAAAAGCCAATTTGTAGCCATAGAAGAATTCGAAGATAAAAATTCTCCACAAGGTCCTACACCTTCT
This sequence comes from Limnanthes douglasii subsp. nivea, assembly GCA_036936605.1. Taxonomy (NCBI): domain Eukaryota; kingdom Viridiplantae; phylum Streptophyta; class Magnoliopsida; order Brassicales; family Limnanthaceae; genus Limnanthes; species Limnanthes douglasii. The sequence goes on along the minus strand of JAUPFV010000004.1, from coordinate 170,650,857 downwards.
CCTCTCACAAATGAGATTTTTGTGACTGACAAAGAGTCACAACTAACTCATTCGAAGACCGCTCAACCCAACACAAAAACAGCCTATAATCGACAAAGTACTCCCAAAGATAAAGCTCCACTTCAACCGAGGACATTGCTACAACTTTAAGTGTCAATATGAAGCCAACCTTCGCCAAATATATAATTGCGTTGAAAAATGTTCTATATAAATATTATAGTCAATCTCTTGCGGGACGTTTAAGAAAACAATAGGGTCTACCAGACTACACTTTTTTGTGGAGTGAATAAGCTTGTGGTATACCATGAGATCACCAATTGGGGACTTCGATTCCCATTGGGCCCAATGATAGTAGAGTGCTTTGAACTTATTGACATGTGCCCAACACAAGCAAGCCCGAATTTATGGTTCACCCTTTTATCTTTCATCATGGCTTTCAGGTTAGGGCAAATTCCTCTTTTCATGAGAGACTGCATTACAATGACTGGTCTTTCAAAATATCCAGTATTACCCTTCTACTACCTCACCCTCGGAGATGATTTTAAGATAATTGATGACCTCCTCAAAGCTGATAAGGTTTGGAGGCATAGATTTTTCTTTATTTATGGAGCCTGTGAAAATAGCAGAGAAATTTCCATAGAGAATCCATCAAAACTCAACCTTGTCTAGAGAAATAGTAGTAAGTTAACCAAACCTTTTACTTTTCCTATTTTATATTTCAACTTGTTTTTTATGTATTAGTATTGCATATAGAGATTATGAGGCGGTAGAAAGCTTTTAAGAAGACAGCCAAAGAGATTTTTCCCCGACTATCGATATGGGTGGAAAATGCATGGGGAAATGAATTCTGCAATGCGTTTATGCCCGTTAATTTTGTCAACAGTCACTTATGTAAAATCTCCCCAGAAGTTGTCCTTTCAGATGAAGAACTAATGGAAACCCAAATGATGTTGTGAAAAGATTATTAGCACCTGATGCAAAATTCATACTCCCAGATTGTAATTGTTCTCAAAGCCACTTACCCGCAAAGAAAAAGGGTAAAAAGAAAAAAAAGCAGATGTGAGCTCTTCGAAATATCTGAAACCACAGAGAAGAAAGAGATAACTTAAAAGGAAAACAAGTGAAACAAACCTCCAAACCATTGAAGAAAGAGTCGAGGCTAAACCCTCTTTGAATAGAAAAAATATTTTTGCTTCCAAAAAGAAAAAAACCTGCTCAAAACCTCCTCAAAAGACTTCAAATAAAAAATTCGAAGCACCACCCTCGAATTCAAATGCATATATCAAGGAGACAGAATAAATTATGGTGAAATATCACCAAGGAAATGATAACTTTATCAACAATAAGCTGAAGTTCAACGAATCCAAGAGAAACTTAAACAAATTTCTCATCATGTTACCACACCTGTTCTGCCTGAAATTGTGAATTCAAATCTTCCACTAGGTTAACACTCAGGTGCTCTTAGGCCTTATGAAAATCCTCTCGGTCCCCCTACTCCTCTTATTATACCTATGGAGGATCATTCTGAATAGGTATCACATATTCTTCAACCATTCCTGAACCTCAAAGAAGTAGCAAAAATCTTGGGCACATAAATTATGTCTAATCAAAACAAATCGAGACGATGGATGAATATATGATATGGTACAAAACATATGTTGCAGGAGAGAAACAAATAAGGGAAATTTTTTGTCAACATATCCTAGATCAATTCCAAGGTTTCCAGGTTGATAGCACAAAGTTCATAACATAAGCCATCCATCTCAAACGTCATTCAAGAGATGCTCATGATCAAGAAAATATGGAACTGAATTTCAAACGTCAACATGAACTAGATGAAATTAAATCAAAGCATGAAAGAGAAATGAGCGAGGAACAAAAAAAGTATTCCTCTCTGCAAGATTCCCTCAAGAAAAGTGAGGAAGAAAAGGAAAAAGTAATTAACGAATTGACATTTCTTAAGATGACATTCGAGGATCAGAAAAAGCTTGTTGTAGAAGCCCCAAGACTGAATGTTGGTTGGACACCCTTGCTGCTATCAATAATGGCGAAGAGCAGAAAACAATCACTTTGCTTCGCGAATTCCATGCAACATTTGTAAAAGCAAATCTATCAGGGTTTTGGAGATTAATTCTTATATAAAATCGTCCAAGTGAAGCTTTGGACCCTATATCAACTGACTCATCCAAAAAGACCGACTCAAAAAAAGATGAGGATGCATGTGATGAAAAAGGAAATTCCTCTGAAGGAAGCTCATATCATCTTCCTATAGAAGATCAAGAAGATTGAGAAGACATATCTCTTTCATTTGTTTTTTTGCTTTAAAATCACCACTTGTTGTTGGTGGTTCATATTTTATAAATGCTTAACCACTTAACATTTTAACTCATATTTTGTAAAGCTGAAAAATACGCTTTAATTTGTTCGATGAACAAATGTCTTCTTTAGCTTTCATCTACTTTCCAACTTTATATTCTATCTTGAAAACTTTTATTTTATTTTATGAACAAGGTATTAACATTTCGAATCCTAATATCACTTGAAACAGTGTATGTAAAGAACATTAACACCTCGAGTTTATCTATATTTTTTATTAGTGCTTTGTAAATGAATGTACAATACCTCGGATATAAATATTACACTTAAATAACGTTAACATCTCGAATGTGGTTCTTTGTTCGAACCGTGCTCCAAATGAACGTTTAGCACCTCAAATAAAAATAGTGCATTTAAAGAATGTTAGCACCTCTAATATGACTATATCTTCAAACAATGCTTAAACTAAACGTGTGGTGCCTCGAATAAAACTGGTGCATTTAAAGAACGTTAGCACCTTGAACGTGATGAGTGCTTTGAATAAATGTGTAACACCTCGAATAAAAACAGTGCGTCTAAAGAATTTTAGTACCTCGAATGTGATCAGTTCTCTAAATGAACGTGTAGTACCTCGAAAAAAATAGCGCGTTTAAAGAACGTTAGCACCTCGAATATGGTTATTTTTTTAAACAATACTTTTAATAAACGTGTAGCACTTTGAATAAAAATAATTAATCTTGGTTAACCAATTCAAAGATGATCGGGCTTTCATTAGTTACCAAAATAATTGAAATACTTGTATTCAAAACAACCATTGGCCAAAAAATAATTTTATTAATATCCTCGAATGTACATGTGACACCTCCTTAAAACCTTCTTGGGCCAACAGGATAGGAAAGAGTATGCCACTTATCTAAAAACCATTAAAATGATATAAAACGTCTAAAAATAAAAAAATCACTCCCAATATAGTTTCAAGTGTTTTATATTCAAAGGATTTTGAAGTACTCTGTCATGTTCATCGTGAAGGCAATATGTTCCCGACTTTAATTGTTCTACTACCACATAAGGACCCTCCCAATTCGAGGCCATCTTTTCAGTCGCTTATTCTTTGTATGAAGAAATAATTTTCTCAAAACTTTATCACCTATCTTAAAATCGTCCCTTCTTACCTTCGAATTATAACGACTCATCATCAAAGTTTGACAATGAGTCGAATTCAAATGTGCTCCAACTCTTTTCTCTTCAATCCAATCTAGATCTATTCTTATTGCCAGCTCTTCGGAATAATGAAGTATTCTATAAGAAGGTAAAGTGGATTCTGCAGGGCTTACGACATCCATACCATATACCAAAATAAAGGAGTTTCTTGAGTAGCCTCTCTAGAAGTCGTTCGATAAGCTCATAACACCTATTGCAAATAGTTAGACAATTTCCCAACAGTACATGTTAATTTTTCCTTTAAACTTTGCAGAATATACCTATTAGTTACTTCCACTTAACCTTTTTCTTGAGGATGCAAAGGTGTAGAAAAAAATTGTATAATGCCCCTCGAATTGCAAAAAGAATCCATTTCTTTGTTGTTAAACTAAGGACCATATTATGTGGTAATTTTATGATAAACTACAAAGAGACAACAAATATTATTCACAATGAATTTGATAACATACTTGGATCTCGCACCAGATAATGGTTCAGCTTCAGCCCACTTTGAAAAATAATCCAACACCACAATAATCATTTGACGCCCTCCAGAAGCCATATGTAATGGCCCTACTAAATCTATTCCCCGCCTATCAAAATGAATAACTTTGGATATGGAAGTAAGTGGTACTACTGGTTTGTAAATAGAATTGGTAAAATATTGATAAGTATCACATCCTCAAACTAAAACTTTAGCATTATTCATAATCGAAGACCAATAATAGCCTGCCAACAAAACCCTTTGTGTCAAAGACTTAAACCCACAGTGAGTTGAACCTAGGGATGGTAATTTTTTCTGAACCCACGGGTACCCGATCCGAGCCGACCCGATGGGATGGGTTATGGGTTTTAAAAAATTTCCACGGATGGGTTGTGGGTTTAAAAATTTACTACCCGTCGGATATGGGATGAGTTATGGGTTTAAGAAATTTCTCACGGGTACCCAACCTGAACCCGACCCACTGGGTAATACCCGACGGGTACCTGTTAAATTAATATTATATAAAATATTATATTATTTAATATTATTTATCAAGCTTTAAACTAAAATTATTAATATTAGTTTATGTATTTTGTAACACCAAAACTATATATTATTTGTTAATATATACAATATATATTTTTAAATATTATCCTATATTTAAATATTAAATTTAACTTCTCATATTCTTTTTTTTTAATATTTTTATTTGTCTCTGCAAAATTGATACTATCAATATTGGTCTAATATTATTAATTAATTTTTTAAAAAAAAACTAACATATACCAAAATCATATATTAATTATTAATAACATTATAAAAATAAAAAAAATATTTGCTAATTATCTCTAAACAAAGTATATTTTGAAAAATATCTTTCTACATTTAAACATTAAATTTGATTTTTAAAATTTCTCTTTTTTAATTTTTTGTGTCTAATAATATTATTATTTATCAAATAAAAAGATTACTAACATAGGCCAAAATCATATATCAATTATTAATAGGTAACAAAATACTATTCTATATTTAAATATTAAGACACTAAACTAATAATATAATGATTTACTAACATATATAAAACTATGTATTAATTATTAATAAATAATAATTAGCATTAAGTTGCAGTGTTTTTTTTATAGAATTGGCTTAATCTAGAGACGAGTGGGTAGTTTTTTAAAAATAAAACCATAACTTCAATGGGTACCCGAACCCGCCGGGTTCGGGTGTGGAAAAAAAATATTACTACCCAACGGGTATGGGTTAGGGTATGGGTTTGAAAAAAAATATTAGGGATGGGTTACGGGTTTAGCTATACCCGTACCCATCCCGACCCATTGCCATCCCTAGTTGAACCTTCATCATCATGCAACTCAGATAAAATATATTGAGATTCATGTTTACCCAAACACCATAACAACGGTCTACTTAAATACTTTTTTCATATAATACTCCATCTAACACAACATAACCATAAGCCTTGTATCTTAACCTTTAAGATAGCTTTACATATTGAGGTAACATACCTCTAAGTAAAAAATTGAGGATATCAGACCGCCAATCACTTCAAATCATCTATGGAGTAACAAATAGTTCATCAACATATTTATATATTTCTGATCGCGTTAAAATCGAGGGGCTTTCCTCTAAAAATATCCATGGATACTCCTCTATGTAAGGTTGCTAAAGAATCAGAAACTATATTATCTCCTTGATTAATATGTTCAACAATCACTTTATCAAACAATGGTTGCTAAAGAATCAGAAACTGTTTAACTTCGAAGCTCACGTAGATACAAAATTAACTTATCTTTCTTAGCCTCGAATATGCCTATCATATGATTTGCCACTAGTTGCAAATTCGTCTCCAAACGGTCTGTTTTCGCTCCATAAATACTTGCAAGCCTCAAACCAGCTAATGCAGCCTCGTATTCATCCTCATTATTCGACGCATGAAAACCAAATCGAATAGTCAAGTACATGGCTTCTCCAGAAAGAGAAATTAATTAAACTCCTGCATTCGATCCCAATATGCTGGAACCATTATTAGTTCGAATCACCCACGTTGAAACTTCTAGAATTGATTATTTAAATGTCCTCTGAATTGATCGACTCGAATGAAATTTGACGAGAAAATCTGCTAAAGCTTGGGCTTTAATTGCAAAATTGATATCAAAATCTCCTAGCTTCACTGACCATTTGATCATTTTACCAAAAATGTATGGTCGTTATAACATATTATTTAGTGGAAAAGAAGTTTGAACAACAATGGTGTGAGCTTGAAAATAAGGGCACATCTTTATAGCAGCCACCTCTAAGGCCAAGGCCAATTTTTTAAGCCTGAAATATATTTTCTCTGATGCCAGCAAACTTTTGCTAACATAATAAACTGGCTTTGAAGCTCTATTTTCCTCGCATATCAAAATAATGCTAATAGTAAAATTCGACACTACTATATACAAAAATAGTTGTTCTCCAAGTTTAGGCTTAAACCAGATTTCAGGTGATAACAGAAGTTCTTTAATCTTCAAAAAATCCATTTCACATTCTGGTGTCCATATAAACTCTTTGGGCATTTATAAAACTTGGGGAAAAAAAGAACACTTGTCAGAAAATCTAGAAATAAATCGATTAAGAGCAGCTAACTTTCCAGTTAAAATTTGCACCTCATTTATAGTTCGAGGTGATGTCTAGTGTGGTTTATTTTTGCATGAGGGTAATCTCGTAAAGTGTTTTGGATATTTTGTGGAATTTAATGTTTAGAATGTTTAGTAGTGAGATAATTAAGTTGCGTGCTAGTAATAAATTTTGATTACCCTCATTAATGAAAGTGGTTGGGGTATTTATACTTAATTACTCACCCATGGGCTTATTGGGTCGGATCGTAAAGTCGAGTCAAGTTTAACGACCCATCAGTAATCTGGTTTGAAGTGACCAACAGATAGCTTAGTCAATATTTAATACATTTGTCCTGATCGGAGTTTTATAATAGTGGTCATAGTCCGAATTACCCTTCGGATTAAGTCAAGACACAGTAACTCAAATATCTGAACTCATCAGTAGCCACTTTAGGTATTGCAAAGAATCTTTGGAAGAGTTAACTCTCAAAAATCAATACCAGCATTCTCCGATTTGTTGTTTTGTTCGAACTGTAAAACATTTCCCTCAAGAGTGACCTTGTTCGAATTTTGGTGGAACTAATTTCTCAATTCAGAATTCTAAGAGTCTTTCTTCAACTATGGGGCATGTGTCAGACTTTGGTTCGACCTCTCAGCCGTTTTTCTCCTAGATTCTCGTACCCACTAGGCTAGAAATTTACCTAGGCTTTAACTCCCACACCTTGCAGCTTTTAATCATTGCTCAAATCGATTTACCTTCTCCTAGGTAACTGTCATTTTTCACTACTATATATAAACATTCTCATTGTTTCATTGTCTTCAAAAATCACAAACATTCCTAGTGAGAGAAAGCTTACTTCATCTTCAAATTCATGCTTGAATCATATATGTTCACAGTGAGAAATGCCTTAGTAAAAGGAGGTTGGTTGAAACTTATCTGAGTTAGAGAAAGCATAAAAAGTTGCAAGAGACGAACGCATTGCTGCTGGCCTTCTTGTTTCGCCAGGCGAAGGAAATAATCAACCACAATTGAATGCAGACCAGGGTTCATCATCTTCAAAAATTTCTTAGGTTAGGAAATTGCCATTTGTAGCAAACATTTCGCCTCTTCCATTAGAGTCCTCTGTTCAGGAGTCCCAAAATCATTTACCTAAGGAGAAAGTTGTATCTAGTATAAGAAATCCCTCGCCTTTCATCGCAATGGGGTCAGATGCAGAGATATCTCCAGATTAATTAACCCCACGTCGAGTCACACGTCAATCTAAGTCAAAATCCACCCATACATCTTCAAAGCCCTCTAGTTCAGAGACAATAAAACCTGTGTCAAAGGCTAAATCATTTGGGCAATAGCTCCTAGCAGAAACCAGACTATCTGAACTGCCATTTGTATAGCCATCCAAACAGCCATCAGAACAGCCTTCCACATTAATGGAGGACAATCTAGATGAAGTCCCTTTTGAGGCGTCCGGTCAAACAAAATATACAACTGCAGATCAGAAGGGCAAGACCAAGGTGGGTATGACTCATCCGGATGCGCTTTTGGAGAGTCGGGAAGGTAGAGTGGGGCCATGCTTTAAGAAGGTCAGCGTGAAGTATTTTTTTTGTCCCTTCAAAACATAGCATATGTATACACCCACACTGCTGAGTTGGGTCGGATTCACATTAAGTGGGGAATTCCAGTCTGTGAAAGTAAGGATTCTGATCAACCCAGAAACCTCGATGGACGGCAAGCTCAATGAAATGGAGGTTTATACAAAAGTGTTGAATTGGGGACTCTAGTTTCCTTTAGATCCAAAGATAGTCAGATACTTCCATCTAACAAAACGATGTCCCAGCCAACTGAGCCCCAATGCTTGGTATACTATACTGACCTGTATCATGGCATCCAGGTTGTCTAAGATTCCACTACCAATGGAACAGTTTGCTGTTGTGGCAAACTTGTGTAAAAACCATCACATCTCCTTCTACCACTACAACATGGGGAATGATTACAAGGTAATAAACGATCTCCTGGAGTCTGAAAAGCCATAGAGGACGTAGTTCTTATTCATTAGTGGGGTTTGGGAGAATGACAAGAAGATCAAGGCTGACTCAAACCCAAGCCAGATGACCAGTCGTTGGAAGAGCATTGGTGAGTTTCTCTTATTTCCTCTTTTATCTTTTAAGCGTTAAGTTTTTAATTTGAACTGACTTATACTTCTTCCCAGTGTTTCCAAAAGAGTTTTTGGACTATGTGGAGGCAGGTCAGGATACTTGTGCCAAGCTGAACTCTTGGGCCTTGGAGAAATGGGAAAATGCTTTCCACAACTGCTTCAAATCGGGGAACTGTGTGAGGTCTCATCTGTGGAACACCACATGGAGAAGAGACCTCTCCTGGGAAGAGCTAACCACCCCCCCCCCCTGCAGATGTCATCCTAAGTAGGACAGAGGCCAAAGACGCCAAACTTTACCTGCTTTCCAGGGCCAAAGCCCCCAGACATTTGAACAAGATGAAAAGCAAGAAAAAAATGAAGGCCGCAACAGACCCACCTCAAACAACCACTGAAGGGACCGGTTCAGAGAACCAATGAGGTATTAATGTTGCTTTACTGGAAGCATTAGAAGTGACTGTGAAGGAGGTTGGTGGGTCAGACAACCCACCGAAGATTTCAAAGAAGGACAAGAAGTGTAAGGCCAGCAGTGCTTAGAAAGCTGCCAAAAAGAAGAAAGTTACTATGGGAGCAGAGATAATCCTTTGTCCTCCTGAAGTCCCTCCTCCAGCTCCTACCGATCCTGTCTTGCGAACCAATCTCCATTCCGAACAGGTTACTCGTGATGGTAACAAATAGGTAGACCTCGACGCCTTTTAAAACATCAATATTTATTTCAATGACTTAGATAAAGATGACTTCGCGGGGCCTTACCATCCTCCTAGCTCTTCCAACGTGGTGACTCATAATGGTGAGACTTATACGATATCTAGTGAGCAAGATACTTTGATCCCATGCCCTCTTGGGTTATATCCGACCACTGCTTGATCTGGAGAGGTAGGTAAGGGATCAAACTGTTACCATCAATTCCCTAACCACAGACAAGCAAAATTTGTCGAACGATCTTTTACAGTGCTCAGTAAAGAATAGAATTGTTGAGGAAGGAAAAAGAGGATTTAGCTACCAAAATGCTCAAGTTAGAAATGGCCAGCAAAGAGCATCAAACTAAGTACTCCGATCTGGAGATTTCTTCCTCAAATGACATCACAACTTTGAAGGAACAACTTCAAACTAAGGACAACACTATCCATACTTTGTCTGATGACAAAGCTAAGTTGGAGAATACTATCCAGCAGAAAATTGAAAAGAAAGATGCCTTGGAACGTCAACAAGCTCAAGCCATAGCTCCAGGGATAGAGAAGTATGCTAATGGAATAATGGATTCTCTGGAAAAGAGGGATGATGGAATCAAGCCTGATATGGTCCTATTGTTCCATGAGACCTTTCCTAAGAGGACCTTTGGTCCTTTGTGGAAATATGTGGACTATGAAGATCTTCCATTCCATATGATGGTTGATGGGGACAAACACAACTACTCCAGTGGGATAGACTCCGTAATGATGAAGAAGTGGGTGACAGTTTAAGTGATGAACTCAAAAGTCCTAAAAATGACGGTGGTAAAGAAAAGTCTGAAAGGAACAAGTCCTAAGGCTATATTATGTACTTCTTGTTTTGAAAGACTAAATTCCTTGGATAGCCAAAGCATTTTGTTGAGATGTTTATTTAACTTCTATGTTGTAAAACTTTAAAGTCCTAGAACAGCCAAGGCATTTTTTGTGTATCAGTGATCGGTTTAAGTCCGATCAGATTTTAATTATCATATTCCCTTTTGTTTAAATTTTGTTTAACACTCTTACGACCAATGTTTAAATAGCCTTACTCTCAAGTGTATTAAACAAAGGTATCCAACATCATTAACCACATATGTTTAATAAATGTGATTAAGTGCTAAGTATATCCGATCAAATCAAGAGGTCTTGAGAGTCGGGGTGTTGAATAAGTATTTAATATCCGAATTGACATAATATTGCACCAGATTTTTAAAGAAGGCATCATATATTATTGAAAAACCCGGACACCTCATTAAAACCTCCTCGCACCACGGGGGTAGGAAAGAGTATGCCTCATAATATTTACATTGATATTTTAAAAGTAAATATTTACAAAAGAGCCTTACTCTAAGTATAACTTGAGATTCTCAACGTTCCATGGGTGCTTTAGAGCTCTCCCTTCTTTGTTGGAGCATGTATGTTCCTGGTTTGATCTTTTCACAGATCAAATAAGGGCCTTCCCAGTTCGGATCCAACTTACCGAACTGATTTTCCTTGGTGTGTAAAAAGACTTTTCTTAAAACTTTGTCTCCTGTTTGAAAATCCCTTCTTTTAACTTTGGAAGAAATCTGCTCATCATCAAGCCCTGGTAATGCGTTATTTTCAAATGTACTTTAACTCTTTTTTCTTCTATCAAGTCCAACTGATTCTTAACTGATACATCATTAGCATGTTCGGAATATTTTTAGACTTTGTGTGATAGTAAAGTAGATTCTATGGGAGTAATTTCATCCATCCCATATACCAAAGCAAAAGGAGACTCTTGTGTGGCAGCCCGAGGAGTAGTTCGATAGGCCCACAATACTTTTTATAAATAACTTGGCCACTTTCCTGCAGCTCCTTCCAAATTATTATTTAATCCGGACAAGATAGTTCTATTTGCAACCTCAACCTGGCCATTTTCTTGAAGGTGAAAAGGAGAAGAAAAACAATGTTAGATCCCTCTAGAGGTATAGAAGGCTTTTATGGCTTTATTATCAAACTATGGCCCATTGTCTCTAGTAATTTTCTGGGGAACTCTAAATCTACAATATATATTGGATAAGATATATTTAATAACTGGCTTCGAAGTGGTTCCATCCAAATGAGTTGCCTCTATCCACTTAGAAAAATAGTCAATGGCGACTATGATTGTTCTGCGTCCACCGAACGCCATAGGAAAAGGCCCAACCAGATCCATACCCCATCTGGCAAAGGAAACTGGTTCAGATATGGACTCCATAGGAACTGCTGGCATATGAATTTCATTCCCATATTTTTTACTAGGATCACACTTTTTCACCATCTCTTTAGCATCTGCCATTATGGTTGGCCAGTAGTATCTTGCTAATAAGACTTTTCAGGTCAAGACCCTATAGCCACAGTTTGCAGAACCTTCCTCATCATGTAGTTCAGATAATACAACTTGGGATTCTTCGAACCCTAAGCAACGTAGGAGAGGTCTGCCACAGCTTTATACTTGATTTTTTTGCCACAACTTTATCCGGAGGCAATATCCCATCGGAGATGTATTGGAGAAGAGTATATCTCCAATCTTTAGGTTGAATAACGAGTATGTTCATATTTTATTCACTCTCTTTTCCCAATCTGTCTGTACGAATGGACATTCCTGTACAAGAATCCATGGGTAGGATTCAGAATAGGTTATAGTTTCCAATGAGTCTGTCATAGTGTTTTCCGATCTAGGATTATGCTCATAGAAAATATTTTTAAAGTTTGCGGTAAGTTCTTTCAACATAAGCAAGTATTTAATCAACTGTTCTTTCTTTGCTTTAGATTTCCCCTTAGCATGGTGAATGAGAAACTGAGAATCACTTATTAACCGGAATCTCTTAGCCCCATATAGGAGAGTCAGTTTAAGACCAGTTATGACTGCTTCATATTCAGACTCATTGTTAGAAGCTCTGAACCCAAAACATATAGCCTGATACATCTTGTCACCATACAGAGAAGTTAGGAAAATGCTAGCTCCACAGCCTATAGTCTTGATCCTCCATCAGTTCGAACTATCGATTCTTTCTTAGATCTATTTTCTGATTCATGTCCGAAGGATCCATCAGCATGAAATTCTACCAAGAAATCAGCGACTGACTGGATTTTAATCGTTGTTCGAGGGGAAAAGTCAATATCGTAATCACACAGCTCCACTGGCCACTTGGTCATTCTGCTCGATACATCAGCTTTCTGAAGAACACTTTTCAAATGGAAAGATGTTCGAACAACAATGGAATGAGCTTAGAAGTATGGTCTCATTTTTCTTGCCGCAATTATTAAGGCAAACGCTAATTTTTCCAGTTTCAAGTAACTGCTTTCAGCATCCAACATGCTCTTACTGATGTAATACACTGTACGAAGGTAATTGTTCATCTCTCTCACTAGCACAACACTTATTGGATATTCTGATACAACTAGATACACATAGAGATTTCCCCCCGAACAGGTTTGAAAAGAGTTTTGGGTGAGGATAAATGCTTCTTTATTTCAATAAAAGCATGCTCACACTGTGGAGACCAATTGAAGTCTTTAGTGTTCCTCAATACTTGGGAGAATTGAGCGCACTTGTCTGATGACCTTGAGATAAACCTATTCAACGTAGCCAATCGTCCTGTAAGCCTTTGAACTTCTTTAATATTCCGATGAGGTTTTATTTCTAATAAGGCATTAAGCTGATCTGGATCAGGATGGATTCCCTTTTCTCTTATTATGTAGCCCAAGAACTTTCCAGATCGGACCCCAAATACACAATTCTCATGGTTCAATTTTAAATTCACAGCTTCTAGATTGGAGAATGTCTCTTGAAGGTCAGATATATGTAAATCTTCCTCCAAGCTCTTAACCATCATATCATCTATGTAAACCTCCATGTTTCTGCCAATCTGATTAGCAAAAGCTTTATTCACCAGCCTCTGATAAGTGGCCCCAGCATTTTGCAATCCGAACGGCATCACTCTATAACAATAAAGACCTCTGTCTATAATAAAAGTAGTGTGATCTTGATCATTCAGATCTACTTGTATCTGGTTATACCCTGAGAAGGCATCCATGAAGGACAATAGTTTGTTTCTATAGGTAGAATTCACCAACTGATCTATCTGAGGAACATGATAAAGATTCTTACGACATGCCCTATTGAGGTCGGTGAAATCAATGTACATACTCCACTTGTCATTCTCATTCTTGACTAACACAGGATTGACAGTTCACAAAGGGTACTGAGATTCTTTAATGTGACCTATCTTGGTTAAACGCTCAACTTCTTGGACAATCACATCTGGTTTTTCCTTAGAAAAAGACCTCCTATTTTGTACAACTGGTGCAATATCACTCCGGATTGACAACTTATGAGGGATGATATATGCTGGCAATCCAGTAATATCACTAATGCACCATGCAAAAACATGTTGATTATTCATTAAAAAGGTATTATAACACTGAGAGCCTCCCTAGGATCATCAATTTCATTTTCCTCATCAGAAGGCTCCAATAGCTGCTAATATTTGTAAATTCCGACTGCCCCTAGAGTTTTAGGGGCAAGAGCTGTTGCATAACATTCTCTGACTATCTTCTGACTGCTCCGGACAACACCTATTTGTCCCTGGACAACATACTTCAAACATTGATGGACTCTAGAGGCCACAACATGCATTTTGGAGAGCCAAGACCTTTCAAATATTATATTGTACGATGTTGGGAAATCTACTACCACGAACAACACTCTTACCATATTTTTAAAAGGTTCATTGCCCAACAATACTTCCTCTTTGAACTCCCCGATTACATCTGCAGAACTTCCTGTGAAGCATACAATGGTTATGTTTGAACGTTGTATAAGTAAAGGGTTTCACATTTTCTTGTAGGAACTTAAGAACAAGTTATTTGCCGAACTGCCCGTATCAATCATAATTCGGCGTATATCGTTTTCCCCTATTGAAGCTCCTTTTACCATCGCATCTTCATGAGGCCCTGCAATGTCCCTCAGGTCATCCTCATCAAAAACTATAAATGGGGATGGGGATGGACACTGATAGGTGGACATCCCACCATCCAACTAGGTGGCCAAATTGTGAACATGCCTCTTCCTTGATAGAGTGGAAGGTGCAGTCACTGTATCTCCTCCAAAAATAGTTAGTGATTCAAAAATGCTTATCAGTCCATAAACTGTCTTGGTTTTGTCTGTTATCATCCCCACTTGATTCTGACTCGGATATGGATCCAGATACTCAGAGTCTACATCAAATCTTTCAATAATTACCATAGCACCCTATTGTGTTGATGTCCCAAGATTGTTCGAATAACCTGTCCGGGGAGAATTGGTTTGCGCATTATCCGGTTTGTTTCCCCTCGCTTTTTAACGTAGGCCCCCTAACTTTCCCCTTTCAATGAGTTTCTAGACCTCCTACTTCAATGCTATGCAATTTTGAGTATCATGGCCTATGTCATTGTGATATTGACAGAAGCGAGTGCTCCGGTTTTCTCTGGGGAACTGCAACGCTGCTGGTTTTCTAAAATATACCTCATTATTAGTCTTGTTATAAATTGTAGCCACACTCTTCCCCAATTCAGAAAACCACTCAGGTTGAACCCAAGGTCCCCTCTTACTTCTGGTTTGTTGGCTTTGAGTTTGGTTGGACTGATTCTGTCTTGACCGGTTGGACCCCAGTCCAGTCTCATTTTCCCTATAACCGGATTGGTTATTAGCTGGAGGAGTTGTTGTTGTAGTAGTAGTAGATCTCACTTGATGGTGTACCCTTTTTTTATTGGTCTCTTCTACATTGATTTGTTTTCCCACTTGATTCAATAAACCACCCCAGGTCATAGCCTTCTTCCGAGTCACCGAATCGACTAGATTCCCTGGATTTAAACATTGACTAAGGGAAGCAATTGCAACTTGTTCAAAGCAATCTTCTAGCCCATTCTTTGTATTCAAAAATCGATTAATGTACTCTTTCAGGGACTCATTTGATTCCTGAGCACAATGGATAATAGTCTCCCCATTACCTTTGAGTTCCTTACTTCCAACAAATTACCTCTAGAAGGCAACCCCGAACGTATCAAAATTTCTTATACACACCTGAGGGAAACTGTTGTACCATTTGAGGGCACTCCCCGTGAAAGTTCGGGGGAAGACCCTACATAGTAGCTCGTCATCATCGTCAAAATTCGTCATGAAGTTCTTGAACTGTTCCAGATGGTTGTCCGGGTCTCAACCTCTATCGTATTTCTCCATCTTGGAGCTGTCAAACCGCTTAGGAAGATGTCCAAAGAGTATTTTTGCAAAAAAAACGATTGCCTCAAATTTTTGCTTTGGCTGAAAACTGTATCTTCATTGGGGGTTGCAAAAATACCTGGTTCGGACTGAAAGGCAAAGAGATCAATCAGCAACTGATCAATATGTTTATTGGTTGATCCCTTTCCCTTACCATAGTGCTTCTTAAGCCTACCATGTCTATCCCTCTTTCTCGAATATTTTTTTAGTCAACCTCATTTTATTTTTAGATTTTCCCTCATCACTACTTGAAGATAATGATTCTTCAAGTTCTGCCTCATTTGATGAGCTGCTGGAGGACTCAGATGCGAAACTCTCAACAGGTTTGGATCGGTGTGTATTCATGGAGCTGAGATGAGTTTTCAAAGATTGTTCATTCTCTCCAGGATTGTCAGTGTGGTGAAGTACTAACGCTCCGGATTTTTCCTTAACTTATTTTTCTGCTTGTTTCATCGCCTCCAGCGTCTCTATTTCAGCCCTCATCTAGTCTCGTTCCTCGATGGTATATTCTTTGTTTTCCCTTGCACCTTCCACCTCTGGAGGTGGAACATTCTGCTCATCCGGATCCATCCGAACTACTTTGTTTGCTGGTTTTGAATGTGAAATTCAGGCACCGTCGTGCTCCCACTGTGGTCGCCAATTTGGTGTGGTTTATTTCTGTCTGAGAGTAATCTCGTAAAGTGTTTTGGATGTTTTGTGGAATTTAATGTTTAGAGTGGTGAGTAGTGAGATAATTAAGATGTGTGCTAGTAATAAATTCTGATTACCCTCATTAATGAAAGTGGTTGGGCTATTTATACTTAATTACTGACCCATGGGCTTATTGAGTCAGATCGTGAAGTCGGGTCAAGTTTAAGGACCCATCAGTAATCTGGTTTGAAGTGACCAACTGACAGCTTAGTCAACATTCAATACATTTGTCTTGTTCGAAGTTTTATAATAGTGGTCATGGTCCGAATCGCCAATCAGATTAAGTCAAGACACAGTAGCTCAAATATCTGAACTCATCAATATCATTGATACCAAAGCCTTTAATTATTCAAGATCAACCTATATCCCTTTTTCACTAATGATATACCCTAGAAAATTTCCTAACCGTACGCTAAACCCTTAAATTGAATAACCCTTGAATTCAGAAAATTTCCTCTAAATCTTTAAAGTGTTCACCATATGTTGGACTTTTAACCAACATATCATCAATGTAAACTTCCATATTTCTCCCGATCTGAGAAGAAAATGTGTTATTCACCAATATTTGATATGTCTCCTGATATCTTGGATTCATTTAAATCTAGTTATACCCTGCAATGCATCCATAAAAGAAAATATTTTGTTCCCTAAAGTGGAATCAATCAATTGATCAATTCAATGACTAGGAAATGGGTCTTTAGGACATGCACGATTCAAATCCTTAAAGTCAATACAAATTCTTCATTTCCATTCTTCTTCTTAACCAACATCGGGTTAGAAGTCCAAAGTGGGTATTGCGTCTCCCAAATATGTTCAACCTTAGTTAATTGATTCACTTGTGCCACAATAGATGCATATTTCTCAATAGAGAAAGCTCTCCTCTTTTCAAAATAATAAACATGATCTTCGGATTTAAAGCTAAGTTGTGATATATTATTTATGGTGGAACTCCTATGACATCCTCTGTTTTCCAAGCGAAAACAACCAAATTATCAAAAAGAAACTACAACAGCTGAAAGCAAAAATTAGGGGACAATAAAGTTCATTTTCGTAAAGTTTTCTCGTTTGTAAACATATACTCTTCGATATTTTCACTTACTGCTAAAGGACCCGGGGTTCCCCTCGAATTATCCACACCATCCTCGTTTGAGGTGAACCCCCCTGATTGTTATTCTACCATCTAGTCATTAGAGTTGGATGTTTGAGAATGAAGAGTTATTGCGTAACACTTTCTGGCTACCTGCAGATCTCTTCGAACCACCCCAGTACGATCCCTAATAACATACTTTACACATTGATGAACAATGGAGACTACAACATATATCTTTGACAGCCAAGATCTCCTAAAGATATCATTGTAACTTGTTAGCCATTCAACCAATATGAACAAAACTTGGACTCTCTTTTTATAAGAGCCTTTTCTTAAAATACTTATTCCTTGAACTCTCAAATTACTTGAGCTGTTACTCATGTAACCCCAATTATAGTGCGATCAGGTCGAAGAATTTTAGGTGGATTACACATCCTATCGTATGTAGATTCAAACAAAATATTCACTGAACTACTCGTGTCTATTTAAATTCATCGAATTTTGAACCCAGCCATGTCTACCCCTATAACCACCGCATGTTCATGAGGTCTTGCTATCCCTCAAAGATCGTCATCATCAAACAAAATAAACGGCGTATTTACTTTCCCATAAAAATAAGTAGAAATTTTACCCTCTATTTAAGTAGCCAAACTTACGACATGTCTTTTTCTGGAGCTGTTAGAGTTTCCAGTCATAGTATCCCCACCAAAAATTGCTAAACACTCAAAACAATTACACAAACTTCGAACCCGTCTTAGAACCAGCGGTTCATCCACAACTAACAAACTTAATCGATCTGGGTCTACATCTAAATATTATGTCGTGCATCAAACTTGTCACATTTAGAGTCCAAAATCATCAATGAACTTTCCTGCTTCAAATTTGGATTAACAATTTGTTGTATTGAAGTGCTCGGATTTTTCAACCTACTGCTTTGGCCCTTGACAAAAACTATTAACTTGTCATTCTCTATCAAAATCTGTATTTCCTTTTTTAACTTTATGCAATCTACAGTATCATGTCCAAAGTCATTATGATACTTGAAATACCTATTGTTGCGTTCTTCCAAAGGCCTATTTATAGGAGCTGGTTTTCTAAAGTGTTTTGGCCTTTAGATTTCTCACATATAGCTGCTACATTCTCAATTAGCTCTGTGGAATATTCTGGTCTTATCCACTGATTTGGTCTCAACCGATAAGGTTGAAGATTATACCCATGAGTTGAAGCCCCTCTCGTTCGAAGATGTAGATTAGTATTAACCCTCAAACGAGGTTGTGTCTGAGAATTTGAAGTGTGCCTTGGTTCCCTTAACCAGTGAATGCATGCCCTGAAGTCCTCTTAAGAGAACTTGAACTATCTTGAACCCTGGTAGATTCTTCAACTTTAATTTTCTCCTCGGCTTGAGCCATTAGAGCTATAAATGTCAAAGCACTTATTATATTTGTCTCATTTTCCAAATCCTCCGGAAGTAAACCTTGTCTAAAAGCTGTCATAGTGACACAAACCGTCCCGTGTAATCTTTTAACTTTTCATCCACAGTTTGTTTGCATTGTATAATTGTGTCACCATTAGCTCTCTTTTCTTTAATTCCTACAAATTATCTTCGAAAAGGAGTATAAAAAGTTATAAATTTGGTAATAGATTCCATCGGAATCCTGTTATACCATTTCAAAGTAGTAACCTTAAAAGTCTGAGAAAAATATCTAAAAACCAGCCTATCATCATTTTCGAAATTCATCATATAATTCTTATATTGTTTAATGTGGTCATCAGGATCTTGTGTTCCATCAAACTTTTCTCCCTTTAAAATATCAAAACACCTCGGAAGCAGTATTGGCCTAATATCAGCAGACGAATGAGAATTCTTCTAATCCAAGCCTTGCATATATTGATCATCTCCCTTAGTTCCCATTATTGCATACAAATTTTGATTTGTTGTGTTACCATATTGATGGGTAACATTTGCCTCATAAATTGAATCATCCCTTACATGTCGAGGTTTACTTTCTTTCTTTGATTTATATTCCTTATGCAACTTCTGATGTCGACTATCTTCCCCCTTCGAATTTTTTTTGATGCTTTTCTTGTCTAAACAAACGCTCATCAAAATTCAAAAAATTCACTATCATTAGACAAAATATACCGTTTTTTATCAGTTCTGTCTCTCCGCAAAGAACAATGATCTTTGTCTGATTGAAAGTATGCTTTTTTATGATCTTTTTGAATCTGATGGTCTGCATAAGATTCACCTTATGAACTTTGCAACACATCATTTTCCTCAATTGGACGCACCTCAGATTTCAATCCTCAATTGGACGCACCTCAAATTTCAATCTACCATATCTGATTTGATGTTATCTTTGTACATATTTGTCATTTAAAATAGTAATTTTTCTAGCAGTTGCTTCATTCGACTCTCAATGTCAGATTGATTACACTGCTTAAGAATTTGAGAATTTCATTGACCTTCTTCCCTGAAACTTACTTCCTTGTGTAAATCTGACCTAATAACTTTGATTACTTCATGAACCGTTGGATCAACTCTTGTCTCCTCCAGTTCCATCATAAGAAACACTGTCAACTATGAATTTTATCTTTTCGAATTTTAGTTGTGTTATCAAGGTACCAAAATTGTCCCACTGTAGTCGCCAATTTGTTGTGTTAAAATATTTGATCTACTTGATTAAATTGGTTCTATGTTTAAAGAAGAAAATATTATTGTTTTAAAGAAAAATGACAATATAGAAATTTAAGAAAGAGAAGTAAAATAGTATCATTGTTTTGATGAGTAAAAATCCAACCCTTTATTAAAGGTGTATTTGCCTATTTATAGGTCGTAAGGAGACTTTTGGTAAATTTCGTTATGGTCCTTTACATTTATAAGAAATATTAATTTCCTCCATTAAGTTTATAATTCTTCTTCGAATAACTTTAATTTTATTACTGTAGGTCTTTGATAATTTATATCGTTATCAATTTTGAGATTATGTTTGTTGATTTGTTTAATGTGTTTGTTGAATTTTTTTAATAGATCTACTCTAAAAAAATTGTTTTTAATCAAATTCAAAAGAACCCAAAACACCACATCGAACCGCAATAACTCGCACCAAACCACACCAAGTCGTACGATGTTCAAACCAAAACCAGACAAAAAAACAAAAATTGGTTTTAAATCAATAAATGGGTTTAATAATATATAAACCATATTATTTCGTTTGGTTTAAATATTTATCAAAACAATGTCCAAACATGCCGAATCTCGCCCCTAATTAGCACTCAATCCCATTAATGAATGATTAATGTTTGACTCACTCGTAACACATAATGGTTTCGTATTTAGAAGACGCGCGTCCGACGTTTGAGCAATCGATCGCTTTAAGGTACGATTGGTTTTTAAACACATTCATCACGCAACATAATGCTCATACGTGTATGATATACATTGGATGCTTGAGCACAAGGTCCCATTAAGGGACAAAATATACTCTAAAATGGGAGTCATGCAATATAGTGCTCGGGTGAAGCACTTGCATTGCACAATGGAGGTTGGACGCATTCGCCAGATGACATACTTGATATGGTGTTGGGACACTCGGGTCCTCCAATACAAGTGGATCATATAAATAAAAACGTTGTCTATTATTCATTTTATAACATGAATATTAATAACACGCATAATAAGATTACATCAACTTTATTAACAATAAAGTGTCCGATGATAATCTACTCATATTGCTGACGGATATAGAGCGCACCAACATTACAAAACATGAAATGATATAGCCTTAAGTTTATAATCAAAACAATTATAAGAATTTACTATAAATAACATGAAAAGGTCGTATACCACCAAATGCACCTTATGAAACATATAGTTTTAAATGATTTACATTCCACGGGTTGGTGGAGAGGATGTCGTCATACGTCGACCAACTTTTAAATATCAGGTTTCACCTTAGGTGTCACAATGAAGAGTCCTTTCTAGTTTGGCCTAAAATTGTTGGGGATCTACCTTATTTTATGATACTATCTTACATGTTTTGGTTTTTTTGCATGTAAATTCAAATTTATTTGTATGAAACTAATAACTATAAAATACGTGATTGAGTTGGAGGTGTGGAATGAGATCTAAAATCAATGGCTCAAAATATGATGAGTAAGTTTGAGAAATATTGGGGAAACTTTGATATTATTAATCCTTATTATATATTCCTTTCGTTATTTGAACTTTGATATAAAATGTATTCTATCAAGTTTTTTTCCAAAAATATTCTTATGTATGATGAAAAGAAATAATTGTTTGTGGAAAAAGTCAAAGATAAGTTGATTAGGTTGTACGATTCATACTTTGTAAGTGAATCTGAGGTAAATTTAAATAGTCAAACAAGGATTCAAACAATGGACAACGAGATTGAAGAAACTATAAATCAAAGAGTAGTGAGGATGTAACAATTCAAATGAAATTTGAAATAGGTTAATTATTTTCACAACAAATCAGAAGCATAAATGTATATGTATGAGAATTGTGAGGATGTGGACGATTTTAATATATTGGCATGGTGGAAGGTCAAGTCTCTGAGATTTCAAGTATTTTTCGTAGTTACTCAACATCTTCGTGCAGTTCCAATGTCTACGGTAACTTATAAATAAATATGTGGCACGATTGGTTTTGTTCTTGATCCATTTATAGTGCGTTACAACCAAAGATTATAGAAAATCTTATTTGTTCGTAAAATTAGTTGTGATCTTCATCAACTCCAATAAATTTTTGAGATGCAATGGATTATGCTGAAAAAATTGAAAAAACAGAGACATGCATATATATATATATATATATATATTATTTGATATATATTTGTTTGACAGTTTTAAAAACTAATATGGTTTTCTAAATTATTTTATATAATTAACAAAAGATATAAATGATATCAAAGGAACGTCATCCAACATGAATGAAACTAGAGCTAAATGCAAGTGTTTAAATATATAGTGCCTAATGTTTTTAAGATTTAAGTCAAATTATTTTAGTCATATAATTTTAAATTCTTATATATATATCAGTTTTAGTGAAACTCAAGTTATGGTATCTCTATATGCATCAATATTGATTCCTATGATGAAATTTAATATTATGGTTGTAGTAAGTGTTTGTGTAATTGGTATGCCATTGAAGGGTTGCGGAAGTATGCAAAAAAATTGGGAATGAGTAGATTTATGAAAAAGAATTACCAAACGATTGAGGATTTTTTATCAAGTATGTATTAGTTGGAAAATATAAATCTCATCTTTACTTGTTGTGTTAAATAATTAATATTCTAATATACTTCTGTAACTTGGCTTGATTTATTTGTATGTGTATTGTTTTGTAGATTTGATGATTGATTGTTCTCTCTTTTATATTCTATGTTTTATGTTACATGATAATTGTTAGTGTTCAGATTGTATATGGGCTATGAAGCTAAAATTTTAGTTGTTTGATCTATAATATCCTCAGATTCTCTATTTACCCACAAAAATATCCTTAGGTTCTTTGTATATAGAAAAATATGATGTAAAAAGATTATCCAAGAGGAAAAAAAAAGCAAAATTTTTATAAAATTCTATACTTATAAATGTAAAAATTGTTAGCTTTTGCTACTTGTCGTCTTTAAAGTTCCCTCTCAAATTTCTTCCTAGTTTGTTTATGCTATAATTCAATTTTTCTTCATAGTTTATTTCTTCTATAAGTAAAAGACGAAACATTAAGTTAAGCTTCTATGAAAAAATCCAAAAAACATGTTTGCGGTTTTAGACTACAAGAGAATCTAAGGTAATAGAATTAATTAAAATTTTACTTGTGTTTCAGTATATACTCTGCTAGAGACTTTCTAATGTGTTAGCTTGAATATATTTATTTGATCAACGACCTTCTATCGAATTAATTATTTTACATATAGTTCTTAGATTTATTTATAGTTTTTGATCTTATATATATAGTTTTTCTTATTATTATATCTCACTATATCTAATTCCAATGATCAAATGTTTTAAATATACTTTGATTGTTTTTTATACATATTAGGAAAAAGAAATACGGAATTTACTAACCATTTATTAAAGTCGAGACTTTACTTTTTATGAATTGGTTTAAGATTTTTGTGTAATGCGATAAATTGTTTTTGATTTGTTTATGCAATGAGATTGATTTATTTTGAGATTATGTTAGTTAACTTTTTTATGTAATAAATCTAATGATTTATAGTGATATTGAGATTATGTTTGTTGATGTTTTTAATATATTTGTTGAATTTTTTTAATAGATCCCCTATAAAAAAAAGTTACGTTTTTATCAAATTTACAAACATCTTAAAAAAACTACATCGGACCGCACCGATGTTCGAACCAAAAGCAGTAAAAG
Organism: Limnanthes douglasii subsp. nivea; assembly: GCA_036936605.1. Taxonomy (NCBI): domain Eukaryota; kingdom Viridiplantae; phylum Streptophyta; class Magnoliopsida; order Brassicales; family Limnanthaceae; genus Limnanthes; species Limnanthes douglasii. The sequence continues at coordinate 170,626,937 of JAUPFV010000004.1, read as the reverse complement.
CCGAAAAAATCAAAACAAAAAATTGATTTTTATTTAATAAATAGGCTTAGTAATATATAAACCAATTTATTTCGTTTTAGTTTAAATATTTATCAAAAAATATCTGAACTTGTTGAATCTCACCCCTAATGAGGACTCAGTCTCATTAAGGAATGATTTGTGTTCGGACCCACTCGTCACACACAATGATGTTTGTACTCGGAAGACACATGTTTGATGTTTGAGCACGCGATCACTTTAAGGTGCGATTGGTGTTCATATGCATTCATCAGACAACATAATGGTTATACGCATATGATGCACATTGGATGCTTGGGCACAAGGTCCCATTAAAGCATAAAATATGCTTTGAAATGAGAGTCACGTAATATAGTGTTCGGATGGAGCACTTGAAGTGCATAATGAAGGTTGGACACATCCGCGATGTAACATACTTGATACGGTGTTGGGGCACTCAGGTCCTCTAGTGCAACTTGATTATATGACTTTGAAGACATTGTTCAATCATTCAGAAGCGTTGTTCAATTACTTGGGAATGGTTTATACAGAGTATCCTCAATTATACCTGAATAGTGACACTCCACTGGTTAAAGTTTTACCATTTGAGTGAGATAACTATGATGAGGTGGGGGAGTTCATATCAGGAATTGTTCTACCTAGAGATCTTGGTGGCCCTTAACATGTGGTGTAATAAATTATGAGTATTTTACGTTAATTAGCATGGTGCAAACATGATGTCAGTCACAACAGATAATATAGTCGTTGATCTAAACATCGTGGAGATGTTCAATCGGTTAGCGACGGGTGACAACCCATAAAGAATAAGTATTTTTGTCAACTATTTAGAATGCATTAACACAATACCAAGTTTTCTTATTGTCATATCTTGGAAAAACCAAAATTTATCGATCACGTGACATGGACTTCCAACGAGGTCACGATTGAGGGGTCTTATTTATGACGAACCTCTCACCAGTGGATGAACTTTCAGTAAGACGGGTATGTATTAAGGTTGAAATATGTAGATCATGTAACATATGTTGCCAAGGATTCAAATGTGATCGAGATGAGGAATACAATTCCATCGAGCACACGATCTCTTCTCAATGGCAAGAAGCAGAAATGGTTGACTGGGTGACCCAACTATGAAAGGAATAAGATTTGCATACCTCATACACAACAAGTACTTGGGAAAGGATAAGTATTTGATAAATTGATCTATTGGGCTTATTGTGAAGAGGGCGACCAAGGTGATCCCACCTTTTAAAATTTGTAGTTCTACGTCTAGATTGGAGAATTATATGGCCACTCATTATACCATTTTTCATAATGTGGCGCATCAGTCATAGGATTTATGGCGGACCATGCGACTTGAAAAATGAAGTGTGCATTTAAGGATAGAATTTTACTTTCTCTGTGTTTGTTCTCATATTCGATGTTCAGAAAATCTTACTTTGATCTATGTTAAAATATTGATGATGCCTTCGACATACTGCTTAGCGAGAGTTCGAACGACCCTTCAGTTATGATCGAGATTCAAAAATTCTGCTTAGAGTCGGGTTGCCCGTTGGGTAGTGCGACTCTTGCCACAGATGAAATCGTTATGGATCTAAGTTTTGATCTAGAGAAAATGTCCAGATATTTTGAGAAACTTACAACGGTGATGAGGGTGTATGAACATAGGTTGGCATGGCGTTCGAATATCTATTTTCTAGGTTCAAATCTTTTGAAGAGAAGAGTCTCCTGCTAGAAATATAGCTCGTTGTCACTACACACTCGATGAGGGAAGCTAAGATACCTTTGAAGAAATCTAATAAGGAACTTGTCCGAGAGCGGGAGTAGCCTGAGGCCGAGTAGAGAAAATTTTGACAAGTGACACCTCAAGATAATTGGCCTATTTTCGATGGCCATATATTGTTGTAATTGTCTCATTGCTTGTATTCTGACTACATGTTATACGTTTACTCACTACATCCAGATTGTTAGCTCGGACATCTTTCTAACCTACTTAGGCTAGCCTCCCCCCCTATAACCGTTTATGTCTAAAGGAACAAAAAAATTTAGATTAGTTATTTTTACGTGTTTTTATATAACTACATGTAATGTCGCACCTCATACGGGGTAATCAGGCCCAAATGTAAAGGTCGGTGCTCAGTTTAAAAAACCAGGCGCTATGCATAATAAGTATTTGGATCCATTGTATAGTAGTATTTGGATCCACTAACCACGTAATATGGTGCTCACACATGGTGTCAATAACTATATATTATAATATATAGAGTGTTTACCGCACTTAAAGGTATTATAAAGTTTGGCCCAATGGTAAAGTGGGAAGGTTTATAATCCTTTTGCACATAACCCACGTAGGATCAAACCCATATCCTACACCTTATTTTTATTTTTATTTAAGAATTTTTTGTGTGTTGCTAATAAGCACTTTATTATCTTGCTAATAGATTTACATGCAACTTGTTTTACCATATTTCTTCTTCATCGATCTATTTTATGTTGTTTCTTGAATCTTGTTCTATGAACTACAATTGTTTTTTGTTTGTTATTGAGGTTGGGTTTTCTTGATTGTCTTGAGATTTCTTAAACATTTCTTAAATAAATATTATCATTTAGGGTTTATTTTTCTTGATTTATTGATTGTTGCAGTCATAAAAAGTTTTCTTTTATAAAGTTAGGATTTTGTTTTGTCTTTATTAATGTTTCAATATTCCTTTATAAAATCATATGTAAGTTTGAGTGTTCAAATTTGAGTTGGTGAAAGGATTTTGAGCATTTTCCTTTATAGATTTTTGATTTTGTATGTCTCTTGTGAGCTATAAGAGTTGAGTTTGAAAATATATAAAGTATTCTATTGAACACAACATTTGTGTTGACCAACGATTGGTGTATATTGTCACTACAATTTATTGAGTTTGTATTTTATAAGTTTTTAGAGCTTATGAATGTCCTGTTGTGAAGTATGTTTGTACTATCTTTTATGGGTGTTACTGGTAAATTTGGTGTCAAAAGCATATACATTGAATTCAATTAAACACCAGACTAATTTCATCATTCTTAAGTTTTGTTCAAATTTAAAGTAACTGCTAAAGAGTAGAATTCTCAACTTTCTTTGAAGACAAACTATCCATAACGTCAATTATGTTTCTATGATTTTCCTAAATAGCTAGCTTGATTCACTTTCCCCCCTTAAGATGAAGATAAAAGCTAAATTAGTGTTTAATTTGTATATTAGTGACTAAGACATAAGTGAAGATTTAATGCCTCTAAGTTGGATAAAATAATTATTTTATGGTACAAATAGTGTTCATATCTACGACAATATACCCCTAAAATTATGGAAAACTATACATGTAAATAGCTTAGCTCAAGCAATATAATAAAAAAATTATCCCTCAAAACATGTAAATTCATTATTTTCTGGTATAGTGAACTTTACATGTACAATCATTATTTTCTGATACACTGAACTATACATATACATGCTAATTTTTGGTATATTGTAACGGCTATAAGAATAGAGTAAAAAGGTTAATTCAAGCAACCTCTGGCGCCACAACCTTTGGCGCTGCCGTATAGGGCTCAGTCCGGGTTACATGTACTTAGAGTGCGCTTATCGAGATTAAAGGTTTAGCCGTAAAAAAATCGTAAATCTTGCCCTTGTCAATGAGGTAAAAAAAATTCCATCTTTTACAACCTCATATACGATAATCTTTATTTTTGTGATACTTATAAAACTTGTACAGATTTCAGAAGTCTTTTGGGCCTCATATATCTTCTAGTGTTCTGATCGGACTAAGTCTATGAATTGGTCAACCATCTGTTATTTAATTATTATTTTAAAAATAATGGTGCCATTAAAAAAGGTTCTATAATAGTTATACATGATTGAACTTGAACCACAAGGGCGTTCTTGGATTAGAAGTATGTTGGATGTTATTGATGTATCTGCATTCGGCCTTCTGAACATCTTTGTAAAAATAATCTCCAAAGATATTATTTGTTTATAAACTTGAATTAGGAGCCCTCCAAAATTTAGAGCCTTAAATTTTATAATATCTTTGGCCAAGAGACCAGACATAATTTATTGACGAATGCAACGGAGGTCATAGAAGCGTGGTAGAATTTTTTTTATGTTGACAAACCTTTGAGTGTAATCACACAGGATTTCATTGGGATCCTACTTGCAATGGATAATATAATCCTCGTCTCTACATATTAAATTACTTCTAATAAACTGATCTCGGAAGGCAGCCTATACTACTTTAAATTTGTGAATCGAGCCCAAATGCAAAGAATGAAACGATGTTAAAGCGGTACTTTGAAAGATCATGAAAAACGCTTGGGTATAACAGTCTATTATCATAGTCCAACCCGAGCATTATAATTAATAATTGTTCGATGTGATTCTTAGGATTTTCTACCTAATCGTATTTTACATCTTAAATAGATCGAATCATCCCAAAATATTTATATTTGTAATCTAGACACCGGCAATGACACTACCTAACCATAGTTTACATTGTGCTTCCTTAAGTGCTCCACGACGGAGAGGAAGATTCAGAGGCATTATGAGATAATCCGGTAGGCCCTTTCACATTCTGATGTTGGGATTGGTTTTCAAAAAACATGGTTGTGCTGATGGAGAGCAGGATATTAACTTCATGATTAAACTCGATAATGTTTGGGATAACATGATTGTAGTCTTTAGTCCATCCTTCTTCAGATCGCTCTCGTGATCATTTATACCGTCGAGTTTTCTCTTATTGGTGATGCTCTTTATGCTTACGGTATGACAAGTCGTTGGTTCCTACTTGGTAACGCTTGATTGAAATAGAGGATGCATCGTCATCTTCCTCTAAATGGTCTTTATCGTCAGGACTTTTGATTTCTGAGCGTGTTATTTTCTAAATTTTTGAACCCCAAAAACTCTAAATGGTCTTTACTGTTATATATTTTCTAACGGTACCGATAAATAAATTTATGACCAAAAACTCTTCCATGTAAGTTTGATGCATTTGGATAACTTTATATTTTAGTGCATTGATATATTTTTCTTTAAAGGGGGGCGCATCATACGATGGATCCGTTGATGGATTTTGAACAATGATAGATTTTGCAGTATGGAGACGCCAATAGGATTTTACGTGATGGAAGTAGTTGGTAGGGTTTGATTTGGGGTGGTAATATTACGGTTTTGTGCGACGACATGCGAGTAGTCGATGGTTTTGACATGGCGAACATCAAATTTTATTTTTGCGATCATGGTTAGAATTTTTTTGATTTGGTTATTGAATAAAAATCTTATGGGCACCGTCCGATTTCTAAAGAAGGTGTCAATTATGTGTCTAGAATTAGTTTGGACTAATGTAGTAGATTTGGAACAAAGACTACTAATATTTAAGCTACATTCTATGTAAAAATGGTATAATGAGAGTGATAAAGCCAATAAAAAATGAAAATATTAGTAAGTGTACAATTTTAAATGCTACCGTAAATTATATTTATTTAACATAAGTAAGTGGTCATTATGTCACATGTTGTCTGGCAGTTACAACTACTTGGTGCTTAAGCATGTTCCCAATAAATTTATAAACGAAGACTCATTTACAACTAATTGGTGCTTAAGCATGTTCCTGATAAATATATAAACCAAGACTCGATCACGGTACATACAATGGTGCTTGCATAAGCTCATTTTTAACACTAGGGTGCGGGAATATTATGTCGAGCTCCACATATTCTTGGGTTTGGGCATATTATGATTCTATCATGTATCAATTGTAAAGTTAATAAAGTATCGAAAGATGATTTAGAAATCATATGAAAACTTATTGTGATAGATGCTCGTCTTAAAGATATTCTAAACAGGTTGAAAGAAGTTAACTCTGCAAAATGTGTTGTACATGCACATATTATACAACAATTGACAGTCAGATTTACAGTTCCAATTGGTTGATCTAAAAATAAAAGATTATTTTGAATGACATAGGTCCACTGAAGATAAAGTGACGTTATCACATATTTTTCTTTTGTACATCCAGTTTGTTTGATTTTTTTACCAATGTCTTCAAAAGTATTAGTTATGAATAACACCTATAAAATAATAAAGTATGTAATACCTTTGTTCGAAATTATCAAACTAACCTCAATTGGATTAACCATTTATTTAAAATTCACATTTATATATGGTGATAAAGTTGAAAATTTCAAGTGGGTATCAGATCATTTACATTGGTAAAAGAACTCGATCGAACAATTGGTCGTAGTTTAAGTATATAAATATTTAGTGGAAGTGAATGTTCTTGAACTAGTTTTGTGAGAGAAAACACACATGTTATGTTAATAAGCAAGAACTTCTTGCGAATATTAAGAGCTATTTGATTGCTTTATATGATTATGGAGAAAAATAATATATTTATATGCAAATGAATTCTGAGGTAAAATTATCCTCAAACAATCATATATACCCAAAGCTCTTGGTTAGTTTCATATAGTGATAAGTTAGTCACAAGAAAAACTAACAAATTAATTCATTTTGAAAATACGATCATTAACTGGACAAAGACAACTCATTCCACACTATTATTGGTACGAGTAATCTTAATGATAAGAATATAATATTCGGATAGTAATTATAGTAAATGCGAAAAGTATGTTCAGATATCTAATAAATAGACAATAAACTGTGTATATGGTTAGTGAGGGTTTTGTTTCGTATCATTTGTATGATAATCCGGGTGGGTGGACTACTTAGAAGACATATTTACAACGAGCTAATAGATAATATTTTGGTTTGTACTAGCATATATGGTGGTCATGATGAGTTCGGCCTAAATACTACAAAGCTCAACTACTATGGAGATAATAAAGACAAAAAGTATGGATGCTAATGACATCCATTGGAGTAACTACCACGTCAACTTTTAACTGCATCATCTATCTTGTATAAAAAACAAAAGCCTCACTGATTAGGCTTCGTTTTATTATTAATAATAATAATATAATCCATGTGATAATTTATTATAACACAATATCTATATATATAATTTAATTCATTTAGTTTTTTAATAAGTTTATATTGCAAAAGATGCATTGTGCATACTAGTTTATTCATCTTCTTGTTTGATATTACATCAAAGACAAACGAATGATTGTGAACTACCAATTATTATGAAGCCTTATTACCAACAGTATCGGAAAATTCTAAGTGAATAATATATACGGAATTGTTTAATCATTTTGTTTGATTCTCTTAGGGACTATTCATGTGTTTGTATTAGTAATATATATATTTTTTTTATTTGAACATGAAATCTCCAGATTTAATAATAAAATACAAGCAAACATCAAACACCAAACTTTTTAATTACTATTTTTTAAACTATATATATATATAAATGCAACACAAATTAAAACAACCAAACTGAAACTAATGAATTCAGATATTTCTTAGTTATTAATCTTGTTAAAATTATGTTCGTATGAGAGTATCAGTCAAACAAATGTTTGTATGAGGTATTTTTAGAGAGAGAAACTGAACCAGCAACGAGATAAAGAGACCAAAAGAATAAATGTAGCAATCATTGACTAACCATTGGATTCATTTCCCAAAAAGGAAATGTCATTTATATAGTACATGGTGTACATTTTGAATTTACATATTTAACCTTCTCATAAGTGAATCTTCTCACCTCACTTCTTTACTATTTATAAACAAGTTTACTAGTTATTACATATGACCTCTTCAACCCTCATGTTTGCTTTAGTTTAGTCCTTGACATTTAATCACATCAATTTAAACCTTATTCCTGTAGGAATATGGGGTCTGCATATTCCGAATTTGTATATAAGTAAGAATAATCTAATCTCCACACTAGTGTGTATATAAGTAAGAATAATCTAATCTCCACACTAGTGTGATATTGTCCGCTTTGGGCCCACTGGTCCGCACGGCTTTACTTTTGGTCCACTTTCAAAAGGCCTCACATTAATGAAGATTTATTCTTAACTTATATACTGATCTTTCTTCCCATGTTTAACCGATGTGGGAAGTAGGACTTTGGTCACACCTAACAATCCTCATCTCGAACAAAGTACCACTATAGCCTAGGGATGGCAATTTAAACCGAAACCGTGGGTACCCGAACCGAACCGAACCGACGGGGTGGGTTACCCGAAAAAGAAAAAAATAAACGGGGCGGGTTATGGTTTTTATTTTTACTATCCGTTCGGGTTCGGGTTCGGTTTCGGTTTTGAATATTAAACCACGGGTAACTGCCCCGAACCCGCCCCGTAAAAATACCTTCCATCTCTGTATATAAAAATATTATTTACTGATTTTATTTTTAGCCCGTTATAAAGACTAAATATTCAAATTTAATAATATTATTATTAATTATAGCCCGTTATAAATATTATTTATTACCGTCTCTAATCTCTATGTAATCTAGCCCAATAATATTCCAAACCCTAAAAGAAAAAAAACCTTTCAATATCTAATCTGTCTCATTTTCACTATCACTTCTCTCGTTTTTATCTCCTCACATAGAACCATCACTATTGTACCGACCGCCACGATTTGTTGCTCCGTTCTTTGGTTTTTTGTTGCTCCGTTCTTTGGTTTTCAGTTGTCACTCGCTTCCTTCCTAATATTCAGGTTTCTTTCTTTATTTCGATGATTTTTTTTTCTTTTTTTTTCTATGTTTTTGAGACTAATCGGTTCTTTTTATTTTTTGGTAAAGTGTGGAGGATGAAGAATGCATTGTCTGATTGGTCTAAATCTCCCAATATAATAGTTAGAGAAATGACATCAAAAATGATGGAAAAGTTTGACAAATATTGGGATATTATTCATAGAATTTTGGGGGTTACGGTGCATTATTTAATCTTATGTTTAATAAAATTTATTTTTAAATAGGAATAATTGAAGCTTTTGCAATGGATGGTCGATTGTTGGTGCTTTAAGGACGGAAGCTAACGAAGACATTTATTTTTTACTTTAAAATATTTAAATGTTAAAAAAATTATTTAAATGTTTATTTTAATTTTATACGTTTGTTTTATTTAGAATATCAAGTCGATGAAGATTATAATTTATGGTAGTATTTTGTTAAATTTATTGTTAGATTTTTACTTTTATATTTTATTTTTTACATATTTTGTTTATGTTCGGTTCGGGTATCTACAACGGGTTTCTTCCGCGGGTAGTTCGCGGGTACCCGTGTGGGTAATCCGAACCCACGGATTCGGATTTGGTATGAAAAAAAAAATACCCGTCGGATTTCGGGGCGGGTTCGGGTATCAGTTATTTACTGCGGGGCGGGTTGTGGATATATAGGTACCCGCCCCCGATCCGCCCCGTTGCCATCCCTACTATAGCCTCCTCTCAATTGACTCATATCCGCCTACTCTAGTCAGGTGGAGAGAAGCCCAAACTCTGGAGCTTTAGGAAAGATCTATCTGCTCCCTATCAGATGACATTCTGCCACTCCTTGATCAAGCCACCTGCTTGATGATCTATCATGCACTCAATCAATAGATGATACTGCGCCGCTCCTTGATCAAGCCACCTGCTTGATGAGCCATTAGGCGCTTCATGTATCCAACAGATCATACACCTTGAGTATGGCTCAAGGATTTTGGTAAGATGTTCAGCATCTGAGAAATTCACCTCTATCTCACCCACCACATCAGGTTCCGTCTGGGTCTGGTGCTCTGATACCATTTGTAGGGAATATGGGGTCCGCATATTCCGCTTTTGTGTATAAGTAAGAATAATCTATTTGTTGGGGTACCGCATATTCCATCTCCGTATATAAGTAAGAACAACCAATCTCCACATTAGTATGATATTGTCCGCTTTGGCGCTCGAATGCCCACACGGGTTTGTTTTTGGTCCACTTCCAAAAGGCCTCACATTAGTTAAGATATGTTCTCACCTATATACCATTGATCATTCCCATGTTTAACCGACGTGAGATATAGGAGTTTGGTCGCCACCTTAATAAATTTTCCTCTCGAACAAAGTACCACATTAGCCTCCTCTCAATTAACTTCCATCCGCTCACTCTAATCAGATGGGGGTTACCTGACATCTAGAGCTTTTACAACGGGATCTATATACTCACTCGACCATCCTGCCTATTTCTTAGCTAGGATCGGAACCTAATCTTACCATTGATCACACTGTATGTTCCTTAACGCCACTCCATTGAAGTTTGTCTCATTTTGATCCATAGAGTCATAGGCACGATGAACTAGGTTGTATAAAAGCATATCATTCACCTTGATCATGGTTGTTAGTTCTTCATGTTTGACCTCTAAAAATTTCACCACCATCACATTATGTTTGGGTCTGGATTTGATACCATTTGATACAAGAAAGAAGATTTCTTTTGTGCTTCCATTTCTTGAGAAAGTGGTATCAGAGCGACTGGTTGTGTACTTGTCTTGTATCAAATATGGAGGTGAATACAAGAAGAATGGTGACGATAAATGGTTCAAATTATCATATATGGAAATCGAAGATGGAAGATCTTTTTTATGTTAAAGGTTTTCATTTACCAGTGTTCGGTGATGAAAAACCTAAAGATAAGTCTGATGCATAATGGATAATTATTCATCGACAAGTTTGTGGCTTTATTCGGTAATGGGTTGATGATAATATGTTGAATCATGTTATAGACGAAACAGATGCAAGGATTTGTGGAGTAAACTTGAGGAGTTATATGTTCAGAAGACATGAAACAATAAGTTACTTTTGTTCAAATACTTGATGTATTTGAAGTATCAAGATGGATCACCTATTACAGATTACTTGAATACCTTTCAAGGCTTGATTAATCAGTTGGATGCTATGGGTATCAAATTTGATGATGAGGTTTTGGTGTTATGGTTGCTTGGTTCGCTACCAGACTCGTGGGATACTTTCAGAATGTCTCTGTCTAATTCAGATCCAGAAGAAAATATCACAATGGCATTGGCTAAAAGTAGTGTGCTGAATGAAAATATGAGAAGAAAAACAGTTGGATTCTCTTCACATTCAGAAACTCTACTCGTTGAGAAATGTGGTAGAAATGAAAATTGCGGTTGGAAAACTAGAGGTAAAAGTAGAAGCAAGAGTTGGAACAAGTCTAATAAATTTGCAGATTGGGAGTGCTACTACTGTCATGAGATCGCGCACACTAAGAAATTTTTTCCTAAGTTGAGAAAGAAGAATGATTTTAGGAAATCCAACAATGGTATAGAAGAAAAGAACAATGATAAAAATTATGATGAAAGTGGTGACGAGGAGAGCTACTTCGTTGTTATTGACGATGTTATTGTGAATTTTGTGTCTGATGAAAGTGGTTGGGTAGTTTATAGTGGTGCTACAATTTATGCCACCTCTCGTAGAGAATTTTTCTCATCTTATACCTCTGGTGACTTTGGTTCTGCAAAGATGGGAAATAATAATTTGTCTAAAGTGGTTGGTATTGGTGATGTTTATCTAGAAACGAGCATGGATGCAAGATTGATTTTGAAGGATGTTAAAAATATACCCGATCTTCGATTGGATTTGATCTCTATAGGGAAGCTAGATAATGAAGGCTATTGTAGTATTTTTGAGAATGGGCAGTGAAAACTTACTAAAGGCTCGTTGGTTGTGGCAAGAGGACAAAAATGTCCAACCTTCTACTTTATGTTTGCAAGGGTGCCTTTTGAGAAAATCAATGTTGTTAATGATGAAGTAATGGTTGATTTGTGGCATAAAAGACTCGGTCACATTAGCGAAAAAGAATTAGATATACTGAGGAAGAAACTGTACATTCGTGGGATACATAAAGCTCATTTAAAGATTGTTTGGTTGGAAAACAGAATAGAGTGTCTTTCAAGAGCTCGGCTCCTTCAAGAAAACCAATTTTGCTTGACTTGGTACATACTGATATTTGTGGTCCATTCAAAATTAGAACACTTAGTGGTTGTATGTACTTTGCTACTTTTGTTGATGATCATTCCAGGAAAGTTTGGGCTTACACTTTGAAAACAAAACATCAAGTGTTAGATGTCTTTAAGAAGTTTCAAGCTTCAGTTAAGAGAAAGACTGGGAAACAATTGAAGTGTGTTAGAGGTGATAATAGAGGAGAATACATTGGTCTTTTTTATGATTATTGTAGGCAGCAAGGTATTCGGCATCAAAATATACCTCCCAAGATCCCTTGGTTGAATGACGTAGCTAGGATACTAAACCGAATATTAATTGAAATGATAAGATGTCTTCTTTCACAATCACAACTCATTAAATACTTTTGGGGTGAAGATTTGAATACAGTGGTACAAGTGTTGAATCTTAGTCCTTCTGTACCTTTTATAGAGACATCCCAAATAGAGTTTGGACAAGTAAAGATGTTTCTTATGATTATTTGTGTGTCTTTGGGTGCAAAGCTTATGTGAATATTCCTAAAGATGAGAGGTCTAATCTCAATTTGAAGACAAGACAGTGCGTATTCATTGGTTATGGTCTTGATGAGTTCGGCTACAAATTTCATGATCCAATTATTAAGAAGCTTATTAGGAGCAGAGATGTTGTGTTTATGGAAGATCAGATAGTTCATGATATTGATAAGAGTCATAATTAAGTGCCTATGTCTGAGAATGACTTGGTATATTTGGGGCATATTCCTCTTGCACATACTCCTACAGAAGTTGGAGAAAATTCAGATGGTGACTCATCTGCTTCAAAAGGTTCACATATTTTTTATATTTGTGATCATGATAATGATTTTGTAGATGAACAAGAGAATGAATAAGATGTTGAACAACCTAAAGTTTCAACATGGAGATCTACTAGAGATAGAAAACCCTCTACTACATATCCTTCTGATCAATATATTTTGTTAACCGATGCATGTGAGCCTGAGTGTTATGATGAGGTTGTTAGTGGTGTGTGTAAAAATCAATGGATTGAAGCAATGAGTGAAAAGATGCAATCACTTCGTGAGAATCATACATTTGAGTTAGTGAAGTTTCCTGAAGGGAGAAAAGCCTTGAGTAACAATTGGGTGTATAGGTTGAAGCAAAATGATAGTTCTCTGCAACCTTGGAAAGAAGAGATTTTTATTAAACAACCTGAAGGTTTTATGGTTGAAGGAAAGAAGATTATGTGTGCATATTAAAAAAAAGTTTATATGGTTTGAAGCAAGCTCCGAGAAAGTGGTATAAGAAGTTCATGTCAGTTATGTGGGAGCAGGACTACAAGAAGACTTCTTATGATAATTGTGTATTTGTGAAGAAATTTGTCGATGCTGATTTTATTGTTCTCTTACTTTACGTGGATTATATGCTTATTATAGCAATCATTGACTAATCATTGGATTCTTTTCCCAAAATGGAATGTCATTTATATAGTACATGAGGTAGGTTTCAAATTTACATATTTAACCCTCTCATAAGTGGATTTTCTCACCTCACTCATTTACTATTTATAAACAAGTTTACTAGTTATTATATATGAGCCCCTCAACCCTCATGTTTGCTTTAGTTTAGTCCTTGACATTTAATCACATCAATTTAAACCTTTATTCATCATATAAAAGCTTATTCCTCACCATATTTTTCTCCCCTTATCAGAAACAACACAACCAAAGTGAAAAAACACAATAAGATATAATTGAACCTAAGTGTTATCCCACCATCTGTCAAATGTTAATTACGCACTATAAATTTCTTTGTCAATAAGATTCCAATAATTTATCGTACGGATATTGACACATAACATCTGTAATTCTCAATATCGAAAGTTTTTTTGCAAATGCCCTATGATCATACAAAAGTAAAAAATACTTTGGGAAATTATAAACTCCAAATTTATTAGCCTATATTCAACATATTCTTGTACATGTGAGGTCTATGGTGGGTGATTTCCTAACTACCATATACCTCATACATTTCACATACTAATGCATCAAAGAATGCACATCTAATTTCTACCAATGAAGGCATCATTGTCTTCTTGACTTTAGTGATGACCTTTCTTGAAATATTATATTTCATATTCGTCCACTCCATACTTTAAATATGAATTTTAATTTAATTTAATTTAATTATTTGAAAGATGAATAGTTTATATATGACGGGTTCGTTATGGTACAAAATCTAAAAATCTAATGATGAGTCAATTATTTTCTCAATCCTCTTAGTTTTAAAAAGATGATTTTGTAGAACATACCATATTCTGATGAATTAAAACATGCAATTTAATTTATTTTTAGTTTAATTTGTATTTATATACTTATAAATAAAGGGAGATTTTATAAATGAAAAACTTCAATACTTATATTATATATAATAAGGATGGTTCAAACCCCATTGATAGCCAAAATCATGACGGTTTATGAAGCTTGTAACGAGTATTTGGATCTTGATCCAAACATACAAATAGTCTGAACGATTTCTAGAGGGGATACCCTCTAAGGAATGACTATTTTCTTGATAAAGCGACACATCGATGATCTCGAGGTTTGAAAAAACAACCAGACTCCAGTTCACCTCTACATGTTTTTTTTTCAAATCACTTTTAATGATGAAAATTTGAGGGGGATAATAGGGTTCTATGAGGATGTAATAACCATCACCTCTAAAATTATAAGGGATGAAATCAAAAAAATCATGATTGATATAGGAAGTTATGCAAATATTCTTTTAGAGAAGAGTTACGATAAAAAAAAAGGTATACTACATCTCTCACTCTCTAAAAGAGTCTGGACAAGCTCCAATAAAGTCGAGACTTTGGTGGTCAATGCGCTAACACTAGATATTTCTCTCGGAATGAGGGAAATTCAAATAAAATATAATGTGTCTTCGTAATAGTATACAGTCTTTCATCTTACAACAATATCTTTAGCAGATATTGACTCAATCAAATGCACGTTATCGTGTCTAAATATATTAACACATATGATATATTGGTAGCAAAAAACTTGGTGTAATCAATAGACTGTATCTATTCAATCGACCAATAACTAGTCAATATAGGTCGAATACCGTATGCACCATATAAAAAAGGTCGAATCTTAGTACATAGCCCTCGAGCCAGACTCTGAGTCGATAACCAACCTCTACATCTATGATTTATCATCCTTAAATAAGTTCAGCATAATTTATATTATGTGGAAACACGTAAAAAAGTATCTAAGTGACCTATTATTTCTTCTCATTAACAAACTTATAGTATTGTCACATATATACATAAAGTCAACAAAGGTCGGCAGTTGATCAACAAAAGTCGAGGCTATCATTTTTAGATTAACATGCTAGCTACATTAGACACGTTAGCAAAGTACTATACCTTTTTTGGATTGTGAATGTGGGTCTCGTAAAAAATGGAAAATAAAGGACGTGTGTGGGCTTTAGCGACCTCAATCAAGTTTGGTCAAAATGTATATTTTTACTCCTTAAAATTGACCTACTAGTAAACATCACTTTTGAAAACAAAATCTATTTAATCAATGATGTTAATTTGGGATAAAATAAAATTTGTATGCATTTATATGGCGATGAACAAACCATGTTTATGATTGAGCGAGGTTTGTATCGCTACAAAGTAATGCCCTTCAGTATAATGAATTGTAAGTAGGATATATTATGATATATAAAAACAAAACTTTCTCCAGCCGAATTAGGCGGAATATTTAAGTATACATCAATGATATGTTAGTCACCAACCACGAAGAGCATAGTCACCTACCAAACATAAAAAAAAACTTCGAAAAACTTCATGTGATCAATAATAAACTCAATCCGGAGAAATCCACATTCAAAGTCCTTTATATTTTTTTAGGTATTTGGCCAATAAAAAAAATAAGGCAGACCCGACCCAACTATCTAATCTAGTGGCCATGGAGCTACTACGAACAATCAAAAAGGTCCAGATCCTCATAAGAAGGTTGGTTGCCTTAAAATGATTCATTTATAGATCCTCTGACAAGTGCACCATATTTTTCTAAATACTCAATGGTGTCACATATTTCAACTGGACATCATAATATGCTGAGTAATTTCGATAAATACGAGAGCATCAACTTCTTGAAGTCCTCATACGGCCAAACCAATGCGACATATATTACCTATACTTAGTAGTTTCTGATCACGTTGTTGCTATAGTGCTAGTAAAAGAATAAAAACCATATTTCAACTCGTTTATGACATCAACAAATCATTCATACTTGCCAAAACTTGGTACTTGTAATTGGAGAAAATTAACATTAACTATGGTGGTTGCTTCCACAAAGATAAGACCATACTTTCAAGGTCATACAATTGTATTCTAAACCTATTTGCCTTTGAGGAACGACCTCTAGAAGCCCAATATATCATGTTAATTAAAACGATTTTATGTTTAGTTGAGAGACTTAGTCATAAATTTCAAACCAAGATATTCTATTAAAGTTTATACTCTAGCAGGATTACTCATCAAATTTTATATTGAAATGCCAACCCCCTCAGAGAAAAATCAGGAACTAATGTGAATAGTTTGCACCGACAGGTTCCAAAAATCTTGGCAATAAAGATTATATTTAACTAATGTCTCATTTGGGAAACCTAATACACTAATACATTGAATTTGAGCCTTAAACAATGAGGTTAAGCGATAATTGCAGAGGTCTAGATCGACCATATATGTGGGGTAAGATGCGATAGATTTATCGTTGAGTGGAAATTAGTAACCAATCATGATTTGTGATAAGTCAAAAAAAATAATGATACGTTTATCCTTTATCTAGAAAAGCTACAGGACGAGACCTCAAAATTTGAACATGTAGCTCGGGTTGAAAATGTAATTTTCAACACCATTTATTCCTCTAGAAGCTATGACTCTGAATTATGTGTAATCGTGCAAGAGAAATCTTCCATTTTGTAGCCATTACATATTGAGCCCTTATAAATATCCTAGGGGGATATGGTCACGACGATCCATCATTTTGTGGAAAAATCTAATCATGGTCTATCTTACAACAATGACACTTTAATATGAAAAAACCAAGGCTATAAGTGTTAAAATATGATATATTCATTACATACTGCTCGACAACAATCTCTAGTAGAAGATAGTCATGACCATCATTTGATGCTTAAGTCTAGATGAATTAACATTCATACTTGAAGAACTTCATGGAGGATAAAAAAGTGTCTATTGTAAATATGCATCTCTTTGTAGGTGAATCTTTTTATCCGGATAGTACTAACCTACGATAATTGAAAATATCAATGTATTTGTGCAAGGCTATGCATATTACAACGATTCAAAAACTAAATTCAAATCCTAATAGTACCCATGAGGTAAATATCCAAAATTGTGCACTTTGACATGTGGGGTTTGGACATATGAGTACCATTTTTCCAATAGCAGCAGAAGATCAGTAATACCTTATGCTGACAGAAAACTATTTCTTCAAATGGAGGTAGAATCATTGGTTAGCACACAAAACTTGTGTAAAAAGACTTTCGAGTCAAATCACCATCTACATGGCCCTTGTGTCAGGAAAATCTAATGAGGATATTCTGTAAGATGCTTTTATATGAGATTCGTCTTTATTTTTTGTGCTAACCTCTTAGGTAGCTCTTTTGACATCACATCTTTGAAGTCTTATAAAACTTTCATTATACTCTTAAAAAAATTATATTTGGGTCGTTATTTTCTCCTCCTTTATTGTTTCTTATAAGGGTCAGGCTATATATACCCAAAACGAGTTTAAGTATACCCAATTTTGAGTATGCCCAAAGGTGATCTAAGTATACCCAATTTTTTCCAAAAATGCCCTTTTGTGGGTATATAAGCCATTTTTTTTTACTAACTTCATCCACTCCACTTTCTCTCACTTCACTCATACCTCTCACTTCTCTCTAGAATTTCACCTCACTTATCTCTTATTTTTTCCGGCAAACCACCACCACCACCACCACTCCTCCTCCTCCTCCTTCATTATGGTCAAGAACAAAAACCCTCCGCCGCCTCCTACGTAAGTCCTCAAATTAATTTTGTTACTTAATTTTGTTAGTTTTAAGTATGAATTTTAGTTTTTTGTTAGATTTAGGGTTCAATTTTGAGTTTATGGTAGAATTAGGTAGAGAATTAGGGTTTAGGGTAGGATTATGATGAATTTTGGGGCCATTTTCAAGCCAACTCGCCGGCTGGAAAATGGCCGGCGCCGCACCGGTGGTGCGCCTTGGGCAGCACCATCGGTGCGTGATGGTGTGCCGCTCGGTACACCAACTGTGTACCGAGCGGCACACCATTTGTGTGCCGAGCGGCACAATAACCTGTGTCGCTCGGCACACAGTGCCGCAACCGAGCGGCACTCGCACCCGTGCCGCTCGGTTCGCCCTCTTTGGTACCTATGGTACCCGAATTTTTTTTAAAAAAAACTCTAATTTTTGGGTTTCAAAAGTTCTGGTATGGTATTTGTTTTTAATAAAAAAACTTCAGATTTCACCATACGTATAGGAGTGTTGTTGATTTAAATTTTATATGTTAGTGTTATTAATTTCTTTCTTTGTTTTGTATTTTTGTAGGTCAGACGAAGTGGAGGAGCGACGTCTTCCACGATCCAGGGCGTACCCCCCTGGGTCACGTCCACCACCGCCAGGCAAGAGTATTAAGACTGTTTGCGCGGTTGAGGATGAGCGGGTTCGCGATGCCAAGCGCGGACGAGATACTCCTGATGACTCTGAGACTATTCGTCTTCGGGAGGAGGAGGAACGGACACGGACTGATCGGTCTTTGCGCCGAATCAAGCATGGCCAGATGAAGGAAAAGGCCATAGCGACTGAGGCGATTGATATCAGATGTGGAGGGTCCTCACGACGAGAGACGTCGTCATCGCATACACATAGATCACCACCTCCCACTGCTAGTGATCCACCACCTCCCAGAGCTGCGTCCCCTGCGCATACTATTACACATCCACCACCTGTTAGCGACAGGGTGGATGCCACTGGGGACCCTGAGCAGGACACGATTGACGAGGAGCACATAGATGCCATCCACACCGAGGAGCAGCGAAAGACGTTTGCATTTCTGAAATGCAACAAGATCCCTCTATTTCCTGACTACAAGGAGCATGAGGCGTACCACGTCTTCATCGGACAGGTAAGTACCTAATTATTAAACGTCTAATCTAAGGTTTTACTACTATTATTATGTTCTGACTTTGTTTTTAATTTATAGGGTCGCACTACACTGGGCGTACAGGCACATTATAATGTGCTACGTATGTGGGACTTGACTGCTCAGCCAGATGTGCAGCGATTTTTGGCGCGGACTCCTTTTGGTCCTCTTATAGCCCACCTGCCTCAGTACTTCACATATTCCGTCTTAGACGAGGTTTTTGTTGAGCGTTGGCATCAGGAGACCAACACTTTCCATTTCTCATTTGGAGAGATGACGATTACGCTCGATGATGTCAGCTGTATTACAGGTCTCCCTGTAGTTGGTCGGACACTTGATGTAGTCACGGCTCCACGTGACGAGGCATACAGCTACTACGCTAGTATGTTAGGTCTGACAGTGGATGAGGTCCGCACAGAGATACAGTCCACCAGAGGCGTTGGCTTCAAGATAAAGTGGCTGAGGGAGACTTTCACCAGGGGGCGCTACATCGAGCAGACTGATGATGAGACTATCCGCCAGGTATCACGAGCATACCTTATGTTCTTATTTGGTTGCACTATTTTTGCGGATACTAGTCAGAAGAGTGTGAAGGCTGACTACTTGTACGGGTTAGCCAATATGGACTCTGGGTTGTGGGATATAGCGTGGGGTACGAGTGCATTGGCATTCCTGTTCCGTGGTTTGGGTGATGCTTCGAAAGCATCGAAGCATAACCTTTATGGTTTTGTAGCTATGCTTGATTGTTGGATCTATGACCACTTCCTAGCGTTTAGTGCCTCAGAGAATGCTGACCACGTATCGAGGCAGCCTAGGATTGTGAAGTGGCTGCCGAAGCGGATTGTTGGGCAAAACATCCGCCCCAAATCGGTCATTCGTACTCTCCTTGCTGATCAGAAGGAGTCAGATGTAAGTTTGTAAATATTTGTTTTCCATTACAATATTGATATTAAGTGTTAGGATTTTAATTCAATCTATTTTTTTTAATGTTTTGTAACAGGTGCTATTTGAGCCATACGAGGACATTAGAGTCCAGTTTCCAGTCCAGGAGATCCGCACTATTGTTTATCCTTTGCGGATGATGAGCACGGTCGAGGGCTACATGCCTGATCGGGTTATGCGCAGTTCGGACGGGTTCAGGATGAGCCCCAACTCCCACTTGTACTACGACCTGGTTACAGGAAAGGAGATCTGGCCAGGTACACGTGGCGAGAGAGCGCATGGCTAGATTGGCGTCAGCACTTGCTTGCTGAGGATCGTTTGACAGTTACCATTGCCACATATAGACAGTCAGCGACGAATACCTACTGGAGGTACCTGGCTGACTATGGTTGGCATACTATCACTCCCCCACCGCGTACCACGGACGATAGACTTTTAGACGCCATTCGCTCCATTGTTACTATGCTTGTCGAGCATGGGGAGGCGGGTGCGCTGAGGTGGAGAGATCAGGTCCTGCAGCTATTCTCTCCATGGTTGTTCGTCCTCATCATCGGACTTGTTCTAGCGTTGTTATGATCTTTCATTCATGTGGACTTCTTAGTTGTTTCAGTATCTTGTTTTGTATTATGACTTATGACATCTACTTTGTAATACGACTTATGACTTCTACTATCTACTGCTTCTACTGTTCTTATTGAGTTTTTGTACTTAACTTGATCTAACATAAGTCATACCATAACTTGAAAACACCATAACACTATACTAGTAATTCTTTATTTTTTGTACTTCACTTCATATTAAATTCGTCAAAAACTAAAATTATTATAGTAATTAATTCACTTAAAATCCATAACACCATAACAGAATAACATTCGGGTATAAACTTGTCAAAAAAACCCCATAACACCGAAAACATATTTTAAAAAAAAATACAAGTTAAATTGCACCATGGGTACGCAGTCAGTGGTACCTATGGTGCACACTACTGCGTACCCATGGTACAGTAGCCCGTGCACCATGGGTACACAGGAGGGAGTACCGATGGTACATGGTACCATCGGTACACATTGTGGTGTACCGGCGGTACACTAGACTGTGTACCGATGGTACCATGCACCGGTCGGCACGTTACGTACCGACCGGTGCATGGGACCATCGGTACACAGTCTAGTGTACCGATGGTACACCAGACTGTGCACCATAGGTACACAGAAGACAATACCTATGGTGCGCAATTTTGTCTTGGATTTTTTTCCCGGTTTTTTTTCCCGCGTTCTCTTTTTTCGCGCTCTAGAATTCCCGCCAATGTAAACTCTCATTCTTCTATATAAGGAAGCATACCTTACAACACCAAACACACAAAACTCTCCTTTTAACATAGTTGAAGTCTATCTTAATGGGTTGGAGTGTGTTTGATGATGCTCATCTGCTCAAGGCTGCGAAAGCTGTGAAGTTCAAACGGCCGGACGATAATACCGATGAGTTCTTTGATGAAGTTTTGTGTATGATGTATTTCATGTACGGCGAAATGTCTACATCTAGACAAATGCCTCGATCCCGTACTCGTCAAGAGGTAGCCACTAGGTACAAGGCTATAACTAGTGGACCGATGTTCTTGGTGTTTAACGAGCCCCCAGAAGTCAGGAATGAAGCGTTCGACTCCTTTGGTCTAATGATCACAGACTATATGTCGTTCGAAATGGCACAATACGTTCATTCTCAAATTGCCATGAAGGAGGAAACAGTGCGTATTCTCAGCGACAATGGAGGCTATGATTTCGACTAACTGTCTGTTATATATCAAGTTATGTACTAATGTTTAGAATATGTTGTTCTTGCTTGTTTGTGATGTTTTATTTTAGTTATGAAATGATTATTGGCTTATCGTTATTAGTCGGTAATTTGAATGAATAAATGCAATAATAGAGAAAATACCAAAAGAACCAAAACGATGTAGTAAAACAAAGTTCTAAACAACATAAATCCTCACAAATGACGTAAGACGACCAAGAGACACAGAAGAGTTTGAAACAATAAACCGGACCGAAACACATAAACCTACTAAACAAACTCGTCAAGATTAGTTACTTCTGGGAATGAACTAACTGGCTTTCTACCTTCGAGTTCCGTATATTTTTTGCAGCGACCAACTAATGGTAGCTCCCAATGCGTAGCCTCTTCGCTCTTCAACTTCTGCCACGTAGGATGTATGCGTGCGCAAGGGCAAAGGGGCTTGATTGATAACTGTTTCATAGGTACTTAAATTAGAATCAACAATTGAGTTATATAGTGGTGAGAAAAAACATAACCATATATCGAATGACTTACATTGACAAAGTGGTTAGTATCGACGAATCCAAACCCAATCTCACGTCTTTGGGCCATAATGGGAGGCTTACCGCGCAGAGGTAAAAAAGTATGACTACAGTTGTGATTCCCTACGAGTGACACAAAATGAACAATGCATTCGAACTTGGTTGCAATCGCAATACCCATCTCAGGCATTGTCATCCAATATTTGGGTGATGCTGGTGTCTCGTAGTAGTTTATACTTTCTGCAACCTTCAGGTAATCCTCTTTACCGTTATAAATCTTGTTGTATGTGTCGTAGTTTTCCATTAGCTCATCGTATATTGCCTTCCGAACACCTCGCCATCCTTCTTCATGACCATACAACCCGAATGAAACTGCTCTGTATCCACAATGTCCATCTGGCTTAACATCATTAATACCCGATATAAAAGGGTTGAAGTGAATCGGAAACCAACGCAAAAAACCTTTCGGGTCATGTACTAGTTCTGTGACTCGATCAATGGACGGTTGTACGATGTTGCTACCTAGCGAGGCAATGGAAGAGGTACGAGTACGAGTACGAGGTACTCTAGGCACATCTGCCCGAATCGTTGATTCACTACCAACTGCTTTACTCTTTTTAACTTTTGTTGGTTTTAAAGACTGCATGACTGCGTCATGACTAGCTTCATCCTCTTTCAGCGGGTACTCCCATCCGCTCATGTCCCGTTTAGTGGATGATGTATCAACCACTAACTTTCTTTTCACCTGTGGGCGGCCTCGGTGTTTCTGCTTCTCCAATGGCTCTAGCAATGACGATGTTTCAGGGTAAACAACTTCAAACCATTTCTTGTAAATATGTTTGATACGGCTTTCATCTTTCGTATCCATAACATCGTTAACTAGATTTAGCAGATCATCTTTGAGAATTTCCATGGTCGTACGGAAAGTACGAGGCATTATTTCTAACCTTGTCCAGTGGATGTGAAAAGCATCTAGAGAGGCAGACATTCCACCTTTACGCCACTTGCGGACCTGGTGATAGCAAGGTATACCATGGGTAGATTTTACAGCGCATATACACTCGCCAGTGTCTTTAACATCCGGCCCATCTTCAATAGCGACCATCTTGGTATCTTCGGCCTTCTCTACTTCAGAGAAAAATAGTTCTAACGTCACGTGGGAAACCTTGCCTCGAATCTCATCAAACAGTTTATCCGCGAACTTATGCAGTGATATGTAACGACTTTTTTCGAACGACGACCTAATGGCAGCATGTTGGATTTCAACAAGCGAATGAACCCTCCCCCAAAACAACTCGAAGTTTAATTTGCTCGTACGTATGTAACACTTTAGGTTAGAATGAGCACTCTCGACGCGGTTTGTTGTGCAATGTCCCAAATGCATGTTTTTGTTCGTCTTCCAAACAACAAATTTGTCCATGTACTTATCGAGCCAAGATTCTTCAGTGTATTCAATTGCTTTAGGGTAAGCTTTGTACTTCAATAGCATCTCCCGTCTGGCGTGATCGAATTCAATCTCTGATTTACTATACGCAATCTTCTGCCAAGCACTAACAAATTGTTTATGATCAATTTTCTCGCGGAAGTGCTTTCTTGTTTGCCCTAGAACATTTTGGTTAATGTGCCAGCGACATAACATATGCGTTGTCTCTGGGAATACCACTTTTATAGCATTCATCAATGCTAAATCTCTGTCGGTTAGGATGACCCGCGGTTCTTCAATTCCATGAACGGAAATCAACGATTTCAAACACTCTAATACCCATTTGAAGTTGTTTAACTTCTCACCCGACATGAAGGCAAATGCCGCGCAGAAAGTCAATCCAGTACACGTCACACCGACTATCTCGAAAAATGGCATACCATATCGTATCACTTTATATGTACTATCCATAATCAAAACTATCGGAAATGTACGCAAAAGGTCAACACTGACAGGATGGGCAAAAAACAAATCTGTAATGATTTGTCCATCGTCTTCACCAGATTTATGCCATTCATAATAATTGTGTGACTTAAGCTCACCCCACAAGAACTGAAGTTGTGACCTACCCGCCTTCTTTAGAACCCGATTTTTTTGTCGTGCATTGTAGATCGTCCGCATGGTAGAAACATTATCTTCGTTCAATTTCTTCACACCATTCAGTATATCTCTGGGGTTAGTACCAATGAAGGTCGCTCGTTCAACATACTCCATCTCTTCATCATTCAAACGGCCAGCAAAAGAATGACCATCTAGATGTATAGAAGTGTCATGGTTATGAGTACCACATTTTACTTCTAACTTCCATTGATCTGGGGCAACCATTGACCCGAGAAGCTCAAATGGGCAGCCAATCTTTTTCGTTCCTGTAGACTTCCATTTGCGGTCTTTTTTTGCAACCCTTGGAATATATTTCCCCCCCCCCCCTCTCACACTGGAAATAAACTCTCGGATTTTTTCTGCTGTTTACTTTGTCGCGCCGACTTATGTTGATAACCATACCGTAAAGTTTTCCGATCTTCGTAACCCATTTCACCAACGCGTCGTGTGTGTAGAACTCGGTAGTGAAGAACAAATGACTATAATCGGTAGCGGAAGGTGCATCAGTCCCACTTGCGACATCCGTCCCCTGTTACACAACAAAAAAGCACAATAAACATTCAAGTATAGTTAACAACATAAAAAAATCAGGCTTTTTTTCGAAAAAAATGCGCAAATCCAAGGTTCTGAGGCCTAAAACTGTTGGTTCTAGGCCTCAGAACCGGCCGGACACGGCCATCAGCACCACCGGTGCTGAGGCCATGAACCGGTGGTGCTGGGGCCTCAGAACCGAGCGGACTGAGGCCCCAGGTCCACCGGTTCTTGGCCTCAGCACCGGTGGTGCTGGGGCTGAGGAACCGACCGGCTGCGTGGCCATGCACCATCGGTTCCAGCACATGGAACCGATGGTGCATGGTTCGCCGGGTTCTTCAATACCTTCGCCGGCGACGGTGGTGGCGGTTCCGGCGACCATGGCTCCTTCTCCGGCGACTCAATCTCTTTTTCCGGCGAAAATTCATCATTCCTTCTCTCCAGCGACATCAACTCCTCCACGCTGATCCCTAGTTCTGCTTCCGACATGATCGATTTTGTGTTTTAGTTTGAATGTTCTTGATTTTCTTAAGAAGTTTGAATTAGATTTCAAAATTTTCAAGAAACTATTCTATTTGGATAGTAAATTCAGCAAAGAAGAGTGTTTGTTTGGGTATACATAGCGAAATAGGACTTTTGGTGAATTGGGTATACTCAGGATACACTTAGTAGTTTTTTTTTACTTAATGGCAGTTTTGATATTAATTTTCTGATGGAGGGTAAAAATGTCAAAAAAAAGTCAATCCAAAGTCAACTGTTGTTTTTGGGTATACTTAAACTCGTTTTGGGTATATATAGCCATACCCTTCTTATAATGTTAATTTTCCATTCTTAAACCTTCTTAAAAGTTGTATCACCGACAATATTTTGGTCTACTTAAGTTTAGCCATCAAAATACAATAGGTTGATTTCTCTCTCTGAGTATGTACGATGAATCAAAAGGTACCATGGGAATGACATGCGATGTATTTTATTCACTTTTTCATAAGTGAACATTAGTTTTTTATCCCTAATTTTAGACTTATCTTTTTTAGGGGCACTGCTCAATACTTAGAATGAACTCACAATGAAGTCATATTCCTTTTCGGATTCAATTTACTCCACCAACAAACTGATTTTATCATTCTTTGGACAATCACAGATTCTATAATTTCCTCCACATAATAAGTAAGAGTAAATGGAGCTTAATTTTAGCTTTATACTCAGCATCTTTGTCATTTCATGTGATCGTGGTTTTGATTTCGGTTATTTACTCGGTCAACATTCGAGCACGACGATGGCTTTTCTCTACATAAGAAGTTTAAGAGCTTATATTCTTAGAAAAATATAGGATATTTCTAGGAATAAGTTTATATACGTCTTGGTATACTATTTAATTCTATTCGTTTTATGAAGATAGTTTAACTTTGCTCTCGGTGCGTAAGACGTATTCTTTGGGTAAAGGTATTTCTTAAAATTAAATTCAAAACCTGACCAAGTAGAGATAGTAGTCATACCTTAATTTATTGATTCCAAAGTCTCCACCATGCTAAGGCGTTTTTTATGAGGAATACTATTAATCTTTTTATTTTCTTCAAATACTACAACCTCTCAATATGTTCGGAATACCTCCCACAAATCCATAGGGAGATAATGATCTTATTTATATTTTTCTTGTAGAGTTTTGGTTTGGAAGCATGCTCTCTTGTGATTTTGCTTAATTTTCCATGTAAGGCTTAATTGATTACATGATTCTTGCATACTACTAGTTCATAATTCATAGTTTATATCATTCTCCAACGTATTTTTAACAATTTTGAGTTCTTGCTCGACCGACAACAACTTAGCCTTCACGATATCATTTACCACATCTTGGATTCAGACCTCTACTTTGATCTATCTACCACATTACTCATGGCTTATTCTATGGTGTTTTTCCACCCCTCAAGAGTTTCATTTATTACAAACTTTATTTTTGGAGCGTAAAACTACTTATTTCCATGTATAATGGCCTCAAAACTTGATTATGTATTTATGGACTTTGCTTTCTTGTTATGGTCGTCAACACAATTCTGCATGGTGAAGGTTGTTATATTTATAAGCCATGTATTGAGCCTCGAACTTGCTCTGATATCAAATTTCATGAGCTTAAAACATGAATAACATTGTGTGATATTTAACCTCTCAAGTCAGCTTAAAAGAACAAAAATGAAATGGAAACTTAGAGATAAATAGTATTTGATTTTATAAAGAAAATTTTACAATGTTAAGAGAACTTTTTGGTGGTTGGATTAATAAATGAAGCTCGCCTCCGTATATATAGTTCTATGAATGAGTCCAAAAGATGTTCAAGATTCATCTTTTTCTAAAGACATCTACTAGTTATAATAATATACAATGAGTATTCAAGAGTACAAGGAATATTATATAACATTATAAAATACTTCAAAAGATTATTATCTTCTTCATTTATTTCCATAGTCTTTTAGAATATTTTAGATCATTTTAAGGAACCTCACAACTCATGTCATCATAAAGGGAAAATATAAGGGCCATAAAAATGTATTTTATGCCTTAATAGCAGAATGAGGTGCGACCATGTGGTGTGCTTCAATACGATTGCACCACTTTATTTAGAAAGGAGTATGCATGCAAAAACTTCATTAGTTTCTCTTGTTAATGTTATGAATTTTCTATTTCAAAGCGTGACACTTTCTGGTGAGGTGGTTAATGTTAGTATGGTACTGACACCATATATTAGATTTTTCATACATGGTTGTTATATTATAGATGAGCTTCAGATAAACTATATTGTCGGGTTTTATTGATGTTTGATTGGGATATTTGAGAACTACGATAATGACGATCCGTCGATGATCATTATATTACGTTGACCTCGATGAAGACGTAGACGAATTGGTTTGATCTGTTGGTATTGTGACTAAAATCACTATCATGTTTCAAATTGTAGGATGTTATAGTATGTTATAGATTGGGTATAATTATCCATAAATCCAAACATGGTTCTTCTAAACCCCCTCAATTTATGATTTGACATTCGCAATTTTTTTTAACATATCAGCATTTTTTCATCAATGTTTCTGATATATGGTCGAATATGAAACCTTGGTGAATAAACACCTTATGAGAGTCTTCATAGTTTTTTGTCTTTATAAACAATGAGTGCAGGATTTCTTTCATATCATGCTTGAAGATCATTATATAATATTTTTCCTTTTTAATGACTTCATTATCAATGAATTGGTCTCATAATTGAGTCCACGGACCCTCAAAAGTATTAATAGAACCCAAAAATAAATGGTTAAACACAGTCACCGTATTACCTTTAAAGGTCATTGAAAAAGTGTGACAGAGCAGACGGTTGTCCCTACTAAATCTAAGTACTTCATTACAGAATTAATTGATATGGTGTTCTAGATTCCCCCCCCCCTCCCATACCGTTAACTTGTCCATCTTATACTTATTAAATTTTGGAGGAAACTTTCTAAATAGTATTTCAGGTGTCTAGAGTGATTTGGCTATCGTATACTCTAGAAATGGACCAATGCGACCTAAAAAGCATGAAGCATAATTAATCTAGGTCTCTATATCAGTGCAAGACTCTTAACGGCTCGCATAGTATTATAAGACATGCAACTAGTAGTTTTCCAAATATAAAAAATAAAGGACTTGGCATGGTAACTATTTGACTCCTTGTAGGGATGAATGAGGTAGTTATAAAATAGTGTTCTCGAGATAAATAATAAATCGAGCCTTTAAATGGTGTAATCGATCACGTCACCTGAAGAAAGACTAATATTAATGATACACGCCTCTCTGTTATTATGTATATAAGTATGACCCAGAGAATATTCTATGGTACGGTCACAAGGAGTTTAATCTCTATTTTTTTATGAACAACTTCAATGGTCGCGATATTTCCTTGGATGTGGGATATATTTATAACATGTGTGATAACGCTAAGATGGGTGTACATCTGATACATCATCCCATGTGTTTAATCTCTATTTTTTAATACTATTTTTTATTTTACTACTAAGGAGAAAAAAATGCATTTACTTACATGGATAATTAACTAGGGGTAAACATAATGTAGATCTTTCAATTTATTGTAACTAATTTGAACCGGTTTACATAAATGGTAATATTTCTTTATTTTCAAAATATTTAACCTAATAATTTTTTGCTCATCGTATCATTTTTTGAATCATGTTGCTGATACAAATGAATATCTGATGTAGAATAGAAGTTTAGTGAGTTTACCGATGTAAACACAAAAAAATAAATCTGAAATCGAGTAGAATAAAAATTATAATTTAAATAAAATTATAATAATATTAAATATCCACAAACTCAAAACAAATAACTATAAATGAACTTTGAAAATCTTATGAAAAAAAAACTAAAATGAACATGACTAAGAAAATATAAAATTAAATAACATGAAAATATTATAATAATAAATTTGACAAAAAAAAAACTTAGATTTATTCTTATATTATAAAAGAACAATACTATAATAAAACATGTCGAAAGAAAACTGAATTATTTTCTTATTTTATAAAATAAAAATATTATAATTTTACCATCAAACTGAAAGAGTTCATATATTATAATATAAAAAATATTACAATAAAATTGTTGACAATCGAACTAAGAGTTTTATTCTTATTTAAAAAAAATAACTCGTTTTTGTGACCATCATCTATGTTAACTACATTATTAAGGAACCATTCTTTATACAAAAATACCATAACATGACTATCTTCAATAATTATATTTATGCATTTTGACATATGTTGCAACTTTGTACTCTAAATTTTATTGTGGAACTTTTACATTCTTTTTGTCGTCCTAATTAAAAGTACATAAACTGTCATGTCTCATTTAATAAGTAACATTCATATTAAACTTCAAAAAACGTCCCAGTAATACATGACCAATATTCATGTGAATTACATCACGAGCTACATCATCCTTGTAGTATCGTCTGATCAAGATAAGAACATTACATACCTTTGTGACAATCGTCTTAGGTTCTTTTTGAACCCATCATTTTGGATAAGAATTTAAATATATTTTTTATGTAACTTTTTTATAATTTGAGATATAAAAATTCCCATTATTGATGTTATCAATAATTAAATCACAAATTTTTCCTATACGTTAAAGCAAAACTTTAAAATATTATTTATCTATGAAAAAACCTCAACATTCATTAAGCATATAAATATTTTAGTCTCAAACTTGGCATGCTTAACATATTATCTACAATTTAAGCATCATCTAATAGTCTGTCCATGACTTCTTATTCTTCAACATATTGGTGTTCATTGTTATCCCACTTCAACTCCTACATAATTTACTAGTTTCTTGGTTGCACACTCATTCAAACAATGGTATGTTATTGTGGGATGTATCTTGGTACATATTTGAGTCTGATATGCGTCAATTTAGATTGATTTTGTCTTTCACTTAGTAAAAACAATTCCATATTCACTAAAATAGTGGATAAATCTCTCGTATATTTGTTGTACTATAAAAACCGAATTAGCGTTATCTCTATTGACTTTGGTTAAATTGTCATATTATGTATCTTATCTATTATCCAAACCATTTATAATCCAATCTTGTCTTAAGTGATCGAATTAAATCCCCATAAATATCTTGAACTTTATTGTCCCTTTGTTTCATCCATGTTGTTAAGAAATGTCAATTTATACAATTCTTATGTATAATGTGCAACAATCTTGTTACCCTGCACACAATTTTAAAAACTTTGGTATGTAAATTTTTCACCATCTAACATAAAAGTACGTTCATCAAAATTTATTACATTCTCTTCAAAGATTGTATATGATGTTTGTCTTATTGTTTTTCCTCTATGTTGGTAAGTTCTCCCACCAACACAAGCTTATCTTCTCAACTTTTATGACATCAAAAATACTTTTTTCTCTTTTTTTAACTCATTAAATATGTAGAATACTTCAACATATATATTTGATTCTTATATTATTCAATCTGTAGTTTTTCATAAAGTAATTATATGTTTGTATGTATTTGATGGTTAATTCAGTATTGATGACGATTTCCCAAGTAACCTGTAAAATCCTCCTTTGAATCAGTGAGATCTTATGAACGGGCATGTCATATTGTTTTAGGCAGACGTCCGTATTCAGAGTGGCCAAAATAAAATTCTTCGACTTCATATATGGTGACAACGACATGAGCGTTATATGCATCAGGGCCTTCAACCTCCTTATTGATTGTCACCACCCATATATCGATATACATATGACCATTACCGTTAGCTCTAGCTCCTTTAGCTACAATTTTGTTACCATGTAGTAAAATAAATTCTTAAGCTTTAATAGCACTTGATGCATAATGGAAATTCATAGATTTACCAACGTAAAATTCAAATAGAAATATCAAATCCAAAAGATTAAAAATCAGAGTTTATGTGACAATTATGATAATATATAATGTCCACAAATTGAAAAACAAAAACTATAAATAAGCTCTAAAAATTCTTAAACATTAGAAAAACCAAAAATTTCATTTAATAAACAAACATAAAAGAAAACATAATAACCAAATATTATAAAAAAAATGGCAAATAATGTGAGATTTTTTCATATATTATAATAGAAAAATATTATAATATACTAGTAAATTAAAAGAAAATGTTATATTATAATAAAACAAATCTCACTACTGAGCTTAAAGTTTTGTCTATAAAGCTAAATCTTCTTATTCATCTTGTCTTCAAATTTAAATACACTCGTCCTACATTAATATGTTTTCACCTACGTTTAGATTTTTAACATAAACTTCATTTGTATTATATTACTAGATATATGATATAATAATTAGTTTTTCTAAACAAAAAGCTAAGTAGGAACTAGTACCTATATCCAAACTTAACTATCATATAATACCCATTAAGATCTCTAATTACTCATGAATATTTAAGATAAGATTAAACTACCATATAATATCTATTTTTTTTATTCTTACACCACCGTAATATATAATATTATTCTTTTTTTTTTCTAAATATAAATATGGTCTCCATATTATATTTTTCCTCTCTCAACTTTTTTTTCCACTTTTTTTTATATATTTAAACATGTTTTTTATGTTTTTTTCTATTTCCTTTTATTTTTTTCTATATATATATATATATATACACACATATATATTTCACATTTTTTTATTTTTTTGCTGAATTTGAGTTGTTCTAAAAAAATTGTCTATCTTTCTCTCATAGTTTATGAATTTAAATATTATCTCTAATTTATTTTTTAATTTTTGGTTGTTTGAATTTACACAAAATTTCTTGTTATTGTTTACAAATTTTAATTTTTTGGACTTACGAAAAAATAAATAAAATTGCATGTGTACTTACGGATAATATGAAATTAAACGTTCAGTTGGTGAAGTACATGAATCTGTATTTTTTTAAATCACTCGAAATTGTAGGTTTATTTTGTATTTTAGGTTAATTTGTAGAGTAAATTATAAAATATAAGTTTAATTTATTTGCAAAACCATAATTAGCGTAACATAGATTTAATTTACTTATATAATTATAATTTCTAAAACAAAAGTTGGATTTGTTTTTGAAACATATGTTTGATTTATTTGTGAAACCAACAATTTACAAAATCAAAATTTGCGTAGCATGATTGATATGTAAAATCAAATTTATGAAATATACACTTAATTGAATTGCAAAATAAACATTTGTGTAAAATATCTTAATTGACTTGCAAAATATAGGTATAGTTGAGTTTACTACTGAAATCAAATTTTGCAAAACATATGCTTAATTAGCTAGTAAAATCAAGATTTGCAAAATATAGTCTTTGTTAATTATATATTGCTCAGACGTCATTTACCTTTATTTTGGAAAACTAAAATCCATGAAATTAAGGTAAATTCGTCGGCTAAAAATGTCATTAGGGTGTTGGCTAAAGGAAGGTTCAAAATAACAGATACAAAAGGAGCATATATAAAATAACTAAGTGAATACATCGGTTAAAGATAAATATTTAACAGCCAACACTCCAAGCGTAACCAATGTACACAAGATGAAGAATGAAGAAGATAATAGAATATAGTTGAAGATGGGCTAAAAATCTTTGCTAGTCATCAGAGTTAGTCACTTCTTTCAAAACTGTCACTCAAGTTATATTTGTATCAAAAATTTCATTTTTGTTGGGTTTCTTCACATTTATAGTCACTAGCGGTGACTAAAAATGCAAAAAAAAAGAAGACTAACAAAAGTGACCACTGGTGAAACAAAGTGACTTTTTTGATACAAAAATTAAATAAGTGGTTGTTTTGAAACAAGTGACCGATTCCGGTGACTAACCATAATTCTTAGCCTAAAATATGGTAAAAGATGATATAAATGACGGAATATTATTAGGGTGGCCACCAAATTCCCACACCCCACATCGGTTAAACATAGGAATGATCAATGGTATATAAGTAAAAACATACCTCAACTAGTATGAGGCAGTTTGGAAGTGGACCAAAAGCAAAGTCGTGCGGGCCTTTAGGGCGCCAAAACGGACAATACTAAACTTAAAGATATCTTTTGATCGAAATCTAGTCTTAGTTTTTTTGTATACTGCGAGATGGATTCTCCCTAATCATATTTGGCTTTATCTGTGAGAAACACCTTTAAAATATATCATTTACCAACCAAATGGTATTGACTATGCCAAAAGTTGACAAATGGTCACTTGAGGTCCTGCTCATGGATCTTTAATACTATTATTTCAAAATATTATTTTGTCGGCTTACAAGAATAGTAATGTGTAAAGAGTTCCAGGTACGATACTGGGAATATCTAAGATAAGCTCTTCAATATAAGAGGTTAATATTGTTTCAAAGGTTCGGGAAATATTTTGGTCAATTTGATGATTGCAACAGTATCATAACGAGAAACAATAACGAATGTAAGGTTTGTTCGACATTTACTAATGGAATCTAAAGAAAATCCATCAAATTATTTTTTTCGCATTAGAGTTACCGATAAATGAACTACAACTAATATATTAAAATCTTAATCTACTGCAAAATCAGCGAGATAAAGACAGCCAAAATCGATCTAAAATGATGACCATAGCATTATGGTTGATAATCGAGTAAATCACGTCATGAGAAAATACAAACTTGAATGAGAACGTGGTTAGATGTGATTTGGTTTGTGACAAAATAGTTGTTTTGAAAGAGCAAGAATTTGGTAGTAAAGTAGTTACGTCTAATGATAAAGTATCGTCAAAAGGAAATGATGACAAAAAGAAAATTGAAGATGTTTGATGACGGTAAAAAAGAGAACGCAAGATAAAAATTGGCTTTGTATATGTTGGTTAAGTCTCATTTATACAAATAACTCAAAAAGGGAATTTTCTAAACCAGTTTGACCCTTATAGAATGAAAAGTACAACGGTATCACATATCATGAGCACCACCTCGAACAATTTCACAATATTATGTTATGATTCAACCTGGATGACACTCTACTATGTCGTTCATTATCTATAAAGTTTAAAGAAACCACAATAAATTGGTTCATTTATCTACCATCAAGATTTGTTGATAGCTTTGATGATTTATTGATGCCATTTTGAAGTCATTTCATTGCTCATAAGTTGTTGAAGCGAGAAGGGGGGGGGGGGTCCTATCATGAACTTATTTTAAAAAATAAAGACTTTTTAAAAGGTTATATCTAACCCTTTTGTTAAAGATGTGGGTGTATTAGAAAGTTTTAATGAGAATGTGGCGCTAACGATATTTGAAAGAGGGTTGATATGTGATAGTATCTTGTTGGAATATCTAATAAAGTTATACGTGGGTTGTATGGGAGATTTATTAGCAACAACAGAGATATACATTAAAGTGAAATATACAAAATATATGTAGTTGTACAAATCAATATAACATAAAAGAGGTTGGATATGTTGGAAAAAGAGAAACAAAGCTAAAATAATTTTGGAGGTTGCTAGAGAACCAATGAATATGTCTCGTTTTTTCTATTACGACAATTTGAATTGATGGTTCACCAAGTTGAATGCTCCTATTGTCGGTCTATGACAACACAATAGATCAATTGAATTATCAAAATCCAAGGGAGATATTCACACCAGTCAATGAAAGAAACCAGATATATTATTGTGCACATCACAATGATCACAAACATTTAACAAGAGATTACTTCTAATTGAAATATAAGATTTATATATTGATTGATAATGAAGAGTTGGTTAAATTTTTAAAAGGAAGAGAAAATGAAAATAAAGATGTAAGAGCTAGCGAAGAAAGTCCAAAACTATATACAAATGATAAACAACAAGATTTGTGTACGATTTGTAGGGAGATACATTGTCGGGAACAACAAGTTTGTCAAAGAATAACTACATAAAAAATTTAGAAGTTCATTTGATTGATGAATCATCTTTGCTTTTACATAGAAATCATGTTTTAACATTTTCGTTTACTGATGAGGACCTAATAGGATTGGTGACACCTCATGAAGACACTTTATTAATAACTCTTGTGATTGTTGTAGTAATTGTGAGAAAAATGATGGTTGAGACTGTGATATTGGATAATTTTTTTATAAGGTAGGTTATAATTAAATGATAGGTGTTGCACCTTTTTATAGAGAACCAGTAGAAACTTGGTAAGATTTATTGGACGATCAGCTGATTGTGTTGAAGAGGTTATCTAACAACATATATTGGAAGAAAAGAAACACAAAATGTCATTAATACTTTTTTCATCGTAGTTAATGCTCCAAGATCTTACAACGCACTCTTAGGACGATTATGGTTACATATAATGGAAGTGGTAACGTTGTCATATCATCAGTGCGCTAAGTATGTGGTTAATGAGCCAATTTGGGTGATTCGAGAAATTTAAATGATAGCTAGAGATTATTAATCTTTATCATTGGCTCATACGATTTTGTTTTATAACAATCAGTCAGGTCATCAAGGGATGAGCCGGTGATAAAAATTTACAAATCCTTGATAATTTTAAAGAAAGACGAGATCGATGACCCACATGAAGAATTAAATTAAATATAAGTTATGAATAAGATAACTGATTATATGTTAGCCGATGAACAGTTAATGAAAATTATGGAGTAACTTGAAAAAATATTTCAAAAGAAAGTTATTCAATTGTTTAAAAGAGAATGTTGTTGTTTTTGCATGAAACATTTCTAATATCACTGTTGTTAGCAAGTTTTTGATATGTCATGAGCTGGTCGTCGACAACATATTGAGACCAATATGTTTGAAGAGAAAGTTATTTTCAGTGAAAAATCAAAGACCATTGTAGAAGAAGTTGATAAGTTGTTTAAGGTGGGGCACATTAGATAATCAAAATATATAATGTAGTTGGATAATTTGATGCTAGTTAAAAATAAAAACAGCCAGTAGAGAATGTGGGTCGACCTGATTAATCTTAACTAAGCTTGTATAAATGTTACTTTTCATCTACCAAGAATCGATCAACTTATGGATGCAACGACTAGTCACGAGTATTTTTCTTTCATGGATGCTTATTCATGGTATAATAAAATTAAGATTACATATTAATAATGAATAGAGTATCTCTTTTACAACTAAGATGATTATATCATTATAAAGTAATTCCGTTTGGTTTAAATAATGTTAGAGCATCGTATCAAAGGCTTATAAATTTTATTTTTGCTAAACAGTTGGACACGAATATGAAATCTTATATAAATGATATGAAAATTAAAAGTAATGAAGCAAACGGCCACATGACACTAGTGTTTGTAACTTTTACAATTTTTAAAAAATATAATCTAACGTTAAATTCATTAAAATGTTCATTTAGGGTAAAACTGGGAAATCTTATTGGTTTCGTGATAAGTAATAAATGGATTGAATCCAAACCAAGTAAGCTAAAAGTATAATTGTCAATGTCTCTACTTAAGTCGATCAATGAAGTATAAAAATTAATAGGCCACCTGACAACGTTATCAATGTTTATTTTTAGAGCATCAGATAAAGCCACATTTTTGACATTTTGAGAGGGGGTAAGAGGTTTTCTTGGAATGATGAGTGCACTAATACAATTAATAAATTAAAAGTATATATAAGTTTTCCTGAAATTTTGACGATACCAAAAGAGAATGAGCCTTTGTTTAAGTATTTAGCAGTTTATAATTTTGTTGTTGTATCATTCTTGTAATGAAATATATAGAATTTATAAAATAATTTACTATGTGAGTAAAATGTTAGTCGATGCATATACTAGATACTATATATTTAAATCTAAAGAAGTTATCTCCCTGTTTATTTGTATCTGCAAGGAAAATACGATCATACTTTCAAGCTAATATAATCAATGTTTAAACATGTGTCATTTTAAAGAGCGTGCTTCAAATAACATATGTTACTGAAAGACTAACGAGATGGTCAACTGAATTGCATGACTATGAAATATGATTAAGCCCAAGACATTGATAAAAGTACAAGAAATGGTAGAATTTGTCAATGATTTCAAAAAGAGAGAGAGAGACAAAATGAAAAAGGATAAACCGACGAGAATTGATTTAAAGGATCATGAATGGGTTTTTCGAGCCAACGGAACTTCAAGTGTAAGTGGTAGTGGAGCTAGTATTGTTCTAATGGTTCCACGAGGGAGATGAAATTAACCAAGTTATTAAGTTTAAATTCCCACTATTAAAATAAAGCCGAACATGAAGTAGTGTTAGCTAGAATAAGATTAACTCACATTTATGGAGTACAAATCCTTCGTTTGTTATCAAACTCTCAGTTTGTCGCCGATCGTTCCCAAGGTAATTTCAAAACAAAGTAGAAAAAAATGAAAAATATATATTTGTAAGAAATGAAGCAATTGGACAAAAAATTTGAGAATATCACATGCGAGAAAGTTATACCTTTTAAAAATAAAGAAGCAAACGTGTTAACAAAGTTTTCTTGTGTGGAAGATACATTTTTGATAATAGTACCAAAAATACCATCGTTTTTTAGAAATATAAGAAATCAAGAGGTTTTGTCTGTTGAAGATGATAGTCATTGGCCCAAATTATATCTGTTTTTCTTAAATGATAAAGTTTTATCGTCGGACACGTCACAAGCTTGGGCTTTACGGTTTCATGTTGCAAAGTATGTTGTCTTTGATGGAAATTTATATTGGAAAAAATGTACACGGTTTTTTCTAAGATGTATAGGTAAAAAGGAAGGTTTGTTTGTTTTAATATATTTACACGAGGGAGAAATATTGTGAAATTGTGGGTTTCAAGGTTTGATACAATACTTCCTCTTAACATGATTTTATTTACCGAAATTTTCGGCTGATGTAAAACAGATGGTTGAACATTATGGTTCTTGTCACAAAATTTCCAATACGAGTTATATGTAGTGAAGCAATGAGTTCAAATTATTCTTCATACATGTTTGATATATGATGTATTGATTTGGCAGGACCATTACCAATAAAGACCAGATGACGTGCCAAAATATCGAGAACATGTTTCTCTTTAATAAGGGCTTTAGTGGTAGTGCCCATTATTTTGTATTTATGAGTTAAGAAAAAACCTTTATAATGACCAAATTAATGAGCGGAGTAATTTTTTTTGCATGAAAAAATTGTGATATTTATATTTCCAGATTAGTTGAGTAGTGATGGAAAGTTAGTTAAGAAAAGTGCGTTAAATATTATTTTTCTTCTATTTGTTATAAAGTTCCTTGACCTCTGGAAACTGAAGTAATTTATGATAAGTATATGTTATAAATAATAATATATGAAAGTCAAACACACTTCTTGTCATCTATATTTTTACAGCCTCGCTAACTAGCTCGGGTGATTTGGACTCTCAATTTTCATCAACATATAATTTTGTTCCTTCCAATTGTGATAAGAAGATGGTAGTGTACTACATCACAAAGTTTTGAAGCAACATAGTAGTAAAAATTAGAGTCGTTAACTTTGTTAAACTGGAATTTGGATAAAATTTGAGAGACTTTATAAGACATCTTCAACAAAAAATGGTATAACTATACTAGTTATTGACTGACACTTGTTGTGTATAAGTTGATTATGATGTAATATACGCAATTAAAGTAACCATAATATTTTATGACAGAGGGAGAACATATTACCCCACTCCATCATCCTGCAAAAAAACATACTTCAACTCTAGTAACATGATGATGATCTAATTCTTATGATGAAATGTGAATTTTAACTTCGTCATAAATACCCAATTGAATCGAATGAGTTTTTATTCTTCAATTTATTAGCATAAATTAATTTATGTTGAGAGAAGTATTGGTAAAAAGATCCAACTTATTTTTCTTCACATTGGTTAGATGATGAGGCAGTCAGGGGGTGGTAGTTTTATCTAACATGATCATCATCATTTTTATCATAAATTGGAGGTTTAGAAGGTTCCTCAAAAGAGATTATGTTTTTTTGTCAGTTTCAGGGTTAGTATTTGTAAGAAAGGTTTGATAAATCTCCAACGGCTCGATATCATCTCCACTAATGGACGAAAAAGATGACGATTTTTTTAGAAATCATTAGTATCTGATGATCTAACATCATTTTCAAATTGACCACTTCGTTGGTCATTATGAGAATCTAAGGGGTCATTGTCACAATTTAAATCTCTAGCCATTGATATTTTATTTGATGGATAAAGAATCGAAGTTTAATGTTGGACGATGATTTGAGAAATGTCATATAAATCTAATTCTCTAGTTAATTCTATTTATATTACTTAAGTTATTACAATATAAAAAAACTGAGAGTGCGACGGATAAAGGCGAAAAATTAGACGATGGATGATGGATATGTTGATTTCACCAAATAAATTTATAAAGAAAAGCTTGAGAGAGAAGTTGACTAAAGTAAATACTAGTATAAAAGTAAAACTGGAATAGTTGTTACATATATATAAACTTACCATTGATCTAAAATAAGATGAACGGTTCAGATGAAGTGTCACAAGTGTCGAAAACAAAACATGTTGACTAGTTAAAAAAATTATAAAGTCATTGTTTTATCTTTTAAACTAATTATATATATATATATAAATTTAACGATTGAAGTAGACGAAGGAAAGTCAAAATTTAGAAATGATATGAAATTTACTTTTCTTATTTTACTGATAATATTTAAACATATGAATATCTTTCAAGACTAGGGGAGTTCTTAAAAAGTTATATGACACTAGAACCGTAGGAAGTCATTACCATTCTTCATGGAATATAAAGATTTATGACATTAGCCTAAATGCGCCATCTAAAGAAAGGTTCAAGATAACAAATACAAAAGGAGCATCGACAAAATAACTAAGTGAAGACATCAGTTAATAATAAAATATTTGACAGCCAACGCTCCAAGTGTAACCACGTATACCAGATGAAAACAAACGAAAATACTTAGACTTAACACAAATAATGAAGAAAATAATACTAAATGGTAGAAAATAGCTGGAAAATAAAAAAAAACGTTAAAAATGGTGAAACGTAATAAAAAATGATAAAATAATTAAAAAATATATTATATTTCACTAAATTATCCTAACAATTAAAGAAAAAACAATAATTATTATAACGGATTACTACATCTGTCATAAAATACATTAGAAATTAATTAGAAAATAATTGTGCTATAAATATGTTGTTACCATAAAAATAATTAGTTAATTCAAAAATAATATAATTTCTAAATATTTATTCATATTTTCAAACATATTTTTTTTAATAAAATATCATATACCATATTTTTTTATAACACCATTTGAAAAGAAATTAATTTTGATACAAAATCAAAAGTTAATGATATTTATTTTATCTAAAACCAAATTTTGATTGAAATTATTCTATAAAATTAAAATACAAAGAATATATATAACACATGAAAAATTAATTAATTTTGGATTTTCTAAGAAAGTGTGATCCCATTTCATGTTAAATAAAAACGATAGTTACGAAAACGAATTCCAAGATAAGAACAAGATAATTATGTTCCTTAAAGGTTAAAGCCCAAAAAACACAAATCTAATGAAGTTAAATAAGCATTAGTTTTCAATAACGAAGAGAGACCGTTCTTCGTAGGTTTGTTTTTTCAGTATCCGAAATACCGAAACAGAAAGGATTCTCTCAACATCGACAAAAACCCTAATTTTATATATTCGCATCAACAAAACCTCCCTTCGTACTGCAAATCTGTCTCTCTTTGGCTCTCTCTCCCTCCCTTCTTCTACTTTCTCTCAAGAATTTTTAAATCTTCGTTGTCTCTCGTTACAGTGAAAGTACTCTGACAATCGCATTGGATTGAGTGCGGTTACCCAAATACCTTTCTAACACAGCGAAACCAATCATCTCCATAAGCAGTTGCTCTATCGGTTCACTCTTAATTAGTGTGTCGTGTTTCTCGGGCATTCTATCTATTTCTGAATTTCACTTCTGTTCTTGGCTAGTCGATTTTCGGCTGGTTTTTAAACCTCTAGGAATAGAGGTGTTCAAGCATATACAGATATACATATACGGCTGTGTATATGTATATGTGTATGTATGTTTTTTAGGGTTTCTTTTGATTTTGGTTTAATTGGGTAGTATATAAAATTTGTGCCTGGTTGATTAATAGGTGAATTGAATGAGGGTTAACTTAGGGTTACATTGAAAGGAAAGTGGTTGGAGAACTATAGGAAAGTGTTGTTCTGTAAGTTGATGATGTACAGTTATCAGTATGAAAAAAAGTGAACCCCCTTTAGCTCCTGAATGGTTGAGAAGTGCTGGAAATCTTAATGGTGGTGGCAGCAGCTCCGCTCATCACTTCTCATCGTCCTCTCATTCGGGTATGTTCGATTTACTTTTCCTTTTGTGTTTTTACTTTATATGTCTTCTGTTAGTTCTTTAGTGTTATTATTCTTAAGTTTATATTAATTTTTATCAGCAGCGTAGTAATTGCAGTATGATTTACATTTAGGCGGATCAGAGCCTTATATTTTTCTGTACTAGTTATGCTGTTATTCTTTGGGGTTAACAAGGAGGGAATATATCCTGTTTGTGATTTTGTTGATTATCTGATCACGGAGGCTTTAGTCTCTAGCACATAAGTGTATTAATTTGATGCAATTCCCTTAAATGTAGATTCTTCGTCGCTATCACATAATTCAAGGAATAGAAATTCTAAGACCATTGGTGACATTGGCTCCCACCGTCCTTTGTTGGAACGGTCATCATCTTCCAATGCACGAAGAAATTTGAGTAACGGTGTTGAAAAACATGCATACAGCAATTTCAATAGAAGTCACCGTGACAAGGATCGCGAGAGGGAAAAGGAGAGGTTAAGTTACATGGTGGATCCTTGGGACCCTGATTATTCTGACACCTTAAACAGCTTGGGTACTGGACGGGAGAATAATAAATTGCAACGTTCTCATTCTGTACTTCCTAGGAAACAGGGTGACCTAATGCCTAGAAGGGTTTCAGTGGATCCAAAGAATGGAATTAATCTTAGTCACAAAAGTGAAAGTAGTATACCCGTGGGACACATAAATGGAATTGGCATGCAGAAAACTGTATTCGAGAAAAACTTTCCCTCGCTCGGGAGTGAGGATAGACAAGGAACACCACAGGAGGTGGTCAGAGTCTCTTCTCCTGGATTGAGCTCGGCTGTCCAAAGCTTACCTGTTGGGAATTCGCCTTTGATCGGCGGGGAGGGATGGACATCAGCTTTGGCAGAGGTGCCTAATAGTATGGGAGGTGTTAACACAGGATCTGGAAGTCCTTTACAGTCAGTTTCATCACCTAATGCTTCTGGAAGTGCTAGTGGATTACCTGCTCGAAATATGGCTGAAGCATTGGCACAAGCTCCATCGCAGATTCGTACTACTCCACAGGTATCTATTGTCTTGTTAATCCTTTTGTAGCTTTGTGATATGCACTTTTGGTTTTTTATTCCTTTCCATTCTAACTGCTTTATTATTAGGTTACTGTTAATACACAAAGACTTGAGGAACTGGCTATAAAGCAATCAAGACAGCTGATTCCGGTTACACCTTCAATGCCTAAGAGTTTGGTAAGAGTTTTACCTTCGATTAGTTTCGTATCTTATTAGGTGGCTACAAGCTTTTGCTGTCTTTAATTAGGCTAAATCTAGGAAATGATGTTATTTTGTTATTTGAATTGACTAACTTGATTTGCATAAGAATGTATCTACTTTCTATTATTTTATTGCTAATGGTAAATTATAATTTATAGTTTCCCCCCTAGAATGGAAAATATTTTACTGAATTTGTGACTTGGTGCATATAATCAGAAAATACAAGGCTTGCTTAAATTCTAGTGTGAACTCTTCTATAAGCTTCTTCTTTTCACTTATATCCAGTGGGGGTCGGCAGTGAATATTTGCTTTTCCTTTAGGTTCATATTTTCTTTTTTTCAATCTTGTTGCATTATGATTATTGTAGCAATTAATTCACAGCACAAGTTAGATAGGAGAGAAGCAGATGTAGATATAACCCAAATACACTGTAAAAGCTTCCTTAGCATTGAAAAAGTAAATGCTCGTAGAAACAACAATTAGTAGAAACAACAATTAGTGCTGCGTGGAAAGCAAGTCTCAATGGAACTTGGCTCACATATTTTGGCAGACAGTAACATATAATTGGCTGAAAGATGAACTTCCGTGCAGTATCTACTGGGGTCAGAGTCTAGCTTGGTTTGCCATCATCTAGTGGAAGGGGACTATTTTGTGTCTTATATAATATCTCACCAGTTTCCACCTTTAGATATAAGACCAACGGGAAAGACATATATGTCTAGCTTCTGTACTTCAAAGGCACAATATTTAATTTCTATAATTGAAGTGGAGTATAACTACTGTGCTTAAACGCACATGGTTTAGTTTCTATAATAGGGAATCAGATCTTGCTATACATGTTTTTATCATATATACTTATTTGAAATACTTGCTATTCACAATTTGTTAATTATCTTAGTGCTCTTTGGACCTTTGAAACAACCTTTTCGTTTACTCTTTACGTTTGTACTTGCTTTTATGAATTCCTTCTTTACAGACAGCCAACTTTTTCTTACCTCTTTTACTAGTTCCACCGTATAACGCCAACTTTTGGTTTGATCCTAGTTTAGAATCCCTATGGTTCTTCATCATCCTTGCAAAAATATATTTGGTGCTGCAGGTTTATAGGGGAGACAAAACTTCCCTTTATCGTATATGCTGGCTGATCATATTTATTTGTTTCAGGCTCTCCTTTCCTCTGATAAGTCAAAAACAAAAACATCTATGAGAATTAGCGAGGCAAGTATGGCTGTTTCTAAAACTATGCCGCAGCTGCCCACTTCTTTACATAGTGCTAATCAGTCTTTGTCCAGTGGACAAGCTAAGTCTGATGCCTCAAAGTCTTCTGGCAAGTTGTTTGTTCTCAAACCTTCATGGGAAAATGGTATCTCATCTCCTATTAAGGATATTGCTACTTTAACATGTAATGTTTCCAATGGCCGAACTGCAAATAGTCAGGTTTCTATAAATTCAACAGACTCATCGGCTGCTGCCAGAGGCTCTAACTGTGCAAAGGATCACAGGCCAACACTTTTGAACAAAATGGCAGGATTAACACTGGAAAAGAAACCTTCTAGTTCTAACGCAC
Source organism: Limnanthes douglasii subsp. nivea (assembly GCA_036936605.1). Taxonomy (NCBI): domain Eukaryota; kingdom Viridiplantae; phylum Streptophyta; class Magnoliopsida; order Brassicales; family Limnanthaceae; genus Limnanthes; species Limnanthes douglasii. Next base: position 170,582,208 of record JAUPFV010000004.1, on the reverse strand, counting down.
GGAGCCGGAATGATTTCTTCAAGTTAATAAAGAATAAAAAGTCTGGAAACATGTCTGCTGATCAATCTCGTTCTGACACTGGTATTACTTCTACCGAGGAGAAGTCTGATATCTTAAAGCCAGTAGAAATTTCTACTGCTAGTCAACATACTGTGTTAGCTAATGGCACTGAGATGATGAGCAATGGTGACTTGCATGAAGATAGCGGTAAGGTTTCTCATGTTGAGGAGGAGAATATGAGCTTTGAGGATGCGATCGATCCAGATGAGGAAGAGGCTGCTTTTCTTCGCTCTCTTGGCTGGGAAAATTCGGCTGAGGTTGAACGCCTTACAGAGGAAGAGATCAATTCTTTTGTTTTGGAGGTAATAGCTCTCCATCATTGTAGCTAGGTTGACTATGTTATTAATTTGATCAGGGGTTTCCAAATAATTTTGTTTGATGAAAAGCTTTGGATTGGCGTGATATTATACTTGGTTGTGCTAGAGCTGTCTAAATTATAAATTCTATCTAAAGGAAAATTATACATTTGACACTTGTACAGACGTATTGTAACGACTGAAACTACTACTAAATTTTCCTAGTAAAAGTGTCTTTTGATTTTGTATCTCCTGAGCTGTTTTATTGACGAGTAGTGTAAAGATTTGACATTTTTACTGAACTTTATGCTTTCTAAACTTATATCTTGGCAGCGCAAGAAAGCGTTTCCGGGCATGTAACCAAAGCTGTGAGAAGTCCAAGCAACTGCTGTGTAGGGGTGGCTTCTTCTGAGTTGAGCTCATTTGACTATGCTGATGCGTGATTTTACTGGTTTCAACTTTCAACATTATAGGTCAAAGGAAGATTTGATTTTTTTGTTGCAAGATAGCGTGTTGTTAGAATATTATATTTTAAAGAAAGCTAATGAGTTTGATATGGAAAGGAAAAAAGGGCATGGTGTGAGTTTTTGGTTGGCACAGGGTAGGCATTTTGCATATAGCTCACAAAGTTCCGACTACTACGTATCAGTGACTGGGAAACTTTTTGGATGAAGATGAGAATGGTATATTCCTTTTTCTTTTTCTTTTAAGAGGGGGTTAAATACTAGATCAATTTTCTACACCGTCTCTCGTTTCTTTTATGCTTATACTCCGGGAAAGAAATTTAAATGTTGATTTTTAGGTTAGATACTTTTTACCCCTCTGCCTATTCTTTTGATATCTTTATTTTCTTCCTGCTCTTTCTTTTTTCTCGACCGGGACAGTCTACAAAAGGTTCAGCTTGGTTGAATAAATAGCCTTTTTGTTGTGTTAGCAAGTGCACTGCCTGATTTGAAACTGGCCTTGTGCAAAGAGTCTTGAACTAGACTAGTCTAGGTTACTCTATCCATGCCCTTACTTGGTATTTTAGACATATTAGTTCAAATTGTTAGTTTTTTGTTCCAGCTCAGGATTCCATTTTGTTTTGTAATATCTGAAAACTAAATTTGAAGTGCTTTTTCCTCTCCGTACTGTAAGTTGGTATTGGTTGAGACAAGCGCTGCCCCCATCTAGTGGTAGGACAGGCACTGCATAGTTTTGTGCGCCCTGATGTGCAATTTGATCCACAGACAGCGCAGGCTGGTCTGTACTGGCACATTCAAGCGCAGGCTGGTCTGTACTGGCACATTCAAGCGCGCACACTAAATAGACTGTTTGAATTTTGTGCGGCTGTTGCCACTTGCAAAGTTGCAAGTATTAAAGGCTCTAGCACATTTTCAAACTTCTCTGATCTGGATCACCTGATCCAATCATACACGTGTTGGTTAGCTACTATGGTATGGTGATATTGATTGCATTTCAATTTTTGGGAGAAATATATTTTATCAGTCTCACTCATCTCAGAGAATAAAATCCTTGAATTTTCTTTTTTATGTTTTTCTATACAATAATTAAATGGCCGTGCAACATAGAATATATCAACTGTTGCCCTTGATTAAAAATTAGTAATGTTTTGTAGCATCGTATTTCTATTTTTTGGTACTTTCTTATAAATTAGTTTTGATGTATTGTTTCTAGAAATCCGCCAGAAGAGTAAGGAGGAAAATAATAAAATCGTCAAAAGATTGTTATAAAGAATCTTAGGTAAAGTATTTGATCTTAGAATCTTACTACATAAATTTCTCGTGGAATAACAAAAAAGTTGGACAAATTATAAGTTTAAATCTACTAATCTTGAATTCGAATATCTTTCAATAGACAGCTCCAAGAGCTTCGTTGAAGATCTTCATTTTTAAAGAGTCATGTGAAGAACTCCATAATTGACTGCAAGATTGTATTATATATCTGTGTCGAGAGTTGGTATCACAAATAGTCGTTTTGTATCGTTTTTTTTTTTTTTCCGGAGGGAACCCGCAGTTCAGAGTGCAATGAGTGCGCACAGGGTAAATCCTCAGTCTGACGCGATAGCCTGCAAACCAACGCTAGAAGATAAACCACACAAGGTGACAGGCTCAGCCGAGAAAGCGTATCTAAAGGGACTCGAACTCATGACTTTTTGGTTATAAGAATGTCATACTCAACCAACTCGGCTACCCCCTTGGGGGCAGTCGTTTTGTATCGTGGGCTGTCTAAGGAATGATAATTTTATTATTTGAAAAAATTAGCAGTGTTGCTAAAACATTTTCGACGGATCAATGTTTTTTTAATGGAATATGCTCTAAAAGAAAAACTAACCGATGCAAAAATATAGGGATCAGAAGAAAAAGTCGACGAAGAGAAGGAGAAAAATGATGACTTGTCTAGAAGAAAAAGTCAACGAAGCGAAGGAGAAAAATGATGACTTGTCTAAAAACTTGACGTGTATTCACACAATTTTGATAAAAAAAAAATTGATTGGTTACATAATTTTTTTGAGAATTCGTTTTAAAAAATGTACGAGATATTAAGTAGCTTGAGTAGCTTACTATTTCAACTCCAAGGTTATAAGGTCGTAGAAATTAACATAATCATTGATAACTAAATTTTGGATATTTTATATATCCAGTATATTAAAAAAATATTCGATAAACATAGTATAAACTTACCAAAGCATAGTTTATTGTATTAATTTTAATTGTATCATTCGATATTTTCATATATGTTTTTTTATATAAATTGTCAAGAACTTCTAGATATACAATATTTTTTGTTTATGAGTTTGGAATGTCTTCATCATTGTTCACAATGATTCGAAGTCCTTTTCTAGAAGTTACTCTAGATAACGTGACATATAATTGACCATGAGTGAATACTGGTTGGGGAAGGTAAATACCAACTTTATTCAGAGATTGAACTTGGTTTTTATTCATCGTTATTGCATAACATAGTCTAATAGGAAATTGTCTTCGTTTAAATATAAATGACCATTTGCTTTCTGTTGACGAAAGATTAATTCGAGGTATAAAAATTGTATCACCAATGTTACTGTCGGTTATGATTTTGGAAGTAATAATTTTATTGCCCATTTGTGTTATTACTAATCTTGTACCATTGCATAATCCTGAAGATGGATTTAGATTTCTTAATAGTAGCATAGGGATACCAATTTTTAGCGTTAACTCATATTTGGGGATAACATTAAATTCTATTGTATTAAGAAATTCAATAGGGTACAAAAGGTCAAAATTTTATGAATTTCTAGATGTTTTACATATAGAGTATGAACTTAAATAAGTGACTTTCACCTGGTACTAAATTCATTATGAACTCATTTATCTCTGAAACTGCAATATTTTTTTGGAGTAATTATTGTTCTTTCTGTTAAATAACAATAATTATCACAATTTTTCAAATATCAGTATACGTCACACTAAAAATGGAACGAATAGGAATACCAGATGATTCAATAAGAAAATCAGGTGAAATTTTAATCCATGAATATTCTTTGTTGTTTGGGATAACTAAATCAAAAATATAGCATTCTCCAAATTTTTATATCCAAACAGCAAAATTCTTCAGTTCTTTTTTTTTTTCTAATTTGGTTAAACCATTGTTAGACAATCTCATGTTTTGTTTTAAAAAGAAAACTGTAAAGTGTTTCCATAAAAAAAAACTACTCAAAGAAGCATTGATAATTTTTCCCTTGTTCCTCTTGCGACAACTGGTAGAATTTGTTTGAAATCACCGCATAATAAAATAGTTTTTCCTCCAAACAAATTAGTATTTTCTTTTGCATGCACATCTGGTATAATATCACGTAATGATCTCGTAATAGTCTCAATTTTTTTTTGTGATTCATTGATGCTTCGTCCTATATATTTAATGATGCATCGTCAATTAACTTGCTAAGATGTGTTGATTTTTTTATTTCACATGTTAAACATGAATCTTAAATCTAGAATGTGTAGTTCTACATCTGAGGGAGAAGTATGGAAGCGATTCGTGACGAAGCGACCGCAAGAATAATTTTTCCTTATGATCTAAGTTTACTAATAATAGCGTGCCATAAAAAAGTATTTCCTGTACCCCTATGTCCATATAAAAAATAGTCTTTGTCTTTTACAATTGTAGATAATTTATTTTGCTCGTTATTTAATTTGAGAGCTAAAATTGCATGTTGCGTTTTTTATTCATTTATAACATAATTTAACTCTTCTCTTAATTGTGTATTTTTAAGATCTTCTATTTTATGATAATCTCGTTGGGATAGACTGTGATCTTTTAAACAACTACGTGATGCATTAAACAATTTTTCTAGTTCGTATAAAACATAATTTTTAAGTTCTTTATCAGATATAATTAAATCTTGCATTTAATTTAATTTAAAATTATGTAATATATCATCGGGCATATTTTTCGAGTTGTTTTCAAATAAAATATTAGGGTTTGAAACATCGCAGAATAAAATTATGGAAACAAATAAATATCTTAATTCAGAGCACGTAGATGTGTTTGTAGACTCTTTTAGAGCATCATCTCATCATCACCTAACATACTGAGTGCTCTACATGCATCTTGATCGCTAGATTGTACAATTCCACCAACAGTTTTTATGTCATCAAAACTGGTAGCACCTTTTTTAAAAATTTAATAAGATTCTAAGATTATATAGTTCACCTAATGTTGGATGAACATATACTAACCTACCTATACATTTACCTTGTTTTCTCAGTTTCTAAATTTTATCATGAACAGCCCAAAGAAAATTAAAGGAAAATCTCAATATGATAGCGTAAGAGCTTATTTATATTGTTTATTTGCATCAAACCACCTTGTTAACATTGAATTTTCAACACCGAGGGTGTTAACAATCGATTGAAGAGTTGCATTTGAATTAAATATAACATTTTGTTGTAAAGGTATATGAACAAGTAATCTTTCAACAGAAGGATGCCTTGAATGCATATGAAATTGAAATATTCTCTAAACATATTCATATGGGCATAAATACCGATAATTAAGATGCACAAGACTTTCATTAGTTTTATATTCTTCAAAAAGTGCTCGAGCTCGATATGAGCCCTTGTCAATATATTTGAATAGATATTTAATTCGTGTAGATTGAAAACATGGTTCAATATTAATACGAGCGTTATATCGTACCAATAATTCTCTATGGTTAGGAAAAACAAATTTGTAATAAAATTTTATATTATTTTTATTTATATAATTTGATGAGTTATCACGACTTTTATATGTGACGTAACTATTTGTTTCTATGACTGTTTTAATTTTATATTGTTTTGATAATTTTTTTGTACATACACCATTTTCCATGCATAGAGAATATATATTCAAAAGACCGCAAGGGCCATGAATCATAAATTGACTTATCAGTTCATGCTCAATTAGATCAATTTATTTGTTTGGAATTTCTGCTAATATAAATATTCTCTAAACATATTCATATGGGCGTAAATACCGATAATTAAGATGCACAAGAATTTCATTAATTTTATATTCTTCAAAAAGTGCTCGAGCTCGATCTGACACCTTGTCAATATATTTGAATAGATATTTAATTCGTGTAGATTGAAAACATGGTTCAATATTAATATGAGCGTTATATCGTACCAATAATTCTCTATTGTAAGGAAAAACAAATTTGTAATAAATTTTTATATTATTTTTATTTATATAATTTGATGAGTTATCACGACGTTTATATGTGACGTAATTGTTTGTTTATATGATTGTTTTAATTTTATATTGTTTTGGGAATTTTTTGTACATACACCATTTTCCATGCATGGATAATATATATTCAAAAGACCGCAAGGGCCATGAATCATAAATTGACTTATTAGTTAATGCTCAATTAGATCAATTTCTTTGTTTGGAATTTCTGCTGATATAATACAGTTGATGTCTTGTGGAAGATTGCACGCGTATTTAAAATCTAACCAAACTAACATATGATAGTGAGGAAGATCTCTTTTTTGGAACTCAATTGCATAAACATCTATAAATACATAAAAAATGGAAAAAGTATATAATATGAGTTATAGAAACAACAATATTTTAAAAATATTAAACTTTAGATAATAGAATAACTTACCTGCTAACTGGTCCAAAAGGTTTCCATGATTTGATGATTCTTTGTAGAAACTTACCCGCTCCATTTCAAATCAGGTCTATAACCGTCTTCACCGTGAGGGATGTAATTTTATGATTCTTTGTAGAAACTTAGATTTGTGTTGTTTTATGATATCTCTTTCAAAATAAAACTCTTCAATATCTCTAACTATTAAACCACTAATTTCATCTGGAGAAGGTTGATCATATTGTTTACTATCTGTAGCATTGCGACTTATTCGTTGCATCAAAAAAACTTATAAGACCGTGAATAATTTTATATTCAAGATAATCTTGAGAATTCATAACATTAAGCTCATTACTTACCTCATTTTGAGCGTCATAAATATATAACTGAGAAAGTTTTGGACATTCTACATCTGGTGGTATTAATGATCCCATTAAATGGTGAATTTGACCATTAACTTTAAAAATATAAGAAGAATTACCATTATTAATTGAAGTGTTAATTGTAGCCCATATCGAAGTAAATGGAAACATAAAGTTATAAGCTCTTATATTTCTTCTAGAAATCTTACTTTTTTCATTATTAGTTGGATTTAATAAAGTATTCAAAAAAATGGGAGTGTAATTTGATAAGTTTAATTTCACTTTACCACCCAAACACCATCTTCCAAACTGATAGTTATTTGTATTTGATTTGCCTTTAAGAGATTCATTAAGCCAAAATAAAGAACCACAATATTCACATTCTATATTTTCCCCTAAAATCTATATAATACTCATCTTCTCCTGATTAAGAAAAAATAGGATCTTAACAAGCATACAAATTAGATATATAAAATAAATTTGAAAAAAAAAGAGATCAAATATAAAACTAAAACCGTAAATATATATTTACTTTTTCGCTTTCTGTTTTCTGATGAAATGCTTGACCATGACTAACATTGTGTTGAACTTGAGAACGAAGATCATCTTTATAAATACATAAACCGTCTACCTCAGCTTTAGAAGATTGACCAGTCTCAATAAAAAAATCTGCTTCAGCTTTTGAAGATTGACCAACCTCTAGTAAAATAAGTTCTGCCACGGTAGGTCTATAGTTTTCTAGTCAAGAAAGAGATCACTTTATTCATCAATAGTTTTTCCCTATTTATAATATACAGATTAGTTGGTAGTTACATTAGGTTACGCTTTTAGCGCCACTACCCCACTTATACCATTATCCCTATAACTGTGGAATAAACAACACGTTTTAACTTGTGGGTTAAAACGTGTGTTTATATTACAAATAAAGGCACTGCATGCAATCTGTAATTCAATCCGAGCTAAACTATTCCTTTAAACAAAACCAGAGCTGATCTGATTTGCTGAGCTCGAACTCAAGCTCATTGATGAATGAAACCCGGTTTGATCTGTTTTGCTAAGCTCGAACTTACTGATGACGCGCTCATGTCTTTTCCTTTTATCACGCTCCTCGTTCAGTCGATCAAATCTTCTCTGACGTTGTCAAGCTCATCCAGATCTTGAACTCAGCAACGTCGTACATGTTCTTGAGTTTGCTCCATTATCGAGTTGTATACGCCATTGAGCTCAGTCCGCTGACGAGCTCAGTGTCCCTTTGAGCTCATCAACGGTCTTTATCATTGACGCCAACCTGCTGTTGAGCTCGTCCATACCATAGAACTCGTTCTCTTCTTCACTACTTATCATAATCCAGACTCTCAGTGCTCCTTGCTCGCGTTCTGGGGAATCCCCTCTTATCAGGGCTCCCCTAGTTTAGAGGTTTATAAAAACATTAATAAGCCTGTGATTAAAAATTAATTAAATACTTTACTTATCCATATAATAATAATTTGAATCGTCCAGTGTCTGTTTCTTTCTGACACATGTCGTCGAGACAAGTGACGGTCTTCTGACAACGCCGTTTCCTAGAGTTACTTTTTTGGCGATTTAATTTTCTCGCATAATTTTCAAATAAGTAATGACATCATAATTCACACGCGTATGTGAAAATGTTCCATTACTCAAATAACTTCTACATTTGTTTGCAAAAACCACAATTATTCAAATCTCCTGCTTTATTTCTCTTGAAAAACTCTATACAATCTTAATCCTAGGCGTTTGCTTCTCTCTTCATCAACAATTATTCAGGTAATATTCTTTCTTTTAACTAATCTTCTTATGTTGAATGCTTGAGATAACCCTAAATTCAGGGATTAGAAACTTTATTAGTAGACGATTCCCCAAATCAAATCACTTTCCCTTACCATCACAATCATTTTGATTTACATCCTTCCCTAATTGCATTTTTTAGAAAAACCATGGCACCCAAAAAGGCAGTGAGGAGTAAAGCTGCCAAAATTGTGGAACCCTTATACGAAGATGTCAACGACTTAGAAAACTACTTTTCTCAAATAACTCCTAGATACACTAACTTAAATGATGACGAAATCACCGTTCTCAGGGAAAGATGCAGTATTCGTGAGAACGTAACCATTAGGGCTCATGGTCTAGGCGAACATCCCTATCACACACAAGAGACAGAGACTTGCCTCTGCACCACTCTGCTTGATTGGGGACTTAGATTACCCCTCCCCGAACTAATTCACGATAAAATTCAGTGTCATAGGTATCTGCCCCACCCAGATGTCAGCAAACGGCTAGAGGCTGTTGCTCAACGTAGTTCTTAGCTCACGCGTGTTAAACACCGAAGGATACTTATCAGACCTTATTTCGGGCATTTATGTAACCAAATTAGTCAGAACTCATTTCTTCTATATCCATTTTAAAGGGATCAAGAAGATTGTCAAACTACCCACTTTTGATAGGAATTGGAAAAATTACTTTGTCCTTGTTTCGGGTAATTGGAAAAACAACACCCCTACACTAAATCTTCAACTGTAATGCAAATAGAAGAAAACTTGTAAGCTTTGTTTTTATTTTTAATGAAATACCAATTTGTACGAACTCCTTTATCCTATCCTTGTGCCTTCGGGTGAACTCTCGAACCAGACCTTGTGGAAAGAAGGAAGGCCAGGCAACTACATAAATCCTCTAATAAGAGTTAGTAGCTTAGCATTTGAAGCCTGACAACAAGACCCTAAAAAATTGTTCACTCGATATAACTAGCTGCAATCAGGACTGTGGCCAATACCTGAGCTGAGCATCACAAAAGAAAAAGGAGTCAAGATGGTGAACGACTCGAAAGCTACCATGGGCCGCCTTAAAATGATTTTAGAAAATAAACTTTGTGAGAAAAACAGGCCTGGCGTTTGGCTAGCAGTACCTCAGGTAACACGCAAAGCTAGCGAACCTGGGGATTCCTCCTCTGGTGCATCTCTCTCAATTGATCGAGGAAATTATGGTGGCAAGGAGAAAGAGAAAAATGTCTAGCAAAATGAAAAAGAAGCACCACCGGTGCCTGCAGCTGCTCAGCCAAATAACTCTCGAACGGAAAGAGAAAACAAAGACGAAGAGACTATCTCTGGTGCTCTCGACAAAAGTTGGAATAAAAAACAAAAGTTAATTGATGCCATTCCTCTAACCACCAGGAGATTTCAACTAAGAGATGAAGAGGGTGATGGTACCGAAGGCACTTCCAACGAAGGAGCAGATCCTCTTAACCCATCAACAACAGAAGTTGGTGAAGGACAAAATCCTCCTGGGGCTAAGGAGATAGTTGACCTAGCTGACTCTGAAGAGAATGACCATAGAGCTGAGAAAGATCCGGTGTTGCAACCACTAACTCATGCAGTATCAGTTCAACAGCTAGCGCTGAGCTCATCCTTGGGAAGTCAAGCTCCCCCTGCGGAGAACATTGAAAGGAATAACCCTAGTGATAAAGCGGCGGAGACGAGCCAACCAATGGTACCTGCAGGGGAGCGCCCAAAAGTGCAAGTTCCACATCCCTCCTCTTATATGTTCGAGCAGCTATGTAGGACACCTGATATGTCCTACTATGATAAGGTATCCAACGCAAAGCTCTTGCAGAGACAAACAGAGCTAGCATTATATTATTTCGAATCGATGCATAATTTACCTTAATTATTGCTGCAAACGTATGCTGGTAAGTGTATACTATATGTGTACTGAATTTTCTGGAGACCTTTTATAACCCCGACCTTAGTATGGCTCATTCTGGAGACCTTATTGCGTATTCTATTTGACTTGGTCTTTGACCAGTTCGCTAATATACTCAGTATAAATTATAGACACAGTATGGTCCTTGCGTAGCCCATAGGCGTGGCCAAGTAGCCCATTCACGTTTATAGACACTTAGTTTGGACTCAGTCTGGTCCGTTGAGTAGCCAAGAATGGCGTGGTCATTGACCCATTCACTAGTTATAAAGATACAACTCACACACATATTTGCGAAAAAAGCCATAAGCCACCTTGGGCGAGTGATACACTATCTCTGGAACAACCCTTAGGAACCAAAATAATTCGGACGATCTCACCACCGCAAGCGGCAGCTCAATCAATTTTCGGACGTCCCTCCGGCAACCGCATTTTTGCTGCCGATGTTCATGGTAAGTCACCCAAGCAGCCATTAGGAATCGAAATAACTCCGTTGAACTCACCACCGCAAACGGCGGCTCAATCAGTTTTCAGATGTCCCTCCGATGACCGGATATTTTCTGCCGACGTTCATGGAAACTCACCCAAGCATTCAAGAGGGCTGTCCAAAAGCCGTGACCTTTCGCAAATCAAAATGGATGCATTGAAGACCATAGGAGCACGCGCCATTAATGCTAATAAAGATACTGTGCATGCCTCTTCACCTGCTGAAATTTTCAAATTTAATTCTCTTAAAGGCGTGAATCTGCATGGGAATGAATTTAATTTTCAGAATGAGAATTTGCATGGGAAAGCATCAATTCTAACACTGTGACCATGCATATGCATGGGAATAGACAAGTTGATATTAACAGACCTGCTCCTTCGCCGAATAGAAAGACTCCATTAAATGTGTTTACTGCTCCTAACGCCGTGACGTGAACCTGCATGGGATTGGAATAAATTCTCATAATGATAATTTGCACAGGAAAGTAGCAATTATCAGAACATGCATGGAAAAGAATTGGTCAGAATGAAAATGTCTTTGGAACTACTCCTCTAAGGGCACGACTAAAATGAGACACTCCAAATCTTGATTTTTTCTGAAAACGTAAAATTACCACAATACCCCTATATATAAAAACCATAATTTTTTCCAACTACCCATTCTCTTCTTTTCCTCCTCTCTTTCCTACCACTTCTCTCTCCAAAATTTCAAACAAAAACACAAAATTTAAAATTTTCAAACTCCCACCCAAACATTTAATAAACCTTAATTATTAAAAGTTAAACCCCAACTACTCCAACCATGGATTTAAGCGACTATAATGACGATTGGAGCTGCAACATTGATGATTTCCTTTCGGAGGAGGAGGAGCCGCTTACTGACCACATGGAGAGTGTAGCTGAGGTAAAAACTATGTTTTTTATGCACAGAACAAAATTTCGCATTTTCGTGCATTAAAATGTACACTTCCACGCAAGAACATGCGTGGAAGATGACACATCTTCACATGAACACGCGAAGATTTTGGCAAATATTCGCACAATCATACAAAGATTTTCCAACATCTTCGCGTGTTCATGCGAAGATTTGGCAAAATCTTTGCATGATCGTTCAAAGATTTGCCCAAATCTTCGCGTGTTCATGCGAAGATTTGCCCAAATCTTCGCGTGTTCATGCGAAGATTTTCCAAAATCTACGCATTTTAATGCGAAGATGTAACTTGTCTAAGTTTTATATGCCCTTTTTGGTTGAATATTGGGTTTGTCTTTATTATTTGAATTGTAAATACATGTTTGTGTTTGTGTAGTAACCGGCGGAAGCACCATGTAACATGGCGGATTATAGTCAAATATTTACGACGGATAATTTCTACACCAAGGCGGAATTGATCGAATGGGTTGATAAAGAGAGCAAGAGTATAGGATTTATTGTTGTGGTAGATAAAGATGACGATGGTAGTAAAAACGGTAAAACACCGCGGTTATATTTCAAGTGCGAGAGGCACGGTGTTTACAAGCCGAGGCCGAAACCGGGGATTATGAAGAAACGACGAGATTGTTCATCCAAAAAATGCGGATGTCAATTCATGCTTAGGGGCAATCCGGTGTTAGAAGCACCCGACTATTGGAAATCGGTAGTTATAATTGGAAAACACAACCACCAACCCTTCTTGCATTTGGATGGTCATTCACGGGCCGCGAGGTTAAAAGCGAAAGAGGAGGAGTATGTTCGTAAACTCACAACAATCGGTTCTCGGCCAAGAGATATATACCGTGGATTGAAGTTAAGAGATCCGGAAAATGTATCTAGTATGCGTACCATCTACAACATGCGGCACAAGCACCAATTGGTTGATAAAGCGGGCAAATCCCAAATGCAATACTTGTTTGGTAAGTTAAGGAGCACGAGTACTATGTTTGGGAGCGCACAAACAAAGAAACCGAAGAAATCCTAGAATTGTTTTTCGCACATCCCACGAGCATCGATTTGTTGCGCACTTTTCCTCAAGTGCTTATAATGGATAGCACGTACAAGACTACAAGGTATAAATTTCCTTTGCTAGAAATAGTTGGCCAAACTTCGATGAAAAAGACCTTTTGTATAGCTTTTGTTTTTATGAGGTCGGATAAAGAAGAGAACTACACGTGGGTAATGAGCGTTCTAAGGAGAGTGATGGTGAACAACCTGTGCGCATTACCAAATATTATCGTCACAGATAGGGAGTTGGCTTTAATGAACGCTATCGATGAGGTATTTCCGGATGCAATTCATATGTTATGCACTTGGCATATAAATAGGAACATTAGCTCATACTCTAAGAAAGTTTTGCCCAAAGCGGACATGGAGGAGGAGTTCTTAGAATTTTATGTCGCGATTCAACATTCGGCGACGATCGAAGACTATAACAAAAACCTCTCCGACTTGCACCAAGCCTACGCATATTGTCCTAAGGTTCTCGAGTACTTGATGAAACAATGGATAGACCCTTACGGACACAAATTCCTTAATGTCTACACTAACAAGATTAAACATTTGGGCAACCACACTAGCAACCGGTGAGTTATATCATCATATATATACATTACTATATTTAATTAGTTGTTAGACTTGTAACAAATTTAAGTTTATGGTTTAGGGCGGAGAGTGCTCACTCTAGTCTAAAACGGGCAATCGGCACAAGCCTATGCACGTTTGAGCAATTTTGGGATAAAGTTCATGTGTTGCTTCGCATTCAACACTCTACCATCTTCGAAACGTTCGAACGAAGTTTGTTTCGTCCTGGACAAGCATCTAGGGGAGCTATCTTTCGCGACATCAAAGGTAAACTTTCATGTACGGCCATTCAAATATTAGAGGAAACTATTAGAAAGGACGGGGATTTATGGTTCACTCCCGCAAAGTGTGGTTGTGTAATTAGGACAACACACAATTTTTCTTGTGCGTGTGAGTGTGCTATGATCGCGAAAGAAGGTAGGTCGATTCAAAAGAGTGAATGTGATGTTTATTGGAGTACTTTAGCGATCAAGCCTAGGGAAAACGTTGGTACCGAATATAAGCTTACAAGAAAGCTATCCTTAATTGATAGTACCATACGCGGTTACGGTCCACAAGTGCAAGATCACATAATAAATAGGATGATGCAAATCCTAGATTCCGCTAGAAGCCATGTTTTGGAACCTAAGGAATCGGTTGTCACGAAAGGTCGGAAAAAAGCCGGTGTCGAAGTCAACTAAGCGGAACCCATGCGAGTCGGAATACGATAGTTTAGGCGCTAGTACTCGCGGCACGATAGGTAGCACGGTTGCGTCGGCGGTTAAGGCATTTTTAGTACGCAAATCCAAGTCCAAAGCTAAAGCGCCACCGAAAAAGGAGAAAGTGACTCGATCTAGAAAATCGAATAAAGAAAAATGATTGAGCGCCTACGAGAGTTGTTTTCCCGATTACTTGCACAACTACATAAGTAGCGTTGAAGACGTTGCTCCGGACGGTAATTGTGGATTTAGGGCAGTAGCTTTGACGATTAAAGACAATACGAACGCATGGGAGGCAGTAAGAAGGGATTTGATGTATGAACTTTCAAGTCAACTTGATCTTTGGGAAAGGGTTTTTGATGGTGCACAAGGTGTTGACAATCTATTGCGGAAATTGGATTGTTTCAAAATGTACGAGAGCGGAACTAGGCACTGGATGACATTACCCGACTTTGGGTTGGTGATAGCCACCCGGTATCAATGTATAGTATACCATGTCTCTCTCCAACTATCATACACGTATCTTCCTTTGCGTGGTGTGCCTCCAAGATCATGTCCTATTTTCGAAGTTGGAATTGGTTTCGTACACGGTAATCATTTTGTGAAAGTAAGTAAACTAGTACATTCCTGATACTTAGTTTTCATTTTATCAAAAAATCCGCTATGTATTTAATGTTTCTATATAATTGAAATTTTCAGATTGTATTAAACGGACCGTTGCCGGATATATACCCAACGTGGTTTGCGTTCCGCACTTGCGCTGAAGTTACAAATTGGGCCATACCAATAGACGAACGTCTCAACAAGTATCACCAAATTAAACCAGCACAACCTCCAACATTACACGATGGGGATGATGAGTTCTACGATTTGATCGGGGATGCATAATGCGATGTTGTATATTTATATTTTGTGTTACTTGTTTTCTTTTTTAATCCTTTCGAAACACATTTCGCTACCTCCGACTACTATTGTTTTGGTTGATATTAATTACAACTTTTATTTATTTATTGTGTATTTTGTTTTATCCAAAGTATGTTTTGAAGATGTGCAAAATTATTTATGTTTTTTTAATGGAGGTTTTGTTTTTCAAAACAGAACCTTTCTCAAATAAAGGCCTTAATAGGTACCCATTTGCCATGAATTTTGCTTGAAGGCCTTTTTTTGGGACATGCATTTTGCTTGAATTTGCCATGAATTTTGCTTGAATTTGCCATGAATTTTGCTTAAAGGCCTTAATAGGTACCCATATGCGTGCGTGTATTTGTACATGCACACGTTTTCTAGTGTCGAAAAAGGTTCTGTTTCGAAAAAAGGGTTTTAGGTCAGTTATGAATTTTTTTTCGCGCATTTATAGTTACCAATGGTCTTAAAACATAGTTTTAACAACATTTGAGGTCGAAAGTCCCCAAAAATGGCCTTCAAGCAAAATTCATGGAAAATGGGTACCTATTAAGGCCTTTATTTGAGAAAAAAAAATGGACTTCTACACAAACTCAAGCCGTAAGGGCTAACCAATCAAAAACTAAAACAACAAATACGAGCATTGGTCGTTTAAACAAAAAACAACAAGCTCAACATTAACTTATGCAAAAAAACATGAAATCGAGAAATCATATACTGCCAAAAAACATTAGAGGTCTCGTTATAGCGAGACACCTAATAATAGAAGTTAGGCTATAATGAGACCCCTACTGTTGCCCGCCCACCAAAATTGACTCGTCCCCTATAAAATATGACATGAAATCTACAAATAATAATACACTTGCCAAACATTTAGCATCCAACATAAATATAAAACTCGTTAACGTTTACATATGGAGTTTACGGCGGACGAAGACTACCACATGCTTCAAGCTGTGAAGATTGCCCGCCAGATACTGGGGGAAGATACCAGCGACCAATTTTTCGAGCGTGTCCTATGTACGATGTACATAGGCTACGGTCATTTGGGTACAAGAGGTATCGTTGTGCGTACTCGTGAGCAGATCAAATGTAGATATATTTTTTGCCAGCCAATACAGCATTTGTGCTTCTTGCCATCGTTAATTAAGCAAGAAGCAGCTACCGTCTGGAACCTGAGCTCGATAGACTACATCACGAGGGATATGGTAGCATTTCTTGAGGATAAGATTATTGCAGGGGGGGGGGGGAGTTGATGATGTTGAATACAAACTTCGATACGAATAAGCCTTCCACTGATGTTATTTCAAGTTTTTATTTTCGTATCGATTGTTATTTGAACTTGTGATTTTTCTTTCCAGTTATTTTTTTGAAGTTTTAATTTCGTCACTTGTTGTTATTTGAAGTTGTGATTGAATGAATGTAAACTTTGGATGTTTTATGTTTGGATGTTCATCTTAAAAACTATAACAGCTAAAACTTCAAAATATGTCGATTGCATAAAAACATTACAATTTAATCAAAAGCATTGCATAATTAGAAATACAAAAGCAAATAACTGAAAACAAATGATAGATAAGCTAACCCTGAGTTAGAATTTCACACTTAGTTTTATGGATTCGGGTAGTTCATTCCATACTCAAAGCGTTTCTCGAATGAATATTCGTCTTCATCACTACTTCCGTCGGGAGTTGAGTAAGTTTTGACGGCGCTGGCTATTGTGTCGGCTATTTCTTGCTCTATTTGCTGCGTCGCATGTGACACCATCTCCTGCGTAATTGTACCTTGGGATCCCATGTTGAATACTTTTCGGACGTTGGTTTGGACTTCGGTTGCCAGTGACTCAATCTGTATAGTCACTGTTTTAAGATAAGCTAGTCTATCGAACACTTCTTCGCATCCGCGTGGTCGGGGCATTAAGCATCCCGGACACGATGCCTCCCTACCGTGGTTAAAGAACATTCTGCACAAAACTGCATCGATGAAACCGGGAATCTCCTCTTGCACCGTACCTCTGACGAAGTCAAATGCGACTAGGAGGTTTGCATCTTCGTACACGTTTCACCCTGAATCACCCATTGTTGTAACTTAAGATGTTTTGTTTTATAGTAAGATTCTAGTATTTATAGACTCGAAGTCGGTGTGCCAATTCTTAAATAATTCGCGGAAAATAGGTTTTTTCTTCCCGCATAAAATAATTAGCGGGAAACAGGGTTTTTCTTCCCGCTCGACAATGCCGCCATGTTAGTTTATCTGTTAAATCATAATAAATGACATTAAAAACAAAATCTATTAAAATAATATTATTAAAATAATTAAATTTCAAAAAAAGAATATTATGTATTTTAAAACAATTAAATTTCCAGTTATAGGGTCGTGGATGTTTGAGCGGAAAGTTTTAAAGGCGGGTGTGTTTGGCGGCAATTTTTACCGGTGTCTCGTTATAGCGAGACGTCCAATAATGGAAATTACGCTATAATGAGACCCCTATTATTGCACTGCTACATTTGAGTACTTATGTAAATATTAGGTGTCGCACAATCATTCGTCAACATGTGATTGAATGAATGTAAACCTTGGGATGTTTTATGTTTGGATGTTCATCTTAAAAACAATAACAGCTAAAACTCCTTAATCACCCATTGTTGTAACTTAAAACAATGGTCCATTTGTTTTTTAGGCGGGAAACATTCGGTCCATTTGGTTTTTTCCCGCCGGGGTGGTTAAGGGTCTATTTTGTTATTCAAAATACATAAATACAATTTTAATAATATCAAACGCGAAGAAAAAAGTATCTGAAACAGAAAATAATAAATTGGACACATAAAAATGGGAACAAAATAAAATGGGCAGTAAAATAAGAAACACTAGTACATGGTAAATGTAAAATACAACAAGTTCAAACATTAACTTAAACAAACAGTACAGAAACTCCGAGATGCAAACAATTAAAAACATAACGTAATGCCCATTAGTCGAAGTCATATCCCAAGTTATCGTCAGAGTCAGTCCCCTCTTCCCTTTCAGTAATCCTATTCTGAAGATACATTACCATATCCCTAATGATGTAGTCTACCACCGTCATGTTCCATACGGCGGCTGCTTCTTGCTTAATTTTAAATGGTAGAAACAACAAACGATCCATTGGTTTGCAAAAGATGTACCTTCGATTGATTTGTTCACGGTTATGCACAATAAAACCTTCCGTTCCTAAACGGTCGTAGTTATAGTACATCTTACACAAGACTAGCTCGAAAAATGCATCGCTACTATCTTCACCCAACTCACGCAGGGCAAGTTTCACTGCCTCAAGCAAATGGTAGTCTTCATGAGGGGTAAACTCTATTATTGCACTGTTTATATTTGAGGAGTGCCAAGCATCCAGTTATATGCTCGTGGATGTTTAGGCGGGAAGTGCATTAAACGCGGGTGTTTTTGGCGGCAATTTTTGTAGGTGTCTCGTTATAGCGAGACACCTGATAATGGAAGTTACGCTATAATGAGACCCCTATTATTGCACTACAACATTTTTGTACTTTTGTTAATATTAGGTGTCGCACAATCATTCGTCAACATGGATTACGTTATCCTTATCTTACAAGTGTTTATACTTGATACAAAAAGTGGTACAAAAAGACATTTTATAGGCAGTAACAAAAATGTTTAAGTGTCTGATTCGGTTTATGTTTGAGTTTGTGTTGTTATTCATGTTTACAAAAATGTTCGGGTTTATGTTTGAGTTTATGTTGCATTTGTTTTGCATTCTGATGCTTATTTTAAAGTTGGAGTTTGAACAAAGATTTGAAAGTTATATCACTAAAATGTAACAAACTAACATAACACATAATTAAACAACAACCCAATACCATATCACAAAAGTTAAACCGGTCAAAAGTAAACGACACATATAAAGTCTTAAACTGTCAACACAAAAGACATAAATGATAATCAATCTCTGTACTCGTGAGCTAAACGGTATATCTCCTCCAAAGGCTCCTAAAGGTCCTCCACACTAATGTCGGGGTGGCTACGGTCGTACGCTTGTATATCCAGTATGTGCGAAGTCATCTCGTGCAGTCTGGTGGCATGTGTGTGTGGTGAAGGATTCACCCCTAACTCTGCATTATCTCGGTGAGCCTCTGGATCAGATATGATGCACCACAAGTTCTTCGTAACCCATGAAGAGTAGATCAAAGTGGTACCATCCTCATGACCAAGAATAAACTCTGCACCCTTCAGACTCGGGTGAATACAGTGTTACTCCCAGTTGTCCCAAGTGAATGCATCCCAGAGGTAGAGGGTGTTCCCACGACGAACCCTACTAGAACCAGTAAGAATAGGACGCACTGAACCAAGAACCAGTATTTAAAAAAAAATTCTAAACTATGTAGCACACATGCGCAATACAAAAAATATTAATATTTCGAGTAACAAAATATTACCTGCTGGATGCGACCCAACTGTCTAGCCACCCGTAGCGGATAGTACGCCTCGACAATGTCCGACGCCTTCAGCGTCGTATCTATCCAAGTTATATCAGCGTGACCTCGAGCATCCCGTATGGTCGTATACGGCATGAATGATACCTGCAAAATATTAACAAACCATTTATCATTAGCAACTTATATTATACACACAATAATTGAAATGAAACTGATTATAACTTACATCATGCTCGGTGAAGGTAGTTAGGTGATCTCGAACACCGTCTCGAGCCTCCTGGATTTGTCGAAACTTCGGAGGCGCATGCATGCACAAATTAGGATGTGCAATATTATACCTTGGGTATTGATGAACTGAAAACGACTGGAAATGGTCGTAAATCCACGTCTCTAACAAGGCCAAAAATCCAGAAATACCCGAAGTAACGTGTAGGCAACCTCTGCCTAGATGGTAGTAGAGCTGCACGAGTATCATCTGTCCCCAGTTATACCTCCCCGAGCTACTGTAATCGTCAATGAACTGTAAATAGTAGAGGGTAATGTTTTTGCCCGACTTGTTGGCCAAAATGGTACAGCCAAAGAAGTGCAACAAGTATCCCCTGGTAGCTCGGCGGGCATCCGCATCACTGATATCATCGTCGTAATACTGATCAGTGCAGAATATCCTCTTCAGCCACGCAAGGCGAACATGCCTCTTACCACCACCCTTGTTCTCCTTAATCTCCGCCTCAAGCTCCCTAACGCTGCACCCAAGTAAGCGAGCGTATGCCGCAGTACGCTCATCAGCACTAGGATACTCGTATATCTCACAGTTGACACCCACAACTGAGAGCCCTGTGATCATATGGACATCATCCAGGGTGACCGTCATCTCCCCGAAAGAGAAATGGAATGTGTTTGTCTCGGGATGCCATCTCTCCAAAAATGCCTCAATCAAATGGACATTAGTAGACCACTTACCCAAGGCGTCAACAATGGGCCCGAAACACGTGGTCATAACTTGCTCACGTACCCGTGTCTGGCGGACTTTCAAGTCCCAGGCACGATGAGTATGGTACATGGCATAACAGCGCAACTGTACCCGGGCCTGCATTAAAAATATACAATATATGTAAACATATATGCAATCTAACATTTAAGATAAACCAATAACCAACATGTTTAATATATATGCATTATCACAACTAAGATAAACCAATAACTAATAATTTAAATCACAAGTATAACATATAAGATACACCTATAACGAATAAATCGAATAATGAATAAAACATCTAAGATAAACCAACGAACAAATTTAATAACATATAAATTCATTCTAACATAAACTAATAAATTTTCTAAGAAATAAAATTTATAACACAAACCAATAACAAATCCAATGCAGTAGACAGTGTTAAAACCAAACGGATAACCAATCGAATGCAATAGACAATAAATAAACCTATAACTATAGCACATACCAAATTTCCTCTAATAATAATAACTTTAAAAAGTAAATTAAAACTAAAAAACTTAAATCGCCTTTGAAGATGCTATAAGCCTCATGCTTTTTATAGGCATGGAATGTCGAGTATAGGTCTACGACGTGAGAATGATATATACGGAAGCGATGGTCCATAGATAAGCGACGCTGGACAGGGCGGTCGGTGACCTGTAAGGTCCTTCTAACACGGACGCGGACGCTCCGAGACGTCTCACCACGTGCGAGCTCCTCCGTCTCATGACCCGAATCATAATCTGTATCAGTAACGGGAGGACGTGGACGCGGAGGCATCTTACACAAGACAAAAATGAGTACTTAGACGAATTGAAAATTAAAAAAATGGAAAAGGGATATAAAATTGTGGATTTGGCAAATCCAAGCAATTTAGTGCGTTAGGAATGTCAAATCCACGATTCGTAGATTTGGAAAATCCACGCAAAAAATTGTGTGGATTTGCCAAATCCACGAATCGTGGATTTGGCATTTCCACGCAAGAACATGCGTGGAAATACCCTGGGTAGCAGAACCCCCTCATCGATCCAAACCCACCCAAATCGACCCCAAATCCCAAAACAAACACCCCTAAATGATCCTAATCTCCTAACTAAACACATACATGCAGTTATAATTGAACCAAACAACTCCAAATACATAAAAATTCGATTTTTCTACCTGAATGTTAAACTCTAAATATCTCTAAAAAAACATAAGGAAATTGAAAACAAATTACACCAACAAGTAGGGAATGCTTACCTTAACAGCTTCTTGGCGTTGGATTTGAAAAAAAATCGCTTAAAAAATCATGGGTTTTAGGAGGCTAGAGAGAGTTAGGGTTTGGAAGAGGAGAAAGAGGAATAGATTTTGGATTTTTGGTATTTATATGAATGGCAATTTTGTAAATATTGGGGGTCTCGTTATAGCCAAGCCGGGTCTCACTATAACCTGGTCTCGTTATAGATAAAACGGGTCTCATTTTAGCCTAGCCCCTCCTCTAAACGGTAACGGTAAGGGTAAGGAGAACATATGCATCCCTTCGACCACTAGGGCTGCTCCTTTAAACCCATTTAAAGCAAGTAATGTATGGCAGAATCCACCTCTAAATAAGAGTGATCACACCACGCCCACGACACATAATCCGCCAAAATCATTCTCAAGCCTATTTCAAGGTTCGCGCCTAGAATCGAAAGGGTTGAAGTTGCAGTTCTTTGCTCCTCCTACTAATGATGATGAAGACATCACTCTCGAAATCCCACTTATCGAGACTTGGGGACACTACCTCATAGGATGATTCACCGGAAGATTCCCTGGTAAGATTGCTCTTGACTTAATAACTAAAGCTTGGGGTATTGGATGCAGGGTTTCGCCTTATGGTAAATGATGGACTATCTTCAAGTTCTCTAGTGAACAAGATTTGCTAAAAGTCCTTCATGGTGGCCCCTATACAATCTATGGGTAGATGCTCTTGTTAAAACAGATTGAGAGAGGCACCATGCTCACAGACGATCTCTTCACTAAGATCCCAACTTGGGTTGTGCTCTGTGGCGCCCCCTTGGGTTTTTGGAGTGAAACCGGCCTTAGCAAGATTGCCTCCAAGGTGGGTAAGCCATTATATACTGACCAATTTACTTGTGACAAGTCCATGATGAACTACGCACGTGTTTTGATTGAGATTGACGTGAGTAAATGGCCATTTACAAAGTTTGGTGTCAAGTTTCCTTGTGGAAAGCGATATGAACAAACGGTGGAGTACGAGAACTACTCGATGTTCTGCCATGTCTGCCAATGTTTTGGGCACAACTACCTATGCTGTCCACCCAGGCCAAATATCAAAACACAAAAAAAGATGCAATTAATGGAAAGGCATCGCCACAAAATGGGGAACAAACACAAACCAGTGAACACAGTGACAATCGAAAGGCCCATAGAGGGACTAAACCTCAGAAACAATCGAATACTAGCAGTCGCCCGAAGCATACTTCCCAACAAGCTAAGCCCACTCCCAAAGCTAGCTCAAAAGACAAACAAACGGCAGCTGATAGCACACTCCAAAACAAGGGAGGTAACATGTCCAACGCAACTGTAACCATGATTGACACTCCCATGACACATGCTGATGAATTGGGTGAACCATCAACCTTGAGTAACCCCATGACAGATACTAGAGAAATGGACGAGCCTTCTGACCGGCATTGGCAAAAGGTACAAAGCAAAAAGACAAAGAAAAATGCGAGGCGCGGTGTGCCCATAAACTCCTCGGTTGATAAATTAAGCTTCTTACCTGGGACATCAGGGGTCTTTGTGGGCGGATTGATCAAGGCGCTTCTCTCTCCTCGGTTTGTAAGATCATCAAACAAAACTCTTTCCCCATGTTTTGCCTTTTAGAAAGAAAATTCTCGCATAATCGTTTAGATAACTTCATGTCCACTTGCTTCATAAATTGGAATCATGTTTCTAATCTTGATGTGATAAATGGAGGGTGCATCATTTTTGTTTGGTATGCTAGTAGAGTGGCTTATACGGCGATGGAAATTGGAAGACAACACATCCACTGCCATGTCCAATGCAACGTCACTCAAGAAGCCTTTTACGTCACTTTTGTTTATCCTTTGTATACCGTGCCGCAAATGAGAGTTCTTTAGGAACACTTAACCACTATTGGAGCCAGTATTCGGTTACCGTGGATGATTATGGGCGACTACAACACTTATTGCGCTACGGGAGACCGTATTGGGGCTGCACCTCTTCGAAACGGTGAGTTAATTGATTTAAACAACTTTCGAGTATCTCACGACCTTTTTGATGCACCTTTCTACAGGTCCGTTTTTCACTTGGACAAATGGTACTGTCTGGTCGAAACTCGACCGTGTGCTTATCAACCATGGTTGGAGCGATAAGAACCATTTATGCAAAGCCTCGTTCCTCCCGATGGAACCTGTATCCGACCACTGTCCAGTTGTTACCTCAGTTGTCCGGGAATTTCACCATAGTTGCCGACCCTTCAAATTCTTCAACATGTGGCTCGATCACCCCAGGTTTGCTAGCATCATAGAAAGTAAGTGGGGGCAGTTTATTGATGGGACGAAATAATATATTCTTGCGCAGAAACTGAAATCCCTAAAGTGACCTTTAAAAGACTTGAATAAAGCTGAGTATGGGGGCATTCTTGAGCGTACGGCTACTGCAAATTCAGCCTTTAAAAAGGCTATCTCCTCTCTGATGGATAATCGTGATAATGTTGCTTTGAAAGAAGAGGTTCACAGGTTACGGGCTCGTGCAAACTTCCTCCTTGAAGCCGAGAAGAGCTTTCTTTAGCAGCGCATGAGAACCACCCACTTGGTTGACGGAGATAGAGGTACGAAATACTTTCACAGCTTAATAAATCGGGACAATGCGAAGAAAAACATATCATATATTGTCCAAGAGAACGGCACCCGCACCACTTTCCCGACGGAAGTAGCCTCTCTCCTTGTTGATTTCTACACGCAGCTCTTTGGCACATCCCGACCAAACTCCCCCATTGACCCAACGGTTATGAGCTATGCTCCCCTTCTCGGTTTGTATCAACGGTGAGCTTCATGGCTTTTTCCGTGGACAGCGGGGCTTAAGGCAAGGTGATCATATGTCCCCCATCTTATTCATAATTTGCATTGAATATCTATCTCGGTTGCTAAAGAAGAAATCGAGTGATTCGGGCTTTAAATTCTACCCGAAATGCGCCCGCACACATACCACTCACCTTGCTTTTGCCGACGATTTGATGATTTTTTTCAAAAGGGGACGAGACATCAGTTAATATTCTTATGGATTTCTTGAGTCATTTGGAGGATGTTTCGAGTCTCTCACTCAACCTTTCTAAGTCCAAAATATACCTTACCGGCGTTGAAGGGATAGTCTATGATCGGATCATGGAGAGAGTCGGATTCGAAGTTGGCACGTACCCTGTTCGCTACTTAGGGATACCCCTCGCTCCAATGACCGTCTTAGTTACCGACTTTGCCCCTTTGACTGGGGCCATTTCGAGTTACATCCATAAATGGGAGCACATGAACCTTTCCTATACTGGAAAACTTCAATTGATCACATCCGTGCTTCAAGGGGTCGAATGTTTTTGGTTTCGTGCTTTTCCTCTGCACTCAGCGGTCCTAAACACCATTCGCTCTCTTTGCCTCAAGTTCTTTTTGGGGGGGCAAAATTTGTAAACCCAATGATGAAGGGGGCCTTGGGCTTATGGATATCAAAGTTTGGAACCGTGCCCTTCTTACCCATTCAATCTGGTTATTTCATTCGGGATCCGAATCGTTATGGGTGAAATGGGTGCACGAGTATTATATTCGAGGACAAACTATCTGGGACTACTAAAGACGAGATAGAGACAGTCACCTTATTTGTAAGCTTCTTGATATCAGGGACTCTTGGATCTAGTTGTTTGGGGGCCGAGATAATGTCATCCAGGGGCTTGAAAGTTATACTTTGGGTGGAAAGTTTATCACGAGCCGTGTTTACAAAGCCATCAGAACTAAGGGTGAAGCATGTCCGACTCTATCAAAGATATGGAAGAGATTCATCCCACCAAAATACACTTTCACCGTCTGGCTGGCTTTCAACCGTCGTTTGGCCATGAAAGACACATTACATTACATGGAATTGCCTAACATGAGTTGCCCTTTTTGTAGGCACTCTGATGAATCGAGTAGCCATTTTTTCTTTGCATGCAGGTTCACTAGAGAAATCTGGAGTCGTATCCGAGCATGGCTGGGGATTACTCGCGCAATGACCATACTTGATAGTGCGCACAAATTGATTAAAAACGAGCACCGGGGCACATCCTTCTGATCCCGTGTAGTAAACCTTACCTTCAAAGCGGTTGTATTCGAGATTTGGCGCGCCCGCAGCCGGCTAATGTTTGATGAATAGACCGTCACCCAAGACACGATCGTCATTCGAATCACTCTCATGACGCTGAAGATTTTGTTCCGTCTATATCCGCGTTATCAGCTCACATATTAGAGTCTTTTGTTTCATTGATGTACTAAGTTCTCTCTGATTTTCTTTGTAATAGTCCAGTAGGGCCGGTTCCAGAGACTTGTACTCTTTTTCCTTAGACCGGGTTTTCACCCACGGGGTTTTTCCTGGTTAAGGTTTTTTAAGGAGGCAAGTGCTCTAGACCATCGAAACGCGCTTTTGGACATCCTTTTACCTTTTCATTGTACTCTACAGAGAGATCTTTGTACTCTCTAGACGATTGTAACCTTGTACATCATATATATACAAATCCACATTTACCTTTAAAAAATTTTAAAAATATAAAAAACAAACTATAGCATTTGGGCTATCAAGATGTAGATAATTTTGTGTTCGCTAGGAGTATGGTGAGTGATCGAAGGTGGAGACAGAGACTGGTAGCCATTTTTCAAGCCAAAACATACGGCAAAAGAGGCTTAGGACGCACTCAGGGAGATGCGGGTTGGTGAAGATAGCGTCAAGAAGGCACGCGTGGAGGTGCTAAACAGCAACTACATAAAATTATACATGTGGCAATTTTAGAGAAGCAGACGGCAAAAGAAGAGCCAACAAGATCTTCAGGAACTCTTCAGATAAAGAGGAAGATCAGGCAGACGACGAAGAACACAGCAGTCAAGTTCAATGTTAAGGGGGAGAATGTTGGATAAACATTGAACTTAAACACGTGTTTATATCAGTTATTATGTTAGCTATTTAGATAAGATCAAACCGTTTGTTTGTATCTTCTATATAAGAAACAGAACCGTGTACATTGATCTTTGAAATGACAGTTACATCATTTCCATATTTGTTTTTCTGTATTTGCTGTTTTATCTTAGGGACCTTATCCCAACATTAATGTTGGATAAACATTGAACTTGAACACGTGTTAATGTATTAGTTATTAAAGCAGTTAGTAAGATAAGATCAAACCGTTAGTTATTTGTCTATATAAGAGATAGTGTAATGATGTTTGATAAATTAAAATGACAATTTTATCAAAAATAATAATAATAATAATGTTGGATAAACATTGAACTTAAACACGTGTTTATATCAGTTTTTATGTTAGCTATTTAGATAAGATCAAACCGTTTGTTTGTATCTTCTATATAAGAAACAGAACCGTGTACATTGATCTTTGAAATAACAGTTACATCATTTCCATATTTGCTTTTCTGTATTTGCTGTTTTATCTTAGGGATCTTATCCCAACATTTGGTATCAGAGCCCGTGTTGTCAAAGTAATGACCAATGAAGGCAGTTGCAGTCATCAAATCGACGACAAGAAGAGTATCATTCCCGATCAAATATCTAACGTTAAGCGAAACAGACTACAGCATTTGGGCTGTCAAGATGAAGATAATCTTGCGTTCGCTGGGAGTATGGTAAGTGATCGAAGGTGAAGACACAGACTGGTAGCCATTTCTCAAGCCAAAGCAGACGTCAAAAGAGGTTTGGGACGCACTCAGGGAGATGCGAGTTGGTGAAGATAGCGTCAAGAAGGCACGCGTGGAGCTGATAAACAGTAACTGCATAAGATTATACAGGTGGCAATTTCAGAGAAGCAGACGGCAAAGGAAGAGCCAACAAGATCTTCAGGAACTCTTCAGATAAAGAGGAAGATCAGGAAGACGATGAAGAACACAACAGTCAAGTTCAATGTTAAGGGGGAGAATGTTGGATAAACATTGAACTTAAACACGTGTTTATATCAGTTATTATGTTAGCTATTTAGATAAGATCAAACCGTTTGTTTGTATCTTCTATATAAGAAACAGAACCGTGTACATTGATCTTTGAAATGACAGTTACATCATTTCCATATTTGCTTTTCTGTATTTGCTGTTTTATTTTAGGGACCTTATCCCAACATTTTTTGTAAGATAAGATCAAACCGTTAGTTATTTGTCTATATACGAGATAGTGTAATGATGTTTGATAAATGAAATGACATTTCCATCATTTCATACTTGTTGTTTTATGTTAGTATACATATTTGTGTCTGTATTTGTATCTGCTATTTTATTTTAGGGATTTTTTCCCTACATTTAGTATCAGAGCCCGTGTTGTCAAAGTAATGACCAATGAAGGCAGTTGCAGTCATCAAATTAACGACAAGAAGAGTCTCAGCCCCGATCAAATATCCAACGTTAAGCGAAACAGACTACATCATTTGGGCTGTCATGATGAAGATAATCTTGCGTTCGCTAGGATTATGGTGAGTGATCGAAGGTGAAGACAGAGACTGGTAGCTATTTCTCAAGCCGAAGCATACGGCAAAAGAGTCTTAGGACGCACTCAGGAAGATGCGGGTTGGTGAAGATAGCGTCAAGAAGGCACGCGTGGAGGTGCTAAACAGCAATTGTATAAGATTATACAAGTGGCAATTTCAGAGAAGTAGACGGCAAAGGAAGAGCCAACAAGATCTTCAGGAACTCTTCAGATAAAGAGGAAGATCAGGCAGACGACAAAGAAGACAGCAGTCAAGTTCAATGTTAAGGGGGAGTATGTTGGATAAACATTGAACTTAAACACGTGTTTATATCAGTTATTATGTTAGCTATTTAGATAAGATCAAACTGTTTGTTTGTATCTTCTATATAAGAAACAGAACTGTGTACATTGATATTTGAAATGACATTACATCATTTCCCTATTTTGCTTTTCTGTATTTGTTGTTTTATCTTAGGGACCTTATCCCAACAAAAACCACCATCAACCACTGCAACGGCCTCATGCAACCACCAGAAAGGCTCGCTCTCCTATGGATAATTCAAAATCCATACATTATGTTCTCTAAATTCACCAAATCAGATTTATCGCATATAACACCTCAAGTGCAAGTGAGTACAACAAGCTCAGAACAACAACATATCTGTTCTAAATGGTGAACGGAAGAAAGAAGATAAAGCGTCAATTGAATCGAGCTCTTTCATGTGGCGACGAACAATAGCATATGGAACATTCGTTCAAGCCAAATCTCAATACCAAACACCTCTCATCCAAAACCAAGTCGTTGTTGGTGATGAGTTCGGAGATTTCAGTCACTGTACCATGATTAAATCTGAAGGACAATTCGGACTAAACTACTAGTAATTATTGACTAACCTAGTTGATAATAAACTTAAGACTATATTACCAATGGGTTCTTAAACTCGACCCGGTTTCACCACCCGACCCAATAAGCCCATGGGTCAGTAATTAAGTATAAATACCCCCTACTAATTTCATTAATAAAGGTGATTAGAATTTATTACTAGTAGGCAACTTAATTATCTCTCTACTCTTCACAATAAACACAGAACACCAAAAAATTACCAAAACACTTTTTAAACACTTTACCTGATTACCCTCAGACAAAAATAAACCACACCAAATTGGCGACCATAGTGGTAGGCGACGGTGCGTGAATTTTACATTCAAAACCAGCAAGTAAAGCAGTTCGGATGGATCCGAATGGGTAGAATGTTCCACCTCCGGAGGTGGAAAGTGCAAGGGAAAATAAGAAGTGTACCATCAAGGAGCGAGACCAGCTGAGGGCTAAAATAAAGACGTTGAGAGCAATAACACAAGCATAAAAAGGTATTAAAGAGAAATCTAGAGCGTCAATACTTCACCACACTGACAATCCTGGGGAAAATGAGCAATCTTTGAAGACTCACCTCAGCTCAAAAAAGACACACCGATCTAAGCCTGTTGAGAGTTCTGCATCTGAGTCCTCCAACAGTTCCCGAAAGGAGGCAGAACTTGAAGAATCACTATCTTCGAGCAGCGATGAATGGAGATCTAGAAAAAAGATGAGGTTAACTAAAAATCATTCGAGGAATATGGATAGACATGGAAAACTCAAAAGGCACTAGGGTAAAGGGTCATCTCATAAGCATGTGGATCAGTTGCTGATTGATCCTTTTGCCTTTCAGTCCGAACCGAGTATTTTTGCAACCCTTAATAAAGATACTGTTTTTAGTCGCAGTGAGAATTGGAGGCAATCGCCTTTGTCCGTAAAAATACTCTCCGGACATATTCCTAAAAGGTTTGATAAAGATGGAGAAATACGATGGGACAACCATTTGGAACAGTTCAAAAACTTTATGATGAACTTTGATGATAATGACAAGCTTTTGTGTAGAGCTTTCTCCCAAACTTTCATAGGGAATGCCCTTAAATGGTATAACAGTCCTCAAGGGTGTATTAGAAATTTTGATACTTTTTGGGTTACCTTCCGGAGGCAATTTTTTGGAAGTAAAGAACTAAAGAGTAATGGGGATACCGTGCTCAGGAGCCATATGAGTCCCTGAAAGATTACATAAGTCGCTTTTTGAATACAAAAAAATGGGCTAGCAGATTTCTTTGAGCAAGTTGCAATTGCTTCCCTAGGCAAGGTTTGAATCTTGGGAATTTAGTTGATTCTGTGACTCATAAGAAAGCTATGACCTATGGTGGTTTATTGAACCAAGTGGGAAAACAGATCAATGTAGAAGAAAAAAAGAAAACAAGGTTGCAACGACAGGTGAGGTCTACCACAACAACAACAGCTCCTCCAACCACTAACCAATCCGGTTATAGGGCAAAGGAGACCGGACAAGGGTCCAACCAGTCTAAGTAGAATCAGTCAAACCAAACCCAGAGCCAACAAACCAGAAGTAAGAGGGATCCATGGGTCCATCCTGAGTGGTTTGCCGAATTGGGGGAGAATGTAACCACAATCTATGATAAAGCCAAGAATGAAGTACACTTTCGAAAACCGGCAGCATTACAGTCCCCCAGAGAGAACCAGACACTTGTTTTTGCGAATATCACAATGATATAGGCCATGATACTCAGGATTGCATAGCGTTGAAAGAAGAGGTCTAAAACCTTATTGAGAGGGGCAAGTTGGGAGCTTATGTTAAAAAAACGAAGTGGAAACAGACCGGATAGAGCACAGAATAATGCTTTCCTTCAAACAATCATGGGACATCTTCCCAAGAGAGTGCCATGGTGATCCTTGAAAGATTTGACGTAGAATTTGAGTATTTGGATCCAGTAGGGCTGTCAAATGGATATTTCATATATGGAACTACCTATATCCGAATCTGAAATCCGAAATCACTATCTGAATCCGAATTCGAATCCTTTTTTTTAAATAATATCTGAATCCATATCCGACGGATATTATCCAGATACAGACAATATCAGAATCCGAAAATATCTGAATTTCCATTGGTTAGGCTACTTTTATAAGCACCTCAAACATTCATATTCTCATTTTAGATGTGGGATAAGACTAAGAAAAATATACTTATTTTGAAAATCCACCATATCTTTTATAGAAATTTTGGTAGCAATTATTTTCCACATTTTATATATGGGATAAGAGTCATAAGACTAAAAACAATATATTTGTTAAAAATAGCCACCATGTGTTTTATAAACAGATTGGTAGTAACTCTTTTTCCAACTTTAGATGTGGGATAAGATACATTTTTTAAAGAAGCAATCCTCCATATTTATGGCAAACTTTGTTAGTAATTTGTTTTTGTTTTTACAATGTCAGATAGCTAAAAACATGCTTAAATATAAAAAATTATATATATATATTTATTTATTAAATTTTGGATATCGGACATTTCGAATACAGATATGACTGTATCCATATCCGCTATGTTTGGATAAGAATATTATCCGTTATCTTTCGAATACGGATATTATCCATTTTATTCGGATACGATATCAAATATTTCGGTTGGATATCATATTTTCGGATTTTTTTACAGGCCTAGGATCCAGATCCATATCGAAATAAGGTGGGGGTGATAATAGAGAAAACTAAGACAGTTTCTGGACTGATCAACTTCTTCAAATCATTAACTCTTTTGGAAGATATATTATGACTGCACCTACCACTTTATCAAGGAAGAGGCATGTCCACAATTTGGCCACCCAGTTAGAAGGTGGAATGTCTTCCCATGAGTGCCAATCCCCATTCCCATTCGCATTCATAGTTTTTGATGAGGATGATCCGAGGGATATTGTAGGACCTCATGAGGATGCGATGGTTATATGGATTCTATAGGGGAAATGATATATGCCGAATGATGATTGATACGGGCAGTTCGGCGAACATCCTATTTTTAAGCTCCTACAAGAAAATGAAACATCCAGTAGTTATTCAATGTTCAAACAGAACCATTCTAGGCTTCACATGGAGTTCTACAGATGTAATTGGGGAGTTCGAAGAGGAAGTATTGTTGGGCAAGGGGCCCTTTAAAAAGATGGTGAGAGTACTGTTTGTTGTTATAAATTTCCCAACGTCGTATAATTCAATTTTTGGGAGGTCTTGGCTTTCCAGAATGCATGTTGTGGCATCTATAGTCCATCAGTGCTTGAAGTATGTTGTTCAGGGACAAATAGGTGTTGTCCGGAGTAGTTAAAAAATAGCTAGAGAATGCTATACAACAGCTATTGCTCCTAAAACTCTATGGACAGTCAGGATTAATAGGAGTAGCAGCTACTAGAGCTTCCTACTAAGAAGGATGAGATTTATGATCCCCGGGAGGCTCCCAGTGTTATAATATCTATTGAAGAGGTTAAAACTCACTCTCTCGCAGAGGGCGAGAATGTTAAGATTGGTTACAAATTGGCACTACAGTTGAAGCATCAGTTGTTGTCATTTTTTATGAATAATAAACATGTGTTTGCATGGTGCAACAGTGATGTTACCGAAGTACCGGCGGATGTCATCTCATACAACCTGTCCATCCGGAGTGATATTGCACAAGTTGTACAAAAGATGAGATCTTTTTCCAAGGAAAAAGCAGATGTGATTGTTCAAGAAGTTGACCGATTAACCAAGATGGGTCACATTAAAGAATCCCAGTACCCTTTGTCGACTGCCAATCCTGTGTTAGTCAAGAAAAATAATGGAAAATAGTGTATATGTATTGATTTCACTGACCTTAATAGGTCATGCCCTAAGGATTTTTATCTCGTTCCTCGAATAGATCAGTTGGTGGATTCTACATCTAGAAACAAACTGTTGTCCTTTATGGATGCCTTCTCAGAATACAACCAGATACAAGTGAATTCAAAAGATTGGGATCACACTACTTTCATCACAGATAGAGGTCTTCATTGTTATAAGGTGATGCCCTTCGGGTTGAAAAATATTGGGGCCACTTATCAGAGGCTAGTGAATAAAGCTTTTGTAAATCAGATTGGCAGGAAGATTGAAGTGTACATAGATGATATGATGGTTAAAATCTTGGAGGAAGATTCACACATATCTGACCTTCAAGAGACATTTTCCAATTTAGAAGCTGTGAATTTAAAGCTAAACCCTGAGAAGTGTGTGTTTGGGGTCTGATCTGGAAAAAATTTGGGCTACATAATAAATGAAAAGGGAATCCAGCTTGATCTGTATCAACTTAATGCTTTATTAGCAATGGACCCTCCTCGAAATGTTAAAGAAGTTCAAAGGCTCACAGGAAGGTTGGCTGCATTGAATATGTTTATTTCAAGGTCATCAGACAAGTGCACTCTATTTTTCCAACTATTGAGGAATGTTAAAGTCTTCAATTGGTCGCCCCAATGCGATCATGCTTTTATTGAAATAAAGAAACATTTTTCTTCACCCAAAACTCTTTTCAAACCTATTCGAGGAGAAAACCTTTATGTGTATCTAGTTGTATCAGAATATGTTATAAGTGATGTGCTAGTAAGGGAAGTGGAAAATTATCCGTGTACGGCGTACTACATCAGTAAGAGTCTACTGGATGTTGAGAGAAGATACTTGAGGTTGGATAAGTTGGCACTGGCCTTAGTAATTGCAGCAAGAAAAATAAGACCCTACTTCCAAGCTCATCTGATTGTTGTCTGAACGTCTTTCCCTTTGAAAAATATTCTTCAAAAGGTTGATTTATCAAGCAGAATGACTAAATGGTCAGTAGAATTGAGTGATTATGATATTGACTTTGCCCGTCGAACAACAATTAAAGCCCAATCAATGGCTAACTTCTTGGTAGAGTTTCACGCTGACAGATCCTCTAGAAGGAGTCAGGAATTTGTTTTAAAAAGGAATGGGTGGTTCGAACTGATGGTGGATCAAGCACTATGGACTGTGGAGCTGGAATTTTCTTAACCTCCCCATATGGTGATAAAATGTATCAAGCTATATACTTTGGATTCAAGGCCTCCAATAATGAGTCTGAGTATGAAGCAGCCATAACTGATCTTAAGCTAGCTCTTCTATTTGAGGCTAAGAGAGTCCGGTTAATGAGCGATTCTCAATTACTCATCCACCATGCTCAAGGGCAATCTGAAGCCAAGCAGGAACAGTTGGTCAAGTATTTTCTTATGTTAAAAGAAGTGGCAGCCAAATTGAAATATATTTGCTATGAGCATATTCCCAGATCAGAAAATACTTTGACAGACTCCTTGGCAACTATAGCCTATTCTAAATCTTACCCCTGGATTCTTGTACAATAATGTCTATCTATACAGATAGATCAGAAGAAAGAGGATGAAAAAAATATGAGCATACTTGTTATTCAACCTAAAGATTGGAGATACACTCTCTTCCCATACATTTCTGATGGGATATTACCTTCAAATAAAGTTGTGGCAAAGAAGATTAAGTACAAGGCTCGTGGTTTCTTAATAATAAGATAATTTCTTTACAAAAAGTCTTTTAGAAGGCCTTTAGCAGAAGAGTTGCTTCCAAAATAAAAAAAAAATAGATTTTAAATAGGATACAAAGTTTTAAGAAAATTTTAGCTCCAAACTGGGAAGGCCCTTATATGGTCTGTGAAAAGGTTAAACCATGGACGTACAGGCTCCAAGACAAAGATGGGAGAGCTCTAAAGCATCCATAGAATGTTGAGCATTTCATGTTATATTTAGAATAAAGCTCTTTTGTAAATATTTACTTGTTAAATACCAATGTAAATATTAGGGGATATACTATTTCCTACCCTAGTGGCGCGGGGAGGTTTTAATGAGGTGTCCGGATTTTTTAATAATGTATGATGCCTTCTTCAAAAGTCTGGTGTAATTTTGTTTCAATTCGGATATAAATTTCTTATTCAACACCCCGACTCTCAAGTTTCCTTGAGTTGATCAAATATGTTTAACACTTGGTCATGATTTATAAAACGCATGTGATCAAAGATTAAACAAAAGGGAAATTTGATAAATAAATTTGATCGGACTTGAATCAATCAGTACTACAAAAAATGCCTTGGCCATCCAAGGACTTTAGTGTTTAAAAAAAAATACATAATAAAACCTTAGGGTTTGTCCCCTTCTGAATTTTCTTCACCGCCATCTTTTTTGAGACTCTTGAGTTTAGCATTTGAACTCTCACCCGTTCCTTCATCATTATCAGTTGTAGAGTCTATTCCACTAGATTAGTTGCGCTTGTTGCTATCTGCTAGACTGTAGAATGGGATGTCATCATAGTCTACATATTTCCATAGAGGACCAAGGGTCCTCTTGGGAAAAGTATAATGGAACAGCAGGACTAGATCGGACTTGACCCCATCATCTTTTTTCTCTAAAGAATCCACTACTTTATTGGCATACTTATCGATACCTGTAGCTACGGCTTATTTTTTGTGGTGTTCCAAGGATTCTTTCTCTTTGATATTATCTTCAACACTGCTCTCCAACTTGGTCTTCTCGACGAACAAAGTTTAAATAGTACCATCCCTAGGATGGCATGGCTCAAGGTGTCTTGCTCCTCGGAGATAGTACAAGTCTTCCCATTATGAGTCACCACGTTGGAAGAACTGGAAGGACGGTATGACCCCGCAAAGTCATCTTTCTCTAGATCATTGAAATAAATATTAATATCTTGAAAGGCCTCAAGGTCTACCTCATCATTGCCATC
Source organism: Limnanthes douglasii subsp. nivea (assembly GCA_036936605.1). Classification (NCBI taxonomy): domain Eukaryota; kingdom Viridiplantae; phylum Streptophyta; class Magnoliopsida; order Brassicales; family Limnanthaceae; genus Limnanthes; species Limnanthes douglasii. The sequence continues at coordinate 170,546,217 of JAUPFV010000004.1, read as the reverse complement.
ACCAGCAACCTGTCCGGAGTGAAGATCAGTTGGAATTCGTTCTATAAAATGGGATCGGTAGGAGCTGAGGGGAGGACTTCAGGTGGGTGAAGGATTATCTCGGCTCCTAGAGTGACCTTCTTTTTCTTGGCAGGTTTTTTGTCGTTGTTGGCCTTACGCTTCTTATCTTTCTTAGGAGGCCTTGGTGGGTTCTTTGACCCAGCAGCTTCCTTTACAGTTACCTCCACTACTTTCAGCAAAATAGCATTGATGCCCCCTGGTTCTCCAAACTGGTCCCCTCCGTAGTCGTTTGGGTTGGGTCTATTGTGGCCTTCTTCTTCTTCTTGTTCTTCATTTTGCAGGAAGATATAATTTAGCATCCTTGGCTTCTATCCTCGTTAGGATCACATCCGTAGGGGGAGGAGTGGTCAACTCTTCCCATGTGAGATCTCTTCTACCTGTCTTGTTCCACAGGTGAGACCTCATAAAGTTGCCTAACTTGAAGCAATTGTGGAAGGCATTTTCCCAATTCTCTGAAGCCCATGCATTTACCTTGGCGCAAGTATCCCGTCCCGCCTCCAGATAACCTAAGAACTCTTTCAGAAGTACTAGAAAGAGATATAAGTTAGTTTAAATTGAAAAATAAGAACTTGAAAAGATGAAAGAAAAAATTAAGAGAAACTCACCAGTGCTCTTCCAGCGACTGGTTAAAAGGCTTAGGTTTGTGTCAGCCTTGATCTTCCTGCTATTCTCCCAAGTCCCACTAATGAAGAGGAACTACGTCCTCCAGGGTTTTTTGGACTCCTATAGATCATCCCCTTCCTTATAGTTATTCCCCATGTTGTAATGGTAGAAGGGGATCTGATGGTTCTTGCACAAGCTTGCCACAGCAGCAAACTGTTCCATCGATAGTGGAATCTTGGATAGCATGGATGCCATGATGCAGGCTAGAAGGGTATACCAAGCATTGGGGCTCAGTTGGCTGGGACACAACTTGATCAGATGGAAATATCTGACTATCTCCGGATCCAAAGGAAACCGAAGTCCCCAGTTCAATACTTCAGTGTAGATTACCACCTCATTTAGTTTGCAGACCATTGGGGTATCGGGATCCTCACTTTTACTGACTCTAGGATCCCCACTTAGTACGGATCCGACCTAGCTCGGCTGTGTGGGTATACACATAGTTAATATTTTGTAGGGCCACCAAGTATTTCACACTTACCTTTTTTTAAATAAGGACCCACTTTGCCCTCCAATCTCTTCGAAAGAGCATCCGAATGAGTCATACCCACCTTAGTTTTGCCTTTCCGGTTTGAAGTTGTATCCCCTGTTTGATCGGATGCCTCAGCCTCAAAAGGGGATTCTTCTATGTTGTCTTCCATATATTCTTCCATCACTGTGGAAGGTTGTTCGGATGGTTTTGAAGAAGGTTGTTTTGACGCCTTTGAGGGTGATTGTTCGGACGATTTTGTAAATAATTGTTCAGAAGGCTGTGCACATGACGCTTCTGGTAATCTAGTGTTTGTTGGGGGATGTTTCTCGGATGATTTAGCTTGAGATTCAGGCTTTACTACCTCCGAACTGGATGGCTTTGAAGATAAAGGAGTAGATTTTGGTTTAGACTGACGCGTAACCCGACAAGGAGTTAACTTGTCTGGTGATTTTTCTGTGTCTGATCCCATCCCAATGAAAGATGAGGGTTTCCTGACACTGGAAACAGATTTCTCCTTGGGTAAAGGGTTTTTGGATTCTTGGACTGAGGAACAAGATGGGAGAGGTGTAAGATTCGCTATAAACGAAAGTTTCCTAACTTTAGGTTTTTTTAAAGAAGATGACCCCCGATCAGTATTCTATTGTGGCTGATTACCTTTTTCGCTTGGAGAAGCAGGAAGACCAGCAGCAATGCGTTTATCCCTTCCTATTTTTGTGATTTTTCTAATTCAGACAAGTTCAACCAACCTCCTTTAACTAAGGCGTTTCTGGCTGTGAACATATAACTCAAGAACAAATTTCAAGGTAAACTGAGCTCTCTCTTTCTTTAAGAATATTTGTGGTTGTTGAAGATAATGAACAAGTAGAAGAGTTTATATATAACATCGAAAAGGGGCGGCTACCTAGGGGAAGATGGATCGACTTTTAGCAATGATTTAAAGTTGCAAAGTGTGAAAATTAAAGCCTAAGTAACTTTCTAGCTTGGTAGGTGCGACAATCTAGGAGAAAAAATGGTTGGGAGGTCGAACTAGATCTTGACACGTGTCCCATGATTCAAGAAAAACTCTTAGAATTCTGAGATGAGAAATCAGTTCTGACAAAGTTCGAACAGGGTCACTATTGAATAAAAACTCTTGCAGTTCGAACGACACAAACAGATCATAAAAAGTTGGTATTGATTTTTTAAGTTTCAGCTCTTCCAAATATCTTTTGCAAGACCTAAAAGGGGCTACTGATGAGTTCGGGGATTTCAATCATTGTACCATGATTAAATCTGAAGGGAAATTTGGACTAAACTACCACATTAAATATCCGAACAGGACAAATGTACTAATTATTGACTAAACTAGTTACCATATTACCCTCAGGCAGAAATAAACCACACGAGTTGGCTCTTTCTCCTCTATTGTCGACGGGAAATACCTATGATATCGCTTAAAGCACAAATCTTGTCGGATCGTGACATTTCAAATAAACCATCGGTGATCTCCATAGTGTTGAAGTATAAAATTCATCTCATAGAGTACCTCAATCCCACATTGCTAAGATCCAAAATAAGTGAGTGTATATAATTATGGCTCAAACTTAACTAGCTAGAGGCCTTTTGAGAGTACACCTAAAAGAAAATCCGTGCGCGCCTACGAGGGCAAAGTGGATAAAAATCTTGCTAGTCCGTGAGGTCCGTCACACACTCACACACGAATTCTAACATGGTATCAGATCTAAAAATGACTTAACCGCCGAAACAATTCGGAGCCATAAATGGCTTAAATACCGAATTTCACAGCAAAAGTTTGGAAGTTTTGAAGTATAAACTTCATCCGATAGAGGACCCCAAATATCATATTGGTAAAATCCAAAATAAATAAGTGAGTGTATATAATTATAGCTTAACCTCAACTAGCTAGAGGCCTTTTGGGAGTACACCCAAAAGCAAATTTGTGCGCGCCTACGGACGCAAAGTGGGAAATATCTTGCTAGTCCGTGAGGTCCGTCACACACTCACACAAGAATTCTAACATATAGTAACATCCAAGCTCTTTCTCCATCTAACAATATACAAGCTACCTAGCATGATAGTATACTTCAGGATATATCAGTTTATGGTGTAGCTGCACTCCATCATAAGCAAATGGTATGCTGAGAAATATCCTTCAAAAATGCAGGGGATTCTTTCTCTTCTGCTTGTGTACAAATATATGGATATAAAATTAAGAAAGCATAGGTAGATGCCCAACAAACGATTACGGATCAATTGCGGTGAGATATATTTTGTATCGAATATGGGAAAATTACTATGGAACTCCATCGTGAAAAGAGGATGAAGTAATTGCTTTCCCACGATAAACTGTAACTTGGAGCAGCTAGATAAGTAGTGAGGGGCACCTCGGCTAACATGGAAAGCAACTAAATGAATTTTAGTGAAACCGCTTAAGGTCGTGCAATTTCAAGAAAAATTAAGTCAACAATGTGACAATAACAAGATGATTAGTCTCTTGAGAAGTGCTTAAAAATTTGCTAATCAGATTCGAGAGAAAGAGAAGGGACTACATTTTGCAATGATTTTAATGGGTGTAAAATGCACAATGACGAAGACAAGTATGAGAATCACGTCTCCACACGAGTGATGGGTTCAAATGAGAGACCTTTACAACAAAAGTGTAATAAATTTTTTCCATTAATGTTAATATCTAATATGATTTCGTCAATGGATATTTTAAAAATATTTTTCAATGGATATGCTTTATAATTCAAACTTCCAAAAATTCAAACTTTAAAAGAGTTGTCAAGCCATTCGCCACGTGATCTCCAAAATAGAACGCCAAATAGTCTCCATCTCCATGTTCGAAAATGCTATATGCCAAGTAATTTCCATCTTCATGCTCGCAAATGATATAGACTATGAAATCTCCATGATCGACAAAGATTTAAGTCAAGCAATCCTCATCTCCACGATAAAAAGAGCTACCAACCGAGTGATCTCCTTGATAGAGAAATTTATAAATGTTAGAAGATCTTCATCTCCACGACATAAATGGCTATAAGCCAAGTATCTCCATCTCCATACTATACGAGGCTATAATCCAAATGATCTCCATCTCCACGATAAAAAGAGCTACCAACCGAGTAATCTCTGTCTTCGTGCTAGAAAAAATCTATAAGCCAAAGATTTTCATATCCACGACACAAAGGATTTAAGCCACGACATCTCCATCTCCATCTCCTGTTTATGTGTTTGTTACATACTTTATCTCCATCCTTATAACTCCGTGATAGGGTCACTAACAACGCTTATGGGCCATGCATTTGGGGATATACTGTTCCATATTTAGACATGATTTAAAAACTTATGATAAACGGGCTAATTGGCCACGCCTTTTTGGCTATGTCAACGATCCATATTGTGTGTAATACCACATTACGGTATTATTTATGCGAAACAATTCAAGCCCACTGGGTTACGCAATTGGTCGAACTGGTCGCTCCTCGAATCTGGCTAAGACTAATCTAACTCGTTTAGTCACGCAAATAAGCCCCATTGTGCTTGATCTTGTAAGGATAAGCTAGGACATCACAAAAGTTGAACAAACACATAAATCTCCACTCATATCAACTCATTACGTCAATAGTTACCAAACATATTATCGTACAAACGCCAATATGTTGCTTACATGCTTACCATCTACGCAAAGTCGCCTACGATATTCGATAAATTCTTCATCACAAGGTTCACGACATATACGACATACTTACATAAAGAAAGTACATTTATATACAGTCTTCACTTCATCCTTCACCAAATACTAGGGGGGCTACACATTCATATCATCCACATCCAACAAAAAGCAAAACATGTCGAAGAAGTAGGCAACATCCTAGCAGCCTACTAATTGTTCGCTGTACTTTTTTCCTTTGGAAAAATAGAGTTCTTTATCCTCAAATGAGGTTTCGGCCGATAAAGGTTTTTAACGAGGCATGAACAATTTAGTACGAACAAAGTTGGAGTCGTATCCGAAATAGTTAAGCTAGGAAAATCAATATAACCAAGCCCTATGACTTTCAACGGCGCCTTAGTACAAAAGATGAATGAAGACAGAGGTACGACAATTGACAAAATAAAAACAAACAAGCTCCCTCAAAAGCAAAGAAGATTACACTATCCGGATATCATATGCGACTATTATATAGTCTTTCAGTGTCGCTACACTCCAACTCAAGGACTAGAGGGACTCCTGATAAGGCAATATTCTGTCTAGAATATCTGGATAAAAATACAATGTATTCATAATTTAATTATGCTCTTATTACTGCATATTTATTAGTTATATTATGTAACGAATATAAATAAATAAATAAATAAGATAAGATAGAAATGTTTATGTCATAAATAAAAATAATAGGGAGAGACTAAATGTCATGCATGTTTTGGATTATTTTGGGGCTAAGGGTAGTTTGGTAAAATGTTTTAATAATTTTGGGGTATTTTGTGTTTAGTGTGAGGAGTAGTGAGATAATTAAGCAGCCTGCTAGCATTAAAAAAATCTGCTAGTATTAAATTCTGATCACCCTCATTAATGAGAGTGGTTGAGGTATTTATACCTTAATTACTGACCCATAGGCTTACCGGGTCAGGTTAAGAAATTGGGTCGAATTCAATGACCAATTAGACTTAAGCTGGTTAGCACATAGCTTAGTCAAAAGTTAATACATTTGTCCTGTTCGGATTTTTAGTGGAGTGACAATGTCCGAATTACCCCTGTTCGGTTTAATGAATTTGTTGTGACTGTAAGATCCAAACTCATCAGTAACCCCTTTTTAGGCCTTGTAAGATTTTTGCAAGGGCTGAAAAATTCACCAAGATGGCATCAATGTGGTTCGACCTGCTTGTGTCATTCGAACTGAGAGGTTTTCTCTACAAATGACCCTGTTCCAATTTCATCAGAACTAATTTTCTTTTCTAAAATTCTAAGAGTTTTCTTGAATCGTGGGACACGTGTCAATATCTGGTTTGACCTCCCAGCCGTTTTTTCTCCTAGATTGTCGCACCCACTAGGTCTAGAAAGTTACCTAGGTTTCGATTTTTCACACGTTGCGCCGTCTTTAACCATTGTGAAAATTTTGTTCACCTTTTCCTTGGTAACTGTCGCTTTTCACTCTTATATATATATATATATATATATATATATATATATATATATATATATCTTTTTACTATTTCAATGTCTTTCACACTCAAACTTTGCTTAGAGAGAAAATCTTAGTCCATCTTTAAATTGTTCTTGAGAGATATATGCTCACAGCCAAAAACGCCTTAGTTAAAAGAGGTTAGTTGAACTTATCTGAACTAGAGAGAACTAGGAAAGTAGAGAGAGAAAGTTGTATCGTTGTCGGTCTCCCCGTTTCTCCAAGTGAGAAGAGCAATCAGCCAAACCAGAATGCCAATCAGGGGTCGTCTTCCTCAAGAAACCCTAGAACTAGAAAACTTGCATTCATACTAAAATTTTCACCCCTCCCTTCTGGCTCTTCAGTGCAAGAGTCTCAACATCCTGTTTCCAAAGAGAAATTTGTCTCAAGCGTTAGAAAACCCTCACTGTTCATAGTGATGGGCTCTGATACAGAAAAATCACAAGAGAAGATAACTCCTCGTCGGACGACTCGTCAAGCAAAAACCCAGTCAACACCATCATCTTCAAAACCCTCCGGATCGGAGGTAGCTAAATTTGTTCCACAAGCCAAGCCCTCCAGACAGTAGTCTCTACCAGACATCAGGCCCTCAGAGGCAACCAACTGAACAAATTCTGATGAAGGAACCGAAGCAACCTTCTTTAAAAATAACTGAAAAACCTTCCACAGTGATAGAAGAGAATATGGAGGACATCATTGAAGAAGCCCCTTTCGAGACCGAGGCGTTAGGTCAGATATGGGATGCTGCCTCAGAGAGGAGAGGTAAAACTAAAGTTGGCTTGACTCATCCGGACGCATTTCTGGAGTGTCTAGAGGGTAAGGTAGGCCCTTGTTTCAAACATGTCAGTCTTAAGTATTTGCTAGCCTTGCAAAATATTAACTAAGTTTATTCCCATACTACTGAGTTGGGTCGAATCTAGACCAAATGGGGGATTCCAGAGTCTGTAAAAGTGAGGATACCAATCACTCCGGAGACTCCCATGGACTGTAAACTGAACGAAGTGGTAGTATATACCAAAGTGTTGAACTGGGGACTTTGGTTCCCTTTAGACCCAGAGATCTTTAGGTACTTTCACCTTGTCAAATTATGCCCCAGCCAGCTAATCCCCAACGCCTAGTATACAGTTTTAGCTTGTATCATGGCATCTAGACTGTCAAAGATCCATCTTCTAATGGAGCAGTTTGCTACTGTAGCAAGTCTATGCAAGAACCACCAAATTCCTTTCTACCACTACAATATGGGGAATGATTTAAAGGTTGTGGACGACATGCTAGAGTCCGAAAAACCTTGGAGGACACAGTTCTTTTTTTTAATAGGACATGGGAGAATGGTAGGAAGATCAAGGCCAACACAAACCCTAGCTTGCTGACCAACATATGGAAAATCACTAATAAGTTTTTCATTCTTTTCCTTTTTACTTATTAAACTACAACTTTTCCTATTATTACTAATTTATTATTTCTCTTCAGTTCTGCCGAAAGAGTTCACCGGCCAGTTGGAAGAAGGGCAAAAGACTTGTGCAAAGCTTAATGTATGGGCTTCGGAGAATTGGGGGAATGTCTTCCACAACTGCTTCCAATTGGTCAACTTTGTAAGGTCTCACCTGTGGAACACCACAGGCAGAAGAGACCTTTCAAGGAAAGAGCTAACCACCCCCCGCCCCCTCCTTCTGACATAATACTGAAAAGGACATAAGCCAAAGATGCCAAGCTGTACCTACCTTCCAGGGCCAAAGCCCCGGCAAAATGAAGAACAAGAAGAGGAAGGCTACAACAGACTTGGCTCAAATAGCTACGAACGGGACTGGTTCGGGGAACCAATGTGGTATCGATGTGGCCTTGCTAAAGGCAGTAGAAGTTGAGACTGTAAGGGAAGCCAGAGGGTCAAAGAACCCACCAAAGCCTCCCAAAAAGGATAAAAAGCGCAAGGCCATTAGTGATGAGAAAGCTGCCAAGAAGAAGAAGGTTACTCTGGGGGAAGAGATAATTCTTCGCCCCTTAGAAAACCTACATCCAGTTCCTGCTGACCCTACTCTGCAAGACGAAATCCCAACAAACCTTCAATCCGGACAGATTGCTGGTGGATGAAACGACGAAGTGGACCTTTCTGCCCTTCAAGACATCAGTCTGTATTTTAATGACTTTGATAAGGATGATTTTGTAGGTCCTTATCGTCCCTCCAGTTCCTCTAAAATGGTAACCTATAATGGGAAATATTTCTCCATATCCGGAGAATAAGATACCTTAAGTCATACTCTCCTCGGTTATATCCGGCTAATACTCGATTTGGAGAGACAGGTAAATATTTAAACCAATGTTATCAAATATCTCACCACTGACAAGTAGACTCTGTCATATAGTCTTCTAAGTGCTCAGCAAAGCATAGAGGTGCTGAAGAAGGAAAATGAGGATTTGGAAACCAAGTTGACCGCATCGTAAGCAACCAACACTGAGCTCCAAACTAAGTTCTCCGTCTTGGAGACTTCTTCCTCACAAAACCTCACAACTTTGAAGGAGCAGTTGACAACCAAGGATGGTCTTATCCAAACCTTAACCACCGAGAAGACTAAGTTGGAGAGCATTGTTTCGGAGATGATCAAGGAGAAAGAGGCATCAGTACATCAGCAAGAACAAGCTATCAAAGCAGGTATTGAAGAATATGCCAATGGAGTAGTAGACTCCTTAGAAAATAGATATGATGGGATCAAATCTGATATGGTGCTACTGTTCCATGAAACCTTCCCCAAGAGAACCCTTGGTCCCTTATGGAAGTATATGGAGTACGATGGCATCCTATTTCATACCTTGGCAGATGGTGATAAGCACAACTATGTTAGTGGAGTTGATTCTACTGATGATGAAGAAAGAACAAGTGAGAGTTCAAGTGTTGAACTCAAAAGTCCCAAAAAAGATGGCGGTGAAGAAAAATCCGAAGGGAACAAGCCCTGAGTTTTTATCATGTATTTTTTGTTTTTGAACAATCAAAGTCCTTGGATGGCCAAGGCATGTTTTGTACTACTATTCGGTTTAAGTCCGAACAGGTTTAATTTATCCAATTTCTCTTCTGTTTAATACTTTGTTTTAAATCATTCATGGTTAATGTTTAAGTAGCCTCTGGAATTTCAGAAGTATTGAATTGAAAGTGTTTAATCTCTCCAATCACATATATTTAGTAGTCATGATCAACCACTAAGTTTATCTGATCTACTAGGAATCTGGGGTGTTGAATAAGTGATTCGTACTTAAATTGAACTGAAGTAAAATATTATTTCCTCTACTAAGTCCAACTGATTCCTAATTGCTGCCTCATTAGCTTGTTCGAAATAGTTATGGACCCTGTATGATGGTAAAGTAGCCTCTATGGGGGTAATTGCATCCATCCCATACACCAAGGTAAAAGGAGATTCTTGTGTAGCAGCCCGATGAGTAGTTCAGTAGGCCTACAATACTTCTTGTAAATAGCTTGGCCATTTTCCCGCAGCCCCCTCTAAATTATTTTTTAATCCAGACAAAATGGTTATGTTTGGAACTTCAACTTGGCCATTTGCTTGAGGATGGAAATGAGAAGAAAAACAATGTTGAATGTCTCTAGAGGCACAGAAAAACTCCATGTCTTTATTATCAAACTGTGGCCCATTATCTGTAGTTAACTTTTGGAGGACTCCAAATTTGCAGCATATATTGGGTAAGATAAATTTAATGACAACCTTCGACGTGGTCCCAACCAAGAGAGATGCATCTATCCACTTTGAGAAATAGTCAATAGCGACTATAATAGTTCTGCACCCCGGGATGCCATGGGTAGATGTCCAACTAAATCCAGCCCCTATCTAGAAAAAAGTATTGGCTCAGAAATAAACTCCATGGGTATTGTTGGCACATGAATTTCACTCACATACCTTTGACATGGGTCACACTTCTTCACCATTTCTTTAGCATCTGCCCTTATGGTTGGCCAATAGTATCCAGCTAATAATACTATCCGGGTTAGTGCCATGTACCCACAGTGTGCTGAGCCTTCCTCATCATGCAGTTCAGATAAAACAACTTAGGATTCTTCAAACCTCAAACAATAGAGGTCTATTGAAAGATTTTTTGTAGAGAATTCCCTTCATTATCAAAAACCACGAGCCTTGTATTTAACCTTTTTTGCCACAGCTTTATCCCAAGGTAATGTTCCATCAGAAATATATTGAATGAGAGTATATCTCCAATCCTTAGGTTGGATCACATGTATACTCATATTTTCCCCCATCTTCTTTCTTCTGATCTAGTTGTATAGACAGACATTCTTGTATGAGAATCCAAGGGTAGGACTCATAATATGCTCTAGTTGCTAGAGAGTCTGCCAGTGTATTCTTTGATCTAGGAATATGTTCATAGCAAACACTTTTGAAGCTTGTTGCCACTTATTTCAAAATGAGTAAGCACTTGACCAGTTATTCCTTCTTGGCCTCAGACTGACCTTGAGCATGATGGATGAGAAATTGATAGTCCCTCATTAACCGAACTCTCTTAGCTCCACAAAAGAGAGTTAATTTAAGACCAACTATAGATGTTTCATATTCAGACTCATTGTTAAAGTCCCTGAGTCCAAAACATATACCTTGATACATTTTGTCACCATACGGAGAGGTTAAGTAAATTCCATCTCCACATCCCATAGTGCTTGATCCACCATCAGTTCGGACCACCCATTCTTTCTTGAAATTATCTTCTGAAGTTTGTTTAGAGCTCATGTCTGCATGGAATTCTACCAAGAAATCAGCTACTTATTGAGCTTTAATTGCAGTTCGGGGGGGGGGGGGGGGGAGGGGGGGAATCAATGTCGTAATCACCCAATTCTACTGAACATTTGGTTATTCTGCTTGATATATCTGTCTTTTGAAGAACATTCTTTAGCGGGAAAGACGTTCGGACAATAGTAGAATGAGATTGGAAATATGGCCTCATCTTTCTTGCTGCAATCACTAAGTCTAGTGCCAACTTTTCCAACTTTGAATACCTTCTTTTAGCATCCAACAAACTCTTACTGATGTAGTATACCGGACGAGGATAATTGTCCACTTCTCTTACCAAGACAGCACTTATAGCACATTCTGACACAACCAGGTATACATAAAGCTTTTCTCCTTGAATGGGCTTGAAAATATTCTTTGGTGAGGATAAGTGTTTCTTTATCTCAACAAAGGCCTAGTCACACTGTGGGGACCAATTGAAGTATTTAGCATTTTTTAATATTTTGAAAAATGGAGAACATTTGTCCGATGACCTTGAAATAAATCTATTTAATGCATCCAACCTTTCGGTGAGCCTCTTAATTTCTTTAACATTTTGAGGAGGACCATTTTTAATAGTGCATTAAGCTGATCTGGATCAGGCTGGATACCTTTCTCACTTATTATATAACCAAGAAACTTTCCAGATCGGACCCCAAACACGCATTTCTCTGGATTTAATTTCAAATTAACAGTTGCTAAGTTAGTAAAAGTTTCTTGAATATTAGTTATGTGTAAATCCTCCTCCAGGCTTTTAACCATCATGTCATCTATGTACACTTCCATATTTCTGTCGATCTGATTAGCAAATATTTTGTTCACCAACATCTGATAAGTAGCTTCAGCATTCTTTAACCTGAAATGCATTACCTTATAGCAGTGGAGACCTCTATCTGTAATAAAAGTAGTGTGATCTTGATCCTTCGGATCCACTTGTATCCGATTATACCTCGAGAAGGCATCCATGAAATACAACAACTTATTCTCAGATGTAGAGTCTACCAGCTGATCTATCTAAGAGACAGGATAAAGATCCTTTGGGCAAGCTCTATTAAGGTCAGTGAAATCAATACATATACGTCATTTGCCATTCTTTTTCTTGACTAACACCGGATTGACAGTCTATAGAGGATATTGGGACTCTTTAATGTGCCCCATCTTGGTCAACCGATCAACCTCTTGAACTATTACATTTGCTTTTTCCTTTAAAAAGCTTTTCTTTTTTGTACAAGAGGTGTAACATCGCTCCGGATAGATAACTTGTGTGAAATAACATCTATTGGTACCCCGGTTACATCTTTATTGCACCAAGCAAACATATACTGATTGTTTAGCAAAAAAGACAACAATTTCTTCTTTAACTCTGGCGCCATCTTGGAACCAATCTTGACATTCTTACCTTCTACAAGGGAGTGAGTTTCAACTTCTTCAATGGGTATTATAACACTGTGAGCCTCTCTAGGGTCATCAATCTCACTTTCCTCAGCAGAAGGCTCTAGTAACTTCTAATCTTTATTAATTTGAATTGCCCTCAATGTCTTAGGAGCAAGAGTTATTGCATAACACTCCCTGACTATCTTCTTACTACTTCGGACAATGCCTACTTGTACCTGAACTGCATACTTTAAACACTGATGGACTGTTGAGGCCACAACATGCATTCTAGAAATCTAAGACCTCCCAAAAATTGCGTTGTATGATGTGGGGAAATCTACCACAACAAATAGCACTCTCACCATCTTTTAAAAAGGCCTTTTTCCCAACAACACTTCTTCTTCAAACTCCCGAATTACATCCACAGAGCTACCTGTGAAGCCCACAATAGTTTGTTCGAATGTTGAATAATAGCCGAATTCCTTATCTGTTTGTAGGAGATTAAGAAAATGATGTTTACCGAACTTCCTATATCGATCAGAATTCGGAGTATATTATTCCCCCCATGGAAGCTCATATAGAAGCTCCTATGGGAAGGAGGACTGGCACTGATGGGAAGACATCCCCTCTTCCAATTGAGTAGCCAATTTGTGGACATGCCTCTGTCTTGATGAAGGGGTAGGTGCAGTTACAGTATCCCCTCTAAAGATAGTTAATGACTCAAAGAAACTGATTAGTCCGGATACTGTCTTGGTTTTTTCTGTTATCACCCCCACCTTATTCCGAGTTGGATCTGGACTAGATATTCAGAGTCCAAATCGAACCTCTCAAGGATTACTATTAACCCTTCTTGAGCAGATGTTCCAGGATTGTTTGTAGGACCCGTCCGAGGAGCATTGTTAGGTCTGTTTCCACTTCGTCTTTTAACATATGCTCCCAGTTTTCCCCTCTCAATAAGGTTCTGAACTTCTTGTTTCAATGTTATGCATTCTTGGGTATTATGGCCTATATCATTGTGATACTGGCAAAAACAAGTGTTTCAGTTTTCTCTGGGGGACTGCAACGCCGACGGCTTTCGGAAGTGTACTTCATCCTTAGTTTTATCATAGATTGTAGCTATATTTTCTCTTAACTCTTCTAACCACTCAGGATGGACCCAAGGACCCCTCTTACTGCCTTGATTGTTGGCTCAGGGTCTTGTTCTGGTTGGATTGAGGTTGCTTGGACCGGTTAGATCCTTGCCCGGTCTCCTTTACTTTGTAACCGGACTAGTTAGCGGCTGAGAGCTGTTATGGTGGACCTCATCTGATGGTGCACCCTTGTTTTCTTTGTTTTTTCCACATTAATCTGCTTTCCCACTTGGTTTAATAATCACCACAGGTCATAGCTTTCTTTTGGATCACAGAAACAGCTAAGTTCTCAGGATTCAATCCCTGCCTAAGAGAAGCAATCGCCACTTGCTCAAACCAATATGCTAATCCATTCTTTGTATTCATAAATTGACTTATGTAGTCTTTCAATGATTTGTTTGGTTCTTGTGCACAATGGATAGTGGTATCTCCATTACCCTTTAGTTCTTTACTCCCAACAAATAGCCTACGGAAGGCAACCCAAAAGGTATCAAAGTTTCTAATACACCCATGAGGCAAGCTATTATACCATTTAAGAGCACTTCCCGTAAACGTTTGGGAGAAGGCTCTACACAAGAGTTTATCATTGTCATCAAAATTCATCATGAAATTCTTGAAGTGCTCCAGATGGTTGTCCGGATCTTGACTTTCATCATACTTCTCCATCTTAGAGCTATCAAACCTTTTGGGAAGGTGTCCGGATAGTATTTTCGCAGACAAAGGTGATTGCCTCCAGTTTTTATTGCGACTAAAAACTGTATCTTCATTAGGAGGTGCAAAAATACATGGTTCAGACTGAAAAGCAAAAGGATCAATCAGCAAGTGATCAACATGCCTATGAGATGACCCTTTGCCCTGGAGTTGAGCAACTCATTTGCGTGCATCCAATATGAGTTGAGCCTATTGGATGCACGCAAATGAGTTGAGCCTACGAATTTGCCAATTATGAGTTAGGCACTTGCGTGCATCCAATAGGCTCAACTCCTACGAATCCAGGATCAATCAGCAACTCATTTGCGTGCATCCAATAGGAGTTGAGCCTGCGAATTTGCCAATTATGAGTTAGGCACTTTAACCATTCAACCATGGATGCTGAGTGGGGATCCTCGTACATGATGAATAACCAAATTCCAATTGAAATGAAATCTTTAGGATAAATCAATGCAACTTAGGAGGAATTAGTGAGAGGGCATCAATTCAAATCCTGGATTTTCGAATTGAGAGAAATGTTGAAAGAGATCAAGAATTCTCATTATTTCTTAGATTCATAGAGCCAATTCAATTTAGTGGGATCTTTCATTCACATTTTTTTTCCACTAAGAACGTTTTATAAAATTCTTAGACCCTCAAATTTTGAGGATCAGAAGGAACCGCTATCAGCATCACATGCGTGTTTTTGGGAATCCTTTTTTTGGGCTTTTTTTATTTATTTTCAAAGGTATGGTTTTCGCGTAAAAAACAAGTGGATTAGTGTCATTTTTTCTTTCTTATTATTATTTTTGGTTTTTTCCGTAGGCCCTTTGATGTGTATCTACCTCGTAACCCCTCCGGTAAAATAAGAACAGCTCCAACATTCAAAGCCTCTTTTTTACCATTAGCAAGAACTTGTTTCAGTTGCATATCATAAGGAATTTTAACAACTACTTCAAATACGGTATCAGGAAGTACTGCTTGTGGAACTTCAATATCCACAAGCTTATTTGCTAAATGACAATTGGCGCATATAATACGCCCAGTCGCTTCTTGTGGATTTTCATAACCCTTCCTGTGAGCTACTAGTATCTCTCTGGTCAGTCTCTATTTTATTCCTAAAAAAAGGACAGGAAAAGTTGATGGATCGGGGGAACATGAGAAGGAAGAAGTGAGACGTTAAATCGAAATCTCGTAAGAAAGAGAATAATGCAATGGATGATGGAAAAGCCCAAAGAATACCATAGTGAGTCATATGATGAAGGCCTTCAAATCCAAAGCTATGAAAACGGTCCCTGGCCGTTTTGTGTTTGATGGTGAGAAGGAGATTCTGGAGCGAACTGTGAAAGGGGAGAAGGTAGTTGAGCTAGGTTGGGAGTGGCCGACTAAGAAACCCCTTACCGGACGAAACCCCAAAAAAGGGGTATCATTATGAATATGTAAAGCTGTGCAAGCCTAAAAAAAAGACATACCCAGTTAAGATGTGATATGATTGCATCACGATGCCTAAGGACACGATCTAATAAATCGATCTATCGAGAAGTTGGATCGTTGGGTTCCTTGGTTCCTACCCACCAGCTTTAATACACGAAGGTAGACATCGCCAGTGATTCGCATTAAGCAAAAAACTACAAAAAGAACTGATGTGATCTCAACTGGAAAATGAGTCTTTTCGCTCTTAGAAAAAACCCACTTGTTATATAAGTATCATATTGCAAAAAAATATCCATATATGACGAATATTCAGAATCGGTAATGTGCTTAAAAAAACATGGATCCGGATGGAGAAATAAGAACACAAAAATGACACATCCTGATACAGATAGTTGTGGAAGCTTATGTGACAAAAGATAAATCCACTTGGTTTCAGACTTGGTACAACCGAAAGTCATCATTCTATTTGGTTTGCACAACCAAAAAATAATTCCGAAGGTTTACAAGAAGATAAAAAAATACGAGATTGTATCAAGAATTATGTACAAAATAATACGGAGCAATGCCGCATGGAGGTAGAAGGCCCACGGGTCGTGAACTTCTTTTCCTAGAGAAGAAGCAATGACGGTATCTGGGGAATAAGCATCGGCTAACTCTATGCCAGCAGCCGCAGTAATACAGATGATGCAAGCGTTATCCAAAATGATTGGGCGTAAAGCGCTCGCACAAAGACTCTAAATCCATCCCGAGCCTTTTCTTCCCACCTCTCCAATCCTCGAGCAAACTTGCGTTCCCCAGACGCTATTAAATGGGGGTCTTTCATTGGCTTGCAGCCCTTTCTGCTTTTCTTCGAGCTGATTCTCCTTATGTCCTGTTCCTTAAATCAAAGGAGATAACATGTCGGGATATGGGATCACCACCAGTCGGAGTGGTTTCTCCTTGCCTTACGCCTATTGAAAGAAGAAATCTAACTGCACTCCAGTTGTTGTCATTCTCGTCGCTTCTGCTTGGAAAATAGATAAAGAGAAGGCTATACCGAATCCTCAAGGCTTTTTTCTCTCCTCTCATACAGGTGATCACTCATCAATGCAGATAGAGACTGATCTAGTCATAATGGGACTCCTGAGCACTAATCGAAAGTTCTGGCTCAGCATCAGGTGAGCGACAAAGACAGATTGGAAAATCTAGTGTACACTTGCTCTGACCTGTTGATCCTTTTGTTTTTCCAGCAATACGAACGTATTTAAGTAATTGTCATTCGTTAAGACCGTAATGAAAACGCAATTTTTGTTTTTCTTCTAAACAAATACGATATTGAGATTTTTTTTCCGAAGTGTGGTTGGTTTCTAAGATCACTTACTGTTTTAGGCCTTTTACTAGTTAATTCCCGTTAAGTTTCCAGACGACGTATTTTTGAAGACGAGGCCCTCGGTAACGTGATATAAAGACTCTTTTTTTATTTGATTTCATTCAATTCAAACGAGAAATAATTCTATTTAAATAATTAGAAATGAAATGAAGTATAATACTTTGTATTTGTATTATACTATGAATAATAATGAGCCTAATTGTGTTAATATCTAATATATATATATATATATATACAATATTTTATACACAAAATTAAAAATCAAATTAAATTATAGGTAAATAAATCAAATAAATAAAAATAGATAACTGATTTAGAAAAATAACGAAAAATCATATATTCAAATTCAAAGGAGAAAAATATTATGTTATTATAAATTAGTTTATCCATTTTAAAATAAATAAAAAATCCTGTTATCGGAATCGAACCGATGACCATCGCGCATATTTACAATACAGATGTGGTGATCAGTTGGACCTTTGTTTAATTAACATCTTTTTTTTAATGACCTCCTCTTTTCTTTAATTTCATCCACGAGAGGTCAAATTCTGAATGTTGTTCAATTATTTGAGTTCAGTGTCATTTTCGACCTAACAAGAGCGGAATCACGCTTTGTAGGATTTGAACCTACGACATTGGATTTTGGAGACCCACGTTCTACCGAACTGAACTAAGAGCGCTTTCTTCTCACAATGGATAAGACTGTAAAGACGAGGATTCTTTTTTTTAACCCCTTTACTTTTTTTTCTTTATTCTATTCTATTAGTAAAGCGATAACGCCTCTCTAGAGTAAGGGTCTTCTGCTATCAATGAAACCGAAAGACAGACAAAAAACTAGTGCATTTTGTATAGATCGAGACTTGTAGCTTGATTCTTTACTCATTCCATACTAGGAAGAATTGCAGGAAATCTTCGATAACACTTCTTCATATTTATTAATGATCTCCGACGATCTGAAAATTCTCTCAATTTATGTCCTACCATACGATCTGTTATATAAATAGGTAAGTGTTCCCGTCCATTATGGATAGCAATAGTATGGCCGATCATTGTGGGTATAATGGTAGATGCTCGGGACCAAGTAATTATTTTTTCTTTTTCCGCCTTTGTATTAAGCTTATCAATTTTTCTTAATAAATGATTTGTTACAAAAGGATTTTTTTTAGTCAACGTGTAGTCAAAATGGAAAGAGATATTCATTGTTTGCCCTTTCTACCCCTCCTAGAAACGTAAAAGAGGTTTTCTCCTCGTACGACTCGAGAAAAAAAGGATTATAAGTTATGTCTATGTATAAAACAAAAATGTTAAATAGAGTGATAAAACTATCGAATAAATTAGTAAATTAGACATTTAAGTATAATTGTTTCGAGAAACGATGAGCACGACTGAAGTGGTTATACATACAAATCCATTTACGGACCAAAAGCGGTTAGCGATGACCATTAAATAAGTTTCTTCGGCTTGAGTTGGGTTAAAAGAACGAGATAAATTTTAATTTTTGTCTCGAACTTTGTGAATAACTCCCTGACGCATAGAATAAGCATTTTCTACGGGATACCGAAACCACCAGCCACCCCGATTGAACTAAATTTTCCCACACAACCACCATGACTAACGCTGTGCTTTATGAAGGAGAGTCTTTTGTAGTATCAAGTGAGCAAATACTTTGGGCAACACAATCCTGGGCTATATCCGACCAATCGTTGATCTGGAAAGACAAGTTAGGACTCAGGCTAACGAGATAGTTTCTCGTGGCAAAGAAAATAAAAGTTTATAGAGTTCTATTTCATCCGAACAGCAGAAGGTGGAGACTTTAGGTAAAGAGAAAGAGAAACCGAAATACGAGTTGCAAAAAGCTAAAATTGCCCAAGAAAACATTCAGACCAAATACTATGAACTAGAAACTACCAACTCTACCGAGATCAAGTCTTTGAAGGAACAACAAACCATAAAGGCTAGCACTATAAGGACCTTATCCGGAGAGAAATAGAATTTGGTGAAACTTCTTAAAAAGAAGGAAGAAGAGAATACTCTTCTAAAGAAGAATCAAGCTCAATAGATAGCTGCGGTGATAGAAAAGTATGTTGCTGGTGTTGTGGATTAGAAAAAAAAGATGAAGGTATCAAACTGAATATGATTCTGTTGTTTCATGAGACCTTTCCAAAGAGAAACCTTGGAGCTTCGTAGAAATATGTACCATACGAGGAGATACTTTTTCATACCATGCCAGATGGTGATAAACACGCTTATTCTTCACCAAGTGAAAGTGATTCTGATGAAGGAACATATGAAATCTCAAGCACTAATGCTAGAAGTCCTAAGAAAGATGTATGTAAGGAAAAAAAACCCAAAGGAAACGAGCCCTAAAGTTATTGTGTTTACTTTTTATGTTTAAGACTAAAGTCCTTTGACGACCAAGGCATTCTGTTTTTTTCTTGTAAGTTTTTTTTTACGAACCAAAGTCCTTGGATGGCCAAGGCATTTTATTTGGTGGTGGATCAGATATATTCCAACCAATGTTTAATTGTTTACGTTCCCTTCATGTGTATTTCTTCTTCTTCTTATGCTTAGTTTTTAACTAGTATTAATTCTTCCAATGTGTTCAATGAGTGTTTAAGTTGTTGAATTCTTGTACATAAAAGTTTAATAAATCCGAACACTTCAAAGATACTCCATTTGAATGATAGAGATGTTTAATACATCTGATTACTTCAAAGATACTTCATTTTAAGGATAAAGGTGTTTAATAGATCTGATCACTTCAAAGATACCTCATTTGAAGGATGAAGGTGTTTAATAGATATGATCTTCTCATACCTATCAAAACCTTTGAAAAAATGCATAAATTAACATTTATTTAAAGTTGGAAACCTCATTAAAACCTCCCCACGCCACCAGGGTAGGAAAGAGTATGCCCCAAAATATTTACATTGAAGTTTGAGAAAGTAAATATTTAAAAGTTAATTTTATTCTAAATACAACCTGAGATTTTCAACGTTCCATGGGTGCTTCAATATGTTGCCTTCTTTGTCTTGAAATTTTTACGTTCCTTGCTTGATCTTTTCACACACCATGTAAGGGCCTTCCCGATTTGGAGCCAATTTTCCGAACTGTTTCTCTTTGGTATGTAAAAAGACTTTTCTCAATACTTTTATATCCTAATTAGAAATCTTTTATTTTTACTTTGGATGCAAACCTACATCCCATATCTTTGGCAAGGATCACACCTACTAACCATATCTTTGGCATCTTCCATTATAGTACGCCAATAGTATCTTGTTAGCAAAATTCTCATGGTTAAGGTCTTATGGACACAATGTGTTGATCCCTCTTCATCGTGCAATTCGGATATGACACTTTAAGATTTATCATGTCCTAAACAACAGAGGAGAGACCTGGTGAAATACTTTTTATAAAGAATTTCCCTTAATACCAAGAAACCACAAGCTTTGTAGTTGATTTTTTTAGCTAAGATTTAATCTGAAGGTAAAACTCCATCAGAAATAAACTGATGTATATTAAACCTCCAATATTTAGATTGCATGGCAAATATAGTAAAACTTTCTTCAGATTCACCCTCTTCTTCTTAAATTGAACTTATGGAGGGGTAATTTTTCATAAGAATCCATGGTAGGCCTCAGAATAGGCTATGGTGGCTAAAGAATCTGACATAGTATTCTCCGATCTATGGACATGCTCATAGCGGATGCTTTAAAAACCTATGGCAGATTTCTTTAGTACTTGTAGATACTTTATCAAGTGATCCTTTTTTTAGTTTCAGATAGCCCTTGAGCTTGATTAATAAGTAATTGGGAGTCACTTACTAATCAGGCTCTATTTGCTTCATATATTGAAGCTAGTCTTATCCCATCAATCGCCGCTTTATATTCTGACTCGTTGTGGGATGCCCTGAAACCAAAACATACAACATGATACATGGTATCACCATAAGTAGAAGTTAAAAAAATTCAACCCCACATCCCATCGTACTAGACCCACAATCTGTTTGGATTAACCATTCTTTTTTAGAATTTTTCTCCTACTTTTGTTCGTGAGGCCTTTTAGTATGAAATTATACCAAGAAATCAGCTATAGCTTGAGCCTTGATTGCAGTCATAGGCGCAAAATCAATATCATAATCTCCAAGCTCAACTAACCACTTAGTCATTCTTTCTGATATGTCAGTTTTTGTAGCATATTTTTAAGCAAAAAGATGTTCGAACCGTAATCGAATGTGCTTGAAAGTATAGCCTCAATTTTACAGGAAACTATTACCAATTCCAATGCTAATTTTTCTAACTTTAAATACATATTTTATGCTTCTAGCAAACTCTTGCTTAGGTAATATACCGGAAGGGGGTAATTATCCATTTTCCTTACCAAAGCGGCACTTATGGCATACTCCGATTAAAACCAAATACATAGAAAGTTTCTCCTTTTAGATAGTTTTGAATAACATCTTCAGTGAAGACAAATGTTTTTTATTTCAAGAAAGTCTTAATTACAATGTGGAGACCATTTGAAGTCTTTAGCATTCCTCAATACTTGAAAAATTAAGCACATTTGTCAGATGATCTTGAAATAAATCTATTCAACGCACCCAACCGCCCGGTTAACCTCTGGAACTCTTTACTGCTTCAAGAAGGATCCATAACAAACAAAGCGTTTAACTGATTCAGATCGACTTGTATCCCTTTTTCACTCATGACATACCCAGAAACTTGCCAGATTGGACCCCAAAGATACATTTTTCTAGGTATAACTTTAGGTTGATGGCTTCGAAGTTAGAAAAAATCTCTTGAAGATCTAATATGTGTTTTTCCTCCTCGAGTCTTTTCACCATCATATCACTTATATATACTTCTATGTTTCTGCCAAACTGGCTATAAAATATTTTATTTACCAATCGTTGATAAGTAGCTCTAGCGTTCTTCAACCCAAATGGCATGACCTTATAGCAATGAAGCCCTATGTCAGTGATAAATTATGATCTTGATCATTTGGATCTACATGTATCTGATTGTACCCTGAAAAGGCATCCATGAAGGACAACAACTTGTTCCTCGATGTGGAGTCTACCAACTGATCTGTCTGAGGTACCAGAAATGGATCTTTTGGATATGCTCTGTTAAGATCAGTAAAGTCAATACACATGCGCCATTTGGCATTCTTTTTTCTTGACTAAAACGGGGTAAGAAGTCCATAATGGGTATTGAGATTCTTTTATATGACCAATTTTAGTCAACCGCTCTATTTCTTGTACTATCACATCGGTTTTTCTTTTGAAAATGACCTTTTTCTTTGAACTACCGGTCCAACATCAGACCAGACTAACAATTTGTGGAAAATTACTTCGGAAGATACCCCGAATACATTATCATTGCACCATGAAAACACATGTAAATTGTCCGACAAGAAATACAATAGCTTTTGTTTCAAACTTATTGGCAATTTAGTGCCAATCTTAACGTTTTTTCCTTCTATTAGGCAATGTGTTTCAACTTCTTCTATATGTATTATAACACTATGAGCCTCCATTGGATTATCAATTTCATTCTCGTTGATGGAACGTAACTGTTATCCTTTGTTAACTTTAACTCCATCCAATGAATTTGAGGCAAGAACTGTTACATAGCATTCTCTAGCTAACTTCTAACTGTTTCGCACAACACCAACCTGTGCACCCACAATATATTATAAACATTTATAGACAGTAGAGGCCACATTATGCATCCTGGAAAGCCAATATCTTCCAAAGATAGCATTGGAAGATTTTGGGTAGTCAACCACACCAAATATTACCTCAATTGTCTTCTTAAAAGTCTCTCTGCCCAACAACACTTCTTCTTCAAATTCACCAATGACATAGGTCGAACTCCCTTAAATCCCACAATAGTTCTGTCTGATCTTTGAATAACTGATGGGTTTTTCATCTGCCTATAAGTACTCAAAAATAGCACATTTGCAGAACTACCAGTGTCAATCAAGATTCAACGTATGTTATTACGCTCGATTGACGCACAAATTACCACAAAATCTTCATATGGTCATGCAATATCTCTTAAGTTGTCTTCATAAAAAACTATGAAAAATGGTAGGGTTTGGTACACATGTTTAGAAATTACTGAGTAGTCAAGGTGTTCACATGCATTTTAATTGAATAACTTGAGGGAGTTGTCATGGTGTCTCCCCCAAATATGATTAATGACTCGAAAAATCTCACCAGATCGGGAATTGTAGTAGATTTATCAAATATCACCTCCACTTGATTCTGATTTGGATTGGGATCAAGGTATTCAGAGTCCACGTCAAATATTTCAATAATCACCATAATATCTTTATGTTTGGATGTTCCTGAAACTGTTGAAGAATTCTTTTGGGGAGCATTGGCGTTAGACTATGTATTATCTGGTCTGTTGCCCCCTTGTATTTTTAACAAAAGTACTTAACTTTCCTCTCTCAATGAGATTTTTCACTTCTTACTTCAATGCGATACAATAATGTGTGTCATGACCCACGTTATTATGATACTTGCAGTAACGGGTACTCCGGGTTTCTCTAGGGGACTATAATAGGGTTGACCTTCTAAAGTGCATATCATTTTAGTCTTGTCGTAAATTGTAGCTATACTCTCTCCCAACTCAGCAAACCACACCGGTTGAACCCAATGACCCATTTTACTTCTAACTTGTTGGTTTTGATTGAACTGATTCTGCTTGGGCCGATGCGGCCCCTGTCTGGTTTTTTTTATTTGTAACCAGACTGAGTTGGTATTGTAGAGTTGACACTGTGGTAGTGAATTTGTTCTGACGAGGCACTCTAGATTTCTTAGTTTCTTCAACATTAATTTGCTTCCTTACTTGGTTTAACAGCCCCCCAAAATTCATTGTTTTTTTCCGGGTTATTGAGTCAACCAAATTACCCGGACTCAAGCCTTTTCTTAAAGAAGATATTGCTACTTGTTCAAAACAATCGGGTATCCCATTTTTCGTGTACACAAACCTACTAATATATTATTTTAAAGACTCATTTGGCTCTTGGGAACAATGAATAATCTTATCATCTGTCTTTTTAAGCTATTTGCTTCCAACAAATTGCCTTTGGAATGCAACCCAGAATATATTAAAATTCTTTATAGATCTCTGAGGACGACTATTGTACCATTTGAGGAAACTTCCTTTAAAGGTATGTGAGAAGGCCTTACACAATAGTTTGTCATTATCATCAAATTTCTTCATAATTTTTTTTAAACTGCTCGAGATGATTGTCCAGATCTTTGCTTCCATCGTACTTTTCCATATTTGAACTGTCAAATCGCTTGGGAAGATGTCTGAAGAGTGTTTTTGAAGACAAGGGTAATTGTCTCCAATTTTGGCTACGGTTAAACACTGTATCTTCATTAGGGGTAACAAAAATACTTGGTTCAGAATGAAAGGCAAATGGATCAATCAACAAACGATTAATGTGTTGATCACTCTTTAGTTTGCCCTGATACTTTTTGATTCTGTCATGTCTATCCTTTTTTCTTGAACGCTTCTTGGTAAGCCTTAATTTCTTCTTTAGTCGACCTTCATCACTCCTGGATGAGAATGATTATTCAAGCTCAGAATCATTGAATGAACTATTAGAAGACTCCGATGTAGAGCTGACAACTCCTTTACACCAATGTGTTTTCTTAGAACTAACATAAATCTTGATGGATTGTTCATTTTCACCAGAATTATCAGTAGGGTGGAGCATGGATGCACCAAACTTCTCTTTTATTCCTTTTCAGCTTGTTTCAGAGCCCTTAGAGCCTCAATTGCAGCCTTTAGTTGATCATGTTCATCATACAAGGAATGTCTTTCATCACTATCGTGATTGACATGAAACACTATAATGCGCTCGTTATTTTATCTCGCACCTTCAACCTATGGAGGTGGAACATTTTGTACATTTGGTTCCATCTGAACTGAGTTAATTGTAGGTTTTGAATCTGAGATTCAGGCACTCTCGCCTCCCACCGTGGTTGCCAATTTGGTGTGGATAATTTATAGTCGCAGGGTATTTTTGGGTATTTTGGCTATTGGGTATTAACTTTTAAGTAGTAAGTAGATAGATAAGAGAGGTGTATGCTTGTATTTAATATCTATAGAAAACTTCGAACCTATTAAATGAGGTTGGTTAAGGTATTTATACTAGTTTTGTGACCCATGGGCCATTCGAGTCGGATTTTGGATCCGGGTTAAGTTTTAAAGTCCGGTGCCAACGATGAGTCAATATTTAGCATATTTGAGTTACGATCCACTTGTGTTTGATGTTGATGAAAAAATGTAGTATGAAAAATTTCTGAACCACCCTTTCAGAGATGGAAAAAATGTCATTTCCAAAAAGATCCATCCTTATCAAAATATGGTTTCGATTATCAAATTTTCTGATTTTTCTCTAGTTTTTCTAAAGACCAAAGTCTTATACTTTCAAGATTTTAGAAAAAAACTTATATTTTACACTTACGGTTCTTATTTAATTTTGAATTTCAAAATTCAAACCATAAACTAAATAAAATCAGTTTTAATTAAATTACCACAGTTAAGTATATAACCCAAAGTTTTATTTTGCTTTACAATAAAATCTTAAAACTATTAATTTTACTTATTTGTTTATCTCAAGATTTGATATTTCATAGTATCCATACTAAATCCAATATATATGCAATTACCTTCATGAAATTATCTCAAAAGCAAACGAAATAATAACTTCAATTATTTTTTATGCCACTCACGAGAATCTTGTTTGAATTTATAAATAAATTTCTTTACTTTTGAATTTCTAGATACAAAGTTTTCAGGTTGTACTATATAGATAATTTCATTAATGACACCACAAATTTTAGATTCTTGCTCGGCATCCCAAAGGGGCTCAACATAAATATAATGGTCGAAATACCATCAATTAATGTTGTTATAGGCAAGTAGAAGTATATATCATTTGTGTTGGCATCGCTAATACCCTATATATTTATAAGATTATTATCCATCATCCAAAATCAAGAGCGAACCATTTATTTTTTGTGAATAAAGTATACAATTTCTTATATAGCATATGATAACATGATTTCTAGCATAGTGAAGCTCTTCTCCCCCTTATACCTTTTAGTTGAGTATATACACTTAAACTTTTAAAGATCAGAACATAAAATTTTTAGAGTTAAACATAAGTCATGTAAATAAATCAAGCAACTAAGTGAAACCCTCACAAAAGTAAAAATAGGAGTTCATCAAAAAATATGTGATCAACAATAAATTTTCCATGGTAAATTGTTTTTTTTACTAAAATTGAAGCTAATATAATTCTTGTTAGTTCCCTACATGTTAGAAGTGGCTTGGCTTGGACATATACAACTTATTCAAAAGAATTTAAAATATTAGGATGCAGTATCAATAGAACATCCTAGTAAAAAGTATATTTGTAAAAGATCTCTCAAGAAAAGATCAGTGTTGAAGTCTCTCTAAGAATAAGGAGACGGATACGAACATTTTCAAGAATCATTCACATCTTAATAGAGGCTAGCTGCTTATTATAACATATATACATACAACTAATTTTTTCAATGTTTAAAGACATGTATATTTTAACAATATATACTAGTTTGATCTCCACAGTCTCTTGCTTACTCGCACCCCTTCTCTCCATTTATCTACCTTTTCTCTCTACTATTCCACTCGCCCCTTACGAGTTTACCATATTTGAATGACCTAGCAATTGGAGCTCTAAATCTTAATTCGCCATCCTGGATTTTAACTTACCACTCTGGACAACTACCTATGGTCGAACTTAACCAAACATATAAACACATCACCAACTTTGCATTATATATGAAAAACTAAAATTCTCGTAAGAGCCAATTATTTAAAATCTAAAAAGCTATCGCATCACTTCTAACATATTCTTAAAAAACCCAAACCAATGTATACTTTTCATTAAATTAAAACCTAATTTTGTTTGCTGAATGAACATGTAACTTTATTGTTGATGTGCACCAAAAGCTAGATTAGTTAAAACGTTATCACATTGAAAATTTGAAGACAAAACATACTCTGGTAGCGGACATGCACCCAAATCACCAATATACTTTTTTGCTCTATACATTCTACTAATTTCGTAAATTATGAGGAATGAGATTACAATATATCCTCAATGATCAGGTACCTCTATCGGTCATCTTCCATATGCGATCATACGTACTTTTGTACTCATGTTGAGACTCCAATGGTGAGAAAGTACAAGAAACACTCAAATGGTGAGTCAGCCAACAAATCATAGATGCATCACTCCCACCGTGATTGTTCCCATATGACATAAGAAGTCAAATTTCTTTATTTTACCATCACAAAAATAAGAAATATAGATCATGCATTCTTTATGACATCGAACAATTTTAAATATTAGATGCTCCATTTTAAGGAGAATGATAGACTTTTATGTTAAGTTCTCTCTATGACCTTCAGAGGTAGTGCTTTAAGCTGTTTAACCAGCTATCTTCTGTACAAATTAGTAACTTTGAAATGTTATGGAAAAACCTCTATCGAAGGTGATAGTAATTATATCATTGACTATAAGTAAAAGTCCAAAAAGATCATTCGAGAGTACACATAAAGGTTTAGATAAACATAGAACAATACAAAGAACTATCATAAGCTTGTCGCTTACATGTCTTATAGAAAAGGAATACTATCGAGACTCATGCCATTTGACATGTATAGAGAAAGCACCTGTAAAATTCAATGAGATAATATACGTGGGACTCCAAAAGTTTAAAATTCTTAAATTTCTTACCATTCATGAGATAATGTATGTGATCCTCTCATGATGGATCCCATTCAGACCTCGGCCGCACCTCGAGCAAAATCTAGATAACATAATCAAGATTACCAAGGTAGAGGTTGAAAATATGATGAAGATAAGAAATAATGGATCTTTAAAAAAGGCGACTAATAACATAGGTAATCTTTGATATAACCAAGGAATTTGTATGGTTCTGTAAGCCCAGAGTATGTGGAATCCTAAACAAACAGGATCATAGATAATTTTCTATATAATATAACAATGTAAGACATCTAATACCAGATTTTTAAAATTTGAAAAAAGAGGTTCAAAACCTCATCGATGAGGAAAATCTGATAGAATTTTGTCAAAGATGGTATCCAAGCCAAACCAAAGAAAATTACAGACGAACTCAACAACATGAGTGAGCCAAACCTCAACCGATTATAATTATAGATGATTACTTCCCGCAGACGACAAAATACTAGCCATCATGGCCACGTTTTATGAGTATATTGACCTAGATCTAAAATGGAAGGTCTTACTAACCACAAAAAGAGATGCACTTAATTAGACAATGCTAAGTCCGCTAATAAATACCACGTAGTTGATTTTGAGATCCAATGCCAAGGGTAAACCTTAGTGCACCTCTAAAATAAAATTTATATTATCATAAGTATTAATGATGTCAACATTTGATGAGTTATTACATCATACACGAATTTGGTTATTATCATTAACTATATCACATGGATAAAATCTATGAGTACGATGGTGGACACGATAAATTCTGCTAACATTATTGATGAGGGCGGAATTCGCCGATCCAAGCGATAGGGGTAAAAACGCAATAAATAGTAGCCGATGGGATTAATCGGGTATTTAAGGTACTTCAAGGACCGATTTGCAACAATGTAATAGTGAAGGGGCCTCATTAGTATGTAATGAACGGCCCACTAATAGGTTAAATGGGTCCGCCTTATTTTAGTATAAAAGGGAGACCCACTTGCCTAAAAAAGGGTATTGAATATTACTTTCTCAGATTCCACTTTATCTCTCTACACTTTCTCTCTCTAGTCACATCAGATTCAAGATCCCAAATATATTCTTTTGGCAATTATTCACGCATCATTGGCGCCGTCTGTGGGAACAGTGATACCGAAAAGGAATCTTCTGTTCTTTGAAAATCACATTGTACGGGATGAATAGCGAAGCGGCGACAGAGAGGGACGGTAGAGAAGTCGTCCGAGCCGCCACTGGGTCGGAAGGCGCAGGAGCTCCCGGTCGGGAGTGGAACGGCGGTCGGGATAAGCGGTCGACTTTGATTATGACCCGAAAGCAGCTCCTTGAAGACATTGCCCGGTTAGAAGAGGAACGGGAGCGGGCATTGGACGAGAAAAGGGCTCGTGAAGGGAAGGGCAAAGAGCCCGCCCTGGACGATCGGGGAGCAGCCGGTCGCGGCCAAGCTTCACGGGTGGAGGCCCGACCTGTCAGGTACTACCGAGATTCTCCCCCCGAAGACGAAGAGGCCGTCAAGATTCGTCGGAACCCAGACGGGCGTCGGGCCATGACGTCGGACTACCCCTCAGACGATTCGTCCGGCGAGGAGTACCTGCGCCGGGAGAGAGTCCATCGGACGCAAAAGACTCGATCCCGACGCATTCGAGGGTCCAGGGCAGATCCCTCGCAGTACAAAAAGGACGGCACCGACAAGCCGACCCCTGTATCCTTTGAAAAGGAAGGAACGCACGTCGCCAGCCGCGGAGAGCGGGAAATGTTGCCACCGATTCCTTGGCAACCAACGAACAGCCAGAACCATGGGTACCGAACGAGCAGCCAGTTCATCAGCCCAAGAGCCGAGGGACTCTATGAAATTAGGACCGAAGGCCTTGGAGGAGGAGCTTTCGAGCTCGGAGTCAACTGGAGGGCCTCCCCGTTATCCGATGAGATATTAGCGGGACCGCTCCCGAGGCGTTTCGACATTTCTAAACTAGAAAAATACGACGGGAAAACAGATCCGGACAACCATTTGGAAGCCTTCAAGAACTTTATGCTGAGTTTCGACAACGATGACAAGCTCTTATGTAGGGCTTTTTCTATGACATTCAAAGATAGGGCTTCTAAATGGTACAACCGATTGCCGCAGGGTTGCATCCGGAACTTCGGGACTTTCTGGGCAATATTTAGGCAGCACTTCGTGGGAAGTAAGAGTTTCCGTGCTAATGGAGACACTATTATGAACTGTCGACAGAAGCTAGGGGAGAGCCTAAAAAACTATACCAGGCGGTTCATCGATGCGAAGACCGATCTGGACCATTGTGAAGAGAACGTGGCCCTAACGGCGTTTCGATTAGGCCTGCTCCCAGGGCTAATGAAGCAAGCAGTCACGAAGAAGCAGGCGTTCACTTTTTCTGCATTATTGGCACAAATAGAAAAGCAGATACTGATCGAAGAAACGGAAGCTTCCGAGGTGGCGGCACAGATCCAACAGAGCGCCCAAGCATCGGTCGTGATAAAGCAGGGTTCCCGACCAGACCAGGCCAGGACAGCCCAACCGATTAGCACGGTACCCCCGAGCATACCATCGGTCACTAAATCTCCCGCCCCGTCCGGTCTTAGGCCAAGACAAAATGGGCAGGCAACTTCCCGACCTATGTCCAACAAATGGATACGACCGGCCTACTTTGCGGACCTCACAGAGTGCGTGTCGTCAATCTACGAAAAGACCAAGAGGAGCGGGATGTACCGAAAGCCTTTTCCTATCCCGACGCCTTGGGAGCAAATGAATAACCGCTATTGTCGTTACCATGAGGACGTCGGCCATGACACAAAGGATTGCATAGCCTTAAAGAAGGAAATACAGATGCTTATTGAGCATGGGAACCTGTTAGAGTACGTCAAGAAGGCCCAACTTGCCACGGCCTCTAAGGAGGTGGTTATCGTACCGAAGCCAGAAACGACCATGGCAATTTCGGAAGTTACCGATCATTTCGACGTTTCGATTGAATACCTCGATCCCGAGGCCAACCGTAACATCATCGGGGTTATTGAGGAGGATGCGGGAGAAAGCACCAACGTTGTGCTCGGCCTCTGTGAAATGTTTGAATCATTGGCAGCCTTCGGGGGAGGATCTACGATGGGAACCACGCGTGCATCCGGGGAGGGGCGAGTTGTTGATGAAAAAATTGACCGATCCTCTGGCACGGGAAGCAGAACTTGCTTCCAAACCAGACGTACCCTTTCCCCAACTCTGCACGATATCAGAGTTGTTGATGAAAAAATTGACGGACGCATTGGTCAAGTGCAAGGCCTGCGCGATCTTTTCGAATCCTTGACCATCTTCGGGGGGGATTCGATGGCAGGGATAACGCATTCTTCCAGGAAGAGACACATCGTCAACTTGACCACCCAGCTGGAAGCCAGAACTTGCTTCCAAACCAGAAGTGCCCCCTCTCCAATTCTGCATTTCGATGATGATGATATGAGGGACTTAGCCGGGCCTCATGAGGATGCTATAGTGATCGGAGCAGCGATCGCGGGTGAAGAGGTTCGGCGAATTTTGATAGATACCGGTAGCTCGGCCAATATCATTTTCGCTTCAACCTTTGCCAAGTTCCGAACTCGGCCAGTAATTGAGCGATCCGACCGTACCATCGTCGGGTTTACCGGAACGGCGGCCGATGTTGTCGGAGAATTCGAGGGTGTAGTACAGTTAGGCCGCGGCCCATTTAAAAAGGAGGTCACGGTTCTGTTTATAGTAGTTGATGCGCCGGCCTCGCACAATGCTATTCTGGGACGATCTTGGATATCGCGCATGCATGCGGTGACTTCTACAATTCATCAGTGTGTGAAGTATGTGGTGGGAAACAACATCGGAGTAGTGCGAAGCAGCCAGAAAACGGCCCGGGAATGTTACCGAGCCGCGTTGGCACCCAAGAAAGACCAAGAAATGTTCCCGTCCCAGGCATAGCAATTAAGGGGGAGCTCCCCTGGATCGCAGCCGGTGGACGACCGTCGGGAGGCCCCAAGCCTTTTAACGACAGACGAAGAGTGTGAGCTGCATCGTTTTGCAACCGGGAAATGTCTGCGGGTCGGGATGAACATTTTACCCACCCTAAGGGAACAGATGCTGGCTCTGCTCCGGGAGAATCTTGACCTATTTGCCTGGTGCTCCGGGGACGTTTCGGGAGTGCCAGAGTCATTTGCAATTCATAAGTTGACCATAAACAGGAATGTTAGACCGATAATTCAGAAGCGTCGGGCTTTTTCTCCCGAAAAAGCAGAGGTAATTCTGCGGGAAGTCGAAAGGATGACCGGCGTCGGACATATTGTGGAAGCGCAGTACCCCTTGTGGATATCTAACCCCGTTCTTGTCAAGAAGAAAAGTGGGAAATGGAGGATGTGTGTAGATTTTACCGACCTCAATCGAGCATGCCCAAAGGATCCTTTCCCGATGCCAAGGATCGATCAAATGGTGGACTCGACATCGGGTAACAAACTACTATCTTTTATGGACGCCTATGCCGGTTACAATCAAATTAAGCTACACCCCGCGGACCAGGAGAATACCACATTCATCACCGATCGAGGGCTATACTGCTACAAAATGATGCCCTTCGGACTAAAGAATGCGGGTGCGACATACCAAAGACTGGTTAACCGAACCTTCGAGGATCAAATCGGGAGAAACATGGAGGTCTACATTGACGATATGTTGGTTAAAAGTGGGACTGATGAGGCCCACCTTGCTGACCTCGGAGAGGCTTTTGATAACTTACGAAGGGTAAACCTTAAGCTGAACCCGGAGAAGTGTTCTTTTGGCGTCCGATCAGGGAAGTTTTTGGGATTCCTCGTCAGTGAGAAGGGCATCAAAGCCGACCCTATCCAACTCCGAGCCCTAGCCGACATGACTCCTCCTCGGAGTGTAAAAGAAGTGCAGATATTGACTGGGCGATTGGCCGCACTAAATCGATTCATCTCCCGCTCATCTGATAAATGCGCTCCGTTTTTTCAGGTCCTGCGACAGGTGAGAAATTTCGTTTGGACCAATGAGTGTGACCAGGCATTTTTGGGGATCAAGGAGTACCTTTCGACCCCGAACCGCCTAACCAAACCTGCTGCGGGCGAAACCCTGTTCCTCTACGTTGCGGTTACGGATTATGCGGTCAGTGCAGCTCTGATCAGCGAATCAGGGCCGGCTCCGACAGCAGTGTACTATGTAAGTAAAAGTCTGCTTGATGCCGAAACCCGGTATTTGAAGCTGGAAAAAATGGCGTTGGCTCTGGTAACGGCCGCGAGGAAGATGCGCCCGTACTTCCAAGCGCACTGCATTGTCGTCCGCACATCTTTTCCACTAAAATACGTTTTTCAACGACCAGACATGTCCGGGAGAATAACCAAGTGGTCAGTGGAGTTAGGGGATTTCGACATCGAATTTGAGCCCCGAACAGCGATCAAGGGCCAAGCCTTGGCCGATTTTTTGGTCGAATTTCACTCCGAGCGGCCGGAACAGGAAACATCTTCACCAGAGGTAACAGGGGGCGAATGGACCATCCGCACCGATGGAGGATCCAACGTTAGTGGTTGTGGGGCGGGAGTACAAATTATCACCCCTTCGGGATTAAGCATGTTCCAGGCCATCCGTTTTGGCTTTCACACATCGAACAATGAGGCTGAATACGAAGCAGCTTTGGCAGGATTACGGTTGGCACAAGTGTGCGGGGCAAAACAAGTACGCCTCGTAAGCGACTCCCAACTTTTAATAAACCAAGCCACGGGGAGTGCGGAGGCTCGGAAAGAACACCTAGTGCAGTACTTAGCGACCTTGAGAATTCTGGCTGCCTCCTTTGACAAAATCACATACGAGCATGTCCCCCGAAGCGAAAACATGATAGCAGACTCTCTGGCGACCGTGTCTTGCTCTACCAGTTATCCTTGGGTAATAGAGCAGGAAAGTCCATCCATTATAAAACGACATGAGCTGGATAACCGACCCGAAATAGCATGCCAGGTCTCTTCAGTGGCAAATTCAGACTGGCGGCGGGATATCATCGCGTTTTTAGCTGAAGGTCGGCTCCCCGACGGTACCGCCTCGGCACGAAAGCTACGCAACAAGGCACGGGGATACGTTCTTTTGGGGGATGTTCTGTACAAGAAGTCCTTTAGCCGACCTCTACTTCGATGTTTAGGCTTCAATGAATCCCAAATAATTTTGTCTGAACTACACGATGGGGAGGGCGCGGCGCACTGCGGATACAAGGCTTTGATTAGAAGAATTTTTCTCGCAGGTTTCTATTGGCCGACCGTAACGACAGATGCAAAACTCATAGTGAAAACTTGTGATACGTGTCAAAGGTTTGGGAACGCGATCAATATTCCCGCAACTCATCTAGAATCCATAACCGAAGGGTTGCCCTTCGACCGATGGGGAATCGACCTCGTCGGACCATTACCCATGGCATCGGGAGGAAGGCAAACGATCGTCGTCGCGGTCGATTATTTCTCAAAATGGATCGAAGCTGAGCCCCTGTCTGCCACAAAAACCAAGGATATTATCAAATTCATCTGGGCGAACATTTGTTGCAGATTTGGAGTGCCGCAGCGGTTAACGATGGACAACGGACCGCAGTTTGATAGTGCGGAAATGAAGGCGTTCTGCACCTCGCATAATATCCGACAATGTTTCTCTGCTCCTTTTCACCCACAAGCGAACGGCCAGGTCGAGGTCACAAATCGAACCATTATGGATGGCCTCAGAAAGAATCTTGAGGGAAAAGCCGGCAAATGGCCCGACTACCTGCAGGAAGTATTGTGGGCTTACCGAACAACCCCCCGCACGACAACCCAGGAATCACCTTTTGCCTTGGTTTATGGCATGGACGCGGTCACCCCTGCGGAATCCAATTTTCCCTCTTTCAGGGTCGGAACTTATCAGGCAGAGACGAATGATGTCAACCGACGGCTAGAGCTCGATCTTATCGACGAGAAGCGCCACCGCGCCCAATTAAACTCTTTACACTACCAGACTTTGATGAGAAGCCGGTATGCCACCAAGGTCCGTCGTCGGGAGTTTAAGGTTGGTGATAAGGTTCTGCGACGGGTGTTTCTGCACACCAAGGATAAGAGCCTCGGGAAACTCGCACCAAACTGGGAGGGACCCTATGAAGTAGTCGAGAAAATCAAGAGCGGGACATACCGCCTACAGAACCGGCTCGGACAACTCCTAAGGCTACCGTGGAATATCGAGCATTTGAAGTTATATCTAGAATAGTCTGTAATTTATTATGTATTTCGCATTACTTTTTGTTTTTAGTCCAAGTTTGTAATGATCGGGGGTGCACTCTTTCCTACCTTGGTGGCGCGAGGAGGTTTTAATGAGGCACCGATCACAACCCGACCCGAATTATTGATAATCAAAAAACTTTCTGCCCTTTTTAAAAAAAAAAATCAACTCCTTATGGTTTTGGACAGCTGACGAGCTGGGCATCATCATTTCTATTGAAGTAAGTCGATCTCCAGAACCTTAAAAGGGTTTTTCGGTTTCTACCGATCCACATTTTGATTTTTCCGACCTTTTGGAAAAAATTTCGATGATAAGTCGATCTCCAGAACCTTAAAAGGGTTTTTCGGTTTCTACCGATCCACATTTTGATTTTTCCGACCTTTTGGAAAATTTTTCGATGATAAGTCGATCTCCAGAACCTTAAAAGGGTTTTTCGGTTTCTACCGATCCACATTTTGATTTTTCCGACCTTTTGGAAAAAATTTCGACGATAAGTCGATCTTCAGAACCTTAAAAGGGTTTTTCGGCTTCTACCGATCCACATTTTGGTTTTTCCAACGAAAAATTATGAAGAGAAAAACGGTTCATTAAGCAAATTAAGTATAATAAGGTCACAGGGGGCCCCATGACCCCCAAAGTAATAAAAGCAAACACAAGTTCAAGTGGTGCAACACAAAATACAGGGGGATAGATGGCCCCCGCAGCTTAACAGAAATCTAAAAAAAAAAAAAACAAGAGGGAAGAACTGTCACTGGTCCTCATCTTCGTCCGCATCATCATTGTCCTCCTCATCGTCAGCATCGTCGGACTCCTCCACTACAATTCCCTCGGGACGATCTTTTTCGGGTACGTCCAGCCATAGCGATCCGAGGCAAAGGTCTGGGTACCGATTATGCAGAGACAGGACGTACGCGGCTTTAGCATCTGCGGCTTCTTTGTCCGACCATCGTCTACATCGATCGAGGAAGGCAACGTTCGAGGACTTTAACTTTTGAACCTCCAAGGCCAGAGCTGAGGAGCGGTCTTCCGCGGCTTTCCTCGCCGCCTCCGACGCGCTCACCGCATCCTCCGCGGTTTTCTGCGCCGACTCCATCGCCTGTTTTGCTGCTTCCGTAGCCGTCTTAGCTTCGGTAGCCAGTCTTTCAGCCTCAGCGATCCGACCTTCCGCCACCACCAGAGCCTCTTCTGCCGTCTTCGCCTGCGCGGTGAGACTGGAAATCTTTGCCTCCGCTGCGGATAACCTTTTGCCAAGCTCCCTAGCCCGGCGCTCTTTCAAGGCCGCCGGTACCAGCAAGCTGTACAGCGACAACGCCAGTCCATCCGTTCCCCGAAGCGGAAAAGGGTGCGGGCTGCCCATCGTCGTCAGCACCGGGAATTTGGGGCCGCTCGCCGATGAAGCATCGGGATCTGCAGCCTCCGGGGTCTCAGTGACGTCCGGGATAGAGATAACGTCGACTGCGGCGTGATCCCCGCCTTCAACGTGATCCAAGAGGACAGGCTGTGGAGCAACCACCTCTGGACGGACTGTCACCCGATCATTTTCCACAGCTCGGGCCTTCTTTAGCTTAGACCCCCCCGGCTCTGCACGGGTCTTCCTCTTCTGCACCACCGTCGGATTTTGGCTCGCCTCTGATCGTTCCGCATCCGGCGCCGCCGTCCTGGTCGGGTCACACTCTGCCTCGGTTCTAGCCTCCGGTTCCCCCCCTTCGTCATCTGACTTTGGGCGTTTGCTGGGCGCCTTATTGCGCTTGGGAAGGTACAGTATGTACCCGGGACGACCGGTGCGGGCCATCACTTCATCTAAGCTGGGAGGCGTCCGCAGCTGTTCGATAGAAAGAGCCTCGGATGAGCACCGCCAAAGGTTGCTCATAAACAAGTTCTTATCCATGAAAGTGCGGTGCATGCCCCGACCCCAATTCCTGCGGGCATAGTTTTTTAGCACCTCGAACGTATCTTCCGTGGTTGTCGAATGGTCCTTCTTCACCCCCTGCAGCCAGTCCTTTGACACTGCGCAAAGATCACACAAGGTAAAAAAAAAAAAAAAAAAAAAAATGGGCAGTACCATCATGGACCCAGGTCCGCAGCAGTTGCCTCGGGTTCTCCTTAGTGTATGGACGCCCGTTCTCCCAGCACCCGCTCAAGAATACAAACCGGTGCTTCCACCCCTTGTCCCCCTCTAAAAAGTCATTGACAATTTTCCATTTATTGCCAAGAGAGGAATAGAAGAACGGTGACTTCGGGGATTTCGACAGACCCGACATGGCGATGTACTCCTCCATCGGCATAGCTCGACCGGAGAGGCGGGAAGCCATGATGCAGGACATCAGGGTGTACCACGCATTGGGCGTCAGCTGCGACGGGCAGATCTGAAGGGTGCGGAAGTAGAGCGCAATCTCGGGGTCCAATGGAAAGCGCAGACCCCAGTTGAACAATTCAGTGAACACCACGATCTCTCTGGGTCTGACGTGAACGGGTGTCTCCCCCGGGGTCGGGAATCGAACGGTGACACACTCAGGGATTCCCCAGCGGATCAGCATCTCACTATGATCGGACTCAGGGAAGTAGAGGTACTTCCCCTCGAAGAGAGAAACCACGTCCCTGGTCAGAAGCCAATCGAAGTACTTGGTCGAAATAGCAGCTTCAACCGCCTCGGGCCAGGGATCATCCTGGTTATTAGCCGCGTGGCCAGCTGCGGCAACACAAACTCCCGCGGGAGCAACATCGATTTCCGGCTCTCCAGCTTCGTGGGTCGGAACTGGGTTAGAACAGCGGTCAGCAGCAACGTCTATTTCAGACGGTCGGATCCCAGAAGAAGCATCAGCAGCGGCGTTTGGGTCGGACGGCCAAACCCGGGAAGAAGAAGCATCGGGGGCGCCGCGAGCCATGGCCCTATGAGCCGCCTCCATTTGCTCAGGTGTTAGCTGCATTTTTGGCAGACCTAAAAAAGTGACCGCAGTGTTAATACCGGTCCGAATCCCTCTAATCGAGGGCGTAAGTTGAACCATTTCGGGACTATTACCTCCTTCCGAGTACTTGGGTAGTTCGTCTTCTCCCATAGTCAAAAAGGTGGATTTACGGGCACGTCGGGGTACAAGCGAGTTTGTGGAAAATTGGGTCGGATTTTCCGGACAGACTACCGGGGAATGAGAAGAACTGTTGCTAGAGGAAAGGACGATGGGCTCTGGTGATAGACTAGCTTCGGGAGTTGAAGAAGCGTGAAGATCGGAAGCAAGGAAAACTTCTGCGGGAACCGGGGTGGCGAGAACAGGATCGTGAGGAGGTGGAGCGGGAACAAAAGGTTTGGAGTTGGACCCCCAGATCAGACCAGCGCGTCGGTATTCCTCTGCCCTATCACCAATACTAGACCACTGTTCGAAGCTCCACTCAGATCCTTTTTTCTTGGTTGGTTTTTTCTGTGAGCGTCCGGGTTTCATACAACAAGAACCAGAGCAAGGACGGGTCGGGCGAGCTCTCTCTCTCTCTAAGAAATGTGCGGACAGCGTTTTCTCTCTCTAAAAAGCCTCTGAGAGACACTAAGGGCTTTGGGATATTTATAGGGAGGTTTGAAAGATCGGGGGATACCAATCGACGGAAACACGGCGGGAAGACGAAGAGTCTCTCTAGGGGTTTAGCCTGACAGGAGAATGGCCTATTAGCTCATGACACGTGTCGACCTGGGTCTGACGGAACCTGATGTAAGCACTCGCCACAACACAGCAAAGAAGTGGGCCATCGCAGCCAGGCTCAGACAAAAGGCCAGGCCCATCAAGAGAAGCTTAGGATTAGAAGCCCACAAAACAAGAAGATGAGGCGCGGGAAGATGTCCGAAGAAGTAACCCCGAGCATCGGGAAGTAGAAGCCAGCAGGATCTGAATTCTGAGATGAGGTCGGACGATCGGCGATAGCTTTTTCATAAGTCTCCGCTCCTGAAAGTTCCCGAAGACTGGGGGGCTACTGATGAGGGCGGAATTCGCCGATCCAAGCGATAGGGGTAAAAACGCAATAAATAGTAGCCGATGGGATTAATCGGGTATTTAAGGTACTTCAAGGACCGATTTGCAACAATATAATAGTGAAGGGGCCTCATTAGTATGTAATGAACGGCCCACTAATAGGTTAAATGGGTCCGCCTTATTTTAGTATAAAAGGGAGACCCACTTGCCTAAAAAAGGGTATTGAATATTACTTTCTCAGATTCCACTTTATCTCTCTACACTTTCTCTCTCTAGTCACATCAGATTCAAGATCCCAAATATATTCTTTTGGCAATTATTCACGCATCAATTATATTAAAACACCTATGATAAGATATGCGATGTTTTGGTCTTGCAACCACCAGAAAAAATCTTGACTGGATTCATTGAGATGTTCAATTCATAAACGAGCCACTCCTTCATTATTCAACCAGACATTTGGTAAACCGTGGCTCAACCAAATTCTTATAACGGTATCAATAACGCATCAGTCGTTCCACTACAAAATTAATGGTCGCGTTCTGAATAAACCAAGTAATTGCCAGATGATAATATTATGCTCATATATAACTCACCATTAAGGGTATTAATCACGATAAACAAATAGATGATCCATGAGAGTCCCTTAATCCGTGGAGCCACGGGAGAAAGTTGAGAGTGTAAATCTGGGAGCAAAATCTTCGGCATCTATAGAAACATGTCAGGTAATTACCAAACTAATCTTTTTTAATTTTTTGTATGGAAATTTTGATGTTTTTTCTTAGACTCTATAATATAGGTAAAAAAATTAACCAATAAAAAAACATTTCTACAAGAAAAAACTAAAGTCATTAAAGCCAAAGTGGATCATTTCAACAAAGTATGCCAGATACAAGAATCTTTACCCAATATGGACCGTCACTCTAGTTTTGGTCAAGAATTAATATACTAAACAAAAAATGTATGAACTTCACTTGCTTAAAAAAAACTTGTCCAAAAGACCTTTATACTTCCCCTTATTAACCAACTAGTGGATTCCACTTCGATAAATCATATGTTGTCCATAATGTATGCCTGATCATAATAAAACCAAATCATGATGTATGTGGATGACCAATAACATACTACTTTCATAAAATAATGTTGACTCTACAAGTAAGGATGTTTGAAAGACCTTTTTACTTCCCTGCATTAAGTATTTAGTAGATGTCACTTTAAGAACTTGTATGTATTCATAAATAGATGCATGCTAATAATACAATAAAATCATAATGATGTGGATGACTACGAGTAAACTACATTCATCACAGAACGATGAATTCACTTATATGTAAACACAAAACTAAGCCATCAAGTTTACCTTCACTACTTATATTTCCGAGGTCGATTATGAAACATACATAGTAGGACTACAACTCATCAATGTATGTGAAACTTGAAAAGTGAAGATTCTTACAGATTTGCAAGTTGTAATGAATGACACCTTAGACTAGGAAGAAATAAACAATGATAACAGTCGTCATGCTATTCTTTTTTTCTAAAACAACCACTCATGTCTATTTTACCGAATGTGTTATACTGATGATAAAAAGATCATATATTATCAAAGTTTGTTCAACAAAGTATGTATCAATACCCTATAAACTTTACAGGCAAGGAATAACCAATTATTTTTATTATAACAAACCTCAACGAGGGTGTATAGGGATTTTTTTTGTACAAATAATTAAGACAAGTTTTATTGTCTTTACCGCGACTACGAGCACGGCCGTGGCCGAGAGTATGAACATGTTCTTTCACCTTTTGTAGGGTTTCGTAAACAAGAGAAGTAAAATGATCTAAAATATATTTAATTTTTTTTAACCAATAACTTTGTTCATAAATAGTAAACTCTCTTAGTATTGAACTTAAATTTGTAAAGTTAGATTTTTACCTATTTTTCCTTGATTAATTTAACTTAATGGACCATCTTTAGTCTTATCAAATGCTCGTCTATATTTTGAGTATGGACATACCCGTCCATTTTCGGATAAGCTCGTGGGTAATACCTGTATGTCGTTTGAATGATACAATCACATGTTGAATTTCATCTGCATTATCTTGATATTTTTAATATGATTATCGTATATTATTATCAAATCGATTGGTAATAAGTACATTCATAGTAATTCAGAAGGTTTAAACTCTTTGAATTTATAAGATGATATTTTCTTAACTCTGTGGATTCTTATATGGTTGAATGTTGCAGTACACATAAACTACGAACGTTCTCCCAAAATTCTTTAAAATTCAATAAGCATGTCCCGATGTAGTTCTTCAAAGAAGTGCACGATCTTTCTGCTATATTAGACATCGTATTGTCAAAATGCATGATCTTGTTGGTGTATGCATGAACAAATTTATCTTTATATTATTTAATCCACGCGTTTAGGCCGCAGGTCAATAATATTCTTTTGGTTTTTGGACATCCTCTACATATCTAGCCTCTCGTTCATTCGGTAAATAATTATTGATGTGGTGACGTTATTCCAAGTGGTCAAAAAATTGTTAGACTTTTTGTCATCTTCTTTATTTTTTATTTTCCTATTTACATTATGACATTCGTATAACATGTGACTCACGGTAAAAAATCATTTTTTATGGTATTCATCAAAACAAGTCCGTGATCTGTGATTATAACACAAGACAACTCATAATCATTCTCGCCTATAACCATTTTCAAATATCACAAAGCTCATTCTTAGTTATCTTGCTTCTCATTGACCATGAATGGTAATATAATACAAAATGTTTTGTTAGTCAATGTAATTTTGACTACTTCAAACAATGACATCCTATATCTAATAATTTTGTAAGTGATATCTATGATTAAATCTGAGTGTTACAAAAAACAAATCGATGATGACATCGAATCATTAAATGGATGTCAAATACCATTGAATATATGTGTGCATTCGTAATTATACTAACAACCATTGCATTTGTGACCTAGCTCCATTTTAAACAACCTTGTTCTTTGACGATGATTGTATACGTGACCAATGTTAGACGTAATCTCCGGATCAAATTTCTTTAAGATACTAAATATTTGACACAGAGTTGTTCCGTTTATCGTCAAAACTTCGACAAGTTTTTTTCCTTTGATTTTATCTTTGCAAATTCCTTTTGTCTTTATAAATACACAGTCATATCATGGTTGTGTTTATGGAATTTACATTTAAGGCCCACTATAATAAAATTTAACCAGGTTACTAACCAAATGAAAATAACAACTGATTTTGTTGCTACCGTCCGCCTTCTTTTTACGATTACACTATTTGACCATAAACCCAAATATATCAAATCTCTCGCATGCCTAATCTACTCTAGGCCTGACATGATTTATTATGCATCATCTCGCATGATTTAATAATACTTGGTCTCTCAACTGTATTATATTTGATATCGCATGATTTATTATACCTAATATTGCATGTTCTTTTGGTCTTCTATTATCGATTATGTATGGTCTCACATGTTTCTTATGCACGTTCTCACATGTTTTTTTATACTTGCTCTCGCATGTATATTTATATTTGGTATTGCATATATTTTATGTATGGTCTTGCATATTTGGTTATGTATGGTCTCGCATATTACTGGCAAAAAAGATAGAAAATATCATCAATTGATCCAGTTTTGTTCGTCTTAAAAAGACAAAGTCGACGAATCTAGTTTTTTTCCGAGCTCCGGTTTGAAAGATACAAACCTTTTGAAAAAAAAGTTTTTGTTAAAAAACGAAAAGTAGTTACTTAGCTCGTGATGAATGATGGGTATTTGAGGTATTATTTAGAGAATCAGATCATAATGAGAATTAAGTAGACAAAATAAGTATTGAGAAGAAATACTAAAACTTGATATACTAGATGACGACAAAATTTGATTTTGAATATTTTATTGACGTTATCTTTACAACTTTGCGGAAAAACACAACAATGAATTAGGAAAAATCACGAGATCATTTTGTCTGTGGTGAAAAATTGATAATCTTAAATTTTCCAAACAAGTAAAATAAAAACCTATAATGAATCAAGACCCATTCTACAAACCTATTATGTAGAGTTACAGATCAAGACCATTTTTGCAAACCTATTATGGATTAAGACCCAACAAATTTAGAAAAATTTGTACTTAAACTACCATTATATATAAAATCATCAAACATGTGTACGCATTCTCTTTCATTTATTTTTTTAATTGAAAATTTCAAAGGTTCATATCTTTTAAACCGTAACTCGAAAAAAAAATCATAAAATACGATTGGTTTATTTTCTTAAGACAAACAAAGTAGATCCATTAATGATATATTTTGATTCTTTCTTTAAATTATATTTTACACTAGTTTCTCATTATATGATTATATATATATATATATCCTTAGTTTTGCATATAACATCCATCATAGTTAGCATGGTTTAGCATCTATCATAGTTGGTATGGTTTCGCATCTAACATTTATTATAGTTTCCTGATTTTGCATCTACGAGTAAAAAAATTAAAAAGGTTTCATATCTTCTTCCCAAAGTCGCCTTCTTGGTTTACGCTATAAAATTTAAAAGTTCGTATCTTTTAAATTGTAACTCGGAAAAAAATCCGAAATACCATTGATTTTGTTTTTTAAGACGAACAAAACTAGATCCATTCATGATCTGTTTTGATTTTTTCTAAATTATATTTTTACACTGGTTTCTCATTATATGGTTTCGCATCTATCATCTTCATGGTTTCTACATATAACATGTAACATCTATTATAGTTGATATAATTACTCATCTAGTAGTACAAAAATTAAAAAGGTCTCGCATCTCGCAAAAAAAGTTTCGCATCTAACAATAAAATATTTCACATCTAACAATAAAATGTTATACATTTTCTTCAACCGTCGTCTTCTTCGTTTCACTCTATTTATTTTTCATACACATTTCCCGAAACACAAAAATATACTAAAAAGAGCTAAAACCTAAAACAATACACTATTTCAACTACATTATCAAAATAAAATCAGATGAAAAATAAAAAATCACGAGTAACACAGAGTTTGAAACTGAAGAATAAATATGTAAAAAAATCAAGCTACATAAATCATAAATAAAAAGTAAAACGTCGAAATCAAATAAAAGCACAATCAAAATCGAAAACTACAATGAAAATCATACGAAAAAATAAAAATAAAATTAAAGCTGAATTGCCTCTATAATTTCTAGAGATACAAAAAAAATTACACATAATTAGTTAAAAATAGTTATATAATATCATTCTAAAAAATATAAAGAATAATAATTTGATTTTTGTATCTTAAAAGAATTTAGTCATAATTTATATTAAAATATTAATTCTTACCATAAAACTAAATTTTAAAAAACAATCCACAATAATCATAATGAAATCATAATTTTCAAATGAAATTGAAATAGAAAAGGAAAAAATAAAAAAGTAAAACGGTCGTGTAATTTGAATATTTATAGTTATTTTTTTTGTTTTCAATAAAAGATAATATGAATAATAAAAGTAGAAACAAATACTACAGTTGAAGATTTTTCAGTTACTAAATATAACTAGTGGTAAAGACAAAAATTTAAAACGAAATTACTCGACTGAATTAGTGGTAGAGTTTGTAAATTC
Source organism: Limnanthes douglasii subsp. nivea (assembly GCA_036936605.1). NCBI lineage: Eukaryota > Viridiplantae > Streptophyta > Magnoliopsida > Brassicales > Limnanthaceae > Limnanthes > Limnanthes douglasii. The sequence continues at coordinate 170,501,365 of JAUPFV010000004.1, read as the reverse complement.
ATACTCATACCCACAGTGGCGTTAAATTCTCATCTCTTTGTCTTAATAATCATCGCCACGTGTCGCCATAACAGCCGCTTACACTATAATATACGGTATGTGCTGTCACATAGTAAAGAACCCAATATAAAAAATGAATTATATTCCCAAATTACGAGAACCGTCCTCCATTGCCTGAAAAAAAAAACGCGAATCTTTCTCCCTCTTTGTTAGCGAAATCGAACCCCCACCAAAGATGCATCACAAAATTTACTCCAAACCCTAGCCCTAGCCGCGAAGAAGAAGACGGAGAAGAGGATTGGTCATCTATTATTTTAATTCGTTTTTCTTCTTTCTGTAAAAGTGGCGGCTATCGAAAAAATTAGGGTTAGGGTTACGTGTTCGGGTTTCGAATTAGGGTTAGGGTTTAGGTTCTGCTCTTAGCCCAAGATACACTTTCGATATAAAACTGCATTGGATTTAGATTAAGGGCTATAGATAGGGTTCTGAATTATGGAATTTGCAGGTTGTGAGGATTGGCTGTAGTGTGTGATGACTGGGGAGCAATGCCACTTGTTGGAGGAGATAATGGACAGAGGTGACGACCACGGTTGCACAGGCGAAGAGAGACTTATCTTTCCGGTGTCTGGTGACGAGGATGAGAATCCTAAGAGGTTTGAAATGGACATTTTTACTCAGGCTCGAAAAGCTCTCTGTGAGCGCTCTCCTTATGATGTCCCTGAAGACGGCGCGTCTTCGAGTTTGATTGTCACTACTCTGCCTACAGCATTAGCCAACACATTGAAGCAAACTGATAGCAAGAGAAGGCACAAGAAGTCGAATTCAGTTGTGGTCAAGAAGTCTTCCAGACAGGGAGAGAAACAACGAGTTGGGAGTATTTGGGTTGAGACTGAGGAGTACTTTAGGGACCTCACATTGGCTGATATTGATGAATTAGTTACATTGTCTTCGTTTAGATCTTTAGTAGATAAGAAATGCTTTTCAATTCCATTTGTTGGAAGTGACCCGGGGGTGATAGGAAGGGTGGAGTTGGATACCGATTCAAGTTCTGTTAAGAGGGAGGATCTTGTTGAAGAAGAAAAGAATGTGGAGCGTGAGCAGGCTATGGAAATTGATAACTTGCAGGAGAAAAATGTATCCTCTGTTTTGGACGCTTCTAGAAGTTTAGAGTGGCTTTTAGGTTCTAAAAGTAGAGTTTTGCTGACTTCAGAGAGGCCTTCCAAGAAGCGGAAACTTCTCGGTGGTGATGCAGGGTTGGATAAAGCATTGGTTGCCCGTCCGAGCTTAAGGGTTTCCTCCGTGTGTGATTTTTGCTGTGATGGTGTTTTAGAAAACAATTCAAACCCTTTGGTAGTTTGTAGCTCATGTGAAGTCACAGTTCATCAGAAATGCTATGGTATTCAAGAAGCTGTTGGGCCAGATTGGTTGTGTTCTTGGTGCCAGCAGAAAAAGGATGGTAATGAGATCCTTAAACCTTGTGAGCTTTGCCCAAAACAGGGTGGTGCACTGAAACCTGTTCACGGTAGTAAAGAAAATGGCAGAGCTGTTGAATTTGCTCATTTATTTTGTTCTCTATGGATGCCTGAGGTCTATGTAGAGGACTTGTCAGTAATGGAACCAATTATGAATTTGGGTGGAATAAAGGATACTCGAAGGAAGCTGGTCTGTAATGTATGCAAAGTTAAATATGGTGTCTGTGTTCGGTGTAGTCATGGTATGTTTTGCTCCTACCTGATGACAAGAAAACCCTTTCCAGTTATCTGACTTCGAGTTCTGTTTTCCTTGATCTATGGTAGTCAAATGAATGTTATTACTTATTAATAAGACATGTTAACAGTTGAATTCTGTGTATTAACTAGAGGTTACTTCAATAAGATTAGCGACAATCTATTCGGAAGTAGGATCTATTTGCTAGGAAGTGTGTCAATATTAAATACTTTTTTTGTTCCCGCTGGGCGTAGCACCAGGATAATGCCTTATTATTACTTTCCGACTCTTGACATTTAGAGGGTATGTTTAGAATACTCGTTAATATATAACTTGATGATTTCTTGAAAGGAAGCCGGTATAAATTTTATATGAATATGCTCTTTGTATACTGTAATAGTCTCTGACGCCACAAGATAGTATGTATTTGCCTTGAAGTTCAAAAAATTGACTGAGAATGAAGCTGAATTTTGAATACCTCTGAATAGCAAAGGTGATCGTGGATTAGCAATGTGAAACGGACTTGACATGTAGGCTATTATGTCTGTCAGTTGACTGCCACCACCTGTAGGAGAACACATGGTGTTTCTGAATATGCACAATGTATAATTTCCTAAACTTGGTTGATGGTATGAATTGCAACATTTTGAAAGTTTAGAGCATCTTAAAATATTGGACTAAGAGACATTGAAACCGTGGTATAAGAATAGAGGTGAGAATCTAATTTATACTGGTTATGGAGTACCCTACGCAATGGAATGGGTTACTAAGAATAGGTTAGAATTAATTAGTGCAAAAGCTTTAAGCAAAAATGAAGTTTTTTTAATGTGCTGGTATTGTATCTGATCAGCCGATGCTTATGATTTTGGGTTCATCACATGAAACAGTCAAGGATAATTGCACCAACTTTGTAAGCCCGTTTTTCAAAACTAAAGTATTAAGATGCTTATTATGCAACATGACTACCGAGTTGTGGCTTTGGTTACTTTAACTAAACTTGGCCATTCATTACTTATTTGCTGATTGTATCTCCCTCATAGCTACACGATTGGTCATTATTCTGTATTATGTTTCCTATTTAACAACACTCTTGGCTTTATATAAGTGATGTTCCTATTGTGTCTTTCTTACTGTTCTACTGTATTTTACTTGTTATACATTGAACATCTTCCTCTTAACAATACAATAGCTTTTCTCTATGTAACTGCCTTCTTATTTGGCTGTTACTTCAGGAACATGCAGAGCGTCATTCCATCCTATTTGTGCCAGGGAGTCGAGTCATAGAATGGAGGTCTGGGGAAAATACGGATCTGATAATGTAAACCTCTTACATATTCTAAATGCTGAACACTTAATGTTGCTAAAGTTACCGTTTTCTTTGAAGCTCGTAGTGCGCAAATCGCTTTTCTTTTATTTATTTTATACCGTGAAGAGATAGTCTGATATTGTTTTTGATGACTCGTAGATCGAGTTGCGGGCATTCTGTTCAAAGCACTCACTGGGGCGCCCGAATAGTAATAAGATGGCAGTTCGAACGGAAAGACCTGATATGAGATCTGATATATCATGCAATAGTGAATTACAAGAGATGGGGTTTGATTCTAAATCCAATGGGCTTGTGTCAGGCAGCTGTGACTCCCAATCAATTGGTATGGGGGACGCAGAAAGGAGTGACACGGAGGAGGTTAATCCTACCGACTCCATGAATTTTGTACTGCTTTTCAAGAAGGTGATTGGAAATCTAAATTTTAGTAGTGGCTAATCTCTGAGATGGTGTTCTAATCTTACTTTCTCTCTACTCTGTAGTTGGTTGATCGAGGAAGCATTGATATGAAATTAGCAGCTTCAGACATGGGCATCACACCTGATTCATTAAAAGTCAAACTTGATGTAAGTCTGATTGAGTTATCTTAGTACTATTTATCAGTTTCTTAAAGCTGTTTTAAATTTTAGTTATGGCTTGTTATACCATTTTATTAAATTTTTGTTCGTGATCTCTTGTTTGCTACTCCATTAGGATGGTAACTTGGGCCCTGAACTTCGGAGCAAAATAGGTCAATGGCTTAAGAGTAATGCTTGGATGGGTACTTCGCAAAAAAATACGAAAGTTAAGATAAATTCTGGGGCTGCATCAAAGGCAGAGGGTGGGGGAAATAATTGTGCGGAACACTCAGTACCAGAGTCAGATATATCAGACCTACCTGTTAAGTCGATAACTCTGCCAAAAAGAAACAAAAGCAAAACTAAACTTGTGAGGGATGAGAAAGTAGTGTGTCCTGAAGTTGGAGATGGCATGACTTTATTGGATGCATTTACGGCAGACCAGCGTATTAATGAGGGACAAAATAATTTTAGCACGGTTTCAGTTCCTAGTGTAAGTAAAAAGTTTGAATTTGTAAAGTTATAAAAATTATTCAAGGTTACAACGAGCATTTTCAAAGTTTCCCCCAAAAGATTTGCAAATGTTCATTGTTTTGTTACTTTCTACAGAGCTCTATTGGGCCTGACGACTTGCAAGATTCTTTGGGGAAGCACTCATTTGATTCTAAGGGTACTAGCTCCTAGTTATTCTGTTATCTAATAATAAAGTATATTTGGTTGAACTTTTGGAAGGTCTTGTTTTATTTAAATGACTACTTCTGCTCTTAGATTATTTCTGGCAATTGTTGAGTTCTCATCCTTGTCCTTTCTATGACAACTAAATTCTTTGCGTTTTACATCCCATTCCCATATTGAGAAGCTTATATCTCAGAGTTTATGTAGGGTAGTTTTTGCAGACTGTAGTATAATTTTTTCATATTCTGCTGAATTTCTCTATGAATACATGGATATTGTGTCCCTTTTGTTACTTCTTAATTGGGCATTGTCTTGTTCATTGTGTGCCTTCTATATTTTCTGCAGATGACCTAGCTAAACCCTTGAGCCGCAGACTTTCTGAAGGGAATGGAATGGAGACGGCTGTTTTGCCTGAGCAGATTACTTTGCATAGTCAGGGGATTCCGATCAGTGTGAATCCGGTTGCTCCCAGTGTCATGTAATCTTCGCAATTTAAATATATTTAGAGAATATAATGAGTCTTTTTGTCAGCATGTTCTCAAAAGCTCCTCTATATCTGAACATTTTTAAAGTTGTCTTGCTTTGAGGACGACTCTGATATTTTAATTGGCTAACTTGTGACAGCAGCAAAACAGATACACGATCTGGTTTTTATATTCATCCATATATTCAGAAGGAATTGACTCAACTACACGTAGGGACGCACTTAAAGAATTTTTTTTGCATGGAAGGTAAAAAGAAGCTGGTATAGTCTTTGTTTTGGATATCTACGGTGCCATGTTAGACTGGTTGTAACAGTATAACATTTGGCAGGCTTAGAAGAAGAAAGTTCTCGTCTGGAGGCCTCAGCCAGTGCTAGTGTTTGCTGCGATCACCATAGTCGTGAACCAAAATGCAATAGTATGACACATAAATCGGATGATGAATTGGTTAAGGCTAGCGAACAGATGATTTTTGAACATTCTCCTGTGGATGAATTGGAGGGAGAACTAATTTATCATCAGCACAGATTGCTTGCCAATGCAGTTTTGAGGAAGCAACTATCTGGTCTCTTCTCTTTTCTAGTGTTATTTGCATGTACTTTACCCTTCGTTTATCCTTTTGTTGTTCTCTTTACTTGTAGCCCGGGGCATGGGTGGTATACTTTTTGTGCTGCATTTCAGTTGTTGCTGCTATTTATACTATTTTTGGAACTATTCTGCAGAAAAGTTAGTGGTTGAAGTTGCCAAGAATTTGCCTCAGGAAATCGATGTACAGAGGCAGTTAAGATGGGATGCAGTCCTTGTCAATCAGTACATGTGCGAACAAAGGGAAGTTAGGAAGCAGGGTAGGAAAGAGAGAAAGCACAAGGAAGCTCAGGCTGTGCTAGCTGCTGCTACTGCTGCTGCCGCTACTTCTTCAAGAATTTCATCATTAAGGAAAGATGCGCCGGAAGAGGCTGCGAATCAGGATGTTAGTGTCACTATGTATTTCTTAATTGTCACCTTCTGATTTATTATATAAACCAATAATATATATATATATATATATATATATATATATATTATTGTTGGTCTTTCTGTGCAACTTTTAATTGGATTTGCTGAGCTTGCAGAATTTGTTAAAGGCAAATGCTTTTAATGGGAGAGCTGGTATTAGTTCTCAGCTCATGTCGCGAGCAAAAGAGACTCTTTCAAGGATGGCTGTCTCTAGGATTCCATCTGAAAAGCAGTCAGATTCTGTTCATGCTGTCCCAGATTTTTCGAGAGAGCATCCCAGATCATGTGACATTTGTAGACGATCAGAGACAATATGGAACCTTATATTAGTCTGTTCTAGTTGCAAGGTTTATAACTTGGCCGTGTTTCTTTTTCTTGCTTCAGTACTCCTTCCTGGTCTATGACAAAGCTTATGTGCTGGCAGGTTGCAGTTCACTCGGATTGCTACCGTAGTGTTAATGGATCTACTGGTCCGTGGTACTGCGAATTGTGCGAGGAGTTGATGTCGTCTAGATCATCTGGAGCCCCGTCTGTTAATTTTTGGGAAAAACCATCTCTTGTTGCGGAGTGTGGGTTGTGTGGTGGTACAACTGGTGCTTTTAGGAAATCAGTAAACGCTCAGTGGGTGCATGCCTTTTGTGCTGAGGTGAAATATTATTTTTTCTTAATATTAGTAACTCTTGCACCTCTGTTTTGAGCGAAATGCATATCGTACTTTTGTGTGGCAGTGGGTCTTTCAATCGACTTACAGAAGGGGACAAGTTGAACCTGTTCAAGGCGTGGTATGTGCATGTCTCATGGAAGAGCTTTGCGTAAATTTTGTCTATACGTGCTGCTTTTAATTTCAAGTTTAAACCTAAATACCCGATCTTATGTAAATTGGCTATCTTATGCTGTTGATTTGCAGGAGACAGTTCCTATGGAGATCGATATTTGTTGTGTATGTCATCGCAAACATGGTGCATGCATTAAGGTGACATTTTATTTTGAATTTGGTCGATTTTATTATAGTTGTGGTATCACTCTGCCTAACAATATCAGGCTTTGACGTGCAGTGTAGCAATGGTCACTGTCAGACAACATTCCATCCCTCCTGTGCTCGAAGTGCTGGGCTATACCTGACTGGTGGAGGAAAGATGCAGCATAAGGCTTACTGTGAAAAACATAGCTCAGAGCAGAGGCTTAAGGTTTGATGTACATAGGTGACTTATTATTGTTTGTCTCTTCCATTTGCAGTATGTCTCACTTATGATTGCTTGATTTATATAGGCTGAAACCCAGAAGCATGGAGTCGAAGAGTTAAAAAACCTTAAGCAATACAGGGTATGTGTATTTTATTACCTTTCTTTATAAGTTTTAAACTTATTGGTTCTTGTACTTAATTCTAATACATATTCTACTAATGGTGGGCCAATACAATTAGATGAATGATAATATTTTTCTAAAAAATTTGCTTTGACAATTACTTATTACAGAAGAACTACTATTGTCGAATTGAAAAGAGGTTAATGGCAATTAAAACCTAACATGAAATCTGTAAGGGTTTAATAAACTTCAGTAGAGTGCCATTGGTTTATGTGCCTAGGTATATTTTGCCGCAAATAAATCTCTCAAGGTCTTCAGGGGCCCTTCGTTAAACAGTCGATGGTTATTCTTTCAGATGTAGGCTCCTTTATTTTTCTTTCTTAAGGTTGAATCATTGCTGATTGTTCCTTTTCCAGGTTGAACTTGAAAGGCTACGTCTACTTTGTGAAAGAATCACTAAACGTGAAAAAATAAAGGTAGTCGATCTTTCTGTTAGGATTTTAGCCTTTACTGTTAAGTAGGTTTTGGTTTTGATTCTGTTCAATTAATTTTTATTTTTCTTTATTTATCAAGTATCCATGTCTTTAAACACAATTGTTATTTCTTACTCACGGTAATATTCCTTGTACACTTCCACAGCGGGAGTTAGGCTGTTGCTCACAAGAATTACTTGATGCCAAAAAGGACAATGTTGCACGTGTGCTTGTTAGACGTCCTGTTTTGCCCACAGAAGTTTCTTCTGAATCAGCTACAACATCCCTTAGAAGTAAGGCTGATGGCTATAGATCATGTAGCGAGGCTATCCAACAATCAGATGATGTTACTGTTGACAGCTCTATTTCAATTAAACACCAAGGGAAGATTTCTGTGCGCATGGATCTGGACCAAAAGACTGATGACAGCTCCATGTCCGAGAATAAATTTTCCCAGAAGCCGACAGGAAGAAAGTTAGTCTCCGGGAAATCAATTCCTCGAAGGGTTCCTATCACATCCCCTAATATTTTGGAAGATGAAGAATGTAGCTCCGAATCAAAGAAGGTATCTTCCTCTTTCCGGCTCCTCTGTTTCAGCCTAGAATACTCAAGTCTAAAGTTATCATCTCGGATGCATTAGCTTACTGGGGTTTGTTTTACAATCCTACATGTGTCAAAATTTTAGATATGTATATGGCCTAAAAAACTAGGATGCATGTATTATTGTGAAATATACTAATATGTTAAAAATTTGAGCAATATTTCAGTTTAGGTCTCTTCTATATCATCACTTCTATCTTGGTTAGGCAGCTGAAGTTAAAAATATATTCCGAGTACTTTGTTATTGGTTTTTCTCTTCTGGTTAGGATAGTTTATTAGATAGTATATTTTTCACACCTTGGTTCTCTGGTAATAATTTCAATAATTATATTTTTCTTGCCCTGGTTCTTTTGGTCATAGTTTCAATTGTCATATTTTTCGTACCTTGGCTCTTTTGGTCTTCAATGGTATAGATTTTTAGCCTTATAAATCGACCCAAAATTTGGAGTATAAAAGTTGAACTTATTAAGCCTTGCTTACAATGCAATTTGACCTTATTACTCAGAGAAACATTTAGACCTTTGATTTATTTAATTCAATTTGACCCTATTACTCAGAGAAACATTTAGACCTTTGATTTATTTAGAGAACTTCAATTTCACTTGTTTGCATTATTTAGGATCTATAGGTGTATTGCCTCTGCTTTACGTCATGGATGTTACGACTCTTACATATTTTTCTGTTAATCACAGGATACAGAGATGTTAGCTAAAGAACTGGTGATGACATCAGACGAAGCTTCTATCAAGAATCGACGATTACCGAAGGGTTACTTCTATGTTCCAATGGATCGCCTCAAAGAAGAGAAGCCAATTGATGGAAATGCAGATTCTGCTGAGCCATAAGACTCGATTAAGTAGACTTAGATGAATTTGGGCATTTTGAAGTCAATTGGAAGGCGAGACTACTAATTATGCTTCTGGTGAGATGATTTCCACGCAGGAGTCGGCATTATTGAGGAATTGCGGAGGATGACCTATATAGGACAGTTAAGTATGACATTGCGGTTATGAGCTGTTGGAAGTTTTGTCCTTTGTTGTATATTTGTTATGAAAGCAAATTGTACAGTGGGTGAGGGTAATATCATCGATCAATAACATTGATGGGGTGAAGAGTTTAAGGTAGAGAATCCAATATCATGGTTTTATTTCGTATATTCTTTTACCAGAAAGAATGAACCCATCATTGTAAGTGCCCTCTGTGCGAGTGAGTTTTAATAGTCATAGCCATAGGCTAGGTAGTGTATATAGTCATAAATTTGTTTCAAATTTTGGCAAAGAGAACAAGATGAATCATAAATTTGTTTCAGAGTGTAGCCATAGTGTTATGATGTATGAGAGGTTTGTAGTTTATATTGCAATCCACTTTTTTTCGATAGTTGTTTCACTAATAATTGGTCTGTATTTCTTGACTTTAACAAATCTGGTAGTCAGAAGCCTTCTTTTTATACAGTTTTTCTCTTTCATATTTGCCTTTTATCTTATGTTTTCATGTCCGTTCATCCCTCTCTTAATGCCTTTCTTGTAAGAGTTTATCTGAAACACTTCAAACTTCTTGATTGTATTGACTGTCCAAATCCAAATAATAATGATTCGAAGAAATTGCAAGTTGTAGTTTACTGGGAGGATATATACTTTTTTTTTTCAACACAAGTAACAAATCTAGCATAAGGATAATGTACTTGTGAAATGTTGATAAGATTTTGAAGTAGTCACTTGGTTATCCGATTAAAATAAAAATTACATTTGGCTGCTGCTGAAAATAGAAATTTTGAATATAACAGTAAGTTTCACCGATGACTTACAATCAGTGCCCAATTGAACAAAAATGGGATAAAAACAATCCGAATAATATAGGAAAGAAAAAAAAGAATCTATTACATTTTGAATCTGGCTTAATAATGTACATCATGAATCTCAATCTCATAAGGCCTGGAATATCTTTAGCAAAATGGTATACAATTTTTGATAAAAATCTCACCTCTGTATATGCACCTCTGTATATGCACGTATGTATATATTAAAATTAAAATTCAGACAGTTATTGGCTTGACTTGATCCACATTGAGTGAAGAAAGCTGCAAACTTTTCAAAGCAGTAGCACCAGCAGCTCTCCTTTTCCACAAAGATTCTCCAATTTCACTCTGTTTTGGATCTCTCTTTATGACAGGCAATGGTGGATCCATTTCAAGAATGTTGATTTTACCATCTTCTACTTTTGAGTCATGATTTTCACCGTTCCTGATCAAATCTCTTTTTTTTCTACATGTGGAAGAAGGCACCGCAACACTAGAAGATATCATATTTTTGCAAGAAAAAAGTCTTCTGAGTTTCGTACAATCGGGAGCGGTGGCGGTGGCGGTGGTGGCGCCGGCGGTGTTGATGAGTTTATGATTAGTGGTAGTAGGATTAGGCAAACCATTGATTTTGTTGCTTCTTTTGATTTGACCAACGCAACTAATCCTTGGGGATAAAGGGTCATTTGTTTTTGAAAAGCTTTGGATTTTTACATCTTTGATGGTGTCTCTTGAGCATAGCATTGGTAAAAGTATGCTCTTTTGTTGGTGTCGGTGTCGGACTTGGTGGTGTTTGTATCCGTTTTCCATTTTTATTTTTTTTTCTCTAAGAATGGAGAGAGAGATCTAGAGAGAGGGAAGAAGAGAGAATAGTTTTTATAACCTTGAATGTTGGAGTGTAATTTATTACCATATTAAATTTTAATTTTTATTAAATAAAATACTAAGAAAGAAGACAAAAAGTATGAGTTGGTGGTCGACTATTGTAGTCTACATTGATTCGAGTTTCACATCTATTAGTACTGACTACACGCGTAATTAGAGGCCATCATTTTCTTTTCTCTATTTATTGAGCCTGCAAAACTCTCGAAATACCGTATACAACAAATCTATACATTTGCTTTTCATAATAATTGAATTTTATATAAATAAAAGCAGTCGTACATTTTCACAATATTTTATGATCAGTAATTTTATATCCGTTAAACGTTATCAAACTAATAAATACTTAGATTGGACTCTATTAATGTTGATATAAGTCTGATTTAAATTTAATCATCAAATAATTAAAACATATTGTTTTTTTATTATGCTTGATGTTTTTATATATATATATATATATATATATATATATATATATACTTATAACTATGGAAATAGCTACATATTTTTCTAAATTAAAACTGAAGTTGCATTTTTTTAATATATGCATAATACCTTCAAAGGATATCTATTTTGAAATGAAAATATTAGTCTCATTTTTAATAAATTGATTTGATGCCTAATTATATTTTTGAAATGAAAATAGTCGTACTTCGGAGGAGAATAATATAAACTCTATTATGTTTACCAATTTTATATACTATATAAATCGTCAAAGAATTATATATATATATATATATATATATATATATATATATACATACGTTGGTATTTAATTCCATGCAAATTTAATTACTAAATAATTAATAATTTTTTATATTAAAAAATTATAAATTAGTAAATAATTTTTTTTTCCGTAAAAAACAAAACCAAAAGAAGAATGTTCAAATAATGAAAGATAACATGAAATGAAATAAATAGATGCTAGCAAAACGTACCATGAAACAACGAGAACAAATAGAAAAAGACAAAGTAAAAAACACGTAATCTTACCTAAGGAATATTTTTGGGAAAAGTCTCTAAGAAACGAGAGAGGGTTAATCCATTAAGAGATTGTGAAATGTTTCGTTGGGGTTTATGAGACTATATTATAACTCTAAAAAATTAACTTATATACTAGTGAGCTTTTTTTAATATCCAACAACACTATGAACGAGTGTTTCGAGATGTTAAATTTGTTCCAAATTAAGATGGCCAAAGTTATCTGGTGGACAAGAGAGATATAACGCGATAAGTGGTATATGACGTGATAAGTTCTATTAGTAGTAAACATTTTGGTTTTCCGGTTGGGAAGTATATTTTGACATTTTTTTTGTCCAAAGGGTCATAATGTGATAAATGCTATATACTAATTTTTGAAGATGTAAATGATGAGATCTGCTACCAGAACGAATATGAGCTGAGCAGTTCCAAGCACTATTGGATATGATATCTGCGAATATTATTGTTGTTCATTCTATTCTGGGACTGTAGCGGTCAGCTAAGGAGGTAAAAAAACCCAGGTATCATACAAGAAGGAGGTGAAGTTGTCTTTTCCGATATCAGATTTGTATAAGTTAGCAGCAATCGGTTTTAAATTAAAATTTCCCTCCACGACAAACTAGGAGAGAAACCAATCAAAAGGCTCCAGAAGTTATTGTTACTTATCTTCCAAAAAAAAATCGAGTCACACCATATTGAAAAGCTTTTGCTAGACAATATGGACCACACGTGTTTAAGGATGGTCGTCTGATTTCAGACCTTAAGATATATAATCCTAAGAACCGCCCTCCTTCGAGGTGGCTTTCGATCAGGCTACTTTAGCATCAGAAATTTTCAATTAAGGTCTCGACCAAAAGAAACGTCAAAGAAGTTGGGACAACTCATTAAAGGATTTTACGTGACGAATGAACATGGAAGGCCAGTAGACTGGATTGATGAAGATAAACAATTTAATAAAACAGAACCTTCCGGTATAAGATAATTGTTTGGAGGTCCATGGGTTGATACGAGAAATGACCTTATTGAAGAGAGTTCGACATTCATTTTAAGAGATTCTAGAGGATATTAAAGGAATGACTAAGTAAGAGACGAGTAGGGTACCCATAATAAAGGCAACAATGTTGGCAAGATTTTTAAGAAATATTTCATTAACATTAGAAAGGAAAATTTGGGTTTTCCTCGGGTTAATCTGAAAAAGCGAGAGGGAGAAAAATTCCTCGAGGCCCTCTATAATTATAATAATGGATGAGAATTCAGTGCAAAAAAAATCATGATATAATTGGTGAAACAAATATTAATAATACAAAATTTAGGACAATTCAAGTGGAACTTGAAAGAAGGGTGACAATTTCTGTTTTTCAATATACTGAAGAGCACTTGCATGGATAAAACAAAGAGAAACAAAGAGAAAACATATCTTTATCAGAGATATATTTGATTTGATAGAATTCGAAAGAATTGTTATTGATGTTAATGGTGTAAGAGAGGGTGGAGTTACATTGAATGATTCATGAGATCATTTATTGTGGAATATTTACAGAGACGATGATATAAAAAAAAGCACAAAAAATATATTATCAAAAGCCTTCATGAGGTCTATTTGAGGGTGACTCGATGACCTATCTTGTTATTGTGGTAACCTTGGTGAAACTCTTGAGAAATAAGAATGTTGTACGAAATGTTTCATCTTAGGATAAAGGCAAACTGAAGCTTAGCGCTCGAGATACCCCAGATAAGACAAGAGAATGAACAATCCATCAAGAGATGGTTAGATGTTTGGATGAAGTTATTGCATAAGGAAAAGTCTGGGACTGTGTTATAACACCAAACAATTAATTTATCTATGATGGTGAACTTGCCTTGAATAGCCAACCACACAATGAACGAGTACCCCGGGCTGTTGAATTAGTTCCAAACTAAGGTGGCGAAAGTAGGTGGATGGAAGAGAGACATATAACGTGATAAGTACTATATATTGTGATAATTGTTGTTAATATTAAAGATTTTAATTTTATGGTTCATCCTTGTCTGAGGTGACAAGGAGAAGGCTAATAGTGCTACCGATTTCCTGAAGATGTAAATGATAGGATAAGCTACCAGAACGGATCTGAGCGGGTTAGTTGCAAGAACTAAAAATTGATAGAGCTTCAAATGGTAAAACAAAACAATTGATACTAATGATACAAAAATTTGATTCGTGCTTACACTTATTGGCTGATGTTTTAGTAGTGATATATGAATTGTCACAAGCTTGCATGGTAATAATATATGAGAATTGGTTCTTCGACCATCAGACAATCCCGTTATTATATGTATGTGGCTATTTCAGTATAGATTCAGAGTCGACAATTCGTAAAACGTTACAAGGTGCGATTAGTAGTTAATAAAAAATGTTAAACTATTGATATTAATTTTCACGATAACTTTACCACAATTGTAAAGCCTGCGACAATCAACATCGTGCTCTCTTCACCAGACTCAAAGGCATCTAATTAATCAACTCGATATGAAAAATACGTTTTTACACCTCACAATTTAAGAAACACTCTTTATGAATCAAGTGTTAGGATTTATCGATCAGACATACCAAATCATGTATGTCTGCTCAAAAAACTATTTTATGGATTTAAAGAAGCACCACGAGCATGATAAACTCATTTTATACGTTCCTTACATCATAAAGATTTTGGAGTAGCCTCTATGATACACCAATGTTTATTAATTGAAGAAAAAATACAATGGATTATCTAATTTAGTATATATATGATATTATATTAACAACATCACATGCCGACTTTAACGAAAATTATCGAGATGCTTTCACACAAATTTACCATGTCAGGTTTAAGGACCCTTCACGGACATTTTTGTTCAAAAGGACACTCGTGGTTTGTTTTTATCCCAATTATAGTACACTTGTGATATCTTACACCGTGTATCTATATCCACATGCAAACTCTGTAACATATATGTGAACGCTTCTTCTAAATTGAGTGCATTAGATGGAAAATTATTACATTATGACACATTATATAAGAGCTTATTTGGCCATAAATTACCTCACTTTCACTCGTCCTGACACCTCTTATGCAGTTCAATATGTTTGTATGTTTACATACTCCACAAAAGCCAAATTTTGACTTTGTGAATCGAATTCTCGGATACGTTAAGGGTATTATTGACTATGGTCTATGACTTACTATGAAGCCAACATTATCTCTTATTGCCTAGTCTGACACTGATTGAGGAAAATGTCCTGATTGTTTAAAATCAATATCAGGATATTCTGTATTTCTCAACAATAATTTTGTTTCGCGATATTCAAAATGAAAACCTACTATTTTACGATCTAGTAGCGATGCTGAATACAGAAGAATGTTGTGGCTAAAGATAATTGGTTTCAAAATCTCTTTCTTAAGCTAGATTTTCCTATCAAGAAAGACACTGTTGTTCAATGCGGAAACGTGTTGGGCATGTACTTATCGTAAAACGAAATTCAAACAAAACATGTTGAGATGAGCATTCATTTCGTGCTTGAAAAAGTATAAAATTTGACATGTTCGAGTTCTTCATGTACAATCATCTTCTCAATTTGTTGATATATTCACTAAATAAATGATTACCTCGATAATATTTTCACTTATTCATGTCTAGTTTTGACCGTTTGTAGCATATTCGCTTAGATTATAAGAAACTATATTTTGTATATTATATTTATGGTTTGATAAACTAATCAATTACATTCTATGTGTATGGTAAGTTTCTATTCTTTGCATAATTATAATTATTGAGTTGTACTTTAAATTATTTCATTTATATATTTCATCCGTCCCATTATATATATATATATATTGTTTTAGAATTTTATTTATTTATTTAAAATGTCATTTTAATATATTAATAAAAAATTTAATATTATTTTTTACCATTAATACTTTTTTTTTCTTCCTCTATATTTTATAAAAAGTTAATTCTTACTTTTCTTTTTAATATTTGAACAAAACTTATAACAATATGTAAAATAAGACGATAAGACGAAAAAAATAATAAAAATAATAATTTTGTCCAATTAAAAAGGGTTCGTATGAGTAAAACTTTTCACCAAACCAGAGCCGTAAGCCGAAGTGGACGACAGCCTACTTCTGAGTTTGCTATATTACTTTATTACCACCTCCTTTTAAGTTGCGGTTACTTATTATAAAATAATGTGGTCCTTAGTTAAAAATGGAAACAGACCATGTTCGATAAAGAAATGGTGAAAAAAGAAAAGAAGGATGTACACATTTTAGTAGACAAGAACACGTATGATTGCATGTGGTAGGCACGTGATTTGAAGGTTGTATATTTGGTGTCCTAATCTCTCCTCTCCTCTCCTCTCCTACATTATACGACCATTTTATTATAAAATAAAGTAGTACATTTTTCAAAAATATAGATTCCACACTGATTTATGTCTCTATTATTTTTATTATTTACGACAGATAAGTGACAAAGTGACGTGAAAAGTTATTTGGAATCGGAACCTCACACCTAAAATAGAGAAGAAGCCCATTAAGAAAAATACATAATTAATTTTAAAGATATGAGCCTTTTTTTTCAATAGAAGAAGTTGAAAAGGTTGACAGACTGGGAGTTTGTTATTTGTCGCACATTTTATTATTATTATTTAGGTTCGGGTTTGTCTGTAGAAGATGTAGATTCAACTACTATTATTAGATAAACTGCAGGATTTGGATCCAGCTTGTATACCAATTAGATCTGTGATCACTAATTCTTTTGATAGATTAGTTTCGATTTGGTTTCAAGTTTTCAAAAACGAAACTTAGTTTAAAATCTTTCGCACCTTAAATTAGTTGTCTCGTCTTTTTTATTAGGTCTGATAATATCATCTTTTAAGTTTTATTTAAAGCCATAATCTATATATTTATATAAATGTGTTAATAATTTGATACTTTCAACTTTTTATTATTATAATTTTTTTTTCTAATATATAAAAGATACAAGAATGTTGACGAGCGAAAAAAATTATAAATCAAATCATCATCCAAATTTGATTTGAATAATTAATTATGAATAAAAAGAATGGATAAACTTAATTAAGTGTTTAATATATTAATAATATTTTTTTATGAGTGGTAGTATATGAAGGCAAACCAAGAATTAGATTAGATAAGTTTCATTAATTTAAAGGGAATTGCTAAAAAAATAGCCAAAATTATTCCGTGAAGTTGTATTTTCATTTTTTTAAATATTTATAACATTGTTATTCATTAAAATAAATTTCAAAAATCTTAAATTTTATTTATTCAATTTATTTATATTTTATACAAAATTTGTCTTTATTAAAAAAACCTTTACAAACCTTTCAAAAATAATCATTCATCTTGTAAGCAACTTTACAGAGTAATTTTGGCAGTTTTTTTAGCAATTCCCTAACTTAAATCCACTAAGATGAAGTATAGATTGAGCTTTATTAACGAGTTGGTCTGGTGGTCTATAGAACTAGTCTGTGTTTTTTTTTGTTTGGTTAAAAACAGCTGATGATTTTGGTAGTCATGATGAGCGGCGAGTATCAAAAGATGTCTGTGTTGTGGCTAAGCTCATCAGGTGCTCTAGTGTCTGGTATTGTCCGACCTCCCATAAGTGGAAGGTAGTCGAGCGTGGTAATATTCTGTCTGGTATCTGGTATTCATTGGTGCATATGAACTATGGTAATAGTTTGGTGAGGCCAATAAAAATGTTTTACTCCCTTACCTCTTTATATTATATTTTATTATTTAATTTAGCCCATTCTCCTACTTGCATTTGCTTATTTGATTTAGCATTGTCATTATCGATTTGATTTAAGAACGAACTTACAATTTTTATTAAATCAATTTATTGCATTGTATTTAATAAACTATAATATTAGTTTTCGAAGGGGCTCCATCCGTATTTATGGTTTATTGGTTTCTTTTCCCTTTCACAATTCTATTATGATGGCTTCATAAAGGCTTCATGTTTTGGAGTCATGGCTAAGGGTAAAAAGGATATGTCTTCCGACAGGACCATTGTTTGATATGATGTAAGTCTTTTTTCTATAAGTATTCCTTCTTGGAATGTGAGGGGTCTTAATGATCATGTTAGGCAAAATTATATTACTGATTTCATAATTAGTAATAGTATCTCATTGTTAATTTTAGTTGAAACTAAAGTCCAACTTTTTAAATTCGACTCTATTATTAGGTATATGGTTCTCTTTTGTCATGTCCTTACTAATCATTCTTCCCATCCTCTAGGTAGAATTTGGATTATCTGGAATCCTAGTGTTATCACTGTTTCTAGGTTATCCCAATCCTCTTTCAGATTCACTACCATCTATGCTTTCAATGACGCGATGGACCATTCTCATATTTGGAATGATTTAATTACCATTTCCAAACAAGATCAGGGCATCCCTTGGGTTTCCCTAAGGGATTTCAATTCCATTTGTCATCCGGAGGAGCGATTAGGCTCCTCCGAAAATTTGTCCTCTGATGACTTTAATAATTGTTGCTATGGGCTCAGTGATCTCCGGTCCATTGGATTCCACTTCTCTTGGATTAATAAACAACCTTCTCACCCGATCCTCTCCAAAATCAGTCGTGTACTAATCAACCCTCACTTGGATGATCTCTTCCCTATGTCTTTCGCTCACTTTGGTTTTCTCCGTCCTTCCGACCACACCACTGTCACTCTCAATCTTGGGTTCCCTCGTCAAAGACGTAAGAAATCATTCAAATTCTTTAATATGTGGCAATCTCATCCTCAATTCAAAAACATTGTTTCCAAAAGCTGGAATCTTCCTATCTCTTCCTCTGGTATGCACCTTGTCACTGATAAACTCAACTGTCTTTAGCATTAGCTTGCTTGTCTCAACCGTAAAGAGTTTAGTGACATTAGTACTAGGGTTTCTACTGCTCAAAAAATTCTCGTTCAAGCTCAATATAATCTCGCCCTTGACCCCCTCAACCCTATTCTTGTCACCAAAGAAGTTGAGGCTTCCACGACTTTCATATTTCTTAGTCGTACTGAAGAATCATTTCTCAAGCAAAAATTTAGAGAAAACTGGATCAAGCTTGGTGATAAAAACCCCAATTTTTTCCATAATAATATAAAAACCCGTCTTTTCCATAACAAAATTATTTCTATCAATAATGACCAGGTTATCACTTTTTTTTAACTCCCTTTAGTGTTTCTAAGGTCATCGAGAGTTACTTCGAGGACTCCCTTGGTACTGTGCATCCTGTTGGTTATCCGGGGTTGGAAAAAGTTTCATCTCTTCTTTCCTCTAAAGTCAATGATACTGACAAGGCCTCAATGATTCGTGAGATCACTAGCGAAGATATCAAGTCTCCCATTTTCAGTATTAATAGTAATAAATCGTATGGTCATGATGGTTTTGATTCCAGTTTCTTCAAATTCTTATGGAATATTGTTGGGGAGGATATCTGTAATGGGGTCCGTGAGTTTTTCCAAACTGGAATTCTCAATTCCTCTTGGAACTCTACTTCTATTGCTCTCATTCCCAAAAAGGATTGCCCTTCCGTGGATGCAGATTTTAGACCTATTACTCTTTGTAATGTTGTTTACAAGATTATCTCAAAATTTTTAGCTAAGAGAATTAAGGATTCCTTCCCATATCTTATTGATAATTCTCAATCTACTTTTGTCTCGGGTAGGAACATCTCAGATAACATCATTTTCCCAAGAACTTCTTAGAGGTTATCATACTACTTGTAGAGGTAAAAAAGTAGCCCTTAAAATTGATCTTATGAAAGCTTTTGATAGTGTCCGCTAGCATCTCATCCTTGACATTCTTGTGGCGATAAACTTCCTAGAAAATATGATCAATTGGATCATCAACTGCATCTCCTCCCCCTCTTACTCCATCAATATTAATGGAGATCCTTATGGTAACTTCAAAGGTAGAAAGGGTTTCAGGCAAGTCCTTTCTAGTATCCTCAAAGAGAAGAGTAATGACAAAAACTTTCGGTTTCACTGGAAATGCCACAAACTCAAAATTATAAATCTATGCTTTGCAGACGGACTTATGATTTTTTTTATGGTGAGGTCAACTCTCTTCTCCTCATAAAAGAGGCTTTGTATGATTTCTATTCCCTTTCTGGTCTAAAATTCAACCCCACTAAAAGTCATATCTTTCTGTCGGGTATCAATAATCCTCTAAGCACAAGATTACTGCCAAGATCAAATATATGGGTTATTTGGATGGTTATCTCCCAGTCAAATATTTGGGAGCTCTCCTTCTTACTGGTCGTCTTACCCACTCGAACTGTCGTCCTCTTCTTCACAAGATTACCTCCAGGATCAATTCTTGGACCTCCAAGCATCTGTCTTACGCGGGTAGACTCCAGCTTATCAAATCTGTCTTATTTGCTGGTAAAGTTTATTGGTCCTCCATCTTTATCCTTTCCTCTAGGATCATTAAAGATCTGACCCAGTACTTTCGTCATTTTATTTGATCGGGTTCCGCTATGCAAATCTATGGGGCCAAAATGGCTTGGTCCAATATCACCTCTCTCACAAAGGAGGGCGGCCTTGGGATCCTAGATTTAAAAATCTAGAATCAGGTGGGTGTCCTTAAGAATATTTGGTCTATTATAAGTAATAACAATCATTATATTTGGTGTGATTGGATAAAAATTGAAAAAATAAAAAATAATAATTTTTGGGATCTTTCGATTGGCTCCTCCCCTTCTTGGATTTGGAGGAAAACTATTCGTCTTCGCCCGTTGGCGAGTAATTTGTACAGGGTTGCTATTAGCAATGGTTCGAATACTTCCTTCTGGTACGATCATTGGCTCCTCCCCACCTCTCTAGTTTCGCACTATGGTACCAATATCATCAAGGATTCTCGGCTCGGGAACAACCTCAAGTTTTCAGATATCATCCTCGATGGTCATTGGAATTAGCCCTTAAACATCAGATCAGCTAAAGCTAGAAGTCGTTCTAATCTATCGGAGATCAACAACCTCATCCTCACTCTACCCTCTCCTAACATCAACTCCCTTGATGTTCCTTTTTGGATTGCGAAGGCTGGCTGCAATAACTTCACAATCAAGGATACCTATAACAGTATTCGTACGCTTGCCCCTGATGTGGGGTGGGCTGGGTTAGTATGGAATAAATTTAATATTCATCGTCACTCTTTTATTTTATGGCTTAATATCATGGACAAATTTTCTACCAGAGACATGCTTCTCAGCTGGGGTATCAATACCCCACCTGATTGTGCCTTATGCAACTCTGCTTCTGAAATTATTATTCATCTCCTCTTTGATTGTAGTTTCACTCAGAGTATTTGGACCCATGCCAGTTTAAAACTGGGTTTCCCTTTTTCTGCTTCGTGTTGGAAAACTTGGGTTTGCAAGGCGTCAAACTGGTCTCATTCTCGAAAATGTCATATTTGACGCTCTTGCTTTGGTGCGGTTGTTTACCACGTTTGGAAGGAGAGGAACTCAAGAATTTTTTGTTTCCTTCTGGCCAATGCCTCCCTGGTTTCTCACCGAATCTTCTCTGATCTTCGGTTCAAATTCCACGACAGATTTGCTGGCCAATGTAACTACTTGTATTATTATTTATTCTTCTACTTTATTTGCAGGTCTCTTCCTCCTCGGTCTAATTCGTTGACTTCTATCGCTGTGGACTTCCTTGGAGTTCTAAATGTCGGCTCGATTGCCCTTGTTGGGTTGGTTTAGTTATTCAAGATTATCTCTACTGATCTACCATTATTACTTTATTTGATTTAGTAGTTCTGTTTATCGATCTCCTTATGTCTATTGTATCTCCTCGGGGTATGCCCTAGGTACTTGTATGAACACTTTTATTTTATTTAATGTTTTTTCACACCTGATGTGGTTTATTTTCATTTGAGGGTAATTTTATCTAGAGTTTTGTGGAATTTTGAGGGTATTTAATGTTTGGATAGAATGTAGAGGGAGAATTGAGCTGCCTGGTTGTATTTAATTTTCATTACCCTCATTTAATGAAAGTGGTTGGGTATTTATACCCTCTATGGTGGGCCATATGGGCTTTCGGGTTAACTTATGGATTCAGGTCGAGTTCAAAGACCCATTAGTTTTAAGCATGTAGATAATTAGCTTAGTCATGATGTGATTAAGTTTTTAGTACATTAGTTCTGTCCGGACGGTTCAGTGGGTGAATGTTTGTCCGAATTGTCCCTGTCCGGTTCTCATTTAGTGTGACAACAAATTCCGGACTCATCAGTAGCCCCTTTTTTAGGTTGTGCTTGAAGGCCTTTAGCAAGACCTAAAAAATAGCTCAAGTGCAGTTATAACTTTGTCTGGACATTTCAAGAATGCGTAACAACTTTATTCGGACAGATTGAAAACCTTTAGAAGTTGAGCAGTTTCACCAGAAATCGCAGGACACGTGTCCTTCTCTGATTTGCCACACATACCGTTTTTCTCCTAGAAAGGCGCTCCCACTTGCTTCAAAAAGTAACTTCTTCATTTAATGCGAATGACGTCAGCGCCGCCCTTAATCATTACATCCACCTTTTCGAATCCTCCTAGGTATCGAAGTGTTATCTTCATGACTAGTATAAATCAGGTCACTTTTCACTATTTCATCATCTTCATTATCTTTAATCTCTCAAACTCCAAAGCTTTCATCTCTAAAAAACCCTATTTTTTGGTGTGAGTTTATGTTCACAGCAAGAAACGCTTTGGTAAAAGGTGGGTGGCTCAACTTGTCAGAATTGGAAAAAGCTCAAAAAGTCGAATGAGAAAGGCGCATCGCTGCAGGCCTCCCGGTGTCCCTTGTTAATAAACCAGAAACACTAAGCCCAGAGTCTGATCAGGGTTCTTCTTCAACTAAGGGTGCAAAACCTAGGAGGTTGTTCCAGTCCAACCTTTCACCAATCGTTTCGGGCTCATCGGTTCAAGAGTCAAGGCCTGTTGTTGAACCACGTCAGGCAGCTACAAGTTTCAAGAAACCTTCCCCATTTATTGCCATGGGGTCGGATGCTGATATCTCCCCGGAGAAGCTGGTAGACAGACGAAAAGGTCGTCTGGTTAAAGGGTAGGCTGCTGGCACACAACCTAAACCAAAGTCTACGCCTTCGAAATCCAGGGCAAAAAGTAAAACTTCAGGGTTAGAGGCACCCATAAAAACTTCCAAGGATAAAATGTCCGGACCAGAGGCAACTAGCTCAAGCCTTCGAAAAGAGACCTCCGGGTCTGAGCCCCAACCGGACTCTAGACCCCAAGAGGGAAAGGATACTCAACAATCCGAAGGGCCTGCTGATCCAACCACCAGCCCCTCTCCTCCTAAGACAGCTGACAATCCCTCCATGGTCATGGAGGATATAATGGAGGATAGTATTAAAGAAGCCCCTTTCGAGGCTGACATCTCCGGGCAAACCAGTGAAACTGCCAAGGCCAAGAAAAGCAAAGGCAAGGAAAAGTTATGTTTAAAGCACCCGGACCTGCCGGAGTGCCTTGTGGGAAATGTGGGGCCTTATTTTCACAAGGTCAATGTTAAATATTTGCTGGCTATGCAAAAAATCAAGTATGCTTTCATTCATATAGCTGAGCTTGGCCGAATAAGGACAAAGTGGGGTATTCCAGAGAATGTCAAGGTAAGGATCCCAATCAATCCGGAGACGCCCATGGATTGTAAGCTCAACGAAATTGTCTTCTATACTGAGCTGTTCAAATAGGGACTAAGGTTTCCCTTGGACCCAGAAATAGTCGGATATTTTCATCTAATTAAGCTGTGCCCAAGCCAACTAAGCCCCAATGCATGGTTCACCATTATGGCATGTATCATGGCTTCAAGGCTCTCAGGAATTCCTCTTCCGATGGAGAAATTTGCTGCTGTGGCAAGCCTTTGCAGAAATCATGTCATCCCTTTCTATCACTTCAATATGGGTGACAATTACAAGGTAGTGGATGACTTGCTTGAGTCGGAGAAACGCTGGAAGACTCAATTTCTATTCATCAGTGGTGCTTAGGAGAATGGGAAGAGAATTAAGGCTGGTGAAAACCCAAGCATGCTCACCAGCAGATGGCGAAGTGATGGTAATAATCTCGCCAGATACTTCAACTTTTACTTAAGAATTTTTTTATCTAACTAATTTTTCCTTTTGCTTTTTGGTAGTGCTGCCCAAGGATTTCAACGATTACCTAGAGGCCGGGCAGACTACTTGTGCCAAGCTGAATGCTTGGACAACTGAAAAATGGGGAAACCGCTTCCACAACTGCTTTACGGGAGGCAACTTAGCCAGATCCTATCTGTGGAATACAACGGACAGGAGGGATTTGTCTTGGGAGGAATTAACTACTCCACCCCCTCCGAGAGTGATCCTCCGGAAGACAGAGGGAAAAGATGGAAAACTGATCTTGCCGGGCAGAGCTAAAGCCCCAAACAAGATGAAAGGCAAAAAGGCCAAGGCCGGGCGAGGTGTGGTAGATGCCAATCCCACTGAAGTAGAAGAAACTGTCCCAACAAATCCCGAAGGGCAAGGTCAAGGGAAAATCGATGATGCCTTACTACAGGTGGTGGAACACGAGAGCACCAAGGAAGCTGCTGGGCCTTCAAAGCCTCAAAAGATCCTCAAAAAGGACAAAAAATGAGGAGCAGAAGGTGGAGGCCGGGATGCCAAGAGAAATAAGACTTCCAAAAGAGATGAAGTTTCTCTCCGAGATCCGGAGCCACTACTTCCTGTTGACCCTACTGATCCTACAAGAGCAGAAGAGATCCCCGGTGACTTTCGAACCGAAGAGGTTGGAGGAGGGGATATCAGTATTGACGGTGTCGACAATACTGGGTTTGAGGGGCTTGGTGACTACTTTGAAAACCTCCCAGAGATGATTTTGCCGGGCCCTACCACCCTCCAAGCTCTTCGAACACCGTCATTTTCAATGGTAAGTCTTTTTCTATTTCGAGTGACAAGGATATCATTGCTCACTTAATTCTGAGCAATGTCCAGCCAATGCTTATCTTGGAAAAGCAAGTACGCAACCAGTCAGCCATCATCAACACCCTCAATTCTGACAAAGAGAAACTGTCCAACGACCTTCTTAGTGCTAACCAAAGTACTGAGGTAATTGAAAAAAGAGAACGAAGAATTGAGGAAAAGTCAGGAGGAGTTGGCCATCAAGTTAGCCGCTTCGGAAAGAATTATCAAAGAACTCCAACTAAAGCAATCCGGCCTGGAAAAAGACCTTCTATCATCAAAAGAGGAAGTGAAGGCCAAGGATAACACCATTCAAACCCTGATTAATGACAAGATCTCTCTTGAGGATAAGGTGTCCAAGGCTGACCAAGAAAAAGCTGATTTGTTGAGGGATCAGGAGAAAACAATCCAGGCCAAGATGGATGCTTATACCAATAAGGTGATAGACTCTCAAGAGGCAAGGTATGCTAAGGTTAGGTCAGATATGGTTCTACTATTTCATGCGAAATTCTCGAAGAAAACCTTGGGGGATTTATGGCGATTCGTGGAGTACGAAGACATTCCTCATTATACCTTGTCTATTGGTGACAAGTATAACTACTCTAGTGAGGACACCAGGGATGATAAAGAAGAAACCGGGGAGAGTCCGGATGATGAAGGTCCGGGTGATGACCCAAAGAAGAAAAAGCTAAGTGAGGCTGAGCCATCTTCAAAAGCTCAGTCTTAAAGTTTCAGTTATATCTTTTTAATTTTGTTGTGATTGAACTAAAGTCCTTGGATGACCAAGGAATTTTTTGTAACTGTGTCCGGTCCTTGTCCGGATAAATCTCTTTTGTTTTGATAATTTAAAGTCCTTGGATGGCCAAGGCACTTCGTATGTTTGAAGGGGAAGCTTTATTTTGCACAACTCTTGCATAGTTTTTCAATTTTGGTGGCTAATGTTTAAACAACCCTTGGTTATTTTATAAACATTCTAATATGAGAGTGTTTAAATTCTCCGATGACAAATGTTTAAGTAGTCATCACAACTCCAATTTAACCCGGTCTGCTATTAATAAAAAAAATTCAGAGAAAGCTTTTAATTTAAACACTCCGAATCTTTTAAGAAGGCATCAAATTTTATAAAAAAGCCCGGTCACCTCATTAAAACCTCCCCGCGCCACCAGGGTAGGAAAGAGTATGTCCCCAAATATTTACATGAACTTTTAAACAAGTAAATATTTACATAATTTCTATCCCAAATACAACCGGAGGTGTTCAACGTTCCAAGGGTGATTCAAAATCCTTCCATCTTTGTCTTGGAGTCGGTATGTCCCAGGCTTAAGCTTTTCAATGACCACATAGGGTCCTTCCCAAGTTGGAGCCAACTTACCGAACTGCTTTTCTTTAGTATGTAAGAAGACTTTTCTCAACACATTGCTCCCCGGTTTGAAATCCCTCCTCTTAAATTTAGAAGCGAACCTGCTTCTCATCAAACCTTGATAGTGTGCAACTCTAAGGTGAGCCTTAACTCTTTTTTCATCTATTAAGTTAAGTTGGCCTCTAATTGCCACTTCGTTAGTGTGTTCGGAAAAATTATGCACTCGAAAGGAAGGGAGAGTAGCTTCTATGGGAGCTATGGAATCCATCCCATATACTAAGGCAAAGGGAGACTCTTGTGTTGCAGCCCCGGGAGTGGTCCGGTAAGCCCACAAAACCTCTTGCAAGTAACTAGGCCATTTTCCAGCAGCCCCTTCTAAATTCTTCTTCAAACCGGACAATATAGTCCTATTAGCCACCTCAACCTGACCATTTTCTTGTGGATGGAAAGGGGAAGAGAAGCAATGTTGTATACCTCTAGAGGCACAAAAACTCTCCATATCCTTGTTGTCGAACTGTGCCCCGTTGTCTGTTGTTATCCTCTATGGAATTCCAAATCTGCAACAGATATTGGATAAAATGAACTTTATAACAACTTTCGATATTGTACCTGCCAATGGAGCGGCTTCGATGCACTTTGAAAAGTAATCAATAGCAACAATTATAGTCCCGCGCCCTCCGGACGCCATGGGTAGAGGTCCTACTAAAGCCAACCCCCATCGAGCAAAAGGTATTGACTCAGAAATTGACTCTAAAGGGGTGGCTGAAATATAAATTTCGTTTCTATATCTCTGGCATGGGTCACACCCTCTCACCAACTCCTTAGCATCTTGCATTATAGAGGGCCAATAATACCCAGCTAATAAAACTCTTTTCGTTAGAGCCCTGAATCCACAGTGAGCTGATCCCTCACCATCATGTAATTCAGAGAGCACTATTTGAGATTCGTCAACCCCCAAACATCGTAAGAGGGGTTTACTGTAAGACTTCTTATAAAGAATATCTCTTAGGATGATAAAACCACAAGTCTTGTACTTTACTTTTCTTGCTATTGATTTATCCGGAGGCAAGATGCCATCTGAGAGATATTGAAAGAGAGGAAACCTCCAATCTTGAGGCTATTTTATCTGTATATCGAAGCTTTCTTCTTCCTTACCCATACTGAATTGAATGGATGGGCACTCCAGCACATGAATCCAAGGGTAGGACTCAGTATAGTCTATGGTTCCCAAGGAGTCTGCCAGTATATTTTCTGTTCGGGGTATGTGCTCATAAACGATTCTCTTGAACTTAAGTGCCACATATTTAAGAAGAAGTAAGTATTTTACCAGCTGCTCCTTTTTTGCTTCGGATTGACCTTGCGCATGATGGATAAGAAGCTGAGAATCGCTCATCAACTTGAACTTTTTGGCTCCACAAATAAGAGCTAACTTTAAACCAGCTATAACAGCTTCATATTCGGACTCATTATTAGAAGCCCTAAAAGCAAAACATATAGCTTGGTACATTCTGTCACCATACGGAGAGGTCAAGCATACCCCTGTACCACATCCCATGGTACTTGATCCACCATCAGTCCAGACGACCCATACTTTTTTATCTTTCACATCAGTTGTTTGCTTTGTATCCCTATCTGAATGGAATTCAACTAAGAAATCAGCCACATCTTAGGCTTTGATTGATGTCTAAGGGGAAAAATCAATATCAAAGTCCCCCAATTCCACTAACCACTTAGTCATTCTACTTGAAACGTCTGCCTTTTGAAGAACGTTTTTTAAGGGAAAAGACATCCGGACAATAATAGGATGAGCCTCGAAATAAAGCCTCATCTTCCTTGCAGCAATTACCAGGGCTAATGCTAATTTTTCAAGCTTCAGATAGCATTTTTCTGCATCTATCAAGCTCTTGCTGATGTAATACACCGGACGTGGATAATTATCTACCTCCCTCACCAATACGACACTTATGGCACAACTGGAAACTGCCAAGTATATGAAAAGAGTCTCTCCGTCAACGGGTTTAAACAAAGTCTTGGGGGAGGACAGGTGTTTTTTGATTTCATCGAAGGCCTCATTGCACTGTGGAGACCAATCAAATCCCTTTGCACCTTTTAAAGTTTGAAAAAACGGGGCACACCTGTCCGAAGACCTTGAATGAATCGATTTAATGCAGCCAACCTCCCAGTCAACCATTGTACTTCTTTAATATCCCGAGGTGGCTCTATTTGGAATAAAGCATTAAGTTGGTCCGGATCAAGCTGTATCCCTTGCTCACTTATTACATACCCCAGGAATTTTCCGGACTGTACTCCAAACGCACACTTCTCTGGGTTTAGTTTCAAATTTACTTTTACTAAGTTAGCAAAAGTTTATTGGAGATCTGTCAAGTGTAGCTCTTCGTCCATACTTTTTACCACCATATCGTCGATGTATACTTCCATATTTCTTCCAATTTGATCAGCAAAAACGTTTTTTACCAACCTCTGATAAGTAGCCCCATCATTTTTTAACCCAAATGGCATCACCTTGTAACAATGAAGGCCCCTATCAGTAACAAACGTAGTATGCTCCTGATCCTTTGGATCTACTTGAAACTGATTGTACCCGGAGAAGGCATCCATGAAAGACAGCAGCTTGTTCCCAGATGTGGAATCCACCAACTGATCAATCCGGGGAACTGGGTATAAATCCTTTGGGCAAGCTCTGTTGAGATCTGTAAAATCGATACACATACGCCACTTGCCATTTTTCTTTTTCACCAATACCGGATTGGCTGTCCATAAAGGATACTGAGACTCCTTTATGTGCCCCATTTTAGTAAGCCTGTCGACTTCTTGAACTATGATATCAGCCTTTTCCTTAGAAAAAGCTCTTCTCTTTTGTACCACAGGTGCTATGTCTCTTCGGATGGACAGTTGGTATGATATAATATCTGGTGGTACCCCGGTAACATCAGCATTGCACCAAGTAAAAACATGCTGATGGTCTTTTAGGAACTTCAACATTTTACCCTTTAATTCCGATGTCATTTTGGACCCTATCTTAACATTTTTTCCCTCTTCCAAAGAATGTGTTTCAACTTCTTTAATTGGTATTAAAACTCCAGGGGTCTCTCTGGGGTCATCAATTTCACCCTCACCCCCAGAAAGCCCCTCAAACTGCTATTCCTCATTGATACGAACTGCCCCCCAACGTCCGAGGAGCTAGTGCTGTTGCATAACACTCTCTTGCTACCTTTTGGCTGCTCCCCAGAATAACATTATAACAAGTGGGCAATCCACTATGACAAACAATATTCTAATAATCTTTTTAAAAGGGACCTTGCCCAACAAAACTTCCTCCTTGAACTCCCCGATCACATCTGCTGAGCTTCCAGTGAAACCCACAATTGACCTGTTCGAACGTTGAATTATTGCTGGACTCTTCATCTTTTTGTAGGAAGTTAAAAAGAGGATATTGGCTGAACTCCCAGTGTCCACCAAAATTCGTCTTATGTCATTGCCCCCGATGGATGCTCCTATGACAACAACATCTTCATGAGGACCAACTATATCCCTCAGGTCATCCTCATCAAAAATAATGAAGGGAAATGGAATCTGCGATTGATAGGAAGTCATGACTCCCTCCAGTTGGGTAGCTAAAGTATGAACATGCCTCTTTCTCGAAGAAGCAGTGGGTGCTGTCATGGTATCCCCTCCAAAAATTGTGAGTGATTCAAAAAGGTTCATAAGCCCAGACACCATCTTGCAACGTTCCTCAATGCCACCCACTCTATTTTGAGTTGGGTCAGGGTCCAAGTACGCTGACTCTACATTGAATCTCTCGATTATCACCATAGCTCCCTCCGGAGCTGATGTGCCTGCATTGTTTGGACCAGCCCGATGAGCGTTATCAGGCCTATTTCCTCCTCTTCTTTTAACATATGCTCCCAACTTTCCTCTTTTAATTAAATTCTGGACTTCTTGCTTTAAAGCAATACAATCCTCGGTGGTATGGCCAGCATCATTATGATACTGACAGAAACAATTGTTACGGCTCTCCCTAGGAGATTGTAATGCAGCCGGCCTTCTATAGTGTACTTCTTTCGTTTTGTCATAAATGGTGGCTACGTTTTCTTTTAGCTCAGCAAACCACTCCGGTTGAACCAAAGGCCCTCGTTTATTTCTAGATTGTTGACTCTGGGCAGGCACAGCTGGCTGAGACTGAGCTTTGGCTCTGTTATGACCCTGCCCGGCCTCCCTTGCCTTGTTCCCGAACTGATTTTGGTTTGGGTTTGGTGCAGCCGGAGCAGACCTCACCTGCCTGTGCACCCTAGTTTTCTTTGTTTCATCCACGCTAATTTTCTTTCCAACTTGATTCACTAGACCTCCCCATGTCATAACCTTTTTTCTGGTTACTGAATCAGCCAAATTTCCAGGGTTTAAGCCCTGCCTCAGAGAAGCTATTGCTACTTGGTCAAAGCAATCAGCCAACCCATTTTTGGTGTTTAAAAAGCGACTTATGTATTCTTTTAGACATTCTTTCGGTTCTTGGGAACAATGGATGATTGTGTCTCCATTTCCCTTCACCTCCTTACTTCCAACAAACTGCCTCCGGAAGGCCACCCAAAAGGTATCAAAATTTCTGATGCATCCCTGTGGTAGGCTGTTATACCACTTCAGGGCACTCCCCGTAAAAGATTGGGAGAATGCTCTACAAAGCAACTTGTCGTCATCATCAAAATTCATCATGAAATTTTTAAACTGTTCCAAGTGGTTGTCCGGGTATTTACTGCCATCGTATTTTCCATTTTCGTACTATCAAACCTCTTAGGAAGGTTCCCGGACAGGATATTGGACGACAATGGAGATTCTCTCCAATTCCGGCCACGACTGAAAACGGTATCCTCGTTAGGAGTTGCAAAGATACATGGCTCATCATGGAAGGCAAAAGGATCCACCAGCATCCGGTCTATGTGTCTCCGGCTATGAGACGACCCTTTGCCTATATATCTCTTTAACTTTCCATGCCTATCCTTTTTTCTTGAATAATTCTTAACCAACTTTTTTTTCCTTTTAGATCGGCCCTCATCACTGCTGGAGGACAAGGATTCTTCAACTCCATCTTTGCCCGAGGAGCTACTGGAAGACTCTAAGTCTGAATCAGAGCTCTCCACCGGCTTGGACCGCTGAGACTTTTTGGAGCTAGCATGAGTCTTCTTCGTACTCACATGGGTCTTCGAAGGCTCATGCTCTCTAGGGTTGTCAGTATGGTGAGCAACTGACGCCTTTGATTTCTCTTTTATGCCCATCTTTTCCCTCTCTACCCTCAGAGCTTCTATTTCACCTTTTAACCTATCACGCTCCTCGAGGGTATACTCATCATTTTCTCCCACCACTTCAAGCAAAGCTGGTGGAACTTCCGGTGCGTCCGGATTCATTCAAACTGGTTTTTTCTGATGGTTTTGAATGCTAGATTCAGGCACCGTCATACTCCCACTGTGGTCGCCAATTTGATGTGGTTTATTTTCGTTTGAGGGTAATTTTGTCTAGAGTTTTGTGGAATTGGGAGGGTATTTAATGTTTGGATAGAATGTTGAGGGAGAATTGAGTTTCCTGGTTGTATTTAATTTTCATTACCCTCATCTAATGAAAGTGGTTGAGTATTTATACCCTCTATGGTGGGCCATATGGGCTTTCGGGTTGACTTATGGATTCGGGTCGAGCTCAAAGACCCATTAGTTTTAAGCAGGTAGATAATTAGCTTAGTCATGATGTGATTAAGTTTTTAGTACATTATTTCTGTCCGGACGGTTCAGTGGGTGAATGTTTATCCGAATTGTCCCTGTCCGGTTCTCATTTAGTGTGACAACAAATTTCGGACTCATCAACACCAACAAAAAAATAAATAATTATATGTATTCACTTATATAATTTTGGATATTGGATATTTTGAATATGTATATATGTTATCCGTATCCGTTATTTTCGGATACAAATTCAGATACAAATATTATTAGTTTTCTTTCGAATACATATGTTATCCGTTTTCTTCGGATTCACACACACACACACACACATACACACACATATAAATATATATAAATTTAATTAAACTTTCATTTTCTTTTTACTACTAATGATCATTCTTAATTCTTTCGATTTTTTTCTTTTAGTGCTAATTTCAACCATAATTGTTTTTGTTTACTTATATTTTTTTATAAATTATTTATATTTAAAATTTTAGATTTGATTATTGTCCATCATATTACTTACTCATTGCAGTTGAGATTGTTCTTGAATTTCATTTATTCTGACCCTATGAGTATTTAGCTTTTCTCGTCCACGGGGATGATAACAGAAAGGAAAAAATATATTTGGTTTTAAAAGTATGAACAATGAGTGACTGACCTCTGATTCTTCAGTCATGTCAATAAGATAATTATTAAATTTCTTGACTTGTTATTTATTATTGTAGTAGTACTAGTAGTAATATTTTATGATTAAAGGATTTTATATTTTGTTGCAGAGATAGATTTTCAATAAGAAATATATTTTGTAGTAGTACGGTGAACGTTGCCTTAACTTTTAACAAGACCGATATTGGTGAATCGCTGAATGATGTTGCAGGATCATTGGTTGGTTTTGTTGATTCTGATTTTGCAGGTGATATGGATAAAAGGAGATCTCTGACATGATATGTATTTACTAAAGCTGGGAGTGCGATTAGTTGGAAAGCACAACTGCAAGCTACTGTAGATTTTTCTACAACATATGCAGAGTACATGTCGGTAACATAAGCAGTTAAAGAGGAAATATGGTTGCAAGGTTTGGTGGCAGATTTGGCTTGGATATGACTACTACAAAAGTGTTTTGTGACAGTCAAAGCGCCATACACCTTACATGGAACCAGATGTACCATGAGTGTACAAAGCACATAGATGTCAGGTATCATTTTATTCGTGATACAATATCAAAGGGAATTATTGATGTGAAGAAAGTGTCTACACACGATAATCCAGCAGATATAATGACCAAGGCAGTATTAGTTCAAAAGTTTAGGGAGTGCCTAAACTGATTGGTGTTCGTAGTATAGAGTGAATGCCTTAAGGGCATTTGGTGAGTCAGAAGAAGATAAGTTTCTTTGTTGATAGTGAAGAAACGATATTCGCCTCAAGGGGAAAATTTATTGTGATTGAGTCGAATAGTGCCTTGACAGTGTACCGTGCTCAACGTTACAGTTTTGTGTCATTGACAGTATGTTGTAATACAATGGATGGTTTTCTTATTAGTGTGTATGAGCTCATTAGGCCCATTGTCTAGTAAGTCTATTTATTCTCTATAAATAGACTACTAAGGCTACACAAAACAAAATCTGAAATCTGTAACCCTTTTCTATCATAGTGAAACACTTTTCTCTGGCGCCGCCCGTGGACGTAGACAATTGTCGAACCACGTTAACTCATGTGTTCTATCTTTACTGTTCTTTGTTTTATTTGTGTTCTGTGGTTGAGATATTTTGTGATAAATTGCATA
Organism: Limnanthes douglasii subsp. nivea; assembly: GCA_036936605.1. Lineage (NCBI taxonomy): Eukaryota > Viridiplantae > Streptophyta > Magnoliopsida > Brassicales > Limnanthaceae > Limnanthes > Limnanthes douglasii. The sequence continues at coordinate 170,467,755 of JAUPFV010000004.1, read as the reverse complement.
GTGATTTAATAACAGATAAGTTTACCAAACTATTAGCTCGAGAATAGGTGAACTTAACATTTAAAGAGATGAGACTAAGACTGTTAAATTGATATTTTTCAAATGATAACAATCCAATCATGATATGACCAATTTCTAGCCAATGAATTATACAATGGGTATCAACGAGTTATATGTGAAAGTTTTAACAAATAAATTTGAGTGGTGAGTGGAATGTGAATCTAAATATAAAAAAATACTATAAAAATATATTTATAAAAATGTGTGAGTGATGTTGCTTTTCATACGAGAATGAGTTCATCTCAAATAATTTTTTTAAACTGGACAAAACACACAACCAAAATGCGCTAAGCAAAACTGATGATAAACACATTAGTAAGAGGTTTGCGTGTGCGAGATCGTAGGTTTTTTCACATTAAACACTTGGTTCAAATTTATGAATATCAAAACTTCCAAAAACTTTGGAATCTTTACATTAAATTAATATTAAGATCGAAATATATTTTACCTAATGCGTAAAAATAGTCTTAGTGAGGAGATAAAAAATGTTGTTTAACAAAATGCGAGATTGTTGGAATTATATAAAACGAGGAAATAAAAAAATTAATACGGAAACGAGTTTGAATTCATTAGAATAACTTAAGAGCAGAAGATGATAATTAAAAGTGACTAAGCAAACATCTGGAAACTGGAGGTTAAAAAATAACATGATTGTCGTAACGAAGAATAGAGTTAAAAAATAACATGATCGTCGTAACGAAGAGTAGAGATCACAACGGTAATATAGACAAATTTCTAGGATATGTAAAGTTACTAATCCTCCGTGTAGCAAGTAGGAAACACATGACTTGCTGCGAGAAACCTGTTGTGGCGACACAACGATGCAAAAATGACACCGTGACGAACATCTCCTCATTACAACGATGTGACACCGCGATGGGGTACTTGTCTGGATGAAATGATTTCACTAACCGTTGTTCACCGTGTTAAGATCCGTTGGTCGTCAAAACAAACACAAACATACGTGATATTGTTTTTGTAAGTTTGAAAAATATTAATCTTTCATTTTTTAACTCGCAATCTCATATCTTATTATTCAATATAGTTTTATAAAAAAAATTAAAATTAATATTTTCAAACTTTCAAACTATTTATATATTCAGTTTAATTATATAGAATGGTTTTATTTTTATTATATAAAAGTAAATTTATTAAATCTAAATAGTGGTTGTCGTTGAGAGGTTGTTATTTATCATTGAACAACATATTTAATTTCATTCAAAATAAAATAAATAAAATAAAATTATTAGTCAATTCTATCTATCCAAATTCTGTATATTATATACGTGATCCCAATGTAGGATGACCTTATATGCATTAGTATGATTTTTTTTAAATGATCAATCCAATACCGAAGATCTTTTTTTTTAATTCTTCTGAGGCGACTCTAAGCAGTGATGGCTTCCTTTCTTATATCAATGAAAACATCTACAACTTAAAACCTAAAAGATGTTGGGAATATTGTATGAAAACATCTACAGCTTAAAACCTAAAAGATGTTGGGAATATTGTTTAGAGATTTTATGATAAACTCTGAACTCTTGTTTTAACAATTTCAGATTAAAATTATTTTGGTGGTTCTCCAAAATTTTCAACCGGATAAAATCAGAGCTTTTGAACAACAAGAATGAATTTTTGTTATCTTCTCCTCTGTTACAGAACCATACTTATTTATTCAACCAAAATACTCCAACGGTAAAACAGTTTTATCTCCAAAATGGTTAAAATTTCAAATGATAAACTGACAAAAAATTCAAATTATTTTTCCAAATTCAAATTTCCATGAATTTTCATAATAGCCTTATCATTCAAAATAAGTCTAACCCGAACAAGAATCCGTCCATTGGATCCAGTAATCATAATATATTCTAACAAGTGTATATTCCACACTCTCCGACTTGCTCGATAATATATTATGACTACATTGGTCGACTAGTTAATCCAATTACACTAAAATATCCAACAAAAACGCTACAAAGCAAAGCTTTTAATAAAGTCTCGATATACCCTTTTGTATTTTCAATTGTCATCCATAATCAGTTTACTATTACTATAGTTATGACTATGAGCAAGCACTTTCAAATTTTGGATACTCGAATCGAATCGCGCTTATATCATATTTGACTCTGAAAATGATATCAATCGTCTCATAACCCAAGGTTCTTACTCATAAATATGGAACCGGAGACATACGAGTAAAGAATAAGAGTGAGTGATAGAGTAGGATTTTGTAAGTATTTTTCACTGAATTCATTGAATGTAAAAGCTAGTATTTAAATACAAGTTCATGGTGTAACAAACTATGGAATATTCCATAGATTGTTACACATTTCTGTTCAAGATTATACTAAGTGTTTGGATACAAGGATAGAGTGTGAGTGGGTGTTTGGACACATGAATAACACATGGGTCTTTTAGCTTGGGTCTTGTGAGGCTTTAGTGATACCCTTAAAGTCTAGCAGATCAAGGCCCAAGGCCTGGTTCTTCGACCCGATACACAAACCCAACGTGCGTTTTGTCTTAACCCTAGAGCAGGTCTTTAGTTCAGTGTCGTATTTTGTTCTCTCCTGTTTCTCAAGGAAGTAACCGTCCATGGCAACTCTTGCCGGCGATGAGTGCTTGCCATCCCCCCTTAAATAGAGCGGTGACTCCAGGAGCCCGAGTTTGTCACGTAGATAAGCAAATCGAGAGGGAGGTAGAGCTTTGGTGAGGGAATCGACGATCTGGTCTTGAGTGGGGACATAGCGAATCTGGATAGCCCCTTCAAGGACCTGATCGCGAATAAAATGCACATCAAGCTCTATGTGCTTGGTGCGTGCATGGAAGACGGATTTGAAGCCAGTGCGCTCGCACCCAGGTTGTCACACCACATGACAAAAGGAAGTATGAGGGGGATTCGAATTTCAGTGAGCAGCGCTCGAATCCAGATCAATTCGGCAGACAGATCGGCAAGGGATCTGTATTCAGACTCAGTGGACGATCGAGAGACGACATTATACTTCTTGGAGGACCAGGAGATCAGTGTATCTCCAAGGAATACACAGTACGCCTCGGTGCTGCGTCGATCATCGGTGAAGGAATCCCAATCAGCATCAGAGTATCCATGAAGTTGAAGGTGGAAGCAGGGCTTGATATGAAGTCCTAGCCATCGTGACCCAGATAAGTAACGTAGAACCCTCTTAAGACATTGCCAGTGAGTAGTTGTAGGAGACTGCTGGTATTGGCTAAGTCGATTAACGACATAGGCAATATCAGGTCTGGTGTGTGTTAGGTATTGCAAAGCCTCTAACAGACTGCGATATTGTGTAGGTGAAGGGAGCTGAGAGCCATCAGTGGCTGAGAGAGCTGTGCCAGGAGCAAGAGGAGTGGGGCAAGTCTTGGATAGTGTAGCACCCTGATTGACAAGTAAGTTTTCAACATAATTGTGCTGAGTGAGATATATGCCTGAAGAGTCACGATGAACCTCTATTCCTAAGAATAGAGAGAGTGACCCCATATATTTGAGAGAGAATTTTGCATTAAGGTTGTGAGTAAATTGAGAGAGGCACGTTGCATCATTACCTGTGACCAAAATGTCATCAACATAAACCAGAATAAGTAGGACAGTAATTGTAATAACCAGATAGAAGAGAGAACAGTCAGCTCTCGAATTCTTGATCCCCCAAAGAATAAAAGTGTCACGTAGTTTGGAGAACCAGGCTCTAGGTGCCTGATTTAGGCCATAAAGGGCCTTATGTAACTTGCAAACGTAGGTAGGCTGGCTGACATCTTCAAAACCCTGAGGCTATTGCATGTAAATAGTCTCTTGTAGCTCCCCATTTAGGAATGCATTATTGATATCAAGCTGCCTGATTGGCCAGTTCTTTGATACAACAAGAGTCAGAATAATCATGACTGTAGAAGCCTTCACAACAGGGCTGAAAGTGTCATAGGAATCAACACCAAGGGTTTGATGGAAGCCTTTGGCTACTAACCTGGCCTTGTAACGTTGAACAGACCCATCCATGGTATACTTGACTTTATAAACCCATTTGCAGCCGACCACTGTAGAGTAAGGTGGTAAGGGAACTAGAGACCAAGTGTTATTAGCCAGTAGAGCATTGTATTCAGCATTCATAGCAGCCATCCAGTTAGGATCCCCTGCAGCCTCAGAAAAACTAGATGGTGCAAGCATGTCCCTGTTGGTAGTAGTAAGGGTTCCAATGTAGGGTAGTTTAGGTTTATGAATTCCACTTTTGTGTCTTGTCTGCATGTTATGTGTATTTGTAGGTTTTGAAGGAGAAATAGAGTGGTTTATGGTGGGCAAGGGTAGGTCAATAATAAGTGTAGGTGTACGATTAGGTTGGGAATCAATGTGTTGGTATGAATGAGTAGCAGTGTCTGAGTCTGTGAGTGAATGTGAGGGAATGTCTGTATGAATCCTAGGTAGTGTGCTAGGTGAAGAGTGTGAAGGAGTGGTCTGATGTTCTGGCTGTGTGGCATACTGAGAAGTATGGTGCTCAGTTGAAAGATCAGAAGTGGAATTAGTACAAGTAGTTACTCTTTCAGAGACCAGAGGAGTAGACATAGAAAGAAGCCAGAGATTGATAGACTGACAAAGAGACTGACTGCTTTGAGGGTGTTGAAGAAACCCTGAAGTGAAAGGAAAGTCAGTATCATTAAACACCACATTTCTAGACAAGTAGACTCTCCCTGTAGAACTTAAACACTTGTACCATTTTTGATTGTGACTATAGCCTAGAAAAACACATCTGAGAGAATGAAACTGAAATTTGTGAGTTTGGTAAGGTCTGAGACAAGGGAAACAGGCACACCCAAAAGTTTTTAGGACTAAGTAATTGAGTTTTTTGTGAAATAGAACTTCAAAGGGTTAAACATGTTAAGAGTGGGGGTGTGTAATCTGTTAATGAGGTATACACTTGTGTCAAAGGCTTCAACCCAAAATTTGTAAGGCAGTTTAAACTGAGCAAGTAGGGTCAATCCAGTTTCCACAAGATGCCTGTGTTTACGCCCACCTCTATCATTTTAAGCTGATGTGTAAGGACAGGACCTTCGTAGTAGGATGCCACTCTCTTTAGCTAGGGTAGCCAGAGGTCTAAACTATCCCTCCCAATCACTTTGAACTGTTTTGATTTTTCTCTCAAACTGATTTTCAACAAGAGCTTTAAAGACTTTAAACTAATGACTTGCCCTTTAGTTTTAATAGGATAGACCCAAGAGTATCTAGAAAAATCATCAAGAAAGAGAACATAATATCTAAACCCTTCAGTAGATAAGATAGGAGCACGCACCCAAACATCAGTGTGAATAAGATCTAACACATTGCTAGCATGAGAAGTAGATATATGATGAGAAAGACTGTGAGACTTTCCTAGCTGACAAGCCTCACGGAAACTGCTCTCATTACTTGAAATAGTGTGGAGATTACAAGACTTAAGGACATTAGTTAAAACAGACTGAGATGGATGGCCAAGCTTCCTATGCCATCCATCTTTAGAAAGCTTAGAGACATTAGAGGGACACACACTAGCAGAATTTAAAGAACCCTTAGACACACAGACTTGAGTATTGAAACTGACTGAATTGATAGGTAGATTTCTAGAAAGAGTATCCATCCTGTATAATCCATCTTCACATCTCCCTTTGAGCAACACATTCCTTGTTACCTTGTCCTTCACAAGACAAAACTCTTTGTGAAATTCAACAAAAACATGATTATAACTAGTGAGTTGAGAAATAGACAGAAGGGTTTTGTTGATTTTAGGAACATGAAGTATAGGTTTGAGAATGATAGGCTGTTTATGTAATGAAAGAAGAGAGGTTTCACGAATGCGAGAGATTGGAAGTCTCTCACCACTACCAACTAGGACATGTTTAGTACCTATGTAGTCATGTTTCTGAGTCAGCTGACTGGTACTACCTGTAACGTGATGACTGGCTCCACTGTCAGCATACCACACTCCCTCTGCTGTTGTATCTTGTGCTGCAAGCAAGGCATTGTGATCACCTTCTGATTTAGGATGTTCTGAAGAGGTTGACCCCATAACTGATGGGTCATCTCTATAGTAGTAAACAACAGCAGAGTGACCATATCTGCTACAAATTTGACAAGTTGGTTTGTTTTGAGCAAACCTTCCACCTCTGCCTCTGTAAGAGCTGCCTCGACCTCTATAGTTAGGATTAAACCTTCCTCTATAATTTCTATTGAAATTTCTGTTCTGTCTAGAGTAGCCTCTTGGACTGGCATTACTGGTTTGTTGCTTTGAATCATTCCTTTGAGCATAGTTAGCACTTGACACACTAATTGTGGACATTGTGTTTTGCAGGTCATTGAGTTGTTCTAACCTGCTTTCAAAGGTTAGAAGGCTTGTCTGCAGATCAAGCCAAGAAAGACCATCTTTGTCAGCAAGACTGACTACTATTGGTGTGTAGTCACCATCAAGACCCGCAATGACCTGATTAATCAGATCATCCATTGAGGTAAGGCACCCTGCAAGTATTAGGTTGTCAAATATCATTTTCATTCTGTTCAAATAGTCAGACATAGTAGTAGTCCCTTTACGAGTTCTCTGAAACCCTGCTTTGAAGTAGGTGACTCTGGCTCTTGTCTGTGAGCCAGACAGTTTACCTGCTGCTTCCCAAAGAACTTTGGAGGTCTTCTCTTCCATTAATTGAGCTGCTATCTCAGGGCTCATAGTGGAATACAGCCAACCAAGCAGTAGTTTGTCCTTTGAGATCCATTCTTCATAGTCTGGATTCTCAGATATATTGCCTTCATTATCAGTAGAGAGTTTCGGAGGACAGACCTTCTCACCTGAGATGTAGCCACCTAGTTTGTTACCTTTGATCATGGGTAACACAACTGTTTTTCAAAGAAGATAGTTGCTTCTGTCGAGTCTAATGTTGTTTGCATTGTTGATTGAATGCAGCTGGAGACTCCTTGGAGCAGCAGAAGAGTTGTTGGGAAGAATGGAGCCTATGTAGTCTGAGGACAGCGATGGAGATTCATCGGAGTCAGCCATTCAACGGATCAGAATGGCTCTGATACCAAGCAAAGAATAAGAGTGAGTGAGAGAGTAGGATTTTGTAAAGATTTTTCACTGAATTCATTGAATGTAAAAGCTGGTATTTAAATACAAGTTCATGGTGTAACAAACTATGGAATATTCCATAGTTTGTTACACATTTCTGTTCAAGATTATACTAAGTGTTTGGATACAAGGATAGAGTGTGAGTGGGTGTTTGGACACATGAATAGCACATGGGTCTTTTAGCTTGGGTCTTGTGAGGCTTTAGTGATACCCTTAGAGTCCAGCAGATCAAGGCCCAATGCCTGATTCTTCGACCCGATACACAAACCCAACGTGCGTTTTGTCTTAACCCTAGAACATATCTTTAGTCCAGTAACGTCTTTTGTTGTGTCCTGTTTCTCAAGGCAGCCACCGTCCATGGCAATTCTTGCCGGCGGTGAGTGCTTGACAATACGTACCCGATAAATCCATAACACTTAAAAGCATGATCACACATCTTTGTGCGTAATTAAGACAATGCATAGTATATTTGTTTAATTCAGCTCTAAATATATTTAAAGCCGTAGGAGCCAACAAAGAAAACAAAGAAAATGACCCGACATTGGCATACACATAAAAGACAACAAATCTCACAATCCATGTGTGCACTGCATTATTTATTAGAGGTACACTAATAATTGAAAATATGCACTCTATAAATATATAATATAAACCTTATTTATGTTTCAATCAATGTACTTTACTATTAATAATAAATAACAAATAATAAAGGAAAGAAGCATTTGAAATAAAGACAAGATACGTCCAGCCAAAGGATAGGCTTGTGGTATATATTTGTTTCTGCAGTTTGTCCTACATTTATAATTATTGAAACAAACACACACACACGAGTATATCTTATCCGGTCCCTGCCCAATTCTGATGCACGTACATTTCTCCGTCAGTCCGCATTGTAACAAACAGTTGTTCATGTAACGTTTGGGCCTCACAACGACCAAATGTTTGTCGCAACTATTTGTCGCTCTCCTTCTTATCTGTATATGTCTGAATTTGACTGCCCTGGAAAGTAGAACAGAGAAAAAAAAAAGCTTCTATGTTATGCGGTCAATCTAACTAACAAAGCGGCAAGTTACTAAATTAGAATTTATCACTTCAATTTAAGTGATTCTTTCGCTGGTTCAAATTTAATGTAGTATCTACATTTGTATCACCATAATAAGTTTTCACCTATTACTCGAAATTGTATAAATAATATTGAGGATGGATCAGTTATATATACGCCATCTGTTTCGTAAAAAATCCCCTATAAAATGTAAGTGTGACAAGATTACACGGCAGTGTCATCCAAGTCCGGCAGCTTGAAGCAAAGGATTGCAGCAACTCCTGTAAGCTGCGCCACTTATGTATGGACACAGTAATCACTTTGCTAGTACATTGTTGTATATAAGATTGTTTCACCACCTGACTTTTTAATGGACTACTAAATTTATATATCTTTTCCTCATTGATGTCAGAATTCCTGGATGCACGAGCAATCTCTATGCGCTTTGGACAATAACATGTAAGAGCAGTGTCATATAGATTGCAAAACTTTTGTTCTATTACCGCGAACAAAAGTATACAAGGTTGGAAGAACAGTCACTAAAAATTAATCTTACATTTGAATGCATAGTGAAGAAAAGCAGAAGAGCTTGAACCTGAAAAAGAAGGTAGAAACATAAATTTTAATCGCAAAACTCTGAAATAAAGGTGTTGTAAGTTTTCTACATTTAGTGAACTAAAAACCAACTAATTACCTCTTGTGCTGCCATAGTGTCTTTGACCATACTCCTAACATTAGGAGCCTCTAGAACCTCTCTAAATAATATAGAATGGAATCTAAGATTTTCAAGATTTCAATTCGCGAAGTGACAGGATTAATGAAATCGCAATTGAATTATAAAGAAGTGCTTATAGATATTTCACAAGCTACCACTTACTTTAGTACAACCAGGACTCGAGATCACAACACATCGAACAACATTAAGGTCAACATGTTTCAAGAATCCCTACGACACATTTGCGACATTATCAAATGTCTTAAGTACTAAATTGTAACATTTCGTCCCTTAAAATTGGAACGAAATTGTAACATTACATTATAAAAAAAATACTTAATGGAAGCATAAGGAATATAGACAAGGTTTAGGCTAAATTAGGCCCAAAATTTACCATTTCCAAATGGTAGAAAATCTTTTTTTAATAAACAGTCAAATACGATTTTGCCCGTTGACCAAATATCTTTTATTTTGTCTTGTAGTGAATTGTGTGTATAAACCAAATATAGAAGAACACAAAATTACTTCTCCCAATAACCCTCTTATACTTAACACTTAACAAAAAATTTCAAAAACTCTAAAAATCATAAATAAACTCCCAAACCTCCAAAACCCAACAATTTAAAAAAAAAAACTCCAAATCATTGAAGAATGGATTCATAACATGAGAAGCTTACCGAGGAGCGTGAAAATCCAAACATAATAGTTGTTCTAACCAATCTTTTGAAAATAGTTTCTTTTCTGGGAGTTGTTCTAATATTAGGATGTTGGACCCGAACTACCCGCCGGTGGAAGCCTCATCAACCGGCGGGATGAAAAACCTTCATATTTTTTGATGAAGGTCCACCACCGGGGGTGGTCATGCCCAACCGGCAGTGTAATCGACTCCTACCTGCCGGTGCAAATAGAAGTTAACCGTCGGGGTTGAACTGATATACCGGCGGTTGATGCCCCTTGGTTTTATTCACACATGTAGAAGGATGTTGTGCTCCACCCCCGCCGGCTGGGCTATTATCAGCCGATGGTTGACAATGTTTTCGGCGGTTTTAGTATTTTCAACTGTCGGTTTAAGAATGTCCCAGCCGGTGTAAGTATCTTTAACCGCCGGGTCGGTAGGGCATAACCGTCGGTTGGACTATTATCAACCGGCGGTTGACAATTTCCCCGACGGTTGAGAACATCCCCGACGGTGTGAGTATTTTCAACCGGAGGTGTGAGTCGACAATTTTTTTTTGTGTCAAGCTAACATAACTTACGGTTTTTTAATGTAGGATGAAGAGTTAAATGCTGAAGAGTTAAAAAATGAAGAGTTAAATAATGATTTGTATAATTCGTGCATGGTGAAAGATGAGGAAATGACGGTGCCTTGCTCGGTCGATTATAGCCACTTGTTCGACACCGAATCTCAATACTCTCAAGTGAAGTTGATTGAATGGGTTAAGCTAACCACAACAGATAACGGGTTTGTGGTAATATTACAACGATGCGATAGACTTAATCGAAAAACTCCGAGAATTGAGTTTGTGTATGAAAGAGATGGAGTTTACACAAAATTGGTAGATCTGAAGCATCTAAAGAGGAAGTCAACCGGTACGAAATAATGCGGATGCCCTTTCACCTTTAAAGGAAAGAAGTTGAGTGATGATTTGTGGGGTTTAGATGTCGAATGCGGCGTTCACAATCACGATACTACATCGTACAAAGAAGATCATTCGTACTTGGGACGATTGAACAAAGAAGAGATGGATTTTGTAGTTAGTTCTATAAAAATAGGATCCCGTCCTCATGACATTCTCGGTGGGGTGAAGAAATTGAACCATAAGAATTCTTCTTCAATGCGCACCGTCTACAACGCTCAACTAAAACACCGCAATCTCGATAAAGGCGGTCGGTCACAATTCCAATACTTGTTGGGTGAACTAAAGCGGCTAAACTACTACGAATTCCATCGAAAGTCCGAAGACGGAAGCGATGCCATAGGCGAGTTTTTCTTCGCGCATCCGGTTAGTTTGGATTTGTTACACACATTTCCGAACGTCATTGGAATGGATAACACGTACAAGGTGATCAAATACGAGATGCCATTGTACGAGGTTGTCGAAGCCACTTGTACGGGGAAGACTTTCTACATTGGTTTTGCGTTAATGTCGGGAGAAAAGTTTGAGAGCTACAAATGGGTGCTAGAGTGCTTACATTCGTTGATGGTAACTCACTCTATCGAATTACCATCCATCGTCTTGACGGATATAGACTTGGCGCTTGGGAAGGCGATGGAGGAAGTGTTCCCCAATGCAACACACATGTTGTGTCGATGGCACATCAACATGAACGTCATAGGGAAAACGAAAAAAATCATAAAGGAGAAGAAAATGCCCAACGCCTTCTTGAAAGTGTGGAATCAAATGATGTTGGAGGAAATGGAAGTACCCTTCAACGACTATCAACACGAATTTCACCGTGACTTCAAAGAGTATTCGCAAGAAATTAAGTATACCGAAAGTTGGTTAGGGTCGTACAGTGACAAGTTTGTCACGTGGAGAACCAACAAGTGGATGCATTTTGGTAACCAAACCACAAACCGCGTGGAGAGCGCTCATTCGAGCCTCAAACGTTTCATCGGTACGAGCAAAGGTAATTTTGAATGTTTTTGGTTGAAGTTGCATACTTTGATAGAATTGCAACACGGGGACGTCAAGGGTTCATTCGAAAAGAGCCACTTGTTACCCCTACACATATTCACGAACATTGTGTACGGTAAACTAAAAAGCAACGTCTCCCACTATACTTTGGAACTTTTGTTCGGAGAATTAGATTGTGCTCGCAACATGACAATCGCGGCTTGCCTGCATGCCTATCGCTGACCCGCTGGTCCTTCGTTAGACTATCGGTGACCAAGCAGTTTAACAATTGAAACGCAGTAAGATGTTCCTCACCGTTAAAGTTGAAAACTAGGTGTACACGATGTTTCATTAGATTGGTCCACCTAGTTTTAACTTAGTTCAAATATCTTGAAATCTTAAGTGGATAAACGTGATCCATCTCGTAGACGAAATATAGTTAGCAGACCATTATCTCCCAATAAGGTTTACCCATTTTTCATTATAGGTTTTCGCTACTACGACGAAGGCTTTCTTCAAATATTCATCTTTAAAAGAAGTCCAAACATACATTTTTTATGTGTTTGAGTTTTTTAGGTTATGTTGTTACAAGAATAGACCCTCTATTTATTGAGCTTTTATCCATAGATAAAGTAATTCATATAGAGACTTATAACTACTAGACACATGTCATTTGTGTATAACGTAATCCCATAAACCAATCAGTTTGTGACATTTATTAGATAAAAATATAACATATCCCTTTGCGTATTAGGATAAACCCATGTGATGATTAACGTTAGATTTGGAGGTTGAGTTATAACATATAAGGGCCTAGATATAACGTCGTAATTGTTTTAGTAATATATACTTAGAGTAAACGAAATTCAATATGGATCCGAGGTATACATAGATCAAGCAAAATAAACATAAAGTAAACGAAATAAAGTAACATAACCAAAAACTAAAACCGTACGTAACAAAGTAGTCGATAGAAAATAGTTACGATACATGTCAAAATAAATAGTAACATAATCATATAATACACAATGTAAACTAAATCATGCTCTTGACACTGACACCCCACTATAGAACAATCCTCCAAATACTCACGAATCTCCTTCAAACTCATCTCATGGAACCTCGAATGTACCTCGATAATATGATCTCACAAGTCATTTTACTTAGCCTGGTAAGTGCTCGTTGATGGGTTGACCCCAACATATGCATCGGTTGGCTGAGAGTTTGGATCAATAAAAATGTACCATAAGTGAGACTCAACCCATAAAGTGTATAAAGAGACTGTACCAAGTAAGCCTATCCGGTAACTATCACCACGAATCCTGGGATCAACCGTATGTGACTCCCATGCTGCCCATATGATCTCATCGCATAAATAATGCGTGTTAACACGTCGACCTCTACCAACCACCAAAACAGGTCGCAGTGAACTAAATATATCCTGAACATGCCACGATTTTCGAATGATGCGGAGAGGATAATAAGCCTCAATGATGACCTATGACCTCTGCGTATCGTCTATCCAAGCTATTAAGCAGAAAATTCTAACCTCGCGTAAGTGCTCGTACGAAACGAACCAGACCTAAAATAAAACAGTAATATTGTAAAAATCAAAGAAGTATTGAAATGAAATGAATAAAAATATAAATGATACAACTTAATTTGGCCCCCTCAACAACAATAAAGTATACCGAATATTGACTCGAGTCTTCTGGTTTGAACTGGAAGAAGGATGTGCGTATCTACACAAACTCGGCTGAGCGATATCATATAAACTATGAATAGTAGTCGGAATAACAGTGAAATGATCGTATATCCATGTCTCTAACAATGAATCAGAACCAGTAAAACTCGATGTCGCATGTAAAGATCCCCGACCAAGTTGGTAATATAACTGAGCCAATATAATCTTACCCCAGTTATACCTAGCCGCGGTCCTATAGTTCTCAATGAACTATATAGATAATCGAGCAAGATATAATTCCCGTCTTGTTAGTCATAATACAACAACAAAATACATGTATCAAATACGTCATAGTCACCCAATGAACCATATCATCTGATATCACATCATCACAAAACTCAAGAATCGAGCATGAGAATCTCTCCCACAAAAACAAGAGATGTACATATCTCCCACTACCCACAAGGTCACGATAAGCTCATATTTAAGATTATCATTATCTAAACCTAGTCAACGAGCATACCAAGCTATATGTTGATCTTTGTTAGAAAACTTATCTAGGTTAAAACCCTAACATGTATCTGGAATATCGGTGATGGTGTGGACGTCGTCAAGGGTCATCGTCATCTCACTAAAAAAAAAGTGGGACGTGTTGGTCTCCACGTGCCATCTTTCCAAGAATTCCTCTATGATATGCATGTTGGTAGCCTAACGCGTAAAACATTCGAAGAACAGACCAAAACACGTGTCCATAATTTCGTCTCTCTCCTACTCGATCGAGTAAGATCCCATACAATAATAAAATAAATTAAACAAAAAATACAATGTAGTTTACTACACGGTAAACCATGAAACCTAACCTATATCGTTGATGAAGATAGTATACGATTCATGATGCTTGTACTCGTTCATGCCCGCGTACAAATCCGAAACATGCGGATTGACCATCCATAAAAGTTGATTCAGAGTTCCACGTCACTGTTAAACGACATGTAGACGGGAGCGTCGCTCAACCCTGATGGACTTTGAACTAGGTCCACGTTGCTCAATACGATCATCATCCGTCGAATCATTGTCTGATACTATTAGAGACAAAAACAATTCTGCGATTAGCCATGCTGAAACTACAATAAACATCTTACTATGTACTAAAAAGTATCACAAACAATTCAAAAATACCTTAATATGTATTAAAAGAAAGACTTAAACAATGCTACGTAATAATTTAGTGAATCGGAGGTAATACAATATAAAAAATAAGGTACAGTAGGAATCGCGCGCATTGTATGCCCAGTTTTGGCTAAAATTTCACATACAATGTGCACAATTTTGCACATCTGTTCTTGCGAAAATTGTGCATGTATAACGCCATGAATAGCCGGATTTGTGAAAAATGCGCACGTATAATTGCAAATATTCAATTTTTTGAACTCAATATTCAACTCTAAATATCACTAAGAATACATATCTAAATTGAAAACAAAATACATTAATAAGTAGAGAATACATACCTTGACAAATTTGTAGCATTGGGTTTGAAAAATCTAAAGTTTTAAAACTTGCTAGTTGGAAAGAGTTAGATTTACTTCAAAAAATGTGGCTGAAATTTGAAAGAAAATACTTCTTATATCAATAACAGTATTGTAAACAATGGATGTCTCGTTTTAAGAAAAATGGATCTCATTATAGCAGGTCTCATTTTAAAAAATGGGTCTCATTTTAGCATAGCCCTTAAATTTATGTGTTTAAAAACAGCTTTTGAAAACTTACAGTTCAGTTATGAATCTCTTTTTGGGAGGATATAAAGGTTCCAAAGAAGGCATAGAGACCAAAGAACAAGACGGTATTTAACGTGTTTCGTTTTGTAGGAATAATTTTATGTCATCGGACAATGAATATTATGTTTTTATTATCAAGAAAGTTACATAAAGACTCTCTAAATATGAAAGACTCAATATTATGTGTTATAAAACTCTAACGTATTACAAAGATGGAATGATTCATATAGCTTTCTTTTTAAGTACATTAATTCTCTTTTCAACAGTGTTTCTCACCTAGATGGAATGATTCATATAGCTTTCTTTTTAACTATATTAATTCTCTTTTCAACAGTGTTTATCTCACCTAGATGGAATGATTCATATAGCTTTCTTTTTAACTACATTAATTCTATTTTCAGTAGTGTTTATCTCACCTAGGATTGTTACTGAATCATGAGATCCGATAATCCGTCCGGAATCGATCCGGTAAAATCCGTAACCTACTAAAGTTTAGGTACGATCCAATTATCGGTCCAGACTAATAAAACCGATAATAAACTAATATATATAAATATAAGTTAATTTAAATCCAATTTTTCTCAAACCAAAAGGACTAAATCTGTTACTACAAAATGTCATTTTCGGCAGTTATTTCTGGTTCGAGAGATAAATTGGTCCTGATAATTTGGAGTCACACAGAAATGGAGAGGGATTTAAGTCAAGATTTCAGAAATATAAACTATAAAAAATAATAACCAAATAATAATTTTTCATCATTTTCAAATAGAAGTACATCTTTGTTTATAGTAATGGTGTTGGAGTTTTGACCATAAATTGTTATCCATTTCTGACTCATCCATCTTATGAAATTACTAAATTAAACCTGGTTAAGACTTATTAAAATACTCTCGGTGTTATTTTATATTACACACTAAATACATGCTCAATATTTTACATGGTTCAAACTGCACCGTACCTTATTGAAACTAAGTTTCATTATTTATGGGATAGATCATATGTGTTTACGTTGTTCCGGAGAAGAGCAAGAGAACTCTAATACTCATGTTTTAGCTAAATAAAAACTGCTACAAACTGACCCTATCATTTATTAATTGGGTTTCATCTGATTTACCTACTGTATCTATAAACAAGAATTAATTTAAAAGAGCTTGACAATCTTTTGAATAGGGGATATTAGTATTGCAAGATTAGATAGTGTCTAAAAGGACAATAATAGTTATATGCAGTTAACCGAAATGAAAAGTATATAAAAAGGAAGCAAAAGTACTGACATTTATCTTTTTTCCTGTCAGGTTTTAATATAGTTTCTCATATCAATGAGAACCCCAGAGAGCTCACGGGAGCCTAGCCCTGATCGCACTCTTATCAAATTGGTGGTGGGTTTGGCACGGCAGAAGTCGGAGGATATGCTTTTCATTTTTAGAAAGACACATACAACTCCTTAAAGGTATAACATTGGTATAACTCCCCAAAGGTACATCGATATAAAGAAAAGCAAATGGCTAACAAAGGTGTATAAATAGACATGGCTGTTTGTAAGTAACTTTTTTTTTATCCCACACTTTTGATAACAACGATGAAAATAAATTGCGAAAGGATAGTCGAGTTAGTGGTGTAAGAGATGCTTGTGACCAAAGTTTTTGAATACGAGTTTCTGTACAAACACTTTCTTGGTTTGAACGTGTCATTTTGTCTGATTTATCTTCTGCCATTGGTCTGCAGGCTATTGCGTCATACTGACGGTTTATCTGTACGCACTCGTTGAGTAGCGGCTGTGGTTCCTTAAAAAAAGAATGATGACAATAAATAGATATGGATTTTGACTTGTCTAGTATCGTATTTTCTCACCTCTTTTTCTAAGATTAAAAATAATAAAAAATTTAATAGTTTAATATCTGATATTTAAACAAAACGAACCGGTTTAGTTGACTCGACCGTTAGTTATTGGACCGGTCTCGGTTTATAAACTGAATTCGATTTTTAACGGTTAGATTCCGTTCACTCGATAGCTTATTGGTTCGAGCTTAAACAAATTCAAACGATTGATAAAAGCTCTGGTCTCATCTCATTTCACTCTACAAAAGACAAACATATGTTATTCGTATTTAGATGATGAATAAACATGCAACTGAACCGATATTTTCTATTCGGTCTATTGATCACGCTATTTTTTTGGGTCACTTCTTATACTTATAGGTTTCATAAGCAAAGCCCTTTCTAATCAGAGAGGTTGGATAACATCCTATCACTTTAGATACTAGAGATTAAATCACTTTGATTAACAACTATAATAAAACCTTAATATAATAGATGATTCAGATTAATCCATTTAATCAACTACTATAATAAAGTCATAATAAAATAGACGCCGCAGATTAAAGTTCTTAGCCAACCATTGAGATTAGAATTATACTTAGAAGTCCGTGAAGAATCTCAATTCCAACTAGGAACATAATGCAACAAAATTGACGCTTCAACCTAGGTAGCTTCGCTAGACTGCTTCAGCCAAACCCTACATCTACATGTTTTAGCCCAGGTCTACACCCACATTATTCGGCATAGTCCATGACAAAACCTTTGGTGCATTCTCATTGACAATAATATTTGGCACAACTCACACATTCGGTAGCATCATGCTACAGCTTTGGCTCAATCTTTTCTCATTCGACTCAATAGCCACAAGTCTAAGAAACTTGTCTTAGGTCATAGATTCCACCAAACGTCTCCGCATCTAAGCCATGGCCCAAGAACACCATGAGTGTTTCATCAGTTCCTGCCATTGCAAGTCTCGCCTGACCCATCTTATGCTCTTGTCGTCTCGACTGTACTTCTGATGACAAGTTACTTCTATCCTACACCTATAAATTCTTCATCTAGGCTTATAGTAACTTGAAAATATATTGTTTCCTAATAGTCTAATTTTTTAAGACCAACTTACTTGTATCCCAGACTTGAAGAAGTCTCATGCAGTTCGTGAGATTTGAAATCAACAATACTTTGGTCAAAGCATCCAAATTTTTTCCTCGCTAGCAATTGTAGCCACCTTCACTTGCTCTTTCTTCACCGCATTTCAGATGAATTGCAATTTAATATCTACGTATTTTATTCGTTTATGGAACTTCAGAATCTTCATTAAATTAAGAGCAATAATACTATTAGAAAACATAATCACATCTTGTTTCATGTTAATGATTTCACTTAACAATCCCTTCAACCAAATAACTTCCTTCATGGCATCCATATCAGTCATATATTTGGCTTCGTATATGAAAACAAAATGACCTTTTGTATACAAGACTTCTAGCTAGCCACTCCTCTAAGTACAATAAACAGATAACCCTAAGTAGACTTCATTGTGTTAATGCAGTCTGCATAATCAAAGTTCATATCCTTCTCAAAACTATAATAGTCATATCCTTTTGATTGTAGCACAACCCTAAAACAGTTAAACCCTTCAAGTATCTCATGAGCACTTGAGTGCATGACAATGCGACTTCTTCATATTACACACGAATCTGCTCAAAACACTTACATCGAAGGCATTATCATCTCTTGTGAAAATCATAGCATATATATTACTACAAAAAACAAATTTGCATAAGTTATCTATATCATATACTTCTTAATTGCAACTTCAATTGGTGCTTGAGTGGCATTAATTATGAATTGGGCACCAACCGCTTTGGCTTTGGATATTGAGAACTTCCATATGATCATATATATATATTTTTGTTGATATTAGAATAAATACCCCTTCGGTTTCCTTATGATATCACACCAAATATCCTCATAGTCTCTTATGTATCACTCATCTCAAACTCTTATTTCAGCCAATTCTTTACCGCTTTAACTATCTTTCTTTCTCTTCCATATATTAAGATATTATCCATATACAATAACAACAGGATGTCTTTCCATGCGTGTTACCCCATTCCGATAAACA
The DNA here is from genome assembly GCA_036936605.1 of Limnanthes douglasii subsp. nivea. Lineage (NCBI taxonomy): Eukaryota > Viridiplantae > Streptophyta > Magnoliopsida > Brassicales > Limnanthaceae > Limnanthes > Limnanthes douglasii. The sequence goes on along the minus strand of JAUPFV010000004.1, from coordinate 170,448,821 downwards.
CAGTTTTCATAAAAGCTACATACAGACTTGATGGATCTCATAAAAAATAAAATCTTCTACTTTGTTGCATCGATGAATGTTTCAGCCCATATAGAGGCCTCTTTAGCAAACACATATTATGTTTCTTTCCTTACTCAAACCTCTTTGGCTGAAAAATGTAGATTATCTCTTCCAATTCTCTATGTAGAAAAAAAGTAGTAACATTCATTTGATCTAACTCTAGATCAAATCTAGCAACAATTGACAATAAACCTCTTATGGAGGTTTGTTTTGTAACCGAAGAAAATATCTCATTAAAATCACACCCTCATTTTGCGTAAAGCCATTAGCTACCAATATAGAATTTTATATGGGTAACTCAACACCAGTAATACATTTACTCCCAACAAGCTTCTGACCCTTCGAATGCTTCACAAAAGTCGAGGTGCCCATCCATGTTCTTGAGAGATCTCAGTTCTTCCTTCATGGCTGTAAGACAATATCATTTATCACTTCTTTTCATAAGATCATGATTGATTTTTGGTTCAAGAATATCTCTTTGTGTTTTATAGACAAAGAAAAACCAATAACACTAGCAAAACCAATAGTTAACTATCAAGATAATGTTTTTATCCAGCCTAATCATCTGAAGGCTTTGGAACAATAGACTCTCAACCATCTTCTGACTCATACAATGGTTAAATTGACTCTTTTCACGATGAAGATAGACAAAATCTTAAATTATTTTAGGTAGAAACGTCTTCAACTTCACTGTATAGATGAGACCCATTATAAGCTTCACATCTCTTTTCAGTAGTACTAGGTTGAGTCCACACCATCTTCTTTGATAACATGTCATCTTCATTGAAAACCATGTCCATTCTTATCATAAACTTCTAACGTTCATGTTCAAGGCACCACAACCTATACCAGATTAATCCTTTTGTATAACCGAGGAACAAACATTTCAGTGCTCTTGGCCAAATATTATCTTGCTTCACATGTGCGTAGGCATCACATTCGAACACTCTCGAATATTCTATCTTAGGTTTCTCTTTAGTCTATAACTCTTAAGGATTAATTAAATTAAGCACCTTAGATAGAATCATATTGATGATATATGCAGTTGTAATCACAAATTTTTGACATAATCTTTGACCTATTCCGATGTATCTAGCAAACACCTAATCATTTCCATCTATATTCAGGTCATTCTCTAAGCAAGCCAATTATGTTAAGGATTCGAACTCATGGTTTGGTTTCTAGCAATGTTAGCCTCTTAAAAATTAGCTAGTGAACTCCTTTAACACTATTGTCTGATTCCTTACCAATGTTTTGAGTTCTTAAAGGCAAGAAATGCTTCATCTTTGGTCTTCAAAAGTATAACCTATAATTTCATGGAATAAGCATCTACCAACTATATGAAGTATTTTGCACCGTCTATCCTAGGTTCTCGTGCCAGACCCAAAAAATCTGAATAAACATACTCAAGCACTCCATTGGTTGTATGGTTGCTAGGCATACAATTTACCCTCATGCTCTTATCCAACACACAACTTTCACAAACATCAACTTCTAAAATGTAGTACATTCAACAACATCTATTTTGCTGAGTTCACTAACGCTCTTTTCAGTCACTTGCCAAAGCTGAGGATAACACAACTTGGTAGAATTTTTCTCCATATTAAACACCTCCCCTACCACTACATAGCCTCAAGAACTAATACACCACCAATACTATAGGCTTCCATAACAACAAACGAGCCATACAAAAACTTAAGTTTTCCATACCCATCCTTACAGGTAAAACATTCCTCACCTCAGATCCCAATAGATAAAATTTCGATTTAAATTCGGGTAAATACTTTAGGTTGTGAACCAGTCTCTCAAGTTCTATAGATAACTTGAGCCTACCAGTTCATACCCCTTTAACAACACATGATTCATTATTCCCAAGCGTGACCCTTCTATCTTTTAAGATTTTTAGGTTTTCACACTAATGTTTATTGGAAGTCACGTGGAATTATACGCCCGAATCCAACGCCCATTTATCGTTGTGCCTGCAAGAAGAAACCATTAAAACATCAACATACTCACAGTCGTACGATATCATTGTGGCATATCCTTCTTTCATCTTTGGATAAATATTATTCTTTCTTTTTTCTAGGTAGTTCTTAATGATATGTTATCTCTTCTTGCATACCTAATAAATTACTTTTAAACCACTTGCAAGCCTCTTGGACTTATATAGATAATTTTCTCTCGTATTGATAGAATCTCTTTTTCCTATCCTAACTTTTACACTCAGTCTGTGCCCTTCAGATTTAACTTTTAAAATAGTCTTTCTTTGAAGATAATTGGAGTTCACAGGGCTCTTTATTTCGGCCAGTATAAGGAAGTATTTGTCATAAAGCATGGTGCTTATAAAGTGTTTGTACACATTCGACGTAGATCTTAGGAGGATGATTATTTAATCCTTTTATTTCACCTTTACACCAACTGTATTCAAGTCGAGTATGCTTATGTTGTAGTCATCTAGGTTCCTTAAGATATCTTTGGATTACCTAAAGATAATATTTACAACGATTTCTCAAGATATAATTCGTTTATTAAATATATTTTCATGTAAATCGCCTTCAATTAATTCCAAACCAACAATGCACTAATTTCTTCAGATACCTCTTGCAATATTTTTTCTCTCAAGTTCAGTATAAGGGTGCAATAAGCTTTAGAAAATACCACAGTATCAACTGGTATAGATTTCTCATCGATAACAGCAGTCAATCCTTTATATACTAGGTAATACTTCACCTTAATTTACTAGAGATTGATATTATTTTCTTCGTTGAATTTATGTAGACTAAGCTTGATGGAACTCATCTTTTGTGAATTTTTAGTTTCAAGGTTGGATATTTCTCTCAAACTTTCGTATTTCCTATCCATTTATATCTCTTATCTTTTACTTCACTCTCACCATATAACTTGTTGGGAAATCGATCATCATGGGAAAAAAACTTCAACATGTAAACAAAAAAATAAAAAAACACAAAAGAAAACCGAATGCACAAAACAATCTTGCATCCATATGCGATAAATTTTGCATTTTTGTTGTCAAGGAGGTTACATAAATAATCTCCAAACACAAAAGGCTCAATCATTATTTGTCATAAATTTTTTACTCTTTATAACAATGACGTGATTCACATAAATCTCTCTCTGTTTAGATTTCACCTTGGTTCACTTTCTAAAAGACCATCCTTTATTCTTCATACTTTGAGAATAAACATATACTTACAATAAAATCGATACTCTATATTCAATCGATCGATTTTGTCGCTCATTTAGATTTGGGTTATTGTTTTTATTTATAGACTTCTCAAACTAATCTCTACCTTTATTTCTAATCAAATAGTTCATATGGAATCTTAATATTTCTAAAGCTCCAAATCAAATCACTTTAATCAACGTCTATACTAAATCTTTAATACAATAAACACTTCTGATTAAATCCATTTCATATATAATTATAATAAAGCCCTAATACAATAAACACTCCAGATCAGATATCTTAATCAACTGATTATATTAGAATCATACTTAGAAGCCTATATGAAGACTCCCAGTTCCAACCAGGAATAAAATGCAGTTGCACTGTAGGTTCATCTCAGGTAGTTTTGGTAGACTATTTCGACCAAACTTAACGATTACAAGTTTTGGTCTTGGTTTACAACCACATAATTTGGCCCAGTCTATGGTAAACCTTTTGGCCAATTCTCTATGGGAACAATTTTCGACACGATTTACACCGTCCGTATAGTGGCACCATGCTAAAAATTTGGCTCAATATTTTCTTCTTCGACTCAAAAGCTATAAGTCTCGACAACTTGTCTCGGTCTTTAAATTTGAGGAAATTTCTCCGCATCCAAGTCACGGTCCAAGCACCACCCTTTGAGTTTTGTCAGTTCCTATCACTACAAGTCTTCATTAACCCATCATCCACCCTTGTAATCTCGACTACACTTCTGATGACAAGTTACTTTTATCCTAGACCTAATACTAATTATGAATAAGATATTTTACTACAGATATAGATACCTTGTAAATAAACTTCCCAAAAGACTATAAAACTGTAAACGTGCAACACTTCAGACCTACAAGTCTTAAAAGATAAAAAAAAACAAACGTTAGTCATGGTAAGGCATGGGCCATAAAGTTGACATTATAATAAATAGTGATATGGTTTAGGAAAGAATAAAATAAAAAGGATACTCATATTAGAACACGTGATTTTGTTGTTTGGGATATTAAGATAAATGATAAATATTTTGATTTCATCGAAAATGATTTTGAATAAGATTATCTCGATGATATAGATTTTGTTGTTGTTAGGGATGCAAAGCTTCACTTCATATAAGCTGTAGTGGAGGGAGAGAGTAAGTGAAGGTTTCAGGAGTTGCAAGTAAGGAAAACCCTTATAATGCTCTGGCCAATTAGTACAAGTTTCAAAATTCACATATTGCATGAGATTTTTTCAAGTCGGTGAAGCTCATATATTGATTTTTTCTGTTAAATATTAGTTGGGATATCGAACAATTGATAATAAACTTATTGTAAGCCTATGTATGAAGGTTTTAAAGTAGGCTCAAAGTGACTAATGCATGAGCTCTGTCGAGACTTTTAATAAACTTTACTACTGAAACTTAGAAGAATGAACTTCACTGTTCGAACTTACAAGCATAAGTTTTAGCAACTTCAAGATACTTCAATGTTTTCGTACGTTGATTAATTTTAGAAACTAAGTTTTGAATTATTTGATTAATTATTAAAGATGGGAGAACTATGTTTGATTTGAGTGTGCCTTAAGATTATGAGAATTAATACATGAAATACAGGTGTCAGAGGATTGTCGTCGCTACTTCTAAGATATTTATTGCAACAAACAATTATTTACTATTATGAGCTTGGAGTGCTTTATCTGGATTTGCGCTACTACTCATAAATATCGAAGTATAAAACAAAATGAGAATGAAAACGAGAGCCTTACTGAGTTTTAGAGAGACAAGAAAAGTTAGGAACTTTCTTATGAGAGAAACATTGTGAATCATAATTTCTCTATGTAAGCTTGTACTCTGTTTTGAGAAGATTTAGAAAAAAGTACGCGAGAGGTTGTGTTAATTGTATTCAAGAGTTTCCTTGTAATATCTAATCTATATAAAATTAGTGTTTCGTTGCATGTGGATGTTGTATTTCTTCATAATTTAATCCACGCTAAATCGTCTGTTATGTATTTTATTTTATTTTTGTTTGTTCTTCTTGTTAACTTTGTTGTTTGGAAATAAAGAGCAAAAAATCTATTATTTCTAGCCATACTTGCAACAATATTCCATCGCTCAAGCAAAATCGCGGCCAATAGCCAAACCTTAAAAATATCGTGACTTCCACCATAATAAGTGGTGCGTTGAGCATAGAATCTATAACAATATTTATCTTTGGTGATATATTTGAAGTAAAAAGACGAGTATCGTATCAGATATTGGGTGTAGAGATTCAGATCCCATCAAAAAATCAAACACAATAATAAAGATTATTTCTATGAAGTTTGATATCGACAAATTCACTACAGATAATGATTTTAATCTCTAGAGAATTAATAAAACGTTTTTTTACATTAGGGATATATCTGGCGCCATCAGTTTGAAAGATATAGATATGAGGAAAGATACCAAAGTGTTGGCTAATGACATAATGCTTTGATCTTGAGTTATAAAAATATTGTAATTTGAGAGGTATCTAAATAGTCTACGAACATACAGATTTGGAATAGATTTGAAGCCGTTTACATGGAAAAATATTTGGCAAGGTCATTGTATCTCAAGAAGCAGTGATATACGTTTAATAAGGGAAGGAAAATATGGGGATTAATAAGCTTCAATATGGTAAATACAAGGGTCAAGTTGGTGTAATTATATTCCAAAGACCAATCTAAAGCAAACATAAGGATTGAGGAAGGTCAAATGTAATAACTAATAAACTTGTTTATGAATAGTAAAGAGTGGGGGCGAGAGATCCACTTTGCGAGTGGTAATTATGTAATTTCATTGCTTACCTCAATGTACTATATAAAGGACATTACCTTTTTGGGAAAATGGTCAATGATTAATCAATGATTGCTACATTTATTCCTTTTGTCTCTTTCTCTTTCTATTAACATTGTTTCTCTCTTTAGAAACACCTGATACAAACATTTCTTAGACATACACTCTTCTACAACGATATTCTTGTCCGGATTTACAACTAAAAAATATTTGAATTCATCAACGTTGACACTGGATTATAACAGAGAGATAAGAAGACATTTGTATGATTTTAACAAATTTATTCTTGATTTTAATGCAACTTGAGTCAAGGTTAAAACCATGTTTTATGTTAAAGTGTTAATTATGATGTCCAAAGTTAAGAGTGCTATAAATTCAAAGGGAAGCCAGTTTGAAGAGTGACTTAGATGGCTAAAGAATGAGTGTGAGAGGAAGACATGAGATGATAGATTCAAATAATATAAGAGGAAACTCAAGATCTAATTATAAAAATTATGGTTGTTGATTCTAGATTTAAATGTTGGTCCTGCAAGAAGCAATATCACATCAAGAGAAATTATCTCAAGATAAAAAAAAGATAATCATCAGAAGTTTAAAGTTGGAGATTCCTATATGGTTTCAGATGATTATGAAAATACTAACTATCTAATGGGCTTCTACTTGTAGGTATGTGAACAAGTGGTTTATAGACTCAAGAGCTTTGTTCCACACGACTTCTAACAAACACTAGTTTGAAGACCTAAAATTGTTTGATTGTGGCAATGTCAGACTAGGAAATGATGAGCTCTGTAGCGTGAAAGGAATAAGAAATGTTCGACTTAAGTTCTTTACAAGACTTGAGATAGTCATAAAAATGTGAGGTACATCTCTGAAGTTAAACGTAACCTTATTTATATTGGAATGTGTGGTAGACTTAGGATTATGCAAGGCTCACTAGTTATTATTAAAACCTACATAATAATGGTGTGTTAGTTTTTTAAGGATATATAATGGTATGAGGTATGTCTATTGCTGAGAGTGATTCGACAAAGTTATGTAATATATGGCTAGGACATTTGAGTGAGAAAGGCCTAAATGGACTTAACAATCAATTTCTTTTTTGGATAGTGATAAAGTTGAGAAGCTAAAATTTTATGAGAACTGTGTAATGGGTAAAAGTGAGAGGGTTAAGTTCCTGAAGAATAACCATACAAGTCATGATGTGCTTTATTATGTTCATTCTAACATTTAGGGACCTGCAAGGCATCCTACAACAAGAAGTTCCAAGTATTTTATGTCTTTAATTTATGAGTATTCCAAGAGCATATGGGTTATAATTTTGAAGACCAAAATTGATTCATTTGATGGTTTTAAGGATTGGAAGAAGTTGGTGAAGAATGAAACTAGAAATATGTTGAAGAAGTTAAGGATTGTTAATTGATTAAGTATTGCTCTAAACTTAATATTTTCAAAGATAGAACCGTAAAAGGAACTTTTCAACAAAATAGTATTGCTGAAAAGATTTTGCAAACCTTACCGAGAAAATGGTAAGATGTATGCTTCTGAAAATTGGTATGGGTCAGAACATTTAGGAGAAGTTGTCTAAAAAACTACATGTATCATCGAAAAAATCCCCTCTCTAGTGTTGGGGTTCATATGTCCTCAAGAGGTATGGACAATAAGTTAACCAGGTTGACATATTTGAGAGTGTTTGGATATGCTTTTTATACACATGTAAAGCAGGACAAGCTTTAATCTAGAATACTAAAGTGTTTATATCTCGACTATCTGGCATGAGTAAAAGGATATAGCTTGTGGTGTCTAGAACCCGTGAGTCAGAGAGATTTAATTATAATATACGTGATGTTTTATGATGATATGATGCCACTTCTTAATAAGGTTTAAATTACAATTATTACGGTCGAAAGGGGCTTCAAAGTTGAGGTGGAGCTTGAACAAGATTGTGAAACAGAGGATGCTTTTGTTGAAGATGGATTACGACTTGGTACAAGTTTAACTCGTGCATATGAAGTTCGAACATTTCATGACTTAGATCTTGGCGGAGAGTTTGAAGCTTCAGACACTTTAGGTTATAAAGTATGAAGACCTAGTAAACCTACACAGAGGTAGGTCTATGATGATATTATAGGTTATGATTTATTTATTGAAATTCAATAATAAAATCTTGAAGCTAAGGGTTATTAAAATTCTTTAAAGAGCAGTGATAAAATACAATGGAAAGAACTATGAAGGAAAAAATAAATTCTATGAAGAAGAATGATACTTGGATTCTTGCAAAGAAGCCAAAATGTTAGAAGCTTGTTGAATTTAAATAAATATTCAAAAGGATTTAAATTATCATTGGGAGTTGAACTATCGATGTAAAAATTTAAGCTGGCAGCTAAAGGGTTTTTTTATCCGGCTGTGAAACAAATATCTATAAAGGTTATGTTATCAATATTTGATTTAGATAAGATGGATGTTACTACTACATTTTTACATAGACAACTAGAGGATACTATCTATATAATTCAACCTCAAGGTTTTGAAGATTGAGACATATGTGATATATGGTTGTTGAGGAGACCTCTATATGGGCTGAAACCGTCACTAAGATACTAGAGTACGGTATTTGCGTCTTTTATGAATTTTTTTAAGAAATTGTTATGATAAACATGTCTATTGCAATGGGTAAACACTCATGTAGAGACAATTATTGTTACTACGGTATGTGGATGACATACTTATAATTAACAATAACAAGAAACTGCTTGAAATTATGAAGTTTCAACGAAAATGAGAGTTTGAAATGAACAATATGTGATTGACTAGGATGATACTTGAAATAGACAGCATAAAGAATATAATGGAAGATTATATATTTTTAACTCAATAATAATACATACGTAAAGTTCTCAAGAAGATCGACATGTTTAAATCCATGGTCTTTGAGACTCTCATTAATGTCTATTTCAAACTCACTACTACTGAAGCACTAAATGAGGTAAAATATAAGAAATTTTATGCAAGTGATACCAGATATTAGTGACATCTAAAGAATTATGTACGATATGATATGCACGATACCTGATCTTGCATACTCAATCAATATTTTGAGCAGATTTGTGGCTGATTTAGGGAAGCCTCATGAGCAGGATCTTAAATTACTCATAAGATACTTAAAGGTTTCATAAGGTACTAAGTTGATGAGATGTTGAAAGGTTATGTCGACTCTGATTATGTAGGCTGCCTTCATACTAGTAAGTCAACTTCATGTTTTATATTGACCGTGTTTGATGGAGTGGTTAGTTGGAAATCTTGTATTTATAAAGTTTTTGCCTCATCTAAAAAATCTGAATATTGGATGTTACTGAAGTAATGGAGGAAGTCATACGGTAAAAAAGATAGCTAAGTCATATAACTGATATAAAGTAATAAATAATATTATTTTATGTTAGTACAAGTGAATCACTTAATCATGAATCTAAAGTTCTATGAACTAACTAAGGGTGTTGATGTTAACCTTCACTTTATCACAGAAGTGTTGGAGAGGTACAAAGTGAAGGTTGCAAAGCTTGCATGTGAGGAAAACCTCTTATGATTCTATGACTAACGACACTACCAGTTTCAAAGTTTACATATTGTATTAGACTTTCTCAAGTACGGAAAACAGGTATACTGAATGTAGATAGTGAATATACTGTAAGTTTAGGTGGAGAATCGTTAAGTAGGATCAATGTAACTGATGTAAAAGCATTACCGAGACTTAAGTGCATAAAAATTTGTCAAAACTTAAGGGAGTGAACTCCACCAAAAATTACGTGGATAAGATCTGATAGAACCTTAATGTAAAGACTTTACCTTTGAAACTTAGGGGATTGAACTTCATTATTGGTACTTAAGTGCATAGACTTTCATAGTAGAACTTAGGAATAAGAGTTTTGGCTACTTCATGACACTTCATTCGTTCTGTATGATCTGAGTTTTGATATTATGTGATGAATCTGTAAGGATCGGATAATTTTCATTGTTATTGACTGAGTAAGAAAAGAATGAGATACATTGGATGATCCACACAATCATACAGGTGGGGAAATACATAATATAAAGAACATTTTCTAGAAGGCACTATCAAACGTTATCAAAGGCCTTCATGAGATTTGTTAGTGTAATAGCCATGGATCATTTCTTATGATAAGAGGATATTGTTAGATATACTCCATCCAGGAACAAAAGACGACTAAGAGGGGTCAATGAGAGTGTGAAGAGTGTCCTTAATCATATTGGTTAAAATTTTGGAGATAACTTTCTAGATGACACTACAATAAAAAATGGATCTGAAGTCGGAAGAAGATAAGAGGTGATCCAACTTAAGGATGATGGCGATAAGATTACTATTTCAATCGGGGTTCATGAAATAGTGACAGAATAAGTATTGAACAACCTTTCAAGGGTCGAGGTTAATGGTCGATCAAGAGGTCTTGAAGAAGCTGACGATAAAACCATCAAGGCCCGACGCCTTATTGTTGTCGATACCGAATAGTACAGTTTTAATTTTATCGTTAAAGAGGGGGTACATCATGCACACTTTATCAGAGTAAGAGAGTGTGTTTGTGATCAAGCTTCTAAATTTATCAAGGCCAGGTTATGTCGGGGAGAGGGGTTGACCTCTAGCAACTTAGTGAAGTAGGTAGCAAACATTTCACCAACATTATTGGGGTTAGAAATGATGTTACCGCTGGAATCAGAAGTGGACAAAATTTTATTTCTCGATATTTGAGTCTTGATGATTTTATGAAAAAACCCGGAGTTAGGATCCCCAAGCTTGAGCCAAGTCTCACGAGATTTTATTTTAAGAAAAAATTCTTTATCATGGCTGAAGAAGACACAGTTTTTTGATGTAGTGATTTCAGCTTCGATTACGGTTAGGTTGATGGGGCCAGGGCAAGAGCCTCTCAAGAAAAGAGTTAGGGAAATGATCATCCCAATAGTTGTTAATGAGGGTCATATAAATCTTCAAGATGATGATATTTTTTAGTTTTTTTATTGGATCTAAAAACTTGGTACCCGGTGGCTCGGAGGTCGATGAGTTCGTTGAATAACAATCGTTGAAGTCGTTTATTGAAGAATACCAGAGACCCGAATTACTCGTTGGATCCTCTAGTTTACGAATGGTGTTAAAGTTTCCAAGTGAAATCCATGAAGTGCATTGGCGAAAATGAGATATAGTGGTGATATCACGCTAGAGTTGTGTACGTTCAAAAGAATTTGTTGAAGCCATAAATGAGAGAAAGAAAGTTTTTGAAAAAATATAATGCAATTCATAATTGGATAAGAAATAAATTCAAAGGAAAGACTATAAACATTAGGGTTCCAAGCCAACCAAATTCTACATAAAGGGTGCATGCAGTGGTTGGTTTTAAAATGAAAATACAAAAGCATGGATTTTATAATTTTATCAAGATTACATTACGTATAATTGAGTTGCGAAAAAAATTGTGTTGCAGTTGTGGAATTATGTGCACATGAGTTGCATAAATCAGAAGAAAATAGTTATGTAAATAGGAATTTGGTTACGAAAAAGCAATTGTGTCTAGTTATAGACTTACGTGCAATGAGTTGCGTATATAACAAGAAAATAGTTATCTAAATAGGACTTCATGGGTACTTTTAGAAACATTTATGTTTCAAGTGATTTTTAATAACCTTTAAAATTCAGGTGCTAATTTCAATTTATTCTATATGGTTATCTTTTAACTTATCCTTTTTTTAATATATTTACTTTTTGTTAACTACATTTATGTATAAAATTTGTTTAAAGTATTATATATCTAAAATATTTATTAAATATTTAAATAAAATTGAATAGATAACTAGTTTATTGATATTGTAATATTTTTTAACTGAATATTTTGTTTGCGAAAAAACTACTCTTCGCAGGTTTTATCTAGATAGTTGTCCAACAAGTATTTTATCGCCGAAAAATTATTTACTGTGGTATTTTAAAAACAATTATGGTTAAATATATAGTCACTGAGTACATGTGAAAGGATATCTGAACTTTTCGAGTTCGCACCTGGGAAACAATATTGTTATCCAAGAAAATCTCGGTTTCAATTTAACTTTGGAATAAAATATATTACGCCTTTAGCTATACCGGACACATCCGACCTACCGTCTTCCTTATTAAAAATTTAAGAGAACAAAATAATATCATGTATTAAATGAAATTAAAATCTTAAACTAAATTTCTTCATTGGAAAATTATTGTTTAAATGAAGGGTTATCGATAACCATCTGTAAATCTTATCGGTAACTATTTGGTAATTAAAGTTTACCATAATATATACAGTATAAATTCGTCTAACAATACTCCTGGAACACACAAACACGTACAAACTTGATAGTTAGTGATTTTTAACTTTGAAAATTCTATATCTTTCACTCCGAACTAAAAAACAAAAGTATATATTTCTATTTTTTAAAGACGAACAAAACAAAATCCATCATAGATATTTTCGGAGATTTTTTTTATTTCCACAACTAAATTGCACGTAATTCTGCAAACTGCAACACAATTGCTTCTTAGCAACCAAATTACATGTAATTTTGTAGCTGGAACACATTTGTTTTTTCCGGACCAATTTTGCAACAAAATTACACGTATTTCTGCAACTAGAACACAATCCAATATTTACTTTTATTTTTAAAAAGAAATTCAACACAAAAATGCACATAATTTTGCAACTACAAAAAAAAAAGTTAGTTGATTAATACTTATTTTCAAAAAAACAAATTGTACTTTGTTCTTTCACACAATCATACTTATTTAGCAATCAAAGTACTAATTCGTAACTTTTTTTTACGCTATACATTTGGACGTAATTCTACAATTGGATCAAAATTGTTCTTTAGCAACTAAATTACATGTAGTTCCGCAACGGAAACAGAGCTCTTTTTAGCAACCAAATTATATATAATTCCGCAATTAGAATAGAGTTGTTTATTCCACACAATCAAATTACACATAATTACGGAACTAAAAAATTAAAATTTAAAAATATATTTTATGGATCTAGTTTTGTTCATCTTAAAAAAAAAACAATTATTTTTTTGTTTTTTTAGTTGACAATTTAAAGAAAAAAATACCTTATATGTATCTCTAACTACCGAATGATTGTCTATAAATATTCATTTACCGTCCGATAGTTATGTATCATATATTGTATGAAACTTTTGATAGTTATCTATATCCTATCTGAATAGTTATCTGTAAAAGAGTTATTGATAGATTATATAAAAATTCAAATGCGTACTTTATAACTAAAGAATTCCGAAATTTTCCACAAGCAATTACTTATTCATGTGAAGATATGGTTAGAACCATTAGTAAATACAAATAGATAGACCTATAGGTCTGAGAAAATCCTTGATAGTAAAATTGAAGAAATTAATTATATCTACCAAATAAAGTCCATGATAGATAGATGCATTTATATTTTCACCATTAGTTTTTATACATAATTGAATTGATGGTATATATTCAATAAATATATATATATATATAGAGAACAGCAGGTCTTAAGTATACCGTTTCACAAAATTGGGACAGTTTAACATTTATAGCGTGGACAGATGTTGTTCTGCTATGTCATATTGATTTCCAGTTGCGGTTTGAACACATATTGAACTAAAGGTTCTCATCTTCCGGTCTGACCCTTATTGGATCTCCGGTAAACAAAGATCTTTATATGGACTGTTCATATATACATATATATAAGATAGAGAACTTTTAACTCAAGATAGTTTGAAACTGCAATGGGGAAGTCGGAATGACATGGCACACAACCGGCTATTACATTAATGCCTTGCAGAACAACAACTACGTTGTCTCCAGCTCTCACAATTGTACTAGGATTTACTGCTGCTTTGAACTTTGAAAACGATTATTATCCTTGTTGGGCTAGTATAATAGTTTTTCAATATCTATATATTGAATTGTCACTTGACAAAGATTCTTATATAAAATAAAATATATTAAAAAAAACTAACTAAAAAACTAAAATAATGTTATAATAATAACAATATACATAGTCTCTTTTGTGCCTTGCAGTTTCTTTAGTTGTCTAAGTACTTTTGTGTAACATCGAGAAACTGAGGATTTGCTTGCAAAAATTCCAGGCCCTTGAACTGCAAATCTAGGTGGGGATAGGCCACAGCTTTTGCGCCCAGATACACTAAGTTCTTTTCTACCCACTCCGTGGATGCAACCTATACAGTAGAACAAATACACATGAAAAAGATATCAAACATAAACGAGAGACAAAATTAATCTTTGAGATGTATCAAGTAGTGTCATTCTAAGCTCGAGCTACTCTATGATTTAAACCAAGCAAATATAAATAGTTGGTTCGTTAGGAAGAAACCCTAGGCTGTTTGGTGCAAAAAAATTGAATTTTAGATTATAAAAAGACAGGTATCAAGGAAAAGAATAGCTAGAAAAATGAGTTTTTATTGAAGATAAAGTGCCTTGTGGTGAAATGAAAAAGGTCAAATTACAATTAATAAAAAAGATCTTTAGAAGACTAGCTTTTATAGGTTTATTGATCAAATAAACAAATTTTAACACCAAATAACGCCTTAGACTGGGGATGCTAGCAGTGAAGGGCAAGCAAGTCTAGCACGAAGCATTGCTAGATAAGATACATACACTTGTAAAAGTTGAATGGTGAAACTTATCATCTTTCCTTGCCAGTAGTAGCAATGAATCTTAATGATCGCATAGTTGCCTTGCTCGATATCTGTGGAGACATCAAGCTCTTGTTTTTCCAGCTTAGATCATCAAACTTGTGCCAAGTTTCAAGTGTGCAAAAGATACCCAACTGATCATGACCTTCGATTGTCATTCCCTTCAAGTTTTGAGCTTTCACCTGAAAGAGATGCATAATTCTGTCAAATATATATATACAAAAGACTACATATCTACAACAATTTTTAACACAAGGAATAACTGTATAGCAGCATGGACTTTCTTTAGATCAACTTCCCTGAGTTGCACTAATTCCTGAATACCGATCTCCTCCCGTGTCTTTCATCAGCCGCCTTACCCTTTCTACATCATCCCACATTCCTTTAGCCGCATAAAGATTCGACATCAACACATAAAGGCCACCGTTTCTATAATCCAACAAGTACATTTTCTTGGCTAAATACTCGCCTAACTCGATTTCTTTGTGTATACAACAACCGCTAAGCAAAGCTCCCCACACTGCACAGTCAGGCTCTATCTCCATATTCATAATGAACAATAAGGCTTCGTCAAATAAACCAGCACGACCTAAAAGACCAACCATGCAAGCACAGTGTTGCAGATTCGGGACGATTCCCGATTCTTCGGTCATAATCTGAAAATATTTTCTTCCTTCCGTAACAAAACCTGCATGCGTACAAGCAGCAAGAACTCCCAAAAATGTGATCCTATCAGGTTTTAGCCCTTGTTCTTGTAGCTTGTCATAAAAAGCAAGAGCCTTCAGTTCAAATCCGCATAAACTGTAAGCCGTCATCATTGCATTCCATGTCGCTAGACATGGACCTTTTATGTTATTGAATATGATTTCCGCTTTATCTACGGTTCCGCATTTGGCATACATATCTATTAGGGCAGTAAGAACAAACATTTCCGATTCAAGATTATTCCTCAAAACAAAATTGTGAAGTTCTTTACCAAACTGCAAGTAACCCAGTTGAGAACATCCAGATAATAAACTGGCAATTGTAACTACATCTGGACTAGGTCCACTAAGCTTCATCTGATAAAATGTCTTAAAGGCATCACTCGCTTTTCCAGCTTGTATACACCCAGATATCACAGAGTTCCAACTGATTAAAGGTTTCTCATCCATCTCGTAAAACAAAACGAAAATAGCTTCGAGGTTGTGAATTTTGGAGTACATGGTTATTAGTCCATTTGATACAAGAGAATGTGTGTTCAACCCGGTTTTCAGGACATAACCGTGGAAAGCTGACCCAATTACAATCTGAGCAGGAGTCGTGATCCCGTGTATAATGCTAATTATCGTCACGGCATCAGGTTTCATGTCGATTTGTTGCATTTGAGCGAAATATTCCAGCACTAGCTCCATATTTCCTATTTCGGCGTAGCTTGAAATAATTGCAGTTAAGCAGACCAAATCGTGCTGGGGTTTTGATCTGTAAACCAGTAATGCCGACTGTATATCCCCGTACTTCGCATACGAACAAACCAAAGAAGTAGTTACAGAAGTATAGTTGACTATGCCAGTTTTAGTAATGAAACTAAGCATCCTGTCTGGACTAGCATTAGCTGAAAGAAGACTCACAATAGTAACTGAGTTTGCCTCGATCCTCATTTCCTGCATTTGCTTGAAAACAAACAGCGCTTTATCATACAGACAATTTTGTCCATAAGAACCTATCATTGTATTCCATGAAACCACACATTTCTCCTCCATTTCCCCAAACAACAGCTCTGCTCCTTCTAAATCTGCGCACTTGGAGTACATAGACATAAGAGCATTTTTTACCTGAGATTGGCAATCAAGATCAGCTTTCACCGCAATCCCATGAATAGATTTCCCTTGAGACAACAATCCACGATGTCCACAAGAAGGGACCAACCCAACTAAAGTAGTCGAACACGGAATAAAACCGTCTTTAAGCATCTCAACAAATACCTCCAAGGCATGGCAATCAAAGCCGTTTCTCGAATACCCACAAATCAAGGCATTCCAAGCGACCACGTCTCTGTCAGGCATTTCATCGAATAGCTTCCGTGAAATCTCAAGGCAACCTAGTTTCATATACAGATCTAAAAGAGCTGTCTTTACATATACAAAGTGATCAAGGCTTGATTTTACTAAATGGGTTTGGATTTGATCGGCTTCTAAGCGTAGACAAACCGGATTTGAAGCTGAAAACAAGTAAGTAGAAGAAGTTTTACATAGTAGAGAGAACGTGAGATCGTTCGGTTTCAAATGGGATAGCAACAACTGACGAAAGAGAATGAGTGGTGATTCTGGGTGCCTCGTATCGATGTAAGATTTTAGTGAAGAGTGGAAGATAGAGAGACGAGTGATCAAAGAAACACCAATGGAATTGGTCACATTCATCATGCACATCTTTTGGCGGGAGTTGTATGTTCTGTCGCTTATTTCCTATGAAAAACGGCTCGGCTAATTAATATCAGTTTTTTTTATAACCATAAAGTGACATCCGACTTGGCTATAACGAGATCCCATTAATTATGAAATTCTCACTCATATAAATAGAAAAAGTTCTAATTTTCGGTTCCTTCTCCTCTTTCAAACTCTAAACTTCTCTAAATCCTCGAATTTTTAAGTGAAGTTTTTTCAAATTCAACACTCAAGACTTGTTAAGGTAAGTATTCTCTATATGTTGGTGTAATTGTTTTAAAATTTTCATCGTTTGTTTTAGAGATATTTCGAGTTTAGGTTTCGGGGGAGGGGGAATCGGATTTTCATGTAGTTGCAGCTGTTTTTTTTAAGTTTGAATGCATGTACGTGTTTAGTTAGGAGATTATGTTCGATTTTGGGTGATTTTTTTACAGATTTGGGGTAGTTTAGGGTAGGTTTAGGAAATTGGGGCCGAAATGTTGGGTTTCAAATTTCCTCGCACGAAATCGTGCGAGGAAATACCGGATGCACACATGTTCTTGTTACCAACTTCGATTGATGCTTTCATCAGATATTCATCTTCCAACTCAGTCCATAGACACATTTTTGCAATTGTATATTTGTTATACTTGTTAGTGCCTCGAAAAACGTCTACTTAAAGGTCTTTTACGATTCAGATAACGTAATCCAAGTAGAAAAATTAATAAACGACACTTGTAAGATAAGGATAACACAATCCAAGTTGACGAATGATTTTGTGACACCTAATACTTACAAAAGTACGCACATCTTGTAGTGCATTAATAAAGGTCTCATTATAGCGTAAGTTCCATTATTAGGGGTCTCGCTATAACGAGACCCAACATCAATTCCCACAAAATTGGACTCCATTTTATTAAAAACTCTCGCCTAAACATCCAAACCCCTATAAAAAGACGCTAAACACACCATCAACACGACAACAATCAAACATTCCTAAACACTCATCAAACATAAACAGTTTAACAAATGGAGTTTACGCCTCATGAAGACTACCATTTGCTTGAGGCGGTGAAGCTTGCCCGCCGAGAGATGAGGGAAGATACTAGCGATGCGTTTTTTGAGCGAGTCCTGTGTAAGATGTACAAAAACTACGGTCGTTTAGGAACGAGAGGTTTAGTTGTGCGCAACCGTGAACAAATCAAGCAGAGGTACATTTTTTGCAAACCGATGGATCGTTTGTTGTTTTTTCCATTTAAAATTAAGCAAGAAGCGGCCGCCGTCTAGAACATGACAGTGGTAGACTACATAACTAGAGATATGGTAGCGTATCTTGAGGATAAGATTGCGGAAAGGGAAGATGGACGACAGCTTGGGATATGACTTCGACGATTGAGCATTGCGATTTCTTTGGTTGTTTGCATGTTGTAGTTTACTTATTTTGTGTTGTTTGTTTAATTTAATGTTTGAATTTTTTGTTTTAGTTTTTATGTATTTTCTTAAAGTGTCTTATTTGGTAATCATTTACCATGATTTAGTGTTGAACTAAAAAAAAGTCCCATTTTTAATGTTTTTTTACTCCAAATGTTGTTTAAATTATGTTATATAACCATTACCTATAATGTAGTTTCATTCAACAATTCATAGATAAGCCTAAACCCAAGTTTTTATAAGTTTCCAATGCATTTTTTCGCACATGCATGCTTGTGCATGTACATATCCACACGTAGTTATGCGTGGATTTGTACATGCACAGGCATGCGTGTGCGAAATAATGCACTAAATGTTTTTAAAAAAACTTGTTTTAACCATTTTTACACCAAATGTTTATACCAGACTTTAAAGCATAACTAAGATCAAACATAAATAAAAGTCTTAATTAATACAAACCAAAAAAATAGTAGTTGGAGGTAGCGAAATGTGTTTGGAAAAGATTAAACAAGAAAACAAACAACACAAAATAATAAAACTTTTGCATCATATTATGCATCCCCGGACAATCATAGAACTGATCATCCACATCGTGTAATGTTGGTGGTTGTGCTCGTTTAATTTGGCGATATATGTTGAGTCATCCGCCTAGTAGTATGACCCGATTTGTAATGTCATCGCTAGTGTGGAACACAAACCAAGATGGGTATATATCCGACAACAGTCCATCTAAGACAATCTGCAAATTTCCACAATATGGAAGACTTAAATACCTAGCGAAATTAATGATAAAATCACAATGAAGTATAAATAGAATATATATATATATATATATATATGTTTACTTACTTTCACAAAATGATTACCGTGCACGAAACCGATTCCAACTTCTTCAATAGGACACGATCTTAGAAGCACACCACGCAAAGGAAGATACGTGTATGATAATTGGAGAGATACATGGTATGTTATACATTGATATCGAGTGGCTATCACCAACCCGAAGTCGGGTAATGTCATCCAGTACCTACAACCGCTCTCGTACATTTTAAAACAATCCAATCTCCGCAATAGGTTATCAACACGTTGTGCACCATAAAAAACCCTCTCCCAAAGATCACGTTGACTCGAAAGTTCGTACATAAAATCTCATCTCACTTCATCCCATAAATCAACATTATCTTTAATCGTCAAAGCTACGGCCCTAAATCCACAATTTCCGTCAGGAGCAACGTCTTCAATGCTAGTTATGTAGTTGTGCAAGTACTCGGGAAAACAACTCTCGTACGCGCTCAATCCTTTTCCTTTATTCGATTTTCTAGATTGAGTCACTTTCTTATTTTTCGGTGGGGCTTTAGATTTGGACTTGGCTTTGGGTACTAAAAATGTCTTAACCGCTGACGCGACCGTGCTACCTATCGTACCGGGAGTACTAGCACCTAAACTATCACCGTATTCCCACTCTGATGGGTTCCGTTTAGTTGACTTGTCGGGACCGGGTTTTTTTCCGACCTTTAGTGACAATCGGTTCCTTAGGTTCCAAAACATGGCTTCTAGCGGGATCTATGATTTCCATCATCCTATTTATTATGTGACCTTGCACTTGTGGACCGTAACCACAGATGATACTATCTATTAAGGATAGTGTAAGCTCATCTTCGATACCAACGTTATCCCTAGATTTGATCTCTAAAGTACTCCAATAAACATCACATTCACTCTTTTGAATCGACCTACCTTCTCTCGCGATCATAGCACACTCACACGCACAAGGTAAATTGTGCGTTGTCCTAATAACACAATCACACATTACGGGAGTGAACTATAAATCCCCGGTCTTTTTAATAGTTTTCTCTATTATTTCTATGGCCGTACATGAAATTTTACCTTTGATGTCGCTAAAGATAGCTCCCTTAGATGTTTGTCTAGGACGAAACAAACTTCGTTCGAACGTTTCGAAGATAGTAGAGTGTTGAATGCGAATCAACGCATGAACTTTATCCCAAAATTGCTCAAACGTGCATAGACTTGTGTCGATTGCCCGTTTTAGGCTCGAGTGAGCACTCTTCGCCCTATAACATAAACTTAAATTATTTACAAGTCTAATAATTAATTAAATAAAGTAATGTATAGATATGATAATATAACTCACCGGTTTCTAGTGTGGTTGCCCAAATGTTTAATTTTGTTTGTGTAGTAAGGAATTTGTGTCCGTAACGATCTATCCATTGTTTCATCACGTACTCGAGAACCTTTGGACAATATGCGTAGGCTTGTTGGAACTTGGCGAGGTTTTTGTTGTACTCTTCGATCATCGCTGAATGTTGAACCACGACATAAAATTCTGAGAACTTTACACCAATGTCCGCTTTAGGCAAAACTTTCTTAGAGTAGGAGCTAATGTTCCTATTTATATGCCAAGTGCATAACATATGACTTGCATCCGGAAATACCATATCGATAGCGTTCATTAAAGCCAACTCTGTATCGGTGGCGATAATATTTGGTAATGCGCACATGTTGTTCACCATCACTCTCCTTAGAACGCTCATTGCCCACGTGTAGTTCTCTTCTTTCTCCAAACTTATAAAAACAAAAGCTATACAAAAGGTCTTTTTCATCGAAGTTTGGCCAACTATTTCTAGCAAATGCATTTTATACCTTGTAGTCTTGTACGTGCTACCCATTATAAGCACTTGAGGAAAAGTGCACAACAAATCGATGCTTGTAGGATGTGCGAAAAATAATTCAAGGATCTTGTCATTTTCTTTGTTTGTTCACTCCCAAACATAGTACGCGTGCTCTTTCAACTTACCGAACAAGTATTGCATTTGGGATTTGCCCGCTTTATCAACCAAATGGTGTTTGTGTCGTATGTTGTAGATGATACGCATACTAGACATATTTTTCGGATCTTGTAACTTCAATCCACGATATATATCTCTTGGCTGAGAACCGATTGTTGTGATTTACGAACATACTTCTCCTCTCCCGCTTTTAACCGTGAATGACCATCCAAGTGCAAGAAGGGTTGGTGGTTGTGTTTTCCATTTATAACTACCAATTTCCAATAACCGGGTAGTTCTAACAGTGGATTTCCCCTAAGCATGAACGAGCAACCGCATTTTTTGGATGAACAATCTCGTCGCTTATTCACAATCCTCGGTCTTGGCCTCGGTTTGTAAACATCGTGCCTCTTGCACTTGAAATATAGCCGCGGAGTTTTACCGTTTTTACTACCATTGTCATCTTTATCGACCAAAATAATGAATCCTATACTCTTGCTTTCCTTATCAACCCATGCTAGCAATTCCGCTTTGGTGTAGAAATTATCCGTCGTAAAAATTTGGCTATAATAGGCTATGTTACATGGTGCTTATCCCGGTTCCTACAAAAAAAAATATCATTTAACTCACACAAAATCACCATGCTTTCATATAACCAACAACGAAAATAAATCCATCAATTGTAAACATGTATTCTCACTTCAAAAAATGAAGACAAACGCAAATTTCGGCAATAAACGGGCATATAAAACAAAGACATACCAAAATCTCACATAGTTATGCCAAGATTTTCCAAACCCACGCAATTTCATGCAAGATTTGACACAATCCTCGCACACATTCATGCGAACATTGTGTCAAATCTTCACATGAAATTGAGAAGATTGTGTCAAATATTCACATGAAATTGAGAAGATTGTGTCAAATCTTCGCACTAAATAATGCGTAGATATGACACAATCTTCGTATATTCATGTGAATATTTGTATCTTTCACGCGTGTTCTTGCGTGGAAGTGTATAATTCCAAGCACGATTTTGTGCGAGGATGTGTTCTGTTAAAAAAATACTTAATTTTTACCTTAAAGACACTCTCCATGTGGTCAGTAAGCAGGTCCTCCTCGTCCGAACGGAAATCATCAATGTTGCAGCTGGAATCGTCGTTATAGTCACTCAAATCCATAGTTTGAGTTTTTAGGTTTTTACTTTTACGAACTAAGGTTGATTTAATGTTTTTTTAGGAGTTTGGGTTTGTGGGTTTTTGTGTTTTTTTTTGAATTTTGGAGAGAGAAGTGGTAGGGAGAGAGAGGATAAGAGGAAGAAAATGAGTTGGTTGAAAAATTGAAGGTTTTTATATGTGGGGGTATTTTAGTAATTTCAAGTTCACAGAAAAAATCCAAAAAATGGATCTCACTATAAAGAAATGGGGTCTCGTTTTAGCCGTGCCCTATATAAATATTTGAGTAAAGTTGTTTTCTAATTAAATCTAGAGGCAAGAGTCACCCAAGAAACCTAAGATAAATTAATATAAGTTTTAAGAGATTTTATACCTTAAATACTTTTTTATATAAAATTTATTAATTAATTTTTATTTTTTTATTTTAAAATTTTAAAGTTACATTTTTAATCGAAATTCAGAAAAAAAAAATCTGAAAATACCGTTGGTTTTGTTTTTTAAGACAAACAAAATTAGTACCACTCATGATATGTTTTGAATTTTTTTTAAAAAAATATTTTACACACGTTTCTTAGTTATATGGTTTCGCATCTAGTGGGCTGCTTTTGCATCTAGCATCTATCATAGTGGTCCTGAATTTGCATCTAGCTGTACACAATTTAAACAGGTTTCGCATCTAGCAAAACAAAGAAGGTTTCGCATCTATCAAAATAAATAAGGTTTTGCATCTATCAAAATAGAGAAGGTTTCGCATCTATCAAAATAAAGAGGTTTTTCATCAAGCAAAACAAAGAAGGTTTCACATCTAGCAAAACAAAGAAGGTTTCACATCTAGCAAAACAAAGAAGGTTTCACATCTAGCGAAACAAAGAAGGTTTTTTATCTAGCAAAATAAAGAAGGTTTCGCATCTAGCAAAATAAAGAAGTTTTGCATCTAGCAAAATAAAGAAGGTTTCACATTTAGCAAAATAAAGAAGGTTTTGCATCTAGCAAAATAAAGAAGGTTTTACATCTAGCAAAACAAATAAAGTTTCGCATTTAGCAAAACAAAGAAGGTTTCGCATCTATTAGAATAAAGAAGGTTTCACATCTTGTTCGTTAAACCCATATAAAATTTTAAAACTTTAAAAGTTTATATCTTTTAAACCGTAACTCATAATTGTTTTTGGAAATACCGTTGGTTTTGTTTTTTAAGACGAACAAAACTAGTACCACTCATGATATGTTTTGCATTTTTTGATTATTTTTAAGAAGCTTGGATTAGAGAGAGTTTATGGATCTTGGTGTTGTATTGATGGTTTTGTATCTCTTGGTTTTTATACTACCTGTTTGGTATCACAACAAAAAAATGAGAATGAGAGAATTTGATGGAAGAGAAACTGGATAGCTGTAGTTTGGAGGTCTTGATGAAATGGTTGAAAATAATCAATTTGAGAATCGAATCCATAATCGTTAAAGTGTTGGGGATCTAACATTGGAAAAATATGGGATTTGTTTGATATTACTGAATTTATTTTATTTCGAAAGAGCTATATAGCCTGCAAAGATGAAAATTTATATCTTTATCTTCGTATTTCCATAGAATTTTGTACATGACATAGATAAATGGACATAAGCTTTGAGTATGGATATTTAGGGTATTAATGGGTCGTCAATGATAAATATTTGACTAAAACGGATCTTTTCCGGAGAAACATAAAAATATGGGTCTTAGGTAGGGGTGGCAAACAGGTAGATCCACGACCCTCCAGATCCATTTAACAATTTTAAACAGGTTGCAGGTCTGGCAGGTTACTGCTAATGCAAGTATAACAGGTAAACATGTCTAACAGGTTGCAGGTCTGATAAAGTCACGCAGATTATCCATTAGAAGACCCATTTAAGGCACTCCTTATCAAATAATTTATAATATTATTTAAAATTAATTTGAATGTGTTAATTAATTCGAATTTCAATAATTGAGATAGGTATAATATAAACTAAATAATTATACTATTTATTGTATTCTAATTTAAATATTATATTATTTAAATCGAAATTCAATCATAAAGGTGTATTGTAAACAACATATCTTGATTTTGATATTGTTCGATTATATTCTGATATTTAAGATATTTTATTTAATATTAGATAGATATTTAGATAGTTCTTTAGATCTTTATTTTGTAATGTATAGATTTAGATGATTTAAATAGTTTATTTTATTTTTGAACTATTTAATATTTAAAGTATAAATTTAAAGTTTTTAAAGATAATTTTTATTTTTTTTAAGTATAAGAATTTTATTAGTGAGTCATAATACTTAGTGAGTTGTTTGAGTCTTTTTTGACGAGTTATTGTTATATATATATATATATATATATATATATATCCAATATTATGAGTAACTACGGTACAGATCGACCACAAATATCAATATATTTGATAGTCGAATAAAATATACCAATATTTGGTATTTGAATCAAATTTAAAAGTGTTACAATTTTAATATTAATCACAGATTTAAGTATCAAACATATTTTTGGTTTGTATATTATTATATATTTTAAAATATTAAATATTTATTTATTTTTTGCATCAGCGCTGACGTTAGCGCTAATACAGTCATAATAATGACAGTGTCAAAACAACTAGTTTTCTAAACTAGCCGTTTGAATGACCACACGTTATTGCTGACGTCATTGATGACGTCACCAATAACGGCTAGTTTTTAAAAAAAAACTATAAATAGACCCCTTTCCACGTCCAAATACACCATCTCTCAAATCTACTCTTCATCTCTCTAAAACTTCTTCATCTCTCTAAAATTCTCTACTAGTTCTAGAAATTCTCTACTTTCTTATTTTGCATATTGTAGTTCTATTTTTTAAGTTATTATTTCAGAATAGTTCGATTTTTTTTCCGCTATTTGTTTTTATTTGATAAAAACACTTAAATAACATTGTGATAATATAATACTTGCTCAATTAATAGTTTCGGATAATTTGTCAAGTTATTTACTTGTTTGTTTAGATTAGTTGTTTTAAGTTTATTTTTATTTTGAATAAAAACTAAATATTTAATTTTAATTTGCGACATTAGTTGTTATTAGTCTAAATTTAGTTTTTATTAATTGCAAATTTACGATATTAGTTTCGATTAGTATTTTATTGCATATTTAAAAAAACGTTATTTTAAGTTGTAAAATGGCTTCAAAACGTAGAAATACTAATGCTCACCCACCCACTAATGTAGATCTCAATACCGATCATAATAATAATAATAATAATAATATTCAAAATGTAATATTTAAATTATAACCATAAAACTTGTATTATTTTAACACAATAAAATATAATTTTGGTTTATAACATAATATCAACACTTTTAATATTTAAAACCAAAACATAACAATAATATACAAAATGTAATAACAATATTATAACCTTAAATATAATATTTAAAGTTTTGGTTTATAAAATAATTACAACACTTAAAATATTAATACCCAAATCATAATAATACCAACCAAAATGTAATAATAAATTTATAATCATATACATTATAAATATATTTTTAAAATATAACTTAAAGTATAGTTTTGGTTTATAAAATGATTACAACACTTATAATATTTATAACCATATAATAATAATAATAATAATAATAATCAAACTTTAAACAGGTCTAACAGGTTGCAGGTCTAACAGGTTGCAGGTCTGGCAGGTTACTGCTAATGCAAGTATAACAGGTAAACAGGTCTAACAGGTTGCAGGTCTGGCAGGTTGCAGGTCTAGCGGGCCAAGTCTGCAGTTACCCATTTAAATTTTGACAGGTCCTTATTTATTTCTGGCAGGTCGAGACCCATTTGCCACCCCTAGTCTTAGGTGGATAATAGTTAGGGTTTTGGGTCTTAAATAATACTTAACCTTTTATTATTATTTTCATCTAAGTTTGAAAAAATCTATTTTTCTATCGAATTATTTATTTTCTTCGTATTTCAACAAAACAAAAGTCAATTTTACGCATGTGTATCCTTTTTTTAAAATTATTTATTTTACACCAACACTTACTTGCCAAGAACCAACGTTTCCCCTTACTAACAAAATAGTTCAAACACCTATACAAATTATCTATTATTCAATTACTCAATATTAAAAAAAATCGCAACAAAATTCTTTACAAACGCTAAAACACATCTCCCATCAATTCATTTTAAACCACATCTTCTTGCAAAAATGTAATTTTTTATTTTCGGTTATTGAAAATCGGATTTTGATATTTAATGAATGTAACAAAAAAAAGATTATAATACTTTATTTGTGGTTTGGGTGTTGATTTTTTTGTTTGAGTATTTTTCTTTTCCATTAAGCTGCTGTTAGTAGTTTTTCAATATTTTGAGTTTTGGGGGCTTGGGTTTAATTTAGATGTTTTGGAATATATGTTGGGTTTAAAATAGAAAATAAAAATGATATGTTAAATGGAAATAGATGTAGATAGTATAGAGTGACATAAAAAGATAAATTAGAAGCTAAGTAAAAGTTAAAAATGTAAAAGCGAGTGTTAAAATTTAAAAAAATATAGATGGGATTTTTTCTAAAGCAATTCAACCCTTAGGTTTTAACATTTTTACTCTTTACTTAACTTCTAATTTATGTTTTTATGCCACTTTATACTATTATCTACTACTGTTTCCGACAAACCCATTATTTTATATTTAAACCCAACATATACTCTCAAACCTCTAAATATAAGCTCAAAGCCCCCAAAACTAAAAAAATTAAAAAATTACTAACATCCCAATGAAGGAGAAAATACTCAAACCAAAAAAGCAACACCAGAGAACATCACCCAAACCACCAACAAGGTATTATAATTTTTTTTCTAGTGTTATAAACATCAAAATCCGATTTTCAAAAAACAAATATTATAAATTACAGTTTTTACAGGTTCGAATTCCAAAATACCCACTCGAATCAGTTGTTTTTACAAAACACATGATTCCGAGCCAGACCCTCGGTATCACGTGTCTTAAAAAAACCACGTAATTCTCAAACAATGAGTCGGAATGACATGTTCCTAGTTTTTAAAAATAGTTAGGTTATAAATACCCAAAACTGATATAAGTTTACCCAAAAATCGCCTTTGACTTTAGTTTGATTTTTTTTTATGAATTTACCCTCCAATTTTTATTTAATTACAAAACTACCATTAGTAAAAGAAAGCACTAAATATATCATAAATTCACCATCAAAGATAAAAAGTTAAAGAAAATTTTAATAAAAATTATAATTTTTTAGAAGTTTTTTTTTAAAAAAAAAAGTGTTGTGCAGCACGTGTTACTTTCCGGCCGATTTCGGAGAAATGGCCTAAAACAACCTCTAGATCCTAAATCTAAGCTACCATAACCCCTAAATTCATATTTCTGAAATCCTAAATCTAATCCATGGAGTTCACTAAAAACTATTTAAATCAACAAATATTTACCTAAAACAAACTAAAATCAACCAAGAATCAACAAATTAAAGATTGAAAAATATGAAAATATATATATACCAATTTAGGTGGTAGTTAGAGAGAAGTGAGAAGTTAGAGAGAAAATGTAGTGGAGTGGAGTTAGTAAAACCTTAGTTTAAATACCTCTATAAAGGTATTTTCGTATAAAAATAGGTAAATTTATACCAAATGTGGGTAAACTTAGATCGTTTTTGGATATGTATAACATGACCCTTTAAAAAACATCTAAGAGGTGGCACTCTGTATACTAATAAACACGGCAATTAGCTTCTGATTTCATTAAAACGATATTGAAGAAAATCATTTTATCCATAATCTGAAGTGCTCCGAACATGTTGTTATCTCATAATTTATGTCACATGCGTCGAATATATTTATAGGTGAATAAATCTCTCATTATCCATAATCCGACATGCTCTAAAGATGATGTTTCAATTTAATTTCTATTTTACACATCGAATTGTTTTAATCCAGACATATTTTTCTCATATCATGATTCGAGGCAAAAACCAAGTTTAGGGTGACACTCTATATGCTGAGTTATATCATAGCAAATAATAACACCCTAGGCAGTAGATCTGCCATATGACCCATAACATGACAAGTGTTAGATCATAATCTAGATAACCGCTTCAAATTCTTCTCAATCACTATCCACCTCTTCCACTTCTCGATACTTCCTTTTATCCTCTTATAAATACCATGGTGACCCATTGTTTTATTCACGTATTAAATTCATTGAGAGAGAAACTGCAAAAAGCCTAAAATCCCTTTGTTACCTTCAATGTCTTCTTCAATCTGTTGGCTATCTTCACCGGAAACTTCAAGTTTTCCGTTCAATCTTCAACTGGTTTATGAGAAAGCATCCAAAAAGTAGAAGATCTAAAGCCATAATTCCTATAAAACCCAAATCTTCGAAATCAGATTACAACTTTTTCGAAGCTAACGACTACCTCTGTATTAGTGTAAAGGCTGATGAATATAGAATAGTTGAATTAATAAGCAATGTTTCTCTTGGTCTATCTTCGAATACTATATACTACGGTCACTTTGATGCTTTCAAAACTCTAGTTTTTTTTACCTTCTCCTCTCACAGAGGATAACCAATCATAAAAAATGTGAACACCAAAAACACCTCGAATATCGCTCGCCCTTACTGAATCATCATCTCAAATTAGTCGCAAAGTAAGAAAATCGTCCTTGAAGAAATCCAAAGAGACTCCTTCCTCAACCAATCTTCCAAAGACTTGTCCTCATCGAAATCCGAAAAAATACTTTCATAGCCATGGGAGATGATGCCAGCGTCACTTCGAATCCATTAACCACTTCTCTCCCCCAAGGGAGATTGTTGAAATGAAAACATCATCTAAACAAATCCCTCAAGCGATCCACCTCGACTGATGGACGAATCATCTGAAGGAGAAGTCGATTCTGACACCATGCAATCAAATAATGAATTTGAAATAGAATAAAAAGCTTCAATGGAATTAGAAAATGATGCAAAAGAAAAAAAGGCTCGTAAAACAAAGAAAAAAAGTTCTTATCACAATATCTGACGAGGAGCGTGCGTCAATAGGTGAGAACTTGAGATCTCTCGATGCGAACTATATATTGGCTCTAAACAAATGTTCCATATACATATTACGAATAAAGCCAAGCAGTTGAAAGCAATGGGGAATGAGAGACAACATTACGCTTCGTCATCCTAAAAAAGGAGAAACATCTTTAGATTGTAAAAAAGACAAACTGGTGGTCTACCCAGAAATCATCAATTGGGGTCTTCGATTTCCACTAGACCCCATGATAGTGGATTATTTCGAGCTTTTAAATATGTGTCCAACCTAAGTGACACCAAATCAATGGTTCACACTGCTTTCTGTGATCATGGCCTCCCGCTTGTCCAAAATTCCAATCTGCATCGAGGACTTCATATCTCTAACAAAGTTGTCAAAGGGATCAATGCTTTTGTTTTATTATCTCACCCTAGATGGTGATTTAAAGATAATCAATGACCTACTAGAGGCAGACAAATTTTAGAAGCATAAATTCATCTTCATTTCTAGGGCCTAGGAGAATGGCAAAGAAATATATGAAGTCAACCCTTCTAGATTGAACCTCATATGAAGGAGTAATCGTAAGTTTTTTAATTTTATTTCTCTAAATTATATTTTCAACTGATGCTATCCTCATTTGATATCAAATTCTATATTATGAACAAAAAGTTTGAGGCGTTATGCCCTTCGTCGAGAGAAAGAAAAATAGACTTTCATCAAATTTGTTGCTATGGCTGCAAAGGAATGGAATAACGCCTTCCATACTGCTTTTGAACCTATCATTTTTTTTAACTGCCACATGTTTCCGATCATGTTTGGAGCTTTGCCTCCTGAGAATTTGATGGAGCAACCCAATCCTCGGCAAGTTGTCAAAAGGTTAGTCCACCATGACTGTAAAGTATTCTTACCAATTCGCAATAGATCAGATAACCATCTTCCTCTAAAGAAGGAAAAAAACAGCTTGCACATCTGGTGCTAGCCCTTCAGTATATCTGAAGCCAAGAGGAAAGCAATCTCTCCCCCATCGAGGAAGGAGTAGAAGACAAAACGTATTTGAAAAGGAAGAAGATAACTACTCCTTCAAAAAATAAAGGTGCCACAAAAACAACTTCTCAAAAAAAAGGGAAAAAACTGGAGATTGTCGAAGAAGTATTGTCTGATGGTGACGATGGTGCAGAGAATCAACAAAGTCAACCAAAAGAAAATGAAGATCTTGTTGAAAACACTACCCATCAGCAAGGGGTAACTGTGGCTATAGAGTTTGATCAAGGTGATGACCACTTCGATCCTGCCAGCTTTATCAACTTCAACGAATCAAAAGAGCTTGTTGGAGACGAGGATCCCATCATTCAAGAAATTCAAGATCATATGCATAATCTTGGAAGAAGAGCTGCACCTGCTGCCTCCGAAGCCACATCTCCTGAGGTTATTGTTCGAACAACCTCTTTAGCTCTTATTCCTCGACCTAGCCCAGTTGTATTTCCCCCTGTGGAACCATCCGAAGATGTTCTTTCTACTCTTCGATATTTTATTAATCTCAATGTTGTAGCACAAAATCTGACTCAAGAAATTGAATCTTCTCGAAGTCATTTAAATCACATAGCTAAATAAATGGTTCACTATAAAGGTGCTGATGCAACTGAGAAAAAGATGAGGGAGATCTTTAGGGACCTTGTAATAAGTCAGTTCCATCAATTTCAAATGGCCAGATCTGAATTTTTCAGAGGGCTTCTCCATGTCAAGAAGCACCTTAGAGAATTGCATCGAAGAGAAAAGGAAGGTATCAACATCTCACATCAGAACAAAATAGATCAACTCAAGGCTAAACATTCTGAAGAGTTAGCTGCAGAAAAGAAAAAATCTGATGACCTTCAAGTTTCTATCGACAATAGTGAGACAGAGAAGAAAAAATTGACAGATGACATGACCACCCTCAAATCCCAATTTCATAAAGAGAAGCAACTTGCTGTCACTGCCGCTGAAGACGAGTGTACAAAAGACATCATGGCAGCTATCAATAACGGCAAAGAACAAAAAGTCATCACAATCCTTTATGAAATCCATGCAACATATCCTAAAATCGATCTTTATAACTTTTGCAGTGAAATCCCAATCGAAGGGCGCCCTAGTGAGGCTTTCGATCCTGTTCCAAGCTCATCATCCGAAGAGGAAGATACAAAGGAGGATTCCAAAGAGAGCTCTGAGGATGAATAATTTTAGTATATTTTTTGTCTATGTCATATCACCACTGTAACATTTGGTTTGAATAGATACCTTTTCATTTGGTATCTATGAAATTACATTATGCTCATCAAATTAAATTGAATGAGAAATATCTTTGTTTATACTTTAATTTCTTCAAGTTATATTCGCATATGACTGTTATTTATATTAGTTGTTCGGAGTGAAAACATTACATGATATTTTAAATAATCATTACAATATGTAACACTTCGAATATTATAGTGCGTTTGATGAACATAACACTTCGAATATTATAATGCGTTTAATGAACGTATCACTTCGAATATTATAATGCGTTTAATTAATGTATCACTTCGAATATTATGGTGCGTTAATGGACGTAGCACTTCGAATATGGTTGCTTCTTTGAAAAGTCTATTCAACACTTCGGAATATTCTACTCTTGATTAACCTCAAAGATGATCAATCTTTGATTAATTACCAAAATACTTTAAAGAAGCATTCGTAAACAACCATTGGCCAAAAAATGTATTTTATTGATAGATTGAATATGTACATAGTGCCTTGTTAAAACCTTCATGGGCCAACATGGTAGGAAAGAGTGTGTTAATCAATCAAAGAAAAAAATTTCAGAATACGACACAATCAGTCCTAGTATAGTTTTAGATGATGTATATTCCATGGATGTTGAAGCATTCTCCCATGATTACCACAAAGGCAGTAAGAACCTGGTTTCATTCTTTCCACAACTATATAAGGTCCTTCCCAATTTGGGGCCATCTTATCGAGGATCGTTTCCCTGGTATGGAGAAATACCTTTCTTAACACATTGCCACCTACTTTGAACTCCATCTTTTTCACCCTCGAATTATATTTGTTCCTCAAAAGAGTTTGATAATGAATTATATTTAAATGTGCTTGAACTCTTTTCTCTTCAACTAAATCCAAATTCTCTCTTTTAGCTTCATCATTTAAATCTTCAGAATATTAGATTATCCTAAAAGAAGGCAAAGTATATTTCACACGACTGACAGTGTTCATTCCATATGCCAAAGCAAAACGAGTCTCTTTAGTAGCCTCCATAGGGGTTGTTGCAATAAGCCCATAATACATTTTGTAAGTAATTAGGCTATTTACCCGCTGCTCCTGTCAAATTCTTCTTCAAACCTTCTAAAATAGACGTGTTTGTCACCTCTACTTGGCCATTTCCTTCTGGATGAAAATGTGTAGAAAATATTGCTTGATTCACTTCGAAGCACGGAATGAAGCCATTTCTTTATTATTGAATTGATGACCATTGTCTGTAGTAATTAGGTATGGGCATTTGGTTCTTCGGTTCGGTTCGGTTTGGTTCTTTTGGTTCTCGTTTCTTTCGGTTCCTCAAAACTAGTACCCATTTAGGAACCGAATAAATTCTGGTTCGGTTCGGTTCTTCTTAATTCGGTTCGGTATGGGTACTTAACTCGGTTCCAGTAGGGTAGTTTTGGATACTTTAAATGCTTTGCGATATCAACATATATAAAACTCTTTTTACACTTCAAACAATAAAACTATGTTAGATTGTAAGAAAAAAATACTAAATATAAGAAATATTCAAAATTAATATATTAAAAATAATATTATTAATATAAAGAAAATGGAGAGATGATATCAAATTTATTAAATTATATAAAAGTTGATATTTTGTTATTTTGTTTATACGCATACTAGTTTGTAAATATGTCGCCACTTTGAATAAAATATGTTATCATTTATTAAAGAGAACATAATTAGAGATCAATGATAAAAGACAAATTTAGGGGAATCTAACTTTGAAAAAGAAAATATATTTTCAAAACAATTCAAAATTAAGGGTTAATACATAGGTTCGGTTCCTAATGGGTACCCACGGTTCTTCGGTTCGGTTCGGTTCCGAGAACCGTAGGTAATTGAAAACTGGAATCATTCGGGTAT
This sequence comes from Limnanthes douglasii subsp. nivea, assembly GCA_036936605.1. Lineage (NCBI taxonomy): Eukaryota > Viridiplantae > Streptophyta > Magnoliopsida > Brassicales > Limnanthaceae > Limnanthes > Limnanthes douglasii. The sequence continues at coordinate 170,415,019 of JAUPFV010000004.1, read as the reverse complement.
TATGAAAGAACCAAATCTACTTTGGTTGGCTAATTTCGGTTCGGTTCGGTTCTTTCGATTCCGGTTAAAATACCCATGCCTAGTAGTAATCCTTTGAGGTACTCTAAAACGACCACCAATACTGTTTACAATGAATTTAATCACATCATTAGCTTTTGTTCCAGAGAGAGTTCTGCTTCTGCTAACTTCGTAAAATAATCCACTGCTACAATTATCATTTATCGTCCTCCAAAGGCCATCGATAAAGGTCCCACTAAATATATTCTTCATCTATCAAACGGAATAGCTTCGGTAATGAACATAAGTGGAACTGCTGGTTTATGAATAGAGTTAGTAGACCTTTGACAAGTATCACAGCTTTGAACCAAATTCTTGGCGTCATTCATAATTGAAGGCCAATAAAACCCTACAAGCAAAACTCAACGAGTCAACGCCTTGAACCCACAATGCATTGATCCTTCTCCATCAAGTAGTTCTGATAAAACCTCATGTGATTCTTGTCTACTCAAACATCGCAATAATAGCCTACTCAATGCTTTATATCCAAAACTCCATCTAATACTATATAGCCAAAACCTTTGCCTCATAATTTTTTGGCCAATTTCACATCTTCATGCAGCTCTCCTCTTATAAAAAAAAATTAAAATGCCAGTTCTCTTGTTGCCTTGGACCATATTTGGGGTGACAAACAGTTCTTCAATATATTCGCACTGATCTGAATGGGTTAAAATTGATGGACTTTCTTGTAATAAAATCAAAAGATAATCTTCCTTGTATGCAATAGCTGCTAAGGAATCAACCACGATGTTACTACCTCAATTTATATAGTCCACAACAACATGATCAAATAAAAGCATTAAATTTCGAAGCTATTGAAGATACAAAATTAAGTGATCTTTTTTTTCTTTGAAAACTCCAGACACTTGATTTGCCACTAATTGGAAATCTGTCTATAATCGTACTGAAGTTGCACCACATATCTTCGCGAGTCTCAATCCAGCTAATGCAGCTTCATATTCAGCTTCATTGTTTGAAGCGTGGAAACCAAATTTAATAGATTGAAGCAACGTTTCTCTAGATAGAGCAACCAGTTGAACTCCAACGCTACATCCCAAAGTACTAGAATCTCTATCGGTTCGAACAATCCACATCGAATTAACCGGCAAAACATCTTTGCTAACTTCTTTATTCGATCTGCTTGAATGAAATTCAACAAGAAAATCTGCCAAAATTTGTGCTTTAATTTCCATTCGAGGCGAAAAAATGATATCAAAATCTCCCAATTCCATTGACCATTTAGTCATTCTCCCTGAAATATCAAGACGTTGCAAAACATTCTTCAATTGAAATGAGGTTCGAACTTTGATGGTATGGGCTTGAAAATAAAGACACATTTTTCTAGCAGCCACCACCAATGCCAATGTCAATTTCTTGAGATTCAAATACCTCTTTTCAACTGCTACCAAACTTTTGTCGATGTAATACACCGACTTCGGAATTCCTGAATCTTCACTTATCAATACTGCACTCACTGCAAAATCTGATACCGCGATGTATAAAAAAATTTATTCTCCACTTTGAGACTTAGATAATATTTCTAGTGATGATAAGAAATCCTTGATGCTTGTAAAAGCTGCTTCACAATCCGAAGTCTATTCAAACTTCTTTGGTCTTTGTAACACTTGAAAGAAAGGGAAACATTTGTAAAAAAAACTAGAAATAAATATGTTAAGTGCTGCTAACCTTCCTGTCAAAATTTGCATTTCCTTGATAGTTCGAGGAAATTTCATGGATAGTACAACTTTTAACTTATTTGGGTAAACTTCTATCCCTTTTTAACTGATAACATAACCCAAAAACTTCCCTGATCGAAATCCAAAAGTACATTTTTCTGGATTCAATTTTAGCCTTATTTCCCTTAAATTCAGAAATGTTTGCTCTAAATCTTCCAAATGTGCATCGTCTGCTAAACTTTTCACCACCATATTTTCAATGTATAGCTCCATGTTTTTTTTCCAATATGAGTAGCAAATTCCTTGTCTATCAATCTCTCGTATGTGGCCCCATCATTTTTTAATCCAAAAGGCATAACTCTATAACAGTTCAAGTCTCTGTCTCTGATGAAGGTGGTACATTCTTGATCCTTTAGATCCATTTGAATTTGATTATAACCAGCAAAAGCATCCATAAAAGTCAATATTTTATTTCTCGAAATGGAATCAATCTACTGTTCTATTCAAGGAATGAGAAATGAATCTTTAGGACATGCTCGATTTAAGTCTGTAAAATCAACACACATTCTCCACTTTCCGTTCTTCTTCTTGACCAACACTGGATTCACTGTCCATAAAGGATACCGTGACTCCCTTATATGTCCAACCTTGGATAACCGATCCACTTCGCAAAAAAATAGCTTCTACCTTTTCTGATGAAAATGCTCTCCTTTTTTGAATAACTGGTTTCACCTTCGGATTAATAGATAAGCTATGGAAAATTACTTTAATCGGAACCCCTGTTACATTCTTTGTTTTCCAAGAGAAAACATCTAAATTGTGAGATAAAAATTATAATAACTATTAACGTTGAATATGGGTTCGTAAGGTTCCTATTCAAAGTACTCTTCCCTCGGCAAAAGTATATTTATCTATTTCTTCACTTACTGTCAATGACCCTCGGGTTTCCCTCGGATCGTCAACCTTTTTCTCAGAATCTGAGGTCAACCCCCCTGACTGTTATTCATTCATCATATCACCACTGTTGGATCCTCGAATCCTAAGCGCAGTGGCATAAAATTCCCTTGAAATGTTTTGGTCGTTCTGGACGAATCCTACACGGTCTCCGACGACATACTTGAAACATTGATGGACTGTTGATACAACTCTATAATTTTTTACAAACAAGATCTTCCAAAAATGGTATTATAGCTTGTTGGACAGTCCACCGCCATAAAAAGCACTTGGACCTTCTTCTTAAGAGGTCATTTTCCCAGACTTATATTCCTCTTGAATTCTCATATGACTCGTACAGTTACTCCAGTAAAACCAATGATGGTGCGATCTAATTAAGAAATCCGAGGAGGATTGCGCATCTTGTATAAGTATATTTAAAAAGGACGTTCCCAAAACTCCCAATATATATTAATACACTTCGAATCTCAATGCCATCAATTTATTCCCCAATGATCACTTCATCCTCATGCGGTCCTACGGTACCCCGTAAATCGTCTTCATCGGAAATGATAAAGGGGATGTCTTTCTTACGGTACATATGGGTAGATATTTTTGCCTCTATCTGAGTAGCCAGACTTACCATGTGTCTTTTTCTTGAACTATTAGTGCTACGAGTCATAGAATCACCCCAAAAATGACGAGGGACTCAAAATACTCGCACACGCTTTGAACATGACCTTGCTTTATTGACTCTTCCACTGCCATCAAAATTAACCGATCTGGATCCATGTCCAAGTATTCTGATGCAACTTCAAAATCATAAACCTTCGAATTCAGTATCATCAAATTCGCAGCTTGTGCATTGGTTGGTTGTGAAGTCGATGCTATGGGATTTTTTGAGGAACTGGTCTGTGCTTTCACATAAGTCAATAATTTTTCATTTTCAATTAAAGTTTGAAATTCCTTTTTCAAGGCAATGCAATCCGAGGTATCATGACTAATGCAATGTGAGGCCTATTGATTGGCACAGGCTTCCTGAAATTTACATACCCTTTAGTTTTATAAAAAATTGCAGCCACACTCTCAGTCAAATTTGCATAGTACTCAGGCTTTATCCATTGATTTGGCCTTGACCTATTAAATTGGTATGATTGAGATTGGTTCAAATATCCTTCAGTTTGAGGCGGTAGGTTGTTATTCTTTGGACGTACCTACTAGGCAGAATTCAAAGAATGGCCCTGGTTATATGACACCTTCCCAGAATTATTTTGACCCGTAGTTGCTACCCCTCGAACCCTGGTTGACTCTTCAACGTTGATTTGGTCATCAACCTGAGTTATCAAAGCTCCAAAAGTTAAGGCTCTTCTTTTTGTTGTTTCATTAGCCAAATCTCCTGGTAGCAATCCCTGGCAAAAAGCTTCCATTGCCACGAGTTCTTCACAATTATCTAGACTCGCTTTTGTTAAAACAAATTGTTTCATATAATCTTTCAGCTCTTCACCAATTGCTTGCTTGCATTGGATGATTTTATCTCCATTTGCCCTCATCTTCTTACTCCCCACGAATTGTCTTCGAAATGCAGTATAAAAGTATCTGAAATTTGAAATGGACCCCCTCAGAATTCAGTTGTACCATTTCAAAGCTGTTCCTTTAAAAGTTTGGGAAATATCCCGACACACTAGCTTGTCATCATTCTCAAAAGTCATCATGTAATTCTTAAATTGTTCGATGTGGTCGTTTGGTCTTGCATCCCATCGAACTTCTATACTTTCGGGATATCAAATCGTTTCGGAAGCGTGATTAATCTTATCTCATCTGTCAATAGAGAATTCCTTTTAGCTTTCTGTTCATTCTTATATTTACGGGGTTGATCCTTCTCTTCTTTCGAAGAGCCTCGATATCTTTTAAAACCTGATCCAGAGCTTTCGAATTCCTCCTCGCTAGATGTGACATACATGTGTTTATCTTTCTTTTCATTTCGAGAAGAATGATGCTCTTTTGGCGCTTCGAATCATGCCTTTTTCTGCTCGCTTCTAATTTGACGATCAGTACAAGATCGATCAGATTTACCACCAATATTATTTTGATCATTCACTTGTTTCACCTCGGATTTCAGCCTAGCTGACTGAATCTCTTGCTCTCTTTGATCGTATTTCTTGTTCATAACATTTATCTTATCCAGAAGTTGATTTATTCGCAACTCTATCTCAGATTGAGTATGATGAACCAGATTAGATCCTTCTTGTCAATCATCTGTCCTTTGTAAATCATTTTCAGTGTTTCGACAGCTGATCGAACTAGCATGTCGTTTTCTTGAGTCAGTATAAAGTTTTAAGATTTTTTGAAGGTTTAGAAAATTCAAACTAGTAAATTAGGCACCAATCGTTGATCAGGTCCGTACTGGAGTCGCCAATTTGGTGAATTTGATTACTTAGATTTCCTTACTAAATTGAGAGAAGTCAAATTATAAAGAGAGAAATAGGTTTTAGAGAGAGAAAATCAAATTGTCAAAATGATCTATCCCCAAAGCCAACCCCTTTATTAGATCAATTCTGGCCTTTATATAGAGGCGTAAGGACTTTAACTCTCAACTGAAAATAGTTACAATAAATTGATAATACACGTTAGTCCCTGACTAAACTATAGTTCTAAATTTCTCCTCTAAATTTACAATCTGTCATAAGAAGTTTTATTCTTTACATTTTAATCCTCGAAGTTCCATTTCCTCATCAAATTTTATAGAAAAAATGGGTGATTGAAAAAAATAACAATTTTAGAGAGTCGCACCGGAGAACGATTTAACGAACGTGTAATGAATCATAAAAAATGCTCACCGAGTAAAAAAACGATTTAACGAAGAACACAAACGATTCAAGGAAGAACCTTTCATGAAAAATGGATAATTTTGTTGGTAGATGAGTTTTAGGGTTTTTAGAGATTTTTGTTGTTGCAAATTTTTTACTATCGAAAAACGGATAACTTAAATGGGTGTCGAATAAAGAATATTGGTTTTTGAGTTGAGAGAATGGGTATATGAATGAATGTGTTGCTGCATTGGCAATAGAAAAATGCATGCTTTGAAGGGAAAATAATTTATTTATAAGAAGAAGAAAAAGATATGGGGATGGCTTCTCCAAAAATAGCTTCTCCCTCTAAGTAATTTATTCTTCTTCTTGATTTATTCTAAGCCTATGATTCCTTATCATGGGCTCCAACAGCAACAATTTCATATCAAGGGAAGAGTTCCCTGCTCTCCCCTCGATAAAAACTTCTGAGCATCAATCCAAGACTCTGCGCAAATCTTTTGCTGATGTGGTTGTCCCAAGAAATCAAGAAATGGAGGTGGTGATCAAGCCTGAATTCTGAAAAGAAAGCAGTGATCATAATACTGTCCAATATGGAAAAGATCTTAAAGATTGGTTAGTTCATCAGTCTAAAATCACATTGGTGGGCAAGTTTAGTAAAGGAATTCCAAAAAGATCCATTATGATGAATTTCTTGAATTTGTTTAAGTTTAAGGGTGCTTACAATTTTGAGATGATGGATGCTCACCATCTTCTCCTGGAGTTCTGTGTGAGAGAAGATGTATTCCTTCTTTGGTACAAAAATGTTTGGAATGTCAATGATGAGACCATGAGGCTTTTGCGTTGCAGTCCAAGGTTTAGCAAAAAGTATGAAAATCCAAATACCTTGATCTGGACTCGCTTTGAAAGAATCCTTGAGTTCTTATTTAACCGATCTGTTATAAAAGATATGACTGCTACTTTAGGTACTCTCTACAAGGTCGTTGTACCTGAAAAAAACAGAGCATTAGTAACGCTTGTTATGCTCAGATAGAGATTGATATTTCTATGAAATTAAAGTACAAAATCTGGGTGGGTTTTGGATCCAACGATGGATGTTGGATCTCTGTTAGTTACAGAAACATACCTTCTTACTGCAACTCTTGCTCCCACATTGGGCATAGTGAATCTGATTGCAAAAAGAATCTAAAAGATTAAGAAAGAGTTGAAGAAAGAAAGGAGTCTAAGGAGAATAAAGAAGATAAGGCAAAAGGGAACGATTTATCTAATGATGTTAGTCAAGGCAACAATCATCAAGTTGAGGAAAGCTAAAAACATTGTCCAATCTAGAATGACAGAAGTTCTAGTCAACAAATACAAAGCTTCAGTAAGTATATAGAAGAACGATCAAGTCTATTGTTGTTGAAAAGAACAATAGATCTGAGTCTAATGGAGATCAGTTTAGTCAGACTCACCATGATTTAATTGATAATCAAAGAAGTAAAGACACAGATAATATGGAGATAATAGATGCTTTGAAAAAATTGGATAACACTCACTCTAGTCCTATTGAAGAAGATGTGTCATCTCTGTTTGTGAAAATATTGGTAGCTGCAATGTCACCCCTACAGAAAGAAGAGAAAAGACTAATCAAGATTTTAACAGTATTATTAACAAGAAAATCAAATCTGCCAAGAAATACTGTAGACAACACAAGTTGATCATTAACTCCCTAAAGAAAAGTGGGAGCAAAAAACACAAGGATCTTTATCTGAATGATTAGAATGATAAGGTGGAACATAAAAGGTATCTATAAAAAAATCCTCTTTACGTAGGCTTAATTCTATGATTCATTTAGAAAAAAATCAAAGTTTTGGCTATTCAAAAGCCTATGTCCAATTCTGATAATATCTCTACCATTGCTAATTGTTTGGGGTTTCAAAACTTTTATTTTAATACGTCCAATGAAATTTGGATCTTCTGGTCTACTGATGTTTTATAGAGATTATTGATGACTTTGATCAGTATATTCATATGAGTGTTCAGTATCATGGGGTCAAGGACAGTTTTTTGTTTACTTTTGTCTTTGCTAACAATCTAAGATAGAAAAGGAAGGATCTTTGGGAGAGGATGAAATCTATATCTACTTATGGCAAGGCTTGGATTACTGAGGGGGATTATAATGCTATATCTTCTTCTGATGACCAAATTGGTTGCATTATTAATGATCCTATAAGTAAAGAGAACTTTAATGACATGATCAGATGTTGTGGTCTTGAAGACGCTGGTTACTTGGGTTCTAGATACACATGGTGTTAGGGATGGCAATTTAAACCGAAACCGTGGGTACCCGAACCGAACCGAACCGACGGGGTGGGTTACCCGAAAAAGAAAAAAATAAACGGGGCGGGTTATGGTTTTTATTTTTACTATCCGTTCGGGTTCGGGTTCGGTTTCGGTTTTGAATATTAAACCACGGGTAACTGCCCCGAACCCGCCCCGTAAAAATACCTTCCATCTCTGTATATATAAATATTATTTACTGATTTTATTTTTAGCCCGTTATAAAGACTAAATATTCAACTTTAATAATATTATTATTAATTATAGCCCGTTATAAATATTATTTATTACCGTCTCTAATCTCTATGTAATCTAGCCCAATAATATTCCAAACCCTAAAAGAAAAAAAACCTTTCAATATCTAATCTGTCTCATTTTCACTATCACTTCTCTCGTTTTTATCTCCTCACATAGAACCATCACTATTGTACCGACCGCCACGATTTGTTGCTCCGTTCTTTGGTTTTTTGTTGCTCCGTTCTTTGGTTTTCAGTTGTCACTCGCTTCCTTCCTAATATTCAGGTTTCTTTCTTTATTTCGATGATTTTTTTTTCTTTTTTTTTCTATGTTTTTTAGACTAATCGGTTCTTTTTATTTTTTCTCTCTAAAAATCGTTCATGTTATCTAAAAAATGATTTTACAATAACTTATATTGTACATATTTTGTTTATGTTCGGTTCGGGTTCGGTTCGGGTATCTACAACGGGTTTCTTCCGCGGGTAGTTCGCGGGTACCCGTGTGGGTAACCCGAACCCACGGATTCGGATTTGGTATGAAAAAAAAAATACCCGTCGGATTTCGGGGCGGGTTCGGGTATCAGTTATTTACTGCGGGGCGGGTTGTGGATATATAGGTACCCGCCCCCGATCCGCCCCGTTGCCATCCCTACATGGTGTAGAGGTTCTCGTTGGAAAAGGCTTGACAGATCTATGGTGAATGAGAAATGGTTTGATGATCTTGGGATTCAGGTTAAACACATGTTCAGAACTTGTTCTGACCATGCTCCTCTTCTTATCACCTCTCTAATAAAATCTAATAATTATGGTAAAAAAAGTTTTAATTACTTAATGCCTGGACTAATGACAACTCTTTCTTAAGTATTGTGCAGAGTAATTGGGATTTGAATATCAATGGGGATAGTAACTCTATCTTTTGGTATAATTTAAGAAGGCTTAAAGCTTGTCTTAAGAGTTGGAATAAAAGGAATTTTGGTAATAGTTTTAGCAAGGTGAAAGCTACTACTGTTGAGGTGACTAAGAGGGAAGAAATTAATTCGAGGGACAACAATCAATTCTCTAAAGAGTCCATTTCTAAAGCTAACAGTCTGCATCTTAAAGCTCTTTGGGACGAGGAGACCTATTGGAAACTAGGAAAACCTATAATTGCTGGCTAAATAATGGAGATGGAAATACTAAGATATTTCATGCATATGCTAACAAGAAGAAAATGAGAAAATCGATTACAAGTATAAAAGATGATCATACCTGGCTTTATAATCCTGAAGACATCGGTAAATCTGCAGAAAGTTTTTTCAAAAACATTCTCAATTCTGATTTTTTTTAAAATAAGGAGGAATAAAGAAATTACATGAATGATCCTATTCTTAATAATATTCATATGCTAATTTCTGATAATGATAATGATGTTCAGATGGCTTCCACTAATAAGGAAGAAATCTTGAGCATCATTAATAATATGAACAATGACAGCGCTGCTAGCATTGATGGTTTTAACCTTCATTTCTTTAAAAATTGTTGGGATATCATTAATGATGATTTGTGCAATGCTTTTAACTATTTTCTCAAGGAAAACAATATTCCCTCTGGTATCTTTGCAACAAGTATTTGTCTGATTCCTAAAATGCCTAATCCTACTAGTTGGTCCAATTATAGGCCTATCAGTCTCTGTTCGTTATTTAACAGAATTTTTTCTAAGTCTTATTAACACCAGGTTATGTAAGATGTTGCCTAAAATCATCTCTTGCTATCAAGGTGCTTTTGTGAAAGGCAGACTCATTCAGAAAACATATCAATAGCTAAAGAGATGATTCATGACATCAACAGAAAACCCAAGAATGGAAATGTCATTATCCAATTGGATATGTCCAAAGCATTTGAAGGATGGGTCACTCTATCATTCTTAAGTTTCTATCCAAATTTGGATTTTCTATTGATTTTATAAGCCTCATAAGCAAGCTTATTACTGGTGTTAACATATCCATTTTAATCAATAAAGTTGTTATTGGTTATTTCCATCAGAAGAAGGGTTTGAGACAAGAAGATCCGTTATCTCATAGTCTCTTCATCCTTGCTGAGGAAGTATTAATCAGAGGGCTCTACAATTTGCAAAATAAAAACAATAAAATGCTTTATGCTACTAGAACTAACCTGCTTGTTCCCTACTTAGTTTTTGCAGACGATATTCTTGTTTTTTCCAACAACAAAAGCTCTTCTATAGACCTGTTAAGCAATCATTTAGAGAATTACCAATTGGTTTCGGGTAAAGTTATCAATAAAGAAAAAACAAAGCTTATTACTTCTCACAGAATGAACTCTGCTAGAATTAACAGCTTGAAGATCAAGACAGGTTACTGTATTGATAATCTTCCTTCTTCTTACTCGGGGATCACTCTATGCAACAACAATAAAAAAGATAACTTTAGTCCTATTCTTGATAAGGTCAGGGACAAAATTAATATTTGGGGATTCCAAGTATCTCTCCTTTGGTCGGAGATTAACTTTAATTACCGTTGTTCTTCTTCCCATAACTTATTATTAGATGCAGAATAGTTATTTTCCTAATTCTATTATCAGTAGTTTGGAGACTACTTTTAACAGGTTTTTATGGATATCCAAATTTAACGATAGGGCCATTCATTGGTCTAATTAGAGTTATGTCTGTAAGACATTTGAGGAAGGTGGCTTGAATATCAAAGCTCTGAAAGATATCCAAGCTGCTTTCTCTCAAAAGCTTTGGTTTATTTTCAGACAAAATACTTGTCTCTGGTCTAAGATTTTACATAATATATATTGTGCTAACTGTTATCATATTAAAGCTAAATGTAAAGGTACTGATTCACTAATTTGATAGAGGCTTACTGACATTAGAGATCTTGCTGATTCCAACATCAGTTAGCTCGTGGGTAGAGGTAACGTTGACTTCTGGCTCGATGACTGGTATAATGGGCCTCCTTTAGCTGTTGACAACAGCTAGTACATCGAGGCTCCATTGAAGTCCTGTTTGAAAGATGATTCTTGGGATTATGCCTGTCTCAACTCTTTTCTTCTCTGCGATAAAGTAAATCAGATTAGTAGCATCAAAGTTAACACAGATAAAGTGGATACTATTAATTGGAAGATTTCAACTAGCTACAACTTCAATACTAACTTGGGATAGCATCAGAGAGAAGCACAATAAATCTAGTCTTTTTCAGAAGATTTAGAACAGCAAAATTCCCAAGAAGTTCTCTTTTTTATGTTGGAAGCTTATTTATAATTTTATTTCTACTGATGATGTTTTAAGGCGTATACATTTAATCATTGTGTCTAAATGTCAGTTTTGCAACAACTCTGAAGAGAAAAAACATCTCTTTGTGAGCTGTTGTTTTGCTAGACAAATCTGGAATTATTTCACTACTTTATTTAATGTCCGAATTGGTCGCTACATGTCTATTACTCATGTTATTAGAGTGTGGTTCTGGCACTCTAAGAATAAATTTCATATCACTCATATTTTGCCTCAAATCATCTGTTGGTACATTTGGAAGAGTAGAAACTCTTCCAAGCACCATGGTTCTCACGATTCGGTCAAAAAACTATTGAAAAGATCATTAAAGTCGTTAGAGGTATTGATTTCCCTAACTACCTGACCAGTAAACACTGGTCAAGTTCCTTTAATGCAGGAATCAGTCTAGGGTGTCAATCGGTCGAATCAAGAAAGAAGAGAATAACTTACTTCAAACTGAGGCCTCCTAAGAATGACCGGCTCAAGCTGAATGTCAACGGGGCTTGTTCACACACTGGTGAGGCTACTTGAGGCATCATTATCAGAAATGGTGAGGGGGACGTTGTGACTGGCTCTGGATTTAGGTTTGGCAAGATGAATCCCTTGTTTGCTGAAGCAAGGGCCTTAATTAAAGGGCTTCTGGTTTGTTACCAAAGAGGCTGGGTGAACATCGACGTCGAGACGGATGGTTCTCTTCTCGTCAATATGATTTTGAAAGGGACTGAGCACTGGGATTCGCTCATTGACATATGCAGAAAGCTTATTCACTCAAGGATGTCGCTTAGGAATATCTTTCGCTTATCGATTGTTCTCCTAGAAGGTCTTGGTCTGGGCTATATTGCTTCTGATTGAGGGGATGAAATCGAAGATTGAGAAGTTTTAGGGTTTTAATTTAGGGCTTCCTAATTCGAGGGCTGATTGTCAAGATTTGGTTCAATTGATGCTACTGTTTGGCTTCTTTTGGTGTTGTTTGTGAGTAAAGCTTTGCTGTGTTGTTAATGATTGTGTAGTATTGAAGGGTGTTGCAATTTGGATCAGATTGGTTGAAAGTTTATTGGGAGTGTTGCAGTTGAATTGTTGTTTTGTAGCTGAACGTGGGTTTATCGTGAAAAAACCTTGGATTTGATGGGCTGATTGCATATGGTGGAGATGAAATTGAAGAAGATATGGTTTTCGATCGTATCTTGGCCTTTGAAAGGGAGTTCCCGATCGCAATCTGTTTCTAATATCAGACAATTCTTTTTGTTAGGCTTTATTGCTTTAGGTCTTTGATTTTGTATCTGAGTTACAATTGACTTCCAAAACTTTTGTTTTCTTTAATTAAGTAATAAAATTGTCTTTTGCTAAAAAAAGAGAGTTATTTATAAGAATAGTAAAATTGGTTTCTACATATTGAAATATAGAAAAAATAAAAAATCTTATAAAAAAATAACTTGTTCCAAAATATTTTTAAAAACCTACAGAATAAATCAACACTAGGGTAGGATTGCGGTCAAACGAAAACTTTCCTTATCCAATCCGGAGAGGATTCAGATTTGAATTTCAAACATACAAGTGTGTCAGACTCAAACGTAAGAACTTTATTTTGATTCATATGATCCATAAATTATTATTAGTTTAAAAATTATACATTCTGTACCAAAGTGTATTTACTTGCATCATCCGGATTGTCTAATACAGATTCCAGTCCAGAATTAGAACAGTTTGTCTAGACTTTGATTCAATCAAGATTTTTAAACCTATTGTTGTTTGTTGTTATCATGTGATCACATGGAACAAAGTTTCACCATTCCTAATTTTAGACTAATCTGGATACGCACCATATTAGTTCGCACCGTATATTTCAGAATGCATACCCAATAATTTGATTACGTGTGATCAGATTTTTTGCGATGTTATAAGAGGAACTGGAGAAAATTAAAAAGAGACTGCTGATCTGAATTAGCTGAGAGGCGAGCTTAACTAAGCATAAATATTACATAGGCAGATCAATATTTTATATAACAACAACCTCTCCTGTATATTTATCTTCATCTAAGGACTGGCTTTTCCCTAAACCAAGTCTAAAAAATATATGTATCCTACTTTCCCGTATGCAAGCAAGTTTAGGTTAATCTAAAAGAGGGAACTCCAAACAGCTCCTCCTCCTTCACCGCACCGTTCGTGAACGAATTTGATTTTGTCCACCGATTTGCAGATTCCGCTGCAGCTCCAGTCAAAAGATGCAACACAAACGTTACCTGCCTGTGCCTTCCACTCACAATCTGCAGAAAAAAAGGAGAGAAAGCAACTTCTCTAAGGGTTCGAATGGGACATGGGATTACGACTGTATTGGACTCAACTATCTTTAGTACAATTATGATTAATGAACATCGTCCTAACAAGTAACAACTTCTATATATGTGTGCTTAACACTTATTATTACCCTTTTCGAAGAGGTAACATCAAAATTATCTAACGTCCAACAACAATGAACTGACTTACCTGGTGGTGTCCCACAGCAGAAATTGCGGTCGTCAATGTGCTCTACCTCGAGACCAATGAACCACGCACCAAGTGACACATCTTCGTTGGCATACTTATGCAAGATGGGGCTGGAATAATAACGAGAAATCTCACAGAGCTTTAGATGCATTTTACAAAGAGAATATGGTATGGAACAAAACTGAACACCGAGATTTCTGATCTTAGAAATTTTGGAAGAAAGAAAAACGGAAGGAAACTTTAACTTAGATAATATAAAAAGTGGTGATGTGAGAAAAGATTTGAGCAATTCCAACAAAGAGATTCACAACACTAGTACTAAGTAGACAAATGGCATAATTTTCGTAGCATGAAAACACCATATGTATGATGTACAATTTATAAACACAACAATAGATTTCTCCAATTCAGCAAAGGGATAAAACTCATACTGGTTGATTGAGATGTACGTCGCCAGGTCCTTTGAAATTGCATATATCTGACCAGTTGCATGTCGAAAGTATTTGTTCCCGTCCTCTCCAAATTTCCAGTACTCTGGCTCGTGATATTTGACAGTCCTGCGAAGTTAGAAAGGAGACTCATATTTAATGAAAACTGAATAGTAATACATCATAAGTCATAACCATAAAAAACCATCCAGAAAGATTACTTTTGCGCAAGTACAGGTCCAGATTTCATACAACCAATGTACACTCTCGGCTTTGAACGATGATGGGCAAGAGTAGCAGCCAGCATTCCTAAATAAGACAGCAATAACATGTTCAGCTCTGGCGTTGGTATAAATTAATTTCTGACTCTTTGATTGGCTATTTTTGGATCTAGGAAATTTTTTGAGAGAAGTGAAAGAAGGGGGAAAGAGCTGGTTTTTGGTTTTTATTTTTCTTGGATGAAAATACTAGACTTGTTTAGAATGAACCTTTAACCAATTTTTTGTCAACCAAAACTTTTGTTTTATTTCCTTGTCAACCGACCATAAGATGATATTTTCAACCAATATATTTTTCTTTCCCTCAATTCGTATGAATTACAAACACATACTAACAGTAATACAAAAATGTCAAAGATGATAAACAGTGTTACCTACCAAGATTCACATGAACGTCATCATCAACCTTAATATAAAATTCAGAATTCCATTTTGCAACTGCTGTGGAAAAGAAAATCTTTGTTTTAGCGGACAGCTCATGGTAACCTTCGACATGCTCCTACAAGAAAATTATCAGGTGAATTTATAATAAGAAGTAGATTCTATTACTGCTTTTCTTGAAAGTCCACTACCATTTTCTTTCCTTACCAGCCTGAGAAAGTCCTTGTGCTGAGCCTCTTCTGAATCAATAGCTCTGTCCAAAATACTATTTGAAGTTGCACTGCACAATTAATGTACAGGTTATCCGCTCAGTCAGCGAATTCTTTTGAAGCTAGACGAAGTACTCTTAATATACATGTGCCCTTAGTTTGACATGTAGTTTTAGATACATAAACCTCTAAACATTGCAGTGAATTTAATTCCTTGTTTCTCAAGATGCATTCGATCTAAGATATTCCATCATTGGGCTTTTCTTTGTTTTCAGAAGTACATATCCCGAGTCGGCAAGGCCCAGGGCAACCCTCAAAGTTTCCTCCAGTTTTCAAGTACTATATTACTGAGATTCCAATTTGGACTCCAGATAAATTTCTGATTTTTTGGCTGCCTATCAGTAGGCCCGCCATCAAAGATTGAAACATGCACGAATTGTAATCTAAAGGGTTTAAATCAACAGAAAAAGTTAAGTTCTGAACAATTCTATATATCAAGTATTAGTCACTGAACATGCCTAAAACAGTCATAAAAAGATCACCTTAACTATAAAGTTACAAACAAATCAGCTCGCTGCTGAATTCAATAGATAGGCAGTTTATCTGACATACAATTTTTCTGCCACCCAAAAAAATTGAATGTGTATATAAAACTAAGAAGCTTTAAGAAAACATACCTGTGACCAATCATGAATCGAACTACGATTCCCTTCTCACGTTCCAACCTCTCGAGCTTTTCACCTGAAAGAAATGCAAAAATAATCAGACCCCAAACTACAACAATGAAGAAACCAGCATAAGAAACAGAGCACAGAGATTCAAATTGACAATACCCTGAGGCATCCAAGTCGCTCTAACCGAATCACGCCGCCTCCTACTACTAAATGCCGTATTAATCCCAATGACAATGAAGGCTTTCTTCTTAGGTAAACCTTTTTTACCAAAGGCAGAAACAGAAATAGACCCATTACTCATCTCTTGCGAGCTCCGTGTAGCTGAAAGCTGCATCTGAAGCATAGAAATCGACTTCTCTAGAGATCTATTATAAAATTCCATAACACCAACAAAATCAGTAGTAATTATTTCCACACCCGATAAAAAGAAAATGATAAAAAGGTTCTCCCAATTCATAAAAACACTCACTGTATTGCATCCTGAGTCTTCTTAACTTCGTCCATTGAATCCTTATCATCAAGATGTATCTCCTAACACGTGGTTTGGAAGAGCAATGAAACTCAATACATAAAAATGGGAAGAAAACACTACCAATACAAATTCAGTAGCTATACAATAGCGATAAACGTACTTTCTTAGTTAAGCAATCATCCGATGCAATCTGAGCATTCTGATCACGGCTATTCCGCGATACAAACTCATCCTTAGTTTCCTGTTGTATCCACATCCTACCATAAAAACCAATCTCAACCGCGTTAACAAACCAACAATGGAGGACAAACCGAAATCAAAACCAAAATGTTAACAGAAAATGTTGAATCGTCGTTACCTGGAGGTGAAAATGGCGCCGAGAGCGAAGCAAAAGATGCAGAAGAAGGGAATCCATCTGATGGAAACTTTCCTCGCGCCCCTATTCTTCATTTGTCGAAGGAGGAGCTGCGAGGTTTAACTTATTTGGAATGGCGATTGTAAGGTGTTCGACGAAATGAAAAACGTCGAATATGGTTGAAGTAACACGCACTAGTTTTGGGTGATTCGTCAAAAGGCTTCTTTGTAGATCGAATGAAATATATATAAAAGAGTTGCATCTACGTCGTCGTCGACGTCGATAGGAATCGTCAAAAGTTGCACCCCTACCTCCGCGTGGAGCACACGTCCAGGCCAGTCAAAATCATTTGTCACGATGATTCATGATTGGCTATGTGGTGTGTTTGGACCCACACTTTTTCACAGAGTATAAATATGGTTTTGTTTTGAATGCAGCAAATGATATGGATTCTTCTTGTTATATGAAACAGAATTTGATTACATATCTTTAAATTCGATTACTTATCGTTAAAAACAGGTTCATAATAACTGCATAAAATAATTTAAATTCGGGTGAGTATTAAATTGTATTACTTCCAAATTTAATTTTCAACCTGTATTAGATGGATCATTTATTATCAATAAAGATTTTATTTAAATACAATATTAACACCTTTTTAATATCTAGTGTTTTTCACCGTATTTATAATATTTTCAAGTAGTTATATAAATTTATTTTATTTTATTTTTTTTAATTGGTAATTGTATTAATATAAAACAAGTTCTACAATCAAGGCCCAATCGAATTAGGCTAAAAGTAAAAAACAAGGCCCAACATGTTTTGGACTTCAATAATCAGGCTTGGCCCCAATTAGGACACCCGATTCAGGACCAAAACAACAAGTCCCAAATCAGAAATGGCAATCCCAAATTGAAAATCCTAGCTCAATCAACACAGATCTGACTTCTCTCCTTCTTCAAATGCCGCCATTAACACAGCAAACCCTAAAACATCAACTTCTCAAATCTATCACTACCATTCCTTTATTCCAACAACAGCTTCATTCTACCTTTGCTCTCCTTCTTCAAATGCCGCCATTAACACAGCAAACCCTAAAACATCAACTTCTCAAATCTATCACTACCATTCCTTTATTCCAACAACAGCTTCATTCTACCTTTGCTCTCCACTTCAAACCATAAACCACCAAGCCCTAACCTGGGTCTATGTAACCCACACCAATGCTTTCAAGCACAATAATCGCACGAAGCTGGTTAGGAATGTCTTGAATTGAGAAGGAGTGGCTCACTTTTTTCTCTAGAGTCCACTTCGATATGTAATCAACCACAGCATTTTCCATTCTGGAAATGTGGCTGATTTTCATGTCTGGGCGAATTAGGGTTCGACAAATCTTCTCTTCCTCAGTGTTTGTCACGTTCAAGTTGGCATTGAGTCTACTGACCAGAGTCCAACAGTCAGACTCAATGTCAACGCAGCTCCATCCTCTTCTGTTGCAAAGGAGGAGCGCCTCAACTAATGCTCTCCTTTTAGCTTGGAGAGGACTAAGCTTTCCGAATAGGAATCCAGCTCCTTCAACGCAGTTTCCTTGTTCATCACGTACAATCAACCCACCGGCAGCTTCTCCAGTGTAGCAACAAGCAGCGTCAGTGTTTATCTTCATTCTGCCCACAGTTGGAGCCATCCACATCCGGTAAGACGTCTTTCTCAGACTTATAGACATAGCTCCTATAGATACTCCTGCATCAATTGCATTTCGCCAGTGCTTAGTTTTTAACTTCATATCCACAGCCAAAATCAATCTGTTAATTCTGCATATTGCATTATAAAAGTTATCAGTTGGCTTACTAAACTTACAGTGATTCCTATTGAACCATATTGTCCATAAAATCAATTGTGGAACAATATGATTAACATGGAATTTGCTGGAAGTTGAATTAAACCATATGAGTAGCATATGCCTAATTGTCATAAATCGTCTCACTGGTACTTTGAACAAAACCCCATAGTAATTCCATATTTTCCAGGCATAGCTGCAACTGATGAAGAGGTGTATTGTCTCTTCACAGTTGCAGCAGAACTGGCATTTAGACACAATTGCTAAATGTTTCTTTTTGAGTTCACAGACTGTAGATACAAAGTTCTTTAGTATCTTCCAAGTTAAGAATGAGAATTTAGCTGGTATAAAACTATGCCAGATTTTTTTGAAAATTAAAGAACAGTTGTTTTTAACTCTGATGTTTTCCCAAGTGATTTTTGTGCAAACTTTTTTATTTTTAGAAATACTCCACTCTATGCAATCATCCTGCTCATGATTGAGTTTAACACAACATATTTGTTGGTATCTTTCATGAGAAAGAAATGATTCAAGAGATGGATCCCAACTATTCTGTCTCCAAAAAGTTTTAACCTTAGCTGGAAGATACCAAGAATTTGGATCAGTGACAATAGGGCCAGACTTTATCCATGAGTCCCTCCAGAAATCCACATTACCTCTACTTACTTTCCATTGAATTAACTGGTCAGCCTTCTCTCTAACAGAGCAAAGGCCTTTCCATACAATAGAATCATTAATACCACACTTAGCATAGAGTGGATGTTTATCTTTACAGTAAGTATTAGTAATTAAGTCAGACCATAGTGAGTCTCCTTTCCTAAACAAATACCAAAGTTTATAAGCAAATGTGAGTTGAATATCATACAGAAGTTTGATATTCAACCCACCTTCCTTAAATGGCTTGCATAGGTTCCCCCACCCAATCCAATGTATTGCTTTTTCATTAACTTTGGGTCTCCAAAGGAACTTGTTAAAACAAAGTTCTATTTTGTTCAGTATTATTTTTGGTATAATGCAGCTTTGCATCCAAAAGAATACAATGGGATAAAGAACATGTCTAATTAGTGATAGCCTTCCACTAAAAGACAAGTTCTTTAAATCCCATTCACTAATTTTGTTATAAATTTTACTTAAAAGAGCAATGTAATTCTTCCCTGTGTTGTTTGAGGCTATTGTAATGCCCAAGTAACTGAAAGGTGCATTTTCAGTCCTGAATCCCCAAGTTGCATTGATTCTGGTTGAGTTTGCATTTGAGCATCTAGAAGATGTTATAACCTTTGTCTTCTCACTATTGATCAGTTGCCCTGACTCTGCTTGATACTGGTTTAACAGGTTACTTAAGCACTTGATGGAGGATGGATCACTATTAGAGAAAATGATCACATCATCTGCAAAAGCCAAGCATGGTAAGACACTTCCAGACTTAACATAGAACTGTATTTTGTTATTCTGCACATATAGATTCTCTAGCCCCCTTAAAAGGGCTTCTTCTGCCAGGATAAACAGACAAGGAGATAATGGATCTCCTTGTCTTAAACCTGTTTTCTGAGGAAAGTATCCATTACAAGTCCCATTTAGTAAAACAGATATCATCACATTTGAAATTAGCCTATATATTAGTGAAACAATACCCTCTGAGAACCCAAAAACTTTTAATATCTTAATAACAAATGTGTGAGATAGCATATCAAAGGCCTTAGACATGTCTAGTTGTAGGATAATGTTGCCTCTAGAAGGCTTCCTCCTTATGTTATGCATCATTTCTTTTAAAGTCAAGATATTATCATGTATGAGTCTATCTTTTACAAATGCAGCTTGCCCTTTAGATATAATTCTAGGCAGAATAAGGGATATTCTCCTATTAATGAGGGCAGAAAACAACCTATTCAATATGGTGCACATACTCAATGGTCTGTAGTTGTTCCAGGTTATAGGGTTTGCCATTTTAGGGATTAGTACAATCCCTGTGGCAAACACACCTTTAGGGATAGCTTTACCAGTAAGAAAAGCATTTAAAGAGTTACATAGGTCAGTACTAATTATATTCCAGCAATGTTTAAGGAAGAAAACATTAAACCCATCTGTGCCAGGGGCACTATCTTTCTTCATGCTCCATATGACTGCTTTAACTTCCTCAACACATGTAGGCTTAGCAATTTCTATATTGTCACTGTCCAAAACAAGCTTAGGAATGTTTTTCAGTATAGACTCATTATCATTTACGTTGTTCAAAATATCAGGTTCTATTGAAAGGATCTTTTTGAAGTGCTCAACTGCAGAGACAGCTATCTCACTTTGATCAGTAAGCCAGACCTCTTTATCCTTAATTCCAACAATAATATTTTTCTTTCTTTTCTTAGCAACAAAACTGTGATACAATTTTGTGTTTCCATCACTATCACTTAGCCATGAGTTAAAACATTTTTGCTTCCAATAGCATTCCTCATCCTTTAAGGCAAGTATGAGAATGCTATTGGCTTTTGACAGTTTAGATTTAGACTCATTATCATTAACATGCTGGTGTATCAATTCACAGTTTTCAACTTCCAAAATAGCTTCTTTAACTTTATTAAATATGTTTCCAAAAACTGTAAAGTTCCAATGTTTTAAATGTTTTTTCAATCTTTTGAGCTTATACCAAAATATCATGTTATCCTCTCCAATGCATTGTTTTGACCAGTCCTGACTTACACAATTCATAAAGTCTGGATGGTTTGCCCAAGCATTGAGAAACTTAAAAGATCCTTTCTTAGTATTAGATGCATTTTGATTGTTGACTGTAATTAAAAGAGGAGCATGGTCAGAACAAGTTCTGACCATGTGACAAACCTGTATGCTTAAGTTAATAAGCATCTGCTGGTTTATAAGCACCCAATCCAGCCTTTTCCAGACTTTGCTATTACTCCAAGTATAACGAGTTCCACTGTGTGCAGGTACATCCAGATTGCAATTCCTTATGAAGCTGTCGAAATCCTCAGCACTGGTTGCATCATAGTTCACACAGTTTAGCTGGTCATCAGGGCATCTTGTTGAGTTGAAATCCCCTGCTAATATCCAAGGTATATTACAGGTAACACTACTAATCTGTCTCCACAACATTGTTCTCTGTGCTCTAGTATTTTTTGCATAAACTGAAGTAAAACAGCATCTAAATGAAATATAATTAATCTCAGCATGCAGATACTGATCTTGATCATCAATAATTGAAACCCCAACATCATTGGACCAAAAAAGCCAAATTTTATTAGTTACATTAGATACCCAATTCTCAAAACCAATTCTCTTAGCCACTAACTCCATCTTATCCAACCTAGCCATTGGTTCTTGTATAGTAACCAGTTTGACATTCTCACTGTTAATAATGAACTTAAGCCTAGCTAATGTAGGGTTATTGTGAACTCCTCTTGCATTCCAACTAACGAACTTAATCATTATCTGATGCATAGTTTTTAGTATCCAATTCTCTCTTCCTAAGAGAGTTTATAGACAGTCTTCTGGTATTTCTATTTGCAGACTTAATCTTCCTTGCAATAATGGTTTCAAATTCTTTTTCAGGATCATTAGAACTTGCTTTTGGAGAGGGATTATAACTACCAGCACTACCTCTTCTAGGAGAAGCCTGCTCCATGTTCCTGTCCATGAAGTTCTCCTCCTCCTCAAGGTTTTGAAGAGCGTTGATTATGTCAGGGTCATTATTCGAAGCTGTTCTCTCTTTTGTAGGACTCCCAACACTAGTTGATGGACAGGACATAGATTGTCTGTCTTTCTTTGTAATAATCGACTTTAGTTTTCTCCTATAGACATGAGTAAAGGATTTAACCTTTGTAGGAAGAGTATCAATCTTGTTTGTGTCTTGTAAACTCTGTATAGTTTCTTGTTGAACATGCTTTTGAGCAATAACATTATCATTTTCTTTGTGTTTCTTGGCTTCCATACCCAGATGCTTTTTACATTCATCAGAATTGTGTCCAATATGACGGCAAACCTTACAATAACCAGGAACATTTTTGTAACTTACCATTATCGAGTACTCATTTCCATCCCCAAATTCCACACACAACATTCTTTTAAGCGATCAAGATACATCAACTTCAATTAAAGCAAAACACGCATTCCATTTTGCCCTGTTTATATCAGGAACAACCACATGGTGCACCTTTCCAATAGTTGATGCTAGTTCTTGAACAACTGAGGTATCATACATGAACTCATGTAACATTTCAAATCTGACCCAGATGAGCGCCTCAGGACATTCAAAATTTCTACTACTTTGCGGACACCACTTGATCACTCTCATCATTTTACCCTCTACTTTCCAGAACCTACTAACCCATAGGCGTCCAGCATCCTCCAGCATTGAAAACTCGACTAGAATTTGTCTGGAATCGATTGTAACATAAGTAAACGCACCTTTGAACTTGAAAGAATCAAGAAACAGTTGGAAAGCCTACCTCTTTGGAATTCCGTCATTGAATTTGGCTATTAGCGTTGTTCTTGATTTAAAGCAGAGGTCAGCCTTAACCTGACTATCAAACTTAATCTTGATGTTATCCTCACCTGTGATTACACCCACTGGTCTGAAATTTGAAGCCTCCACCTGCTTTCTTACTACATCCGAATAAGACCTGACAGTAGGAGCCTCCTCTTTCGACTTTATACTCTCAATCATATTGCTTTTTAACGGTGGAAACTCAGCGTCATTCATCCTTTTCAAGTTTCACCACCACTAACCTTCGACAGGCTATGCCTGCGAACGCCAAAACAAAGGCGCAGAACCACCACTTCTTTCAATAGTTAGGCTCGATGCCAGCAACTCAATACAGTTCCTTAAGATTGAAGCTTCTTAGAGTTTAAGAAATCTTTATTTTCTTGGAGTTTCTTGGGAGATAAGTTTTACAAAATCCTTTCAAAATCTTTAATTAGTTATATGAATTTATTTTTAAACTTTCTTTTTCTTTTTATTCTCCCGTTTCGTTTATCATTTCAAAATTATATTTATTATTTTTAGATTCAAGATCAATTTCAATTTCAAGTTTCCACCAAACACAAATACGTGATTGAACTATATTTTTTTATGGTTTTTTTAGATTTTTAAGTTTGAATCGATAGTAATTTTATTATTGGAAAAAAATGTTTGATTTAACTAATTAAATCACATTAAATTAGTCTATTAAATATTTAAAAAAAATATTAAATATTTTGTATGATTTTCTACTATAGAATAAACTAATTTTTTATTTTATTTTACATGCTCATATTATCCATAATTATTCTACATATTCTATTGCCTTTGAATCATGTTTTAGAGTTCTTCAAAAATGTTCCTACAAATAAGTTGTTAATCTTTCTATCACTTAAAGCGACGATTGATCTTTTTGGATTTAGGTTAAAAGAATGTACGAATCATGGTCATTTTTATAGGCAAATACACTAAAACCGTAGTTACTTATATTATTTTGTGATCGGAGTCCGTAACCTATTAAATTGATTTTATCAATTTAGTCACTAAGTTATTAGTTTAGAATTAAGTGTTAAGATTTGGATCATCTCATTCACAGTGCCCAAATTCAACCTGGTTATTACACTTACAAGTCCATTACATATTTTTGTCTACAAGCCCCATACCTAATTAATTATATATAATGTAATTAATCTGATTATTTTTATTATTGGACTACCTTAAGAAAATGAACGAATATATACTTAGCATATCGATCCATAAATATTCCAACAATCTCCCACTTGGACCATCATATGTTACTCAAACATATATTCAACTTTAATGGGATCCCTGAATCTATTGTCAATAGGCGAACGGTACAACCCCGTACATGATCAATAAACAATAAAGGACTAAAGACCTTTATCTCGTAATGTGAACAATAGGATGCAACAATAACTACATTATTGCCATCAATCAGTTACTTTGGCCAATTACGGTGTGTAGTTTAAGAGTAATATTAATTGTAATTATACATGTTTAATCTTAAAGAGTCCTACTTTTGGAGATCTAATAAAGCAACAAATGTCAATAAACATAACCAAGCATCTATATTGTAATAAACCTTTATGTGTGTAATATATAAAATATAATTGGATCATATTAAACTCCCACTTAAACTAAAAATCCTCTAAATTAACTATATTATATCGATGGTGTGTTCCTGAAAAATCTTTAAGCAATACCACCTTTATAAGAGGATCTGATATCACAAATTTTGTGCCGAATTGTTTTCTACTTATCTGGCCCATATGAACTCACTATTTAGTAGACATGGATTATGTCTATGTGTTTGGATTTAGACGACCTCTTGTTCATGTTAGTACGACACTACAATTTTTTGTCACAATACAAATTCATGGGACCCTATATCCCTTTCACAACGCGCAATCTAGTGATAAAATTTTGCAGCCACAACGCTTGATTCGATGTCTCAACATACAACAAATTCTGCTGTCGTGGTGGATAATGCAATAAGTGTTTGCTTTACACTTTTCTAAGATATTACATCTCCAGCCAAAATACCTGATGATCTCCAGGCTTTCCGACTACCTATATGTCAACATGTTCCTTTATTTTATTTGCATATATCAGAGTACCCTTTTCACTGTCTTCAAGTGGTCCATCCATGAGTTACTTACATAACTCATCAACATATTCAAAACGAAGGTTATGTCCGGCCTAATGGAAACTTAAACATATATTAAACTCTCATATGTCGAAGTATAAGAGGTTGTTCTCATTTGTTCAATCTCAAATTTTTCTCTTGGACATTGATCTAGACTTAGTTTATCACCCTTTGTTATAAAGGTTCTCAAGGATTTTTAGTTTGTCAATCTGTAATTTTGCAACACACTTTCAATATATGTATTTTATGATATTCCAAGAATATTATGAGACTGATCCTAATGTATTTGGATTTTTCGCACAAAATTGGCATTACTAAGATCATTAATATCAAACTTGTATGATATAAATCTCTTTGTAATATGTAAGAATTTCATATTATTCGAGGCAAATAGCATGTCATCGACATATAATACCATATTTATAAAAGTAATCCCACTACACACAATCATCATCCAAGTTAACCTCAAAGTAAAAATAACCTATCAATTTAAGGAATTTGTGGTACTATTAACGAGAAGCTTGTTTGAGCTCATAAATGGTTTTTTAAGCTTGCAAACCAGATTATTTGAGTTACATACTATAAATTATTTTGGTTGCACCATATAGATCGAAAGTAAATATTTCAATTGGGAAACACGGTCTTAACATCCATTTGATGAAGCTCAAGATCAAAGTGTGCAACTAATGCTATGATATTTCTAGAGGAATTATTCGTCGATATTGAAGAGAAGGTTTCTTTAAAATCAATCATTTCATGCTTATAATCTTTCGCTATAAATAATTATTTATGTCTTTTCATATTACCCATGGAATTGCATTTGGTTCTATAAACCCAGTTACAACCAATTACCTTTTCTTCTTCAAGTAATGGGACAAGTTCATATACCGTATTGTCTTGCATTGATTTATATTATTCCTTCATAGCGTCAATCCACTTTCTTAAGTCATAAATTTATATGGCTTATTTTTAGGATGATGGATCATTTATAGTTACAACGCATGACTCGTCATGTTCCTGAATATATACTATAAAATCAGGATGTATATCCTTCACATTTTCTCTCGTGGACTTTCTTCAAGGTACTAATACTTGTCGTTGCACTTATTGAGGAGGTGCAGTTTGATCATCATGAACAATGCCATTTTGATATTGTCTAACTAGAAAATATTTGTATCCTGTTTAAAACTACGAAGTGAAACATCAATATTATTATGAGTACAACCTTGTTTTAACAGGACCGAAATGATTGGCACTAAATTCCAATATTATCTTCTTTAAAACATTCGTGAATCTCTACAGATTGTTCCACAAAATGAGCGTTTGTTCTCTTATTCTTCCTCCCAAACTTAACATTCTCTAGAAAAATTTTCATTTTTATTTCAAATATATGACCAGTGAGAAGATCATACAACTTAAAACTTCTAGAGTATTTGGAATAACCAATGAAGAAGCAACTAACTGTTGTTGTATTGCATATTCTTTTCCAAAGGTTTGAAATCATTTGCCTCAACTTGACACCCTCATATATGTAGATGTTTAAATTAAATACGTGCCCATTCTAAAGCTCATATAAGGTCTTAATACTTTCCTTAGTGGGTACTCTGTTGAGTATATAAAAGGTACATTTGATGGCTTCCCCTTATAGAGATAATGACAGAGATGAGTTACTTATCATACTTTGAACCATATATTTTAGTGTACGATTTCGTCTCTCAAGTACATCATTCATAAGGGGTGAACCCGTCATTGTATACTGAAGGACTATGTCACACTCCTCTAGATAGTTTACAAATGGCCCTTGACATTTTTCACCCGATCCATCATATCTGCCATAATATTCACCAATATGGACATGTCTAACATTCTTAGTTCTTTTACCAAGTTGTTTTTTAACTTCAATCCTACATCTTTGAACTTGTCAAAGGTCTCAAAATTTTCATCAATGAGGTAGAGGTATTTAAAATGAGAGAAGTAATTTATATATGATATTAAGTACGACTTCATGTTCCATGATTCCTTTAGAAACCGCCCACAAATATTGGTGTATATCAATACTAAGACTTTAGTTTTCTATATGAACCTACCTTTTTTGTTTTGGTTTGTTTCCATTTGATACACTCGATACATGTAACAAAATCAAAGTAATATAAGAGATCCAATAAACCTACAAATACAAGCTTGTCCATCCTAACTTTAGATATATGAATTAACCGCTTATGCCACAGTTTCGAGGAATTTTTGAATTTAGTAATTTTATTTGCTACAAGTTATGAATTCATGGAAATTTTGTGATTTTAAACAATATTTAATAAATAAAAATTATTTTCCTTTATCAAACTTCCTTGACCCACAATCATATCATTAAAAGATAGAGTAAATCAAATATTTACCATATGACAATAATATCTATACAAGTTTAAAATCGGAAAGGAAATTAAGTTCCTTCAAAAAATGGGAACATACATTACATTATGTAAAACAATACATGTCCAGTAGAAAGTTCTAAATTCAAATCACAAAATGCCAACACATGGATCATGACTTAGCATCATGCCCCTTAACGTACCCTGCAAAGAACCGATATCGGTTGTTTTAGCTGGATTATACCACCGTGTATTCATTTCTGACATAAACCAAACTACTTTATAAAACAACCAAATATTTTAGAGTACATTTTCTTATCATGTAAGCTCGATGTTTCTCATAGTCCTTCTTGAGATGTCATTTCTCCTTGCATAAAAAGCATCAACCAACAATCAATTACTCATGTTTTTTTAGCGGGACCATTGCCTGGTCCTTTGCCATCCGATTTTTGCTTATGTCTCATCCTCCTTTTGGATACTAATAAGGATATGATATATTAGGGACTTAATGTTGTAGTGTTAAGGTTATTTATGATAAATTATAAAGCTACGAGAATATATTTGAATTACTTATGAATATAAGGGACTGTAGTGCAATTTTGTCCTATTATATAACTAATTCATTTATAGAAGTCTAATGTACATATAAAAGGGGCAGAAGCCGATGAATAAAGGACGACTCTTTTTTCTAAGTCATACTTTAGTACTCAAAATCATTTTCTCTTTCTAAAATATTATTTTACATTACACTCTCTTTTTAAAAATAATGCAGACTTAACAAATTAGCAGATCTTTGATTGGTACCTCCTACACATAAAAAACCGAAAATTATTGAATTGTTAGTCGGTGATATCTTTCTTGATCAATATGGAACCAGAGCATTAAACTAATCCAACAATTCGCAAAGTTATTGAAATATTGAAATCAGATTTACGTAGAGAAGAAAGTAGGGAGAACATTCAAATTCTGGCACAACAAGATCATTTTAATATTAAATAATCATATGAATCAACTGTTAGACAAGATAACTATTTTGAATGATAAATACATTCAAAGAAAACATCAGGTAGGTTAAGATCTAAAGTACGACAAGTTGAGGAGAAACATAAATTAGAAAATCAATATGATCAATCGTACACTGCTCACCAGATTGAAAACGATCAAATGAAAGCGCACTTTGAGTCTGATAAAGAACACCGTACTACATGAAAAGAATAGAAAGATAAATATGGATACATCACGTCCAGTGATGGTGAATTTGATAGCTCGAAATCTAAGGGAGGTTTTTCAAGCTTATGAAGTACTGGGATTCTTTGAAAGGAGAAAGAAACCGGCACCAGAAATCACGCAAATAATATAAATCAAAGAGAGATAGTGAACCTCATCATATGAGGGATACTGTATGGTATAAAGGAAACACACAAACAATACACAAGTGTAGCATATCAGAATTTGTATGTTATTATGGGAACCAAATGAGACGACCATCTCCAAGCGTATGTATATGTTAATAAACCTTGTCTCCTTTAACTACTGAGACAAGGTTTATTAATCTTTCGAAGCGTTTTGATATCTCCAAGGTCTAAATGTTTGATGGGACGCGATATCCTGATGATCACATTGAACAATTCAAAAACTATATGATGAGCTTTGAAGATGATGATATGCTGGTATGTATAGTTTTTTCTCAAACTATAAAAGGCATTGCATTGAAGTGGTATAATAGAATTTTGAAGGGATCTATTACCAACTTTAGAGACTTGTATACAGTTTTCCGACGATAGTTTATGGGAAGCAAAGAAATGCGTGCTAATGAGGATACAGTAATACATTGTAAGCATGTTGTGGGAGAAAAACTGAAAGATAATACGAGGCATTTTGTATTAACAAAAGCGTGATTGGATGATTGTGAAGAGCTGGTTGTTATGGCCGCTTTTAGAAAAAGGTTGTTACTAGGATATTTGGCAAAAGAAACGACAAAAAGAAGGACATTAACTTTTTGGAGCTTTAATGGCCCTAGTAGAAGATCAGATTAAAGTAGAGAAGTCTACAAGAGTTTGAGGTGGAACTGATTATGTACAGAAAAATACGGGGTTGGGAACTGTTAAACATGGTTATTAGTCACCTCCTCGTTTAAGGGCAAACAACAATCTAACTCCACGAACATGAGGGCTCATTCTCAAATATCTACAACAAATAATCCACAATATAGACCAATGCCAAACTAGTGGATAAGGCCAGACTATTATGCAGACTTGACTGAGAATATAGTTGTTATTTTTGATAAATCTAAAAGTCATGTAAGATTTCAAAAGTCGGCTCTTATAAACAGACCAAAAGAAGAGCGCAATAATATATTTTGAAAGATCATAATGATATTGGGCATGATAGTGCAGATTGTATAACGCTAAAGAATGAGATACAGGTTTTAATAAAATATAGAAAATTAACAACTTTTGTTAAGGGACAAAACATTGGATCAAAAAAATCTCAACATGTCAACACAACAAGTTGACCATCCAAATTCAAAGCAAGATAGTGCATTGATGATTATGGATTCTAAATGTGATGAATTTAATACAGCCTCATAATATTTGGACACAAATCCAGATCAATTAATTTTTTTAGTTGTGGATGAACCAATAGAGTAGGGAGGAGGTCGAAGTTTGTATGAGTATTTTGAATCTTTATAATTTTTGGGGGAGATTCTATGGTTGACAAAACTAATAGTTCCAGGAAAATACATGTAATCAGTTTAGCTACTCAAGTAGATTGAAGAATGTCTGCTCATTTATATGGAAATAACGATACTCCTTTTATCGTGAGGATGATTTGAGGGGAATAATAGGAGTTCATGAGGACGCAATGGTTATATGGGCATATATAGCTGGAACGGAAATTCGACGTATTTTGATAAATACAAGGAGTTCTGCAAATATATTGTTCAAATTTACGTATGATAGGATGCGTAATCCACCTCGAATTTTTCAATATAATCGTACTATAATTGGGTTTAGAGGGTGACAACTCAAGTGATTGGTGAATTTGAAGGTTAAATGTGTTTGGTTAAGGTCCTTTTAAAAAGAAGGTTCAAGTCTTATTCATAGTGGTTGAATGTCCAACCAGTTACAATACTATTTTTGGGAGATCTTGGCTTTCAAGAATGTATGCTATTGTATATAATGTTCAGTAGTGTTTCAAATATATTATTGGAGATCGTGTTGGTGTGGTTTGAAGTGACCAAAAAGTAGTAAGAGAATATTATGCAACAACTCTTCGAATTTGAGGTCCTAATCGTAAGGATCCGATGGCTCAATAGAAACCAAGGGGGTTAACCTCGGATGAAGAAGGAAAAAATAATCCGAGGGAAACCCAGGTTCTTTAATAAGTGAGGATATCGCAGAATATAGTTTTTTAAATGGGAAGACTCTACGAATAAGAACGTTGTTGTCTCATACTTTGCGTTATCAGTTGTTAAAATTTTTGTTTGATAATTTGGATGTCTTCTCTTTGAAAATAAAGGTTGTAGTAGGAGTTCCATCTGAATTAATATGTCACAACCCAAGTATAAATTTGAGGATCAAGCCTGTTATTGAGAATAGACGAGATTTTTCTGTAGAGAAGTCAGAGGCTATCGTGGTAGAAGTGGATCGTCTTTATAGGGTCGGACATATTCGGGAGGCGCAATATCCTTTGCGGACTTCAAATCCAGTATTGGTTAAAAATAATAATGAAAAATAGCGAATGTGCGTTAATTTCACAGAATTAAATCGTGCATGCCCTAAAGATCCGTTTCTGGTTCCTCGAGTAGATCAGCTGGTGGACTCTATTTCATGGAATAAAATTCTATCTTTTATGGATGACTTTACAGGATATAACCAGATTCAAATGGACCCAAAAGATCAGGAAAAACACTGCGTTCATCACTGATTGGAGGTTACATTGTTATAGAGTCATGCCATTTGGTTTGAAGAATGCTGGAACGACATATCAAAGGTTGGTTGATAAGGCCTTTGCTTCTCAGATCGGAAAGAAAATGGAGGTTTACATTGATGATATATTGGTTAAAAGCCTAACAGATGGTGAACACCTGAAATATTTGGAGGAGAATTTTCTAAATTTAAAATATATTCGTTTGAAGCTAAATCCTGAAAATGTACTTTTGGCGTCCAATTAGGATTTTATTTAGGGTATATCATTAGTGAAAAAAGGTTAGAGGCTGATCATGAACAATTAAAGGCCCTGGTATCGATGACTTCACCTTGAACTATATAGGAAGTGCAAATATTGACAGGAAGGTTAGTTGCTCTTAATCGATTTTTTTTAAGATTTCTGACAAGTGTTTTCCTTTTTTCCAAGTTTTACGAAGACATAAAGAGTTTATGTAGACACCAGATTGTGCATAATATTTTTCAAATATTAAGAGACTATTGTTGTCACTTAAATCTTATCTAAGCCTCAAATATGACAAAAACTATTTATATATAACAGTGTCTGATTTTGCTGTGAGCACTGTTTTGATATGCGATAAGAAGGGAGATTCGAAGCTAGTTTATTATGTAAGAAAGAGTTTGGTTGCGTCGGAGAAAGATATTTGAGGCTTGAGAAATATTTTTGGCTTAGGTAGTGGCTGCTAGAAATATGTGCCTTTATTTTCAAGCTTACACCATTGAGGTTCAAACTTCTTTTCCACTAAAAAATATGTTGCAACGACCAGAGATTTGTGGTAGAATGACCAAATGGTCAGTGGAATTGAGAGATTTTGATATCAATTTTTCACCTTGAGCATCGATCAAAGCTCAAGCTTTAGCTGACTTTCTGGTCAAATTTCATTCAAATCGATCAGATGAAGGGACGAGTAAAGAATTAATTCTAGAAGCTTCAACGTGGGTGATTCGAACTGATTGTGGTTCTAGTGTATTTGGATCTAGTGCAGGGGTTCAGTTAATTGGTCCTAAAAGTGAGCTATGTACCAAGATATTTTATTTGGTTTTCATGCATCAAATAATGAGGTTGAATACGATGATGCATTAGTTGGTTTAAGGCTTACAAGTATATGTAGAGCAACAACAATTCATCTTGAGACAGATTCACAACTAGTTGCAAATCATATGGCAAGCATATCCAAGGCTAAAAAAGATCAGTTAATTATATCTAAGCAAGCTTCAAAACTTAACTCTTTTGTTTGATAAATTGATTGTTGAGCATATTAGCCGAGGAGATAATACAATTTATGATTCTTTAACAATAATGTTTTACACAGAGGAATATCTATGTATATTATTACAAGAAAGCCCTTCAATCTTGAAGCGATTAGAACAATGTTAATATGTTGAGGAAATATTTGTTAACCCATACATAATTCGAAGTGATTGGAGGTCTAATATACTCAATTTTTTATTAAAAGGTACGTTACCTCGAGATACACAGCTGGCTAAAAGGTTATGATACAAGGCTTATGGTTATGTTGTATTAGATGAAGTCTTATACAAAAAATCCTCAAGTAGACCGTTATTGTATTGTTTGGGTAAACAAAAATCTTATGAGCTTTTGTCTAGAGTTGCATGATGGTGAAGGTTCAGTGTACTATGGATTTAAGTCTTTGACACAAAGGGTTTTATTAGTAGGATATCATTGGTCTTCGATTATGAATGATGCTAAATTTTTAGTTCGAGGTTGTGATAATTGTCAACGCTTTGCTGATTCTATTAAAAAACAAGAAATATCGCGTAAATCTATTTCTAAAGCTATTTATTTTTATTGATATGGAATAAACTTAGAAGGGCATTTGCCTATGGCCCATAGTTGTCACGTGGCGGCCGTGGCGAGGCGATATCACCTCATGGTGGGGCGTGGCGAGGCCCTTAGCGTGGCGCTCGCCATGGCGGCCGTGGCGATCATGACAGCTGTGGCGCTCGTCGTAGCGGCGGTGGCGAAGCGATAAGCCTGGTATTTTTTTCTGAACTAAAAAAATAAAAACCTAAAACTAAGTTTTGGAAAGATGAAGATGTTTTGGAAGGAGTTGATGTTGGAGTTGTTGAGGTTGATAAAGTAAACTAAAAACTTTAGTCTAAGAATTTATTGTCTTCAACGGATCGCATAAGAGATTGGAGGCTTGTTGATGAAGACTCTGAAGAAGAAAACACTTTATTATGGGATATAAATAGAGAACATGGTGGAGATGAGAGGTGTGAAGATGTTGTCTCGGACGATGATGTATTTTAGTCTATGTTTGTCATTTGACTCAGATATTTTACGAATTCTGTGATTGATTATAATTGGATCTTTTAGTCTATGTATTTGTCATTTGACTCGGATGTTCTAAGAATTATGTAAGTGGATGTTTAATTTGTTTGTTAGTTTAGATGTCTAAATAGTACTATTTAAATTACAGTTATGTGCTATAAAAATATTATTCAGGTAATGGATCGCCGCATGTCATGTGGTTATCGCCTTGCAGCTCGCTTCGCCGCTGTGGCTTTTTTAGCCCTCTTCGCCACGAACCGCCGCACGCCACTGATAACTATGCTATGGCCTCTGGAGGACGTCAAATGATTATTGTAATGGTTGATTATTGTTTGAAGTGGGCTGATGCTGAACCATTATCCGGTACGAAGGCCAAAGATGTTATTAAATTCATTATGAATAATATTTGTTGTCGCTTTGGAGTTCCTTGGAAAATTACCACAAACAATGGTCCTCAGTTTAACAACAAAGAACTGTTTTTTTTTGCGTTTCGAGGGGTATTGTGCAATGTTTTTATACACCTTTTCATCCTCAAGAAAACGGTCAAGGAGAGGTAACTAATAGGTTTATTCTGGAGGGTTTGAAGATTAATTTAACAGGTACTGCAAGAAAATTGCCTAACTATTTGCAAGAGGTGTTGTGGGCTTATCGTACAACTTCTAAAGAGGTTACTAAAGAAACTTCTTTTGCATTGGTATATGGTATGGATGTTGTAAGTCCTGCAGAATCTACTTTACCTTCTTATAGAGTTCTTCGTTACTCCGAAGAGCTAAATGAAGAGGCAAAAATAACATACCTAGACTTGATCGAAGAGAAAAGAGTTAAAAAACCTTTGAATTCGACTCATTATCAAACTTTGATGAGAATTCGCTATAATTCGAAGGTGAAATTGAGGGATTTTAATATAGGTGATAAAGTTCTAAGTAAATTAGTTCTCCATACAAAGGAAAAGCGACTTGGAAATATGACCCCAAATTGAGAGGGTCCTTATATTGTAGTGGAACGAATAAAGCCGGGTATATATCGCCTTCGTGATGAACATGGTAGGTTACTTCAACATCCTTGGAATATAGAACATTTGAAACTTTATTGGGAGTATTTTTTTATTTTTTGATAAATTTTGAATAATTGACATAATCCTTCCTATTTCGTTGTCCGATGAAGGTTTTAATGAGGTATCATGTGTATATTCAAGGATATTAATAAAATTCTTTTTTGGCTAATGGTTGTTTTAAATACAAGTATTTATATTATCTTGGTAACTAGTCAAAGACTGGTCATCTTTTAAGTGATTGACCAAGAGTAACTGTTTTTATTCAAAGTGTTATACGTTTATTGAAAGCACTGTTTAACAAAACAAGAATATTTGAGGTGCTAACATTCTTTAGACGCACTATTATATTTGAAGTGTTATACATTGTTTTAAGCACACTATTTGTATTTAAGGTGCTAACATTCTTTAGACGCACTGGTTATATTCGAGGTGATATACGTTCTTTTAAATGAAATATTTGTATTCAAGGTGCTAACATTCTTTAAACGCAATATTTTTAAGATACATTGGGATTCAAAGTGTTAATGACTTATTCATAAAATAAATAATTATTCACAATAAATCAAAAGTTGGAAAATAGTTGGGAAATAAAGAAGATGATTGATCACTGAAGCACATTTTTCGATCTTACAAAATAATTTTGAATGCTAAGTGGTTAAGTATTTACAAAATATGAGTCACTGACAACAACTCATGACTTTACAACATACACAAAAACGATAGTTACAAAAAAATGTATTTTAAATTTTCTTAATCTTCAGTAGGAGAATGATCTGAGCTTTCTTCAGAAGGACGTCCTTCTTGCTCAGAGACATACTCATCTTCTTTTGAATCCATATATTCAAAGGATTCAGCTAGTACAGGTTCGAAGGCTTCACTAGGGTGCTTCTCTATGGGGACTATTTCCCAAAAGCCTGATAGATTTGATTTTGGAAAAGCTGCATAAAAGTCGCGGAGAAAAATGATTGTTTTTTGCTCCTCGACATTTTTAAACAACAACAAGAGTGTCCAGTCTAGATTGAGTTTTGGCAGCCTTCACATCAAGTTGTTTGTCTCTTTCGAATGACGTCTTAAGTGATGTCTTTCCCTCAGCCATTTTTTTCTTTTCTTCCTCATTCTTGTTTAGAGATTCTTGTAGATGAGTGTATTTTTCCGTTCCTCAGATATTTCCCTGCCATGTTTGGCCTTAAGCTCATCTAACGTAGCTTGATATGAAGTCTTTAGTTTGTTTGTTTCTTGATTATGAACAACTTTTAGATGATGCTTGAGGTGGATTGCTTCTATTATGAATTTAGATCTACCAGCTTGGAAACTTTCCAATTGATCAAAGAGTTATCGACACAATATTTCTCTCATTTTTTTCTCTACTACAACATCCTTTTTATATCGAATCATGTCTATAGCCAGCACCTCAAGTTTGTTATGAGAAAACATAATTTTTATGCTCAAAACTTTTGTTGTTTATTTAAGATTCGAGAATGGTCGAAGAATATTTGATACTTCTTCAGAATGATCCTCCATAGGTAGAATAAGGAGGACCATGAGGACTGAGAGGATTTCCATTAGGTCTAGGAATGATCAAGAGTTAACTTGGAGTAGGAAATGAATTTATAATTTATGGTAGTACTGGGGCAGAAGCATGATGAACTATTTCTTTAAGTTTTTTCTTGGATTCATTGAACTTTAGGGTCCATATCATTGTAAAGATCCTGAATTTCATCTTAACCAATATCTTTATTATTTTTGAAGTTATCATCGTATCTGTGGTCGATTACCACAATCTATGTTGTCTCTTCGATATTTGTATTTGGACTCGTAGGAGGAGCATCAGTTTTTTTCTTTGAAATTTTTGGGGGTGTGTTTGAAGAGGTTTTCTTCTTTTTTGCAATACATTATATTTTCTCTTCAGAGATGGTTCTACCTTGACTCCTTCTTCAATGGTTGGAAGACTAGCTTCATTTTCCTTCCTTGGAAAATGATCTTTGGAAAAACTAGTCATTCCAATAAAGTCTTTAATTGAGAGAGGGGTCTAGCTCAGTCTAGAATCTATAATCACTTACTGGAGAGTGAACCATAAATTTGGGTTTCTTGTGTAGGGAAGAGATCCAAGAGTTTGGAATACTCTACTATTATCAGGTCCAGTGGGAACCAAAGTCCGTAGTTGAGGATCTCATGATAGACCACTAATTTATTTGTTCCACAATTAAGTTGAGTCTCTTTTTCTTTTGGTAGTCGAAGCACTACATTGTTTAGAAGCCCTCATTGCTTCTTTAGTTGTCCGACTTGGGATTGACTGTAATAGTCGTATGGTACCTTCTTCAGCGCTATTGTATATTCAAGGAGGACTGACTATAAGTTCACACTTAGAGCAACGACAACATCTTCAAGAAGCGCAATGGACTTCTTATTTTTCTTCTCTTTTTTCTATGTTCCAACGTTTTTAGAGCATCGTCTTCGGTTTCAGAAGCAACACCACTTTCTATATCATTGATATTTGAATTTGTTTATATCATTTCCTCTGATTCAGCTTTTTTTCATAAGCTTCATCTACCATTGGGGATGATTTGAGCTTGAGGCCAGATTTTGTTGTTGGGGATTCGATGAAGTTTGTTGTGGCTCCAGGTTGGTCTCAACAATATCCTTCGGGAGTCTAGGATTTTGTGAAGCGTTATTATCCTCGAATTCTCTCATAGCTACAAATGAAATTTTACTAGCATGATGGGTTTGGAAAGAGAGAGGCTTGGATTGAATTCGATGTGTCTCTTTGCGAGAACTTTGAAGTGGTTTAGGGTTGATTATAGAAGAAGACTTTGTTTCTTTTTTAGAATAATTTCTTTGTGATACCATTCAATTTGTCTGAGTAAGAACGGATATGTTGCTAGAATGTGTTGATGAGAGATTTTGAAGCGGTGATGGTGAAGATGTTCGTTGAGGAGATTTTGGTAAACTATTATCAAGAAATGGACTAGATCAACTTTGGATCCCAAAAGAATTCTGACCATGGTTGAAATTACCGTATACAATGGTCTGAGTTGAAAACTTTGAAGAATTATCTATTACCCCTGCTGCTTGGTATTCAACCGCCCTTTCACTAATGCACAAGTAATCGTAAATGCCAAAATTGTGTTTTTTACTAGAAGATGAGTTTTTCATAAACTAAGTTAAAGACGAATTTTCAAATTAATTCATCAAGTTTTGAAGATTAACTGGGAAAGATGAGTTTTCGGTGAAAGTAGCAAAGAGATTGGATGGGAAAGATGAGTTTTCCGGTGATGATAACAAAGAGATTGGGTTTTCATATGATTCACTTTTTCTCAGTAAAAATTGTATGAAAGATAAAGTAATTAATAAGGGAGTATTTATAGAAAATCGAAGAAAGGTGAAGAAGTAGTGATGACTACTGGAGATAGAATAATCGCCAAACACTTACTTATTATTCGGTAGTGTGACACCTGTGTTTTGTCTGACCTAGTGTCATGCCTAGTGGATTTTCACACGCATACTAGAGTATTCTGAATGTTTCCAACCGTTATAAAAAGTCTAGTGAAAGATTACATGTGTGATTATTCGAAGAAAAATAAAAGGCTTATGTGCGAATTTAAAGGAACTTTGAGTACAATATTGATTGGATCATATTCGAAGTGAACCTAAAAATACTTTTGTT
This sequence comes from Limnanthes douglasii subsp. nivea, assembly GCA_036936605.1. Lineage (NCBI taxonomy): Eukaryota > Viridiplantae > Streptophyta > Magnoliopsida > Brassicales > Limnanthaceae > Limnanthes > Limnanthes douglasii. The sequence goes on along the minus strand of JAUPFV010000004.1, from coordinate 170,376,643 downwards.
CGAGGATAAAAAGTGTGTAATTTAGCAGTTTTGAATTGTTACTATATGGTCTATATTCGAGGCGAAACTTGGATATGTTTTTATTCGAAGATGAACAATGTTGAAGCAAACTATTTTGATAAGGAGATGGGAGATTAAATCCATAACGATTTAAAATTTTCCATTTAACAGTCTTCATCTGCTGATTACTAGTTCTTATTCATGTTCTTCATAAAAGCTAGAGGGGCTACTGATAAGGATATGAAATATTAGAGACTTAATGTTATAGTGTTAAGGTTATTGATGATAAATTGTAAAGCTACAAGAAGAGATTTAAATTACTTAAGAATGTAAGGGACTATAGTGCAATTTTACTCTCTTATATAACTAATTCAGTTATATAAGTCTCATGTGCCTATAAAAAGAGCAGAATGCGATGAATAAATGACGACTCTTTTTTTAAATCATCTTTAGTACTCTAATTCATTTTCTATCTCTACAATCTTACTTTACATTACTCTCTCTCTAAAAGCAATTAAGACTTAACAAACACTATCATGTTCACTTCATGAATCATCCCTTTAACCATTTCCTCATCTTGTGCAACGTGTGCAATCAAGGATTAAAAAATGAACCACATCATACACTATTGTAAGTCTATGCTTATTGTCTTTAACTTTTGGTAAACCATAGACATTCCGAGACTTTACTCATGAATTTTATATTTTCCAATGTATTTCTTGGTATGTAGCCAATTAATGAGACATTATATATACCTTGTCATTCTTAGAAAATGATTTTTCAACCTTTGTTAGGAAAATCTATAGCAATGGTAGCATTTGTTGGGATAGTCTCACAAAATGCAGCTAGTATTCTTTGAAGCATAACAACCATGCATAATGGATTAAACGTTTCCCAGGTCTCATACTATTTAGTTTCCTCTGTTGTAGTTTCATGACTAAGAGCAGCTGGTTTCGCTGTCAGTAATGCATGGTCATATTCATGAATAAACAAATACAGTTGCATATCATCTTTCTATTAGTTAAAATATGTATCATCCAGCATGGGGGGGGGGGGTTCCCCCAATGGATTGTAACTCATCAAGTTTACTGGAAAAATAAAATAAATAACACACATCACATAACATTCTTGACATATAACAACTAACATGATTAAATATGGTATATACATGCAATACATAATATACTATGATCATAGGATAATGGGGGCCAAATCATATTAACACGCATTTTATGAGTTTGAGAAAATTAACATGATCATTATTTTATTTTTTTCTAACTATCAGTGAAACCTTTTGGACAGCTGATTTAACTTACTTAAATTAACCCTAATTTAATTTTTCTAAGTATTAGTGAAACCCTCCGGATGGCTTATTTCACTTACTAAAAATTAAAAAAAATCAAAGATTTATTTAATTTTTCTAACAACTAGTGAAATCCTCCAGATGGCTGATTTTAACATTTTTTCTCCACTTTGTGATTAATTAAACTCAAATATTAACCTTCCGGAAGACCGAAAATATTTGAATATAAATGTACCCCTTGAACCTTTTCGACTTATAGGCTCCTCAAGGAAATTGTTAGGGAAACCATCAATATTCGAACAAGATTCTACCCAGACCTAACAAGACTCACTAGGATGAATATTATCCACCTCTACCGAAGTAGTGACGAACATTTGGCGAACAACTACCAGAGAGTTTGTAGGAGGTAATACGAGCTTCAACTATTACCTTATTTAGAAAAAAAAAGTTTAAAAAAAACATAAAAAATAAATGAATCAGATAATAAGAGATTTCACGTGGTTCGAGTCGTGAAGAAATCCTACATCAACGGGCAACATACACTTCTTTTATAAATAAGTAGATTACAGAAAGACTCTCAAACACAAAAGACTCAATCACTCGTGATTCACAGAATCCACTACAAAGTTTTTATCTCTCATGTTACTTATCTCTTAAAAGACCTAGAGCTAGTTTCTCTCTATGAATAAATATGCAGATCACATCTCGTCTTGCCACAAATTGCAAAACTATATTTTCTTCTATTTATAGGTCAAGTTATGATAAATATTAATCCATTAACTAAGAAATGTAATTAATATAAAATACCAAATTAATAGGATATCTAATTAATATAGAAGACCAAATTAATAGGTAATCTAATTGATATTATGATTTCGAATTAATATAAGATTTATTTAATATAGAGATTTAATTAATATAAAATATCCAATTAATATAGAAAATCCAATTGATATATAATATTCAATTAATATTGAAATCTAATTAATATTGAATATCCAATTAATATAGGAAATCCAATTAATATACGAAATCTAATTAATATAGAAATCTAATTAATATAGGAAATCTAATTAATGTAGATATCTAATTAATACAACAAACTGATTTAGAAAAGAATATTATGCTCCGCGTTACCTTAAGCCTACATGTAACAATTCTCCACCTAACCTTATAGTAACTCTAATATCTGCTACCCAGGTGCTTCAACTACTCACTATAGACAAACTGTCCACTTGTACATATGGAGTGATCAGTTCCAATGCAGTTCGCGAACTCTATCAAGGAAATACTTCTCAATAGAACAGTCTCTCAACCTTTTACATCTAAGGAAGCGGTAGTAACATCCATATGACCTATCCCAAGATCAGAACGAGCAACACTCCAGATCAAGACCCGAACCCAACAATGGTTGAACTTCCTTTGCAAAGACCGAATCAGAACCTAGCTTGAAAACAAGTTGCGTAGAGGTATCAAAATCTCCACCCTTATGTTCAAAATCTATTTTAACTCCAGCTCCACCTCTGGTACCTATTACATCTCCAGGACGACCGAAAGTCTAGGGTCTTTTGTTAACGATGTTAGTTGTCCAAAACAACTCATTCACTCAATCTCTTGTTCTGTTTAGCTGTCAGAAGCATAACTCTTACTCTAAGTAAGATACGGTTCATATTTTCGGTTATTCCACACTTCGAGGTACTCTTTGAGATTTTGCACCTATACATACCAAATATAGAACAATAGCTAATAAATAGTCGGTTCACTAATACCATGCTATTGTCATTTCTAAACCTCTTCAGGTACATCTTGGATTGAATATCCACCTATTTTGACAATCCTTTGACGGCCTCCAACCAAATCCTAGTAGATCCATTCCCCACACTAGAACCCCCTTCAACTATGGACACATCCATCCAATAGATTTCTTGAATCTAATACTTCTCTCGAGGAATCTATCATTATGAGTGCGTTTGACTTTACTCCAAGATCCGCGATCTTCGTCTTTCTACTTTGTCTTCTTCACCAACCGAGAATATTGATATCAGATTTCCACGTTCACCGCACCACTTGTTAGGAAAACCATCAATATTTGAACAAGATTTGACCCGTACCTAACAAGACTCGCTAGGCCGAATCTTAGCCACCTCTACCTAAACAGTGATGAATAATTGGTGAACACCTACCGGAGAGTTCGTATGAGGTAATACGAGTTTTGGGTCTTACATTATTTAGAAACAAAGATAACAAGAAAAATATAAATTAATTAATCCTCGAGTTATTAGTTTAGGCTTAAGTGTTGAGATTTGGGTCTTCGTCTTCATATTCCCCAAATTAAACCCGACTACTACACTTAAAAGTACATAACATATTTTCACCTATGGGCCTTATACCCAATTAGTTATATATAATATAATTAATCTGATTACTTTTATTATTGAACTAGTTTAAGATAATGAACGAATATATATTTAGCATACTGATCCATAAATATTTTAATAATCTCCCACTTACACCGTCATATGCTACTCAAGAATATATTTAACTTTAATAGGATCATTGCGATTGTAAATAGGCAGAAGTTACAACCTTATACATGATCAATAAAAAATAAAGGACTAAATACCTCTTTCTTATAATGTGAACAATATGATGCAACAATAATCATATTATTTCTCTCACTCAATAACTTAGGCCAATTATAATGTGTAGTTTAAGAGTAATATGAATTGTAATCATACATATCTACTCTTAAATAGTCATGCCTTTTGAGATCTAATAAAATAACAGATGTAATAAACATGTATGTATATAATATCTTAAATAACAACTACACTCATATTGATATTATGTTCCTAGAAAACCTTAAGAAATACCGCCTTTGTAAGAGGATCCGATATCATGAAGTTTGTGCCAATTTGCTATATACTTATCTGACCCATCTGAGCTTAGTCTTTAACATACATGAACTTTATGTCTATGTGTTTGGATTTAGACGAGCTTTTATTCATGCTAGAGTATTACATTGTAAAATTGTTATCGTAATACAACCTTATGGGACATTTTACCCCTTTTACAGCGTGCAATCCAGTGACAAAATTATGCAACCACAATGCCTTGTTTGATTCCTCAACATGCAAAAAATTATGTTGTTGATCGCTATGGAAATGTTTGGAAGCAAGAAGATGTAACTTGGTCTTGAACAAGTTCGAAACTAAGTAATTCAATTGATATAGAGAGACATGGAGATCACAACTTCCTGATAAAAAGAAAATAGCAAGTGCCCAAAATTTGTGTCTTTTATTCAAGATCAAGTACACTTATTTATACGGGTGTCAAACAACAAAAACATACACTCTTTGCAGTATTCTTCATCCCACTATACTATTAATTAAAGATATATTTATTATATATTACATTTTCAGTATTTTAATCTTATCTTACACACCAAATATCGCATATACATTATTTATAGTTATCTTAATCCATTCAGATTAAGTATACATGCTTAAAATTTTCACACCATTATTAGTAGCCCCGTAGTCCTTGCGAATAATTCTGAGGAATAACTAAAAACATCTTTGTATAATGCATTTTCAGAATTTTTTGGACGATAGAAGTAAGAGTCAATCCATGATATTCCTTTAATTGTCCCTCCTCGGGTGTCACTAGAAACAACTTCTTTAAATTTTTGTTCTTCTAATAAATTTTGACACGTGTTGAAACCATTACAGTCTCATCATGTTACCATTATTATGACATATCGATGTGTCCCAATAAATAAAGAGACCCCTCACTTTTAATAGAAAAGCCAATAAAACCTCTTGATCAGTTGCTTTAATTACAACCCTTAGTCTCATAAATTTTAACCTAACATTATCTAGAGATCAAAAGATAAATAATTATTCCATCTCTTCACCGTTACCACCACCATTCACCGGAAACCATCTTAATAAAAAAAGATTATTCCTTCATATTTATCCGACCACTTTCAACACTTGATATAGATTTCCTCGGTTTATGTTCAGGATAAAGAACACATGGGATTGGCTTATGATCTCCCAAAGAGCTGTTAAAAGAGAGATTGCACGTATTGTACCCGACCACTTCAAACCCTTAATAGATATTTCGTCAGTTTATGTTCAGGATAAAGAACACGTATGATTGGCTTATGATTTCGCAAAGAGTTGTTAAAAGAGAGATTGCAGGTATTGTATCCGACTCTCCTCAAAAAATTACTCAAACCACCACCTAGGGACTTTGGCAATCCCAAGCCAATATCTAAAAAATTTCTTCTAATAACCCTTTTTCTCTATACACTAGAGCGTGATGTCAAAACCTGATCATCTTTGAGTAAATTTGTTACTTTCCTGATGTTTCCAAGGCAAGCTAGGTTAAGAATGTTAGGGCCAAAATGATTAGCAAGTGAGTTTGTTAATCCGCTACTTTCCTGATGTTTCTAAGAGAAGCTAGGTTAAAAATGTTAGGGCCAAAACAATTAACAAGGGAGTTTGAGAAGCTAGGTTAAGAATGTTAGATATAATGATACAGAAACACTAAACAGCGATAGTGATATTGTAAGAAAAAATGAATAAACTTATAATAGATGTCATGCAAACCGACAATGAATGACGCATATAATATATTCACAAGAAATGGTTTGAAGTAATCTATTTGAAACATATACATTGTTAGAGCCTTTAGAGAAACAGAAACACCGTGGTCTTCCACTTGTAAAATATAAATTATATGTTATTGCATCGTCCAATCTACTATGAATGAGGTCCAAGATAATCTCGGGATGTACATGTTTTTTAATGAAATCACTAATCCCCAAACAAAAAACCTTACCCACCTCTTGCATAGCATCATGTGGGAGGTCACAAACCATAATATTTGGAACCGATTCCAAATTATGTAACCTTATAGATATATTATACATAAATTTATATATAATTTAAAAATGAACCGAAGAACATCAAACAAATATGAAACAAATATAATACATGTAACTAACACAAAACAAATACAATAACTTAAATTAGTCAAAGGAACATAAAAAACATTAAACATGAACTACAATAACACACATAAGTTAAAAGTGTAACTCATCTATGTATCTATTTTTCAATGATTTGTTCCTCCGCATATTTTGTGAAAAAATCAGTTACTTTCAAATTGAACAAGTTATATGCCTCATTATTAATTTTTTATGAAGGCCAAATACATCAAATATCAGTTATGATTTCAGATAATTGAACATTGTAGGGAATTCTTCAAAACTGTGTGGAGACGGACAAAGAGTTTCTTATTTTCTCTCGTACATGCACTCGCACATGTAATACATTATACATAACACTTCATTAAAAAACATCAGTACTCTCATAAGACTTTGTTCTCCTCACATACTTGACGACTTGCAGCAAATGCTTGTCTTCATTGAGAGTCCACTCTATATCAAACAAAATTATAAGTTTGAATAGAGAATATCTTTTAGTATATAAAGTTATGTGTACAGAGATATGTTATTCGTGGCCTATATATAGAGAAATTAATGATGAATTTGGTAGGCTTAAGTAACATGGAAGTTTACGGTTTATCGTGGATTCTTCTGAGCTGGCGCATCATTCCATCAGATATATAACCTTTTACCGTGTTCACCAATCTAATCAGATAGTCGATTAGACGAATATCTTGTATGAGAAACTGAGCTCTCATGTGTTCGTACGACTCTAATATGATATGCAAAATAAAAAGAACACAAAATGTTATAATAAATGTTAAGTAAAATATTCTAAACATTATTAAACATATAATACTTATAAGTTTGGGGCAATTAAATCCTTCTCTTTCAAATCTTTAAGAATGGCGGAACACTGGGTTTGGGTTGCACACTAGAGCCTACTAAGCTCTTTGGAAACTAGCTAACAATTTTAGGGCTTCTAAGTTCATAACATGGATTGGATGGAGCTTTTAAAGTAGGAAAATGGTAGTATATCAAATAGTATAGCATGGCCACAAAACCGTACATGTTTATCTTTGAATATTTTGAATCATCCCTAGACTATGATAAAAGAAAGAAAAACTACTCGCCCCCAAACTATGTCCCACAACCCAGCTTTTGTATCCTCCAAACTGTAGAGATATTCAACATTCGCGTTTTTCTGAATGGGATAAGTGAATATTTTTCACCTAAAAAAACATAAGGTGTGCCCATGATACTTGGTGAATAGTGCCTATATTGTCAACTGAAGATACCGATCCCCCAGAAATATATCTTTGAGCCATTTCAATATAAACTTCACTCATCGTGTAGACTCCAACTTCACACGGACCTCATGAACAATGAGTCATAACAACCGGGCGTACTTAGAATACATCTATTCTTTTGTAGTGTGCATATCTTCTTCCAATATTCTACCAACAATCGAGAGGCTTGTCATGGTATAAACATCATCTAACTTGAGCGTCATCGCGCAAAATCTAAACTGAAACGTATTGGTCTTTTGATACCTGCAACAAATACCTTGTTTAGCACTTGACTAGTGTAATACCTAGCTAGATGACTAATGAGAGGTCTGAATGGACTACGAGCAAGAAATTTCTCTACTTCAGGCTACGCTGTCAGGTCCCACATGTGTAATACCAAGTAATGTGCATCGATGTCGAGATAACTACGAGGTTGTAAACAAAAATATTTAATAAAAAATAACTCTAAAATTTTGAATATAATATAAGTAAAACATTTAATTTAATAATTATAAAATTACATTCTCAATGAAAGTGTTGTACGCCTCGTGATCTCTAAAGTCATGAAACAATAAGTATTATTTGCATAAAAAAACATTTGTCGCATGTTCTTCTTTTATAGATGAAAGACCTTCCTCCTCCTAAGCTAAATCCTGATCTATATCACCACTACTATGGGTGGTTTTGGTATGTCTACCCGACCAAACCTCTTATTTCATTATTGTTACCAATTCGGTTTTACAAGACTATATACCATAACTCTACCAAAAGTTTGGTATACCAAAATATTCGGTTGTTATGGTTTGGTATGATTATTATCTTCACATAAAAACACTATAATAATAAGATAAATTAAAAAAAAAAACGAATTATATTTTTATATAATTTTGTTTGAAGTAGCTAAATAAATACAAAATATTAAATATATAAAAATATATAATATTAAAATAAGTATGTTAATTTTTTTAATTAAATTGAAGTAATGATATGCATTTTAATTTGATCCGAAAATGTTGATACAAAATCGATTTTTGACAAGTTTAACAGTTATTACGCAAAATATCATAACTTTGTCTAAACGTTTTATTTCAATATTGATGAGTTCCGAGATTTCAGTCACCATATCTAAGCAAATCCAATAATCCGAACAGGAGAAATTCGGACCATATCACACCACTAAAAAACCGAACAGGACAAATGTATTAACTTTTGACTAATCTATTTGCTAATCAACTTAAGACTAGTGGGTCTTTAAATTCGACCCGGTTTTATGACCCGACCTGAAGCCCATGGGTTAGTAATTAAGGAATAAATACTCCAACCACTCTCATTAATGAGGGTGATAAGAATTTAATATAGTAGACAACTTAATTATCTCTCTACTCTTCACACTAAACACAAAACACCCAAACATTATTAAAACATTTTCTAAACACTTTACCAATCTACCCTCAACCCAAAATAAATCAAACCAAATTGGTGACCACAGTGGGAGGCGACGGTACTTGAACTTTACATGCAAAACCAGTGAGAAAAATAGTTTGAATGGATCTGAATGGGAAAAATACTCCACCTCCTGAGGTGGAAGGTGCAAAAGAAGATAAGGAATACACCATCGAGGAACGGGATCAGATGAGGGCTGAAATAGAGGCGCTAAGAGCCATAAAACAAGTAAAGAAAAGTATCAAGGAGAAATCCGGAGCATCAGTACTTCACCATACTGACAACTCTATGGAGAATGATCCATCCCTAAAGACGCACCTCAGTTCAAAGAAAACACACCGGTCGAAGCCTGTGGAAAGCTCTGGATCCGAATCCTCCAGTAGCTCTTCGAATGAAGCAGATCTTGAAGAATCTTTGTCTTCAAGCAGCGATGAAGGGATATCTAGAAAAAAGATGAAGTTAACCAAAAAGCACTCAAGAAAGAGGGACCGACATGGTAGGCTCAAAAGGCACCGGGGCAAAGGATCATACCACAAGCATGTTGATCCCTTTTCCTTTCAGTCCAAACCAGGTATTTTGCAACTCCTAATGAAGATACTATTTTTAGTCGCAATAAAAACTGGAGGCAGTCACATTTGTCTGCGAAAATTCTGTCAGAACACCTTCCTAAAAGGTTTGACAACTCTAAGATGGAGAAATATGATGGAAGTCGGGATCCAGACAACCATCTGAAGCAATTCAAGAATTTAATGATGAATTTTGATAACGATGATAAGCTCTTTTGTGGAGCCTTCTCCCAAACTTTTAGAGGGAGTTCTCTTAAATGGTATAACAGCTTGCCTCAGGGTTGTATTAGGAACTCTGATACCTTTTGGGTTACCTTCTAGAGGAAATTTGTTGGGAGTAAAGAACTAAAGGGTAATAGGGATACCATTATCCATTGTGCACAAGAACTAAATGAGTCTTTGAAAGATTACATAAGTCGATTTGTGAATACAAAGAAAGAATTAGCAGATTTCTTTTGAGCAAGTGGCGATTGCTTCTCTTAGGCAGGGATTGAGTCGTGGGAACTTAGCTAATTCTATGACCCTGAAGAAAGCTATGACCTGGGGTGGCTTATTAAACCAAGTGGGAAAATAAATTAATGTGGAAGAAACAAATAAAATGATGGTGCACCGTCAGGTGAGGTACACTTTATGACCTGAATGATTCGCTAAATTGAGAGAAAATGTAGCTACAATCTATGATAAAACTAAGGATGAAGTACACTTTCGAAAGCCAGCGATGTTACAGTCTCCTAGAGAAAACCGGAACACTTATTTTTGTCAATATCACAATGATATAGGCCATAATACTCAGGACTGTATAGAGTTGAGACAAGAAGTCCAGAACCTTATTGAGAGGGGAAAACTGGGGGCGTACGTTAAAAGACGAAGTGGAAACAGACCTGACAATACTCTTCGGTCAGGTCCTTTGAATAATCTTGGAACATCTGCTCTATAAGGTGCGATGGTGATCCTTGAAAGGTTCGATGTGGACTATGAGTATCTGGATCTAGATCCAACTCGGAATAAGGTGGGGGTGATAACAGAAAAAAACTAAGATAGTATCCGGACTGATCAGCTTCTTCGAATCATTAACTATCTTTAGAGGAGCTACAGTAACTGCACCTACCCCTTCATCAAGGAAGAGGTATGTCCATAATTTGAATACCCAATTAAAAAGGGGAATTTATTCCCATCAGTGCCAGTCCTCATTTCCATTCATAGTCTTTGATGAAGATGACTTGAGGGATATTGTTGGGCCTCACGAGAATGCGGTGGTTATAGGATCTTCTATAGGGGAAATGATATACCCTGAATTCTGATTGATATGGGCAGTTCGGAAAATATCCTATTCTTAAGCTCCTACAAACATATGAGGAATCCGACTATTATTCAACGTTCGAAAAAAACCATTGTGGGCTTCACAGGGAGTTCTGTGGATGTAATTGGGGAGTTTGAAGAAAAAAGTGTTGTTGGGCAAGGGACCCTTTATAAAGATGGTAAGAGTACTGTTTATTGTGGTAGATTTCTGCACATCATACAACACAATTTTTGGGAGGTCTTGGCTTTCCAGAATGCATGTTGCTTGCCTCTACAGTCCATCAGTGCTTAAAGTATACGGTTTAGGGATAAGTAGGTATTGTCCGAAGTAGTCAGAAGATAGCCAGGGAGTGATACGCAACAACTCTTGCTCCTAAGACATTGGGGGCAATTCGAATTAATAAAGATTAGTAGTTACTGAAGTCTTCTATTGAGGAAAGTGAGATTTATGACCCAAAAGAGGCTCTCAGTGTCATAATACCCATTGAAGAAGTTGAAACTCATTCCCTTGTAGAGGGTAAGAACGTCAAGATTGGTTCCAATTTAGTGCCAATATTAAAGAAGAAATTATTGTCTTTTTTGCTGAACAATCAACATGTGTTTGCATGGTGCAATAGTGATGTAACCGGAATACTAGCGGATGCTATTTCCCATAAGTTGTCTATCCGAAGTGATGTTGCGCCTGTTGTACAAAAAAGAAAAGGTGATAGTTCAAGAGGTTGATTGGCTGACTAAGATGGGACATATTAAAGAGTCCCTATATCCTCTATGGACTGCCAATCCGGTGTTAGTCAAGAAAAAGAACGAAAAATGGCGTATGTGTATTGATTTCACTGACCTCAATAGGGCTTTCCCAAATGATCTTTATCCTGTCCCTCAGATAGATCAGTTAGTAGATTCTACATCTGGAAATAAGTTATTGTCCTTCATGGATGCTTTTTCAGGGTATAATGAGATACAAGTAGATCCGAAGGATCAGGATCACACCATTTTTATCACATATAGAGGTCTCCACTACTACAAGGTGATGCCCTTCGGATTGAAAAATGTTGGGGCTACCTATCAGAGGTTAGTGAACAATACATTTAATCAGATCGACAGAAACATGGAAGTCTACATAAATGACATGATGGTTATAATATTGGAAGGGGATTTACACATAACTGATCTCCAAGAAACTTTTTCTAACTTAGAAACTGTGAATTTGAAGTTAAATCCAGAGAAATGTGTGTTTGGGGTCTGATTTGGAAAATTTATGCGCTACATAATAAGTGAGAAAGGTATCCAGCCTGACCCGGATCATCTTCGTGCCTTATTGATAATGGATCCCTTTTGAAACGTTAAAGAGGTTCAAAGGCTCACCGGAAGATTGGCTGCTTGAAATAGATTTATTTCAAGGTCATTAGACAAGTGTGCTCCTTTTTTCCAAATATTGAAAAATACTAAAGATTTCAATTGGTCACCATAGTGTGACCAAACCTTTATTGAAATAAATAAACATTTGTCCTCACCCAAGACTTTTTTCAAACCCGTTCAAGGAGAAAATCTTTATGTATACTTGGCTGTATCAGAATGTGCTATAAGTGTTGTCATAGTAAGGGAAGTGGACAATTACCCTCGGCCGGTGTACTACACCAGTAAGAGTTTATTGGATGTTGAAAGAAGATATTTGAAATTGGAAAAGTTGGCACTAGCTTTAGTAATTGCAACAAAAAAGATGAGACCGTATTTTCAAGCTCATTCTATTATTGTCCGAACGTCTTTCCCGCTAAAAAATGTTCTTCAAAAGGTAGATGTATCAAGCAGAATGACCAAGTGGTAAATGCAATTGGGTGACTACGACATTTATTTTTCCGCTTGAACGAAAATTAAAGCTTAATCAGTGGCTGACTTCTTGGTAGAATTTCATGATGATAGGTCTTCTAGACAAAGCTCAGAAGATTATTTCAAGAAAGAATGGGTGGTCCAAACTGATGGAGGATCAAGCGCTATGGGTTGTGGAGCTGGAATTTGTTTAACCTCTCCGTATGGTGATAAAATGTATCAAGTTATATGCTTTAGATTCAGGGCCTCTAACAATGAGTCCAAATACAAGACAGCTATATTCGGTCTTAAGTTAGCTCTCCTCTGTGGAGCTAAGAGAGTCCGGTTAATGAGTAACTCTCAATTGTTCATCCATCATGCACAAGGACAGTCTGAGACCAGGAAGGAAAAGCTGTTAAAATATTTTCTCATTCTGAAAGAAGTGGCAACGAATTTCAAAAGTATTTTTTATGAGTATATTCCCGGATCGAAGAATACATTGGCAAACTCTCTAGCAACTATAGCCTATTCTGAATCTTACCCTTAGATTCTTGTATAAGAATGTTCGTCCATACAGTTAGATCAAAAGAAAGAAGATGAAGAAAATATGAGTATACTTATGGCCCAACCTAGAGATTGGAGATACACACTTTTTCAATACATTTCCAATGGGACATTGCCTTCGGATAAAGCTGCGGCAAAAAAGATTAAATAAAAGGATCGTGGTTTTTTGATAATACGACAAGTTCTTTACAAAAAATCTTTCAGCAAGCCTCTCTTACACTATTTGGGTTTTGAAGAATCCCAAGTTGTTTTATCCAAACTACACGATGGGGAAGGCTCAGCGCATTGTGGATACAAGGAACTGGCCCAAAGAGTCTTGTTAGCTGGATACTATTGGCCAACCATAATGGCAGATACTAAAAAAATGGTGAAGAAATGTGATCCATGTCAAAGGTATGGGAATAAAATTCATGTGCCAGTAGTACCTATGGAGTCTAATTCTGAGCCAATACCTTTTGCTAGATGGGGGATAGATTTAGTTGGACCTCTTCCCATGGCATCCGGGAGGTGCAGAACTATCATAGTCGCCATTGACTATTTCTCTAAGTGGATAGAGGCAGCTCCCTCGGTTAGGACCACATTGAAAACTGGTATTTAGTTTATCTTATCCAATATATGTTGTAAATTTGGAGTTCCCCAAAAGATTACTACAAACAATGGACCACAGTTTGATAACAAAGACATGGAGGCTTTCTGTGCCTTTAAAGGCATTCAACATTTTTTCCCCTCTCCTTTCCATCCTCAGGAAAATGGCCAAGTTGAGGTTGCAAATAGAACCATTTTATCCGGATTAAAGAAGAATTTGGAGGGAGCTACAGGAAAATGGCCAAGCTATTTACAAGAATTGTTGTGGGCCTACCCAACTACTCATCAGGCTGCTATACAAAATTCATTTTTGCCTTGGTATACGGGATGGATGCAATTACTCCCATAGAGGCTACTTTACCATCACATAGGGTTTATAACTATTCCGAATAGGCTGCTGATGCAACATTTAGGAATCAACTGGAATTAATAGAGGAAAAAAGAGTTAAAGCACATTTGGGAACAACACACTGCCAAGGTCTGATGAGAAGCAGATTTGCTTCCAAAGTCAAAAGAAGATATTTTCAAACAGGGGATAAGGTTTTAAGGAAAGTCTTCTTGCATACTAAGGAGAAGCAGTTTGGTAAATTGGCCCCGAACTGGGAAGGTCCTCTATGATCTGTGAAAAGATCAAACCATGGACATATAAACTTCATGACAAAAAAGGGAGAGCTTTAAAACATCCATAGAATGTTGAGCATCTTAAGTTATATTTAGAATAAAGTTTTTTTTATAAATATTTACTTGTTAAATAATCAATGTAAATATTATGAGGCATACTATTTCCTACCCTGGTGGCGCGGGAAGGTTTTAATGAGGTGTCCGGATTTTTTTAATAACACATGGTGCCTTCTTCAAAAGTCTGGTGTGATTTTACTTAAATTCAATTCAAGTATAAATTACGTATTCAACACCCCAACTCTCAATTTTACTTGAGTAGATTGGTCATGATTATTAAACATATGTGATCGGAGATAGTAAACACTCTCAATTCAATACTTCTGAAATTCTAGGGGCTACTTAAATATTAGCCATGAAAGATTTAAAACAAGGTGTTAAACAAAAGAGGAATGTGATAAATTAAACTTGATCGGACTCAAATCGAATAGTAGTACAAAAAATGCCTTGGCCATCCAAGGACTTTAGTTTTTCAAAAAGCAAAAATTACACAATAAAACCTTAGGGCTTATTCCCTTTGGACTTTTCTTCATCACAATCCTTCTTGGGACTCTTGAGTTCAGCACTCAAACTCTCACATGTTCCTTCTTCACCATCATCAGTTGTGGAATATATTCCACTTGAGTAATTCCGCTTGTAACCATTTGCTATATTAGTATAGAATGGGATGTCATCATATTCTACATACTTCCATAAGAGACTAAGGGTTCTGTTAGGAAAGGTCTCATGGAACAGCAGCACCATGTCGGATTTAATCTCATCATTTATTTTCTCTAAAGAATCCACTATTCCATTGGCATATTCCTCTATGTCTGCTTTGATAGCATGTTCTTGCTGACGTTCGAGGACCTTCTTCTCCTTAACATTCTCCAAAATAGTGCTCTCCAACTTGGTATTCTCATCGGATAAAGTACGGATAATACTATCTTTAGTTTTCAGTTGCTCCTTCAAAGATATGAGGTCTTTTGAGGAAGAAGTCTCCACATTGGAGTACTTGGTTTAGAGCTCAGTATTGGTTGTCTCTGATGCGGTCAGCTTGGTTGCCAAGTCTTCCTTCTTCTTCTTTAGCGCCTATATGCTCTGCTGAGCACTCAGAATATTGTCTGACAAGCATTGCTTGTCAGTGGTAAGAGAGTTGATAATAGAGGTTTGATTTTTTATCTTCCTCTCCAGATCAAGTACTGGCCGGATGTAACCGAGGAGAGCATGGCTCAGAGTATCTTGTTCTCCGGATATGGGGAAGGATTTCCTATTATGGGTTACCATGTCGGAGGATTTGGATGGACGGTAAGGACTTTCAAAATTATCTTTATCAAGGTCAAAATCATCGTTTCCTCCACCAGCAATCTGTCAGGACTGAAGGTCTGTTGGGATTTCTTCTTGCAGGGTAGGATCAACAGGAACTGGGGGTGGAATTTCTGTTGGGCGAAAGATTATATTTGCCCTCAGAGTAACCTTCTTTTTCTTGGCAGCTTTCTCATCGTTGTTGGCTTTGTGTTTCCTATCTTTTTTACAATGCCTTGGTGGGTTCTTTGACCCTCCGGATTCCTTCATAGTTTCAACCTATACTGCATTTAGCAAGGCCACATGGATTCCACCTTGGTTCTCCGACCAGTCCCCTCTATAGCTGTTTGAGCTAAGTCTGTTGTAGCCTTCCTTTTCTTGTTCTTCATTTTGCTAGGGGCTTTGGCCCTGGAAGGCAGATACAGCTTGTCTTCTTTGGCTTCAGTCTTCTTTAGGATCACATGAGTAGGGGGAGGGGTGGTTAGATCTTCCCATGTAAGGTCTCTTCTGCCTATGGTGTTCCACAAGTGAGACCTCACAAAATTTCCCGACTTGAAGCAATTATGGAAGGCGTTCCCCCTGTTTTCTG
Organism: Limnanthes douglasii subsp. nivea; assembly: GCA_036936605.1. Classification (NCBI taxonomy): domain Eukaryota; kingdom Viridiplantae; phylum Streptophyta; class Magnoliopsida; order Brassicales; family Limnanthaceae; genus Limnanthes; species Limnanthes douglasii. Next base: position 170,360,283 of record JAUPFV010000004.1, on the reverse strand, counting down.
AAGCCCGCGCATTAAGCTTCGCACAAGTTTTCTGCCCTTCTTCCAAGTGGCCTATGAACTCCTTCGGTAGAACGAGGGAGAGTTATAAATTAGTCAAAATAAGAAAAATTGCAACTTAACAATTAAAAAGGAAAAGAATGAAGAATTTACCAGTGCTTTTCCATCTGCTGGCCAGGAGGCTGGGGATTGTGTTGGCTTTGATTTTTCTACCATTCTCCTAAGTCCCACTGAAAAAGAGGAACTGTGTCCTCCAAGGATTTTCGGGCTCCAGCAGGTCATCCACGACTTTGAAATCATTCCCCATATTGTAGTGGTAGAAGGGGATTTGGTGATTTTTGCACAAGCCTGCTACAACATCAAACTACTCCATAGGGAGTGGGATTTTTGATAGCCTGGACGCCATAATGCAGGCTAGGAGAGTATACCAAGCATGGGGCCTCAGCTGGCTGGGACATAGTTTGCTCAGATGAAAGTACCTGACAATCTCTGAGTCTAAGGGGAACCGAAGTCCCTAGTTCAGCACTTCGGTGTAGACCACAATTTCGTTCAACTTGCAATACATGGGGGTCTCCAGAGTAATTAGAATCCTCACTTTTACAGATTCTAGAATCCCTCATTTGGTTCGGATCCAACCCAACTCAGCCGTGTGGGTATATACGTAATTGATATTCTGCAAAGCCAACAAATACTTAACACTAACATGCTTAAAACAAGGGCCTACCTTGCCCTCTAGACTCTCCGGAAGAGCGTCCCGATGAGTCATAACAACCTTAGTTTTATCTTTCCGATCTGAAGAGGCATCCCATGTTTGAACGGATGCCTTGGTCTCAAAAGGGGCTTCCTCGATGTTATCCTCCACATTCTATTCAATCAACGTGGAAGGATGTTCGGCTGTCTTTGAGGAAAGTTGCTCCAACTCCTTCATTGGCGATTGTACAGTTGGTTGAGCAGTTGTTACTTCTAAGGACCTGATATCTAGCAAAGGCTGCTGTCCTAAGGATTTGGGTTATGGAACAACTCTTGTTACCTCTGATCCAGAGGGCTTTGAAGATGTTGGTGTTTATTTGGTTTTTGCTTGACGAGTAATCCGACGAGGGGTTATCTGCTCTGGTGATTTCTCTGCGTCTGAGCCCATCTCTATAAACGGTGAGGGTTTTCTAACACTTGATATAAATTTTTATTTGGGAATAGGGTGTTGAGACTCTTGCACTGAAGAACTAGAGGGGAGAGGTGAAAGGTTTGTTGTGAATGGAAGTTTTCTGGGTCTAGGGTTTCTTGAGGAAGACGACCCTTGATCGGCGTTCTGGTTTGACTGGTTACCTTTCTCACTTGGAGAAACAGGAAGACTAACAACAATACGATTATCTCTCTCTTCTTTCTTTGATCTTTCTAATTCAGACAAGTTCAACCAACCTCCTTTAACTAAGGCGTTTCTGGCTGTGAACATATATGTCTCAAGAACAATTTGAAAATGAACTAAGTTTTATCTCTAGAAAGATTTGATTACAGAAGACAATGACACAATGAATATATATATATATATAATAGTGAAAACAACAGTTACCAAGCAGAAAGTGAACAAAAAATTTCGCAATGATTAAAGTGCGCAGCGAGTGAAAAATTGAAACCTAGGTAACTTTCTAGACCTAGTGGGTGCGATAATCTAGGAGGAAAAACGACTAGGAGGTCAACCCATATATTGACAAGTGTCCCACGATCCAAGAAAAAACTCTTAGAATTCTAGGAAGGGAAATCAGTTCTGGTAAAATTCGAACAGGGTCGTTTGTGAATTTTTAGCCCTTCCAAATATCTTTTACAAGGCCTAAAAAGGGGCTATTGATGAGTTCAGAGATTTCAGTTATCATACCTAAGAAACTCCAATAATCCGAACATGGGAAATTTGGACCATATCACACCATTAAAAATTCGAACATGACAAATGTATTAACCTTTGACTAAGACCTTTGCTAATCAACTTAAGACTAATGGGTCTTTAAATTCGACCCGATTTTATGACCCGACCCGATAAGCCCATGCATTAGTAATTAAGGTATAAATATCCCAACCACTCTCATTAATGAGGGTGATCATAATTTAATACTAGTAGAGCTTAATTATCTATCTACTCTCCACACTAAACACAAAACACCCCAAAATTATTAAAATATTTTCTAAGCACTTTACCAATCTACCCTCAGCCTAAAATAAACCAAACCAAATATTATATTTTCTGTATTAGAAAATAAATTTATAGAACTGCATAAATATATGTGGAATTCAATTTTAAACATTATAAATAAGTTTATAATCATATTTGAATTTGATCTAAATTTTGTTGATGCATAATCGATTTCGACAGTTTTGACATATATTACGAGAAATACAATAACTTTGTCTAATAATTTTATTTCAATATGATATTTTTCATTAGAAACTAGATTTGTAGATGTTAAAAACCATATATAAAAGTAAAATTAAAAAATTAAAATCATACATAATTATATTTTAGTTTGATCAATCTAGTCTATTGACATAACATACATTTTGACAGCTTTGACGATTGTTATGAGAAATACGATAACTTTGTGTAGAAAAATTATTTTAATATGATATTTATTTCATTAGAAAGTAGACTAGTAAGTATTATCAACTTTATATGGACTAAAAATTTAAGTTCTAAATAAATAGAGAATTATATTTTAATTTGATCTAAAATCTGGTAATGTAAAATAGATATTTATTAGGTTCAACGACTATTACGATAAATATGATAAATTTTTCTAGAGATTTTATTTTAATATGATATATTTTTCATTAGAAACTAGACTCAACTATCTTAGTAACTATATGTTGAATTATATATTATAAATTCTAAGATATTGCATACTTCAATTTTAAATTGATTTATAATTTACTGATGCAAAACTAATTTTTTACAAACGATTATTAAAATAAACTCCATAAATTTGTATATAAATTTTATTTTAATAAAGAAACCAACGTATATAGAATATTATTATATTTATTTACTTTTCAAAATATTATTATTATAGCTATAAATTTAAATTATATATTTTATTTTAAAATTTGGTATGGTATGAAAGTAAAACACAATTGATATGAATACAAGTTCCCTATAAAAAAAACTATTACAGTATAGTAATATAAAATTTCTCTATTGTACCAAAACTTTTGGTAAAATATCAATACAGTTCGGTTGAGCATCAGTATGGTAGGGAAATATATGAAAACACGTCACTTCTGACCACTACCATCACTACCAGTAGGCACATTAGACTACAATGCATGATGAGTTGATACTGGTGGATGATGAGCTGATGTTGGGGCGCGATAAGTTGATATTGGTGCATGATAAGAAAATACATATAATACAAGCTGTCTAGATAATCCATCCATTGCACCATCTTTTTCCCCAATATTTTTAGTAGCAGATTCCTTCATACTCATTGTCAATGTGAATGCAGAACAAAGATATTTTATTGTTATTTGCTTGCTCCTCAAGTCCTATGACACTACTCAGTAGTGATGCTTTTCGTGAACATCTTTATGTTGGTTCGTCTCAACAGACTTAACAAGAGAAATACGCCTTCTAGGTCTCTTATGTCTAGAGCTATATGAGTGTGGGTGGTATTTCCGTGTATCAGATGATATGAGTCAACAAATAATAAAAGTTAGAAAAGAATAACTGAAATAAAAACAAACCAAGTATTAGTAACTAAGTTTTATATTAGATATATTTTTAACAGAGTAGGTTACCAAATTAGGTTAGGGTAGGAAACAAATATTTAATAGGCAAGAAGATAGTGCACTGATGGTGCTTGACCTGTGCATCATTGGTGCAGGCTCTTACTCGCCATTCTGGCAAGGAAGAGCAGCCCCAAAACCCCCAAAATCAAGAACAAAATCATAATTTTTATAAACCCTAACCTCTAAATTATATATCTAACCATAAATTTATAGCCACAAACAATTTTAAATTATATACTAAGAACTATCTATGTAAATCTAACTAATAAAGTAAAAAAAGTAAAAAATATCAAGAACAAAAAATCAATAAAAAAATTATAAGAACAAAAAAATCAAGAAAAAAATTATAAGAACAAAAAAATCAAGAAAAAAATTTACTTTTGAGGAGGGGGTACATCGTATTTCTTTAGCATTGGAGGAAGAAAAGGTTGCCGAAGTATGGTGGTGGTCAGAATATGCTTACTGAAGTTGATGGTTAGATAGAGAATTATAGAAAATGAGAGTAAACACACAAAAAAGAGAACACGCATATGAATGATATTATTAGAAAAAATGAAATACTCTTATATAGTCCAATGAAGGTATCTTTATCTAAAATGGATGGAGATATACCATATTTGGATGAACTTATAAATGGATAGGGTGAAACCCCTTTTGGGTGAAAGTAGTTTGACCTGTTCTTCAATTATACTTTATGGCTTTGATTTTCAAACTGAAACTAAAAATCATGGTTAATTTAGCGGAGTTGGTCACTTCTTTCAAAACAACCACTTGTTTATATTTTGTATCAAAATAGTCACTTTGTTTCACTAGTGGTCACTATTGTTAGTTTTTTTTTGCATTTTTAGTCACTGCTAGTGACTATAAATGTAAAGAAATATAACATGGTCGCAATTTTGAAACAAATATAACTTGAGTGACAATTTTGAAACAAGTGACTAAGTCCGGTGACTAATGAAGGTTCTAGCCTTTGGAAAATGAAGATTGTAGACTTAATGATTTTCTTTTTAAAATATGAGTATCTTGATATTTAATGTGAAAATATTTTTGCATGCACCAATGTTTTCATTTACCGCTAGAGATGGTTTATAGAGTGAAAAAATAGATTAAGTAGGTATATACTGAAACAAAGTTTATCTGTTGTGAAATAGAAGACGAGTTGTGAAATGAGAAACATTTATGAATTCTAATTTTAAAAAATAAAAGTTAAGTGAATTACAAAACATAAGAAAAAAATAAATTATGAATCGTGAAATGTGAAATGTAAAATAAAGACAAATTGTGAAATGTGAGATACGGGTTAAATGTGAAATATGAAATATGAACTTTTGTTAGTTTGTAAAATATGAGTTAAATTTGATTCAAAAATAATTTTTTTTGTAATCTGTAAAATACGGATTAAATATAAAATGCGAAATAAAAATCAAATATGATATTTTTTACAAATGTGAGTTAGATTTATTTGTGAAATGAAACATATAGGTTAAATGTGAAATAAGGGTTGATAAGGGTAAATTTCACCCGCTCTGCCAAAGATGCAAAAAATTGAAGTCGTACATGGCCGAAGGCGTTTGGTTGCATCATCATTTGGCCGATATTTCTTTTGCCGCAACATCCGTAGGTAAAAATAACGATATAAGAGCAATCAAGCAGTTATAAGTCACTTATACTCCTAAAATTTATACTTTGACAGTTAGAATAACTCATGTATTAATTCTTTCGATTGTTACAACTTATGGTGTTATTGAGCAATTATTATTTACACAATGTAATAAAACAACCTAAAACTAAATACTTACTCGGATACAAAAAGTCACAGAGAAAAATGTTGGATTATAAACTTGATCCACTTAAAGGGTCCAACTCACTTAATAAGGCCCATCTAGAAAGTATATTCTAGAACAAAATAAATTAATATTTATTTAGTAGTGGAGAATAGACCTTCTTTAGGTTGAGTACAAGACACACTTTTATGTTGGGTGTAAGAAACACTTTTACCTTGAGTGTAGTATTGAGGTTGATTGTTTAAGTATCCATAAGATCTTAGATGGTGGATCGTTGTCTCCACTATGGTTCTATAAATAGTAGAGCTCTCCCACCATCTAGAGAATCACCAAACACACTAAGAAGTAAAGTTAGAGAGAAAGTTAGAGTGAGAGAAAAGAGAGACAAGAATGCTCCATTGAGTGTTAGAAAAATATTTTATCTTCTAGTGTGAGTTGTAAGAGTGTTTTGTAATACTTCTCATTTTCTATCTATATTAAAGTTGTTTGTTTGTTTTAAAGATAGTGTTGTTTTATATTTTCCGCCAACAAAGTGGTATCAGAGCCACAAGCTCTATCCGAAAAAATTGTTTTTAAATTTTCAACATATTTAAAAATATGGCAAATGATGTATCATCCTTCCAAGTCCCAACACTCAACAACAACAACTACGACAATTGGAGTATCAATATGAAAGCTCTCCTTGGAGCACATGATGCGTGGGATGCCGTCGAAAAAGGTTTTGACGAACCCGAAGATGAAGCAAGCCTTTCTCAAGAGGAGAAAACAAATTTGAAGGATTCAAGAAAGAGAGACAAAAAAACTCTCTTCCTCATCTATCAAGCATTAGATGATGATGGATTCGAAAATATTTCGAGCGCATCTTCCGCCAAACAAGCGTGGGAGAAATTACAAATCTCTTACAAAGGAGTCGAAAAGGTGAAAAAGGTACGACTCCAAACATTAAGAGGTGAATTTGAATCCTTACATATGAAAGCGTCCGAATCTATTTCAGAATATTTTTCAAGAGTAGCAACCGTTTCTAATCAATTAAAAAGGAATGGTGAGAAGTTAGAAGATGTGAGAGTAATAGAAAAAAATACTCCGTTCGTTGGATCCTAAATTTGAGCATATCGTCGTGACGATTGAAGAAACTAAAGATTTGGAGAAAATGATGATTGAAGAACTCCAAGGCTCATTACAAGCCTATGAAGAAAAGCACAAGAAGAAGCAAGAAATCACCGAGCAACTCCTCAAAGTAGAACTCAAGGACATGCATGCAAATCAAGAAGATGATAGAAACCAACGTGGCCGAGGCAGAGGTAGAGGCCGCAGACGAGGTGGTTATCATGGTCGTGGACGTGGCTGGAATTACAACAATAATAATTCCAACTACAACTACGAGAAACGAGAAAGCTCAACACGAGGTCGTGGAAGAAGAAATCCAAACTCGAGGTATGATAAATCTCAAATCCAATGCTACAAATGTCAAAACTTTGGGCATTATGCTTCAGAATGCAGAGGCCCCAACAATAGAGTTGAGGAGAGGGCCAACTATATGGAGGAGAAGATTTAGGAAAAAGATATGTTACTACTAACATACAAAAACACTAATGAAGGTCAAGAGAACACTTGGTATCTTGACAGTGGAGCAAGCAACCACATGTGTGGGAAAAGAAGCATGTTCGTAGAAATCAATGAAGAAGTGAGTGGAAATGTCTCTTTTGGAGATGACATCAAAATATCGGTGAAAGGAAAAGGTAACATTATTATTCGTGCAAAAGATGGTAGTCACCAAATAATCTCAAATGTCTATTACGTACCTAGCATGAAAAACAACATCTTAAGCTTGGGACAACTACTAGAAAAGGGCTATGATATTCATATGAAACATTATAGTCTTTTTCTAAGAGACGAAAAAGGAGACTTAATTGTTAAAGTCCAAATGTCAAAAAATAGAATGTTTTCTTTGAATATTCAAAATGATGTTGCAAAGTGTCTTAAGGCGTGTTACAAAGATTTGTCGTGGCTATGGCATGTTCGATTTGGGCATCTAAACTTTACAAGGAGTTATTGTCCAAAAAGGAAATGGATAGAGGTTTACCATGTATCAATCATCCTGATCAACTATGCGAAGGATGTTTACTTGGAAAGCAATTCAGAAAAAGCTTTCCAAAGGAGTCAGAGTCAAGATCCAATAAGCCTCTCGAGCTTATTCATACCGATGTGTGTGGTCCCATCAAGCCGATCTCTATAGGTAAAAGTAACTATTTTCTTCTCTTCATTGATGATTTTTCAAGAAAAACTTGGGTATATTTCTTGAAACAGAAATCCGAAGTCTTTGGAATATTTAAGAAGTTCAAAGCAGTTGTGGAAAAGAAAAGCGGAAATAAGATCAAAGCCATGAGATCTGACCAAGGAGGGGAGTTCACATCCAATGAGTTTCTAGAGTTTTGTGAAGCACATGCAATTCTTCGCCGCTTGACAGTTCCTAGATCACCTAAAAAAAATGGTGTGGCAGAAAAGAAGAACAGAACAATCCTTGATATGGCGCGAAGCATGCTCAAAAGCAAGAAACTGCCTAAGGATTTTTGGGCGGAAGCAGTGGCATGTGCGGTGTACTTGTCCAACCGATCTCCAACAAGAAGTGTTTGGGGAAAGACACCACAAGAAGCATGGAGTGGAAGAAAGGCCGGAATTTCCCACCTGAGAGTATTTGGAAGTGTAGCTCATGTCCATGTACCAGACGAACAACGAACCAAACTCGATGATAAAAGCAAGAGTTTTATCTTCATCGGTTACGAATCAAGTTCTAAAGGCTACAAGCTTTACAACCCAAACAATAAGAAGGTTGTGATAAGCCGAGACGTGATAGTTGATGAAGAAGGCGAATGGGATTTTGGGTCTCATACAAATGAGTTCACATTTTTCCCCCAAATTGAAGAAAATGAACAGACAACAAATGAGCAATCAGAAGATGTTGCAGCCCCACATGCTTCACCAAAATTATCTACTCATGGAGACTCACCACATTCATCATCATCAAATGATAGTCAAAATAAGAGAGTTGTGGAACATATAAGAAGCCTTAGTGATCTTTATGAGGTAACCGAACCAATGGATAACATTACACTGTTTTGTCTCTTTGCTGATTGTGAGCCAGTAACATTTCAAGAAGCTGCACAAGAGAAACAATGGAGAGACGCGATGGATGAAGAAATTAGAGCCATCGAGAAGAATGACACATGGGAACTCACCTCACTTCCCAAATGGCGCAAGACAATAGGTGTCAGATGGTTATACAAAATTAAGAGAAATGCTAAGGGAGAGATTGAAAAACACAAAGCGAGGTTTGTTGCAAAAGGCTATAGTCAAAAGGCGGGAATTGACTATGATGAGGTATTCGCCCCCGTTTCCCGATTAGAAACTATTAGACTAATAATTTCTTTGGCAGTTCAAAACAAGTGGAAGATATAACAAATGGATGTAAAGTCAGCATTTCTAAATGACGTCCTTGAAGAAGAAGTCTACATTCAACAACCATTAGGCTATGAGATCAAAGGCCACGAAGATAAGGTGTTGAAGCTAAAAAAGGCTCTTTACGGGCTAAAACAAGCACCAAGGGCATGGAATAATAGAATCGACAAGTATTTCCAAGAGAACGGCTTCAACAAATGTTCGTACGAGCACGCTCTATACACCAAGATCAAAGATGGAGATATTTTGATCGTGTGTCTCTATGTGGACGATTTGATCTTCACCGAAAGCAGCCCAAGTATGTTCAATAAATTCAAGGAAGTAATGACGAAGGAATTCGAGATGACAGATTTTGGGCTCATGGCGTACTACATTGGCATTGAAGTTAAGCAACAAAAAGATGGAATTTTCTTCTCACAAGAAAGTTATGCTAAAGATATCCTGAAGAAGTTTAAGATGGAGAACTGTAGCCCGATAAGCACATCCATGGAGTTTGGAGTCAAAATGTACAAGCATGAAAAAGGCGAAAGTGTAGATCCGACATTATTCAAAAGTTTGGTAGGAAGTCTACGCTATCTAACTTGCACGAGACCAGATATTCTTCATGCAGTTGGATTGGTCAGCCGCTACATGGAATCTCCAACAACAACTCATTTCAAAGCTGCAAAGAGAATCCTTCGCTATCTGAAAGGTACAATTGATTTTGGATTACTCTATTCCATTTCTAATGATTACAAACTTGTTGGGTATAGCGATAGTGATTGGGGTGGAGACATAGACAATCGAAGGAGTACTACTGGATTTGTATTTTTTTTATGGGAAATATTGCCTTCACATGGATGTCAAAGAAACAACCGATTGTCACGTTGTCTACTTGTGAGGCGGAATACGTTGCTGCTACTACATGTGTTAGTCATGCAATTTGGCTCAGAAATTTATTAAAGGAGATAGACTTAACACAGAATGAGCCAACTAAAGTGTATGTCGATAATAAGTCAGCCATCGCCTTAGCCAAAAATCCAGTATTCCATGATCGAAGCAAGCATATCGATGTTCGCTACCACTACATAAGGGAGTGTATTTCAAGAAAGGATGTGCAAGTTGAATATGTGAAGACACAAGAACAAGTTGCCAATATTTTCACCAAGCCACTCAAAAGCGAAGACTTCAAACAATTAAGGAAACTACTAGGGGTCACGGGATCAAGTTTAAGGGGGAGTGTTGGATCATAAACTTGACCCACTTAAAGGGTCCAGCCCACTTAATAAGGCCCATTTAGAAAGTATATTCTAGAACAAAATAAATTGATATTTATTTAGTAGTGGAGATTGTGTGTAAGACCTTCTTTAGGTTGAGTACAAGACACACTTTTATGTTGCGTGTAAGAAACACTTTTACCTTAAGTGTAGTATTGAGGTTGAGTGTTTAAGTATCCATAAGATCTTAGATGGTGGATCCTTGTCTCCACTATGGTTCTACAAATAGTGAAGCTCTCCCACCATCTAGAGAATCACCAAACACACTAAGAAGTCAAGTTAGAGAGTGAGAGAAAAAAGAGACAAGAATGCTCTATTGAGTGTTAGAAAAATATTTTCTCTTCTAGTGTGAGTTGTAAGAGTGTTTTGTAATACTTCTCCTTTTCTATCTATATCAAAGTTGTTTGTTTGTTTTAAAGAGAGTGTTGTTTTATATTTTCCGCCAACAGAAAAGAGGCTCAATAGAGAATCTAGATACTTCTAAGTACAACAAGTTTCACAATGGTATCGGTAATTATTCAAAGGATTATTGGCATTGTAGCATCATGTTCAGCATATGCTTGACGAAGGTACACTTTCAGAATTTGTGAAAAAACAAAAGAAGACATGAGCACAAAGATGTTGAAGTAAACAAAATTAGCAAATACCTTATCCACCGGTAAAATCCCCTTAACCATAAACTTCTTAAGGTAATATCTCTAATCCTTATTAATCCCCGTGAAGATGTGTAAAGCCTCGTCCGCATTAAGATCTTATTCAGAATTTATTGTTATTGAATAAATCCCTTTTCTATGGTCCATGGGTACCCCTCAGAGTATGTTATAGTTGTTAGATAGTTAACAACAAAACTTTTGGTCATGTGCACATGATCATATTGAATACTTTCAAGCAAGTTGGTTAATTATTTAAAACATTTTAGGTATTTTACTAGATGATCCTTCCATATTCGGATTGCCCCAATACAAGATTAATCAGGAGCTGGAAATCACTTACCAAGAAAAAAAATTTAGTTCATAAATTTGCACACTTCATAATACTGCCAAATCAGCCTCATACTCCATTACATAATTATATGCTTTAAAATTGAAGTTTATTGCTTGATACATTACTTTCTCAGTCAGAGTTATCAGTTGAACCCCTACTCAACACCCTGAAACTTTGGAACCCCCATATGTCCGAATGATCCATTCATGTTTATGTTGTTCCCAATTTTCTTCCGAGTCTGGTCGTTCTGAATGAAATTCTACTAGAAATCTACTAAAGTTAAAGCTTTTATCGTTGTTCAGGGTTCAAAATTGATTTCATAGTCTTCTAAATCTATTTAAAATTTGGTCATCCGCCTAAAAAACATTTTTTAGTGGGAAAAAAATACGAACCAAAATTCAGTGTGCCTGAAAATATGGTCTCATCTTTTGGGCTGCTACAACCAAACCCAATTCCAGCTTTTCCAGCTTTAAGTAACTTTTTCTGGCGTCTAACATGCTTTTTCTCACATAGTCTATTGGACGAGGACAACTTTAATACTATCTGACAAGTATCGCGCTCGCTACATAATCTGACACCGCGATATAGATAAACAACATTTCTCTTATACTTGACTTAGTTAAAATCTACAGAGAAGAAATATGTTCTTTTATCTCTAATTTTAAAGTTGACCTTGTAACTATTATTCTGGTTTTGTTTCAATGCTCTTGATTTTTTGGAGTCAATGCAATTCTATAACACTCTATTGTCACTTTTGACTGTTAAGAGCCATCTCTACCCAATTTCCAACCACATATTTTAAACCCAGATGGAATTTAAAGGAAACTACACGTATTAGTGGCAGTCAAGATCTTCCAAAAATAGCATTATACAATGTTGGAGCCTATACGACTATGAACAGTACTTTAACTGCCTCTTTAAATGGTCATCGGCCTAGCAGCGCGTTACATTTGAATTCTCCAATAACATCAATAATAGTTGTCGTAAGGCCCATTATCATTATATCTGATCGAAGAAAAATGTGAGGGTCTTCCATTTATAAGTTTACATAAACAATATTATGGAAAAAATGCTTGTGTCGATCAGATACCTTTGAATCTCAGCTCCTCTATTATCGGCCCTAATCACCACTGTGTATTCATTATGCCTAGCTACATCTGTAAAATATTCATCATCAAACGATATGAAAAGTAGTGGATTCCTTTATAGATGGGTCAAAATGCCCCCGGATAATGCGTCAGCAAACTTACAATGTGCCTTTTTTTAGAAAACTTTGTGGTTCCTGAAGCAGTATATCCTCTGAATATAGTCAATGATTGGATATACTCCTATAAACGTTTTACTATGTCTTGATATTTAGGTTCGTCGATCATCATAACAACACTTTTGTGATGACCATGATGTTTTCTTTTTTCTTGAGGAATATCGACTACTTGAGACCCTTTGGTTGATTAGAAACTTGTGGCTGTTAGGAAACTTGAACTTGTTGGTGAACCAGAACTTGATGGAGTTGTTAAGTTTGTTTAGGGAGGTGAACACGTTTTAATATTTAGACTCTTCCACTTTGACCTGCTCATCGACTTGAGCTAACAAGGCACCAAAACTTATATTTTTTTTCATAGTAACTTTATCATCCAAAATTTTGGGGAGCAACCCTTGCCTAAAAGCGGAGAATGTGATATGCTTATAACAGTCTTCCAAATTCGTCTTTATTTGGACGAAACGCTTGGTGTAATATTTTAAACTCTCCCCAACTAGCTATTTGCATTGGATGATAGTATCACAATTTCCTCTCATTTCTTTGCTCCATACAAATTTTTATCTAAAGGCACCCCATAACATATCAATTTTTTTTATTGATTTCTTATTGAAGCCGGTTGTATCACTTTAAAGCCGTGCCTTTAAAATTCTAGGAGAAAATGCGACATAATAGCTTGTCTTTAAAATTCATCATAAAAATCTAAAAAATTTCAATTTGGTCATTTGGATCCCGGTTCCCATCGAACATTTCAAATTTTGAAATGTCAAAATATTTTGGAAGGTGCCCGACTATGATTTACGCTGATAAAGAAGACTGACTCTATATATGCGTTTGGATATATTGATGTTCTCCCAGACCTTCGTAAACCGTGGCATAAAGACCCTGACTGGTAGGATTTATAAACTGGTTGCTGCAATTATAGTCAAAACTCTGGTTCCCTGAACCCTTTTGTTGGTACTACTGCTGATTACTATGGGGGTTATAAGTAATAATACAAGGCTTTGTTGAACCTGAATTACTGTTTGATGTGGTCCTACTCTTCTTTCAAGTACCAATATTTCTTTAACCTCTGATGCAGGCTCTCTCTTAGCCGAAGAGCCACGCAGTTTATTAGTGCCTTGCTCTTTTCTAGAATTCTTATAATGGTCAGAATATTTCCTCTAATAATACTTGCTTTTAGAATGTCCCATTTTTATATGATACCCTCCCTTCAGAGACATATAAGATTATTCTATACCGGTTGTGATATAGTTACTTGATTCTAAAGGAAAGTATTAATATCTAATTTTATGTTCTTTAATCCGATGACGATAGCCTCCATATTTTTCTTCAGCCTGTAACGAATCAGAACTAGCATAATCGCCCTTATCAAAATCCCTTTTATTACCATCTTTTTGAATCTTTAATCGAACCTTTTTTAATCGATCCAAAAGTGTTTCATTCTCAGCATTTAGCTGAGTGATATCCTCTAACAACTAGCATTTTTGCTCCTCTAATGCCAATTGATCTTGGTGTTCCTCGAGTTGTTCTTGCTCGTCATATTTTCATTTTTTTTCGAGTTGCTGCTCTTTGATTACTATGTTTTTTGTTGCTACATCAAAGTCTGCATACGCTTCGATATTCATCTCTCAAGGATTCAAAATCGAGTCTAGTAACTGTTTGGTTTTGGAAAATATATCCAACTACCAGTATAATATCCTGTTATAGTCGCTGCTGATGATTCCAAGAATATGTGAAGGATAATATAGTGTAAGAATATTTTGAAAGTCACACAAATGTTTAGAGAGAGAAACACGTGAATTCTCGAGGGATAAGTTACCAAAAATAGTAATAGAATAATGATTGTTAACCTTTTCCTAGAAATGATACATTTCTTTGTATAGTAATTGTGGTGAAGTTTGGGCCTACATGGTTAGTATATTTTTGGTTATTCCGCACCATTATTTTACAAAGCTAAACATATTTACTATTTAAAATACCAAAATACCATCAATATCACACATTTGTTAGACTTACTTAACAAAAAACTGGTCCAAATTAACCAAATATCTCACTAGCTTGACCCACTGTTCGTATAAATTCTGCTCTTATAAAAAGTTGAAGAATTCAAGTGAAAAAAATGGAGAAAGAAAGAAAAAATACAAAGAAGTGTAGCAACGTAGAAAATAAATCAAAGGAGAAAATAATAAGGTATTTATACCCAAATGTGTGATTTAATTAAAACCATTAATATTTTATATTTTATGGCTTATATTTAATTGTATAATAAACGATTTAGGTTTAAAGAGACGTGGAAGGTTAGGATTGTAAAAGTTGAAGAGGGTGCATACGCATGCTTAAAAGATGTAACTTTTAACACATGTAACATTTCTGCTAACCACTTGCATTTTCACCGAATTAATAAATACACACCCTCTCAATTTTACAATATGACCACTTGCAAAAAAAATTCAATTCAAATTTCATACATACATAAAATATATATTGCTCATCATACTAACCAGAATATAACTTTGGTAAAACAGATAAGGTAAACCTCACCTGCTTAGTAAAACCAAAGATACTTATCTACATTTTTTGACTTATAATAAATTACAAAAAGAAACATTTAGATTTTTATAGTCATTCTTTTATCCTTCACCAAGGGCTAGATGGCTACTGAAAAACCTTTATAACAAGCTCAATCGAAGCATATCTCCAACAACAAGAAGAAAATAAACTAATCACAACATTTCAAACGAAATGATAGCCCTTACTGCATCATTCACCAAGGATTAGGGGGGTTACTCAACTACGGTCAACAAAGATTTAAAGCATTCTGAAACTAGTAAATGATAAAATACGATAAAAATATAAGAAGATGTAGTACTCTAGTATTGTATTGATTGTTAGTTGTATTGTATCCCTTCTTCAAAATATAATTTTTTATCTTCAAGTGAGGTTTTTTCCAAAGATGAATTTTAATGAGGGCGTGAACAATTAAGTGCGAATCGAGTCGCACACGTCTATGATAACAGTTCAGCTAAGATGAGATTATAATAAAATAAGTCTTTAAGATTTAAGAGTTTAGTTCAAGACGATTGACATAGATTTTTCAATATGTAAAAATGTAAAACGTAATAGCTATAGAAAAACAACATAATCAGAAGCAACATTTAGTCGACATCAAAATATACTTCCGTAAAGATAATAAATGTTTTAACAAAAACAAGTGACGATTCGACCAATGTCAAAGTACTTCAAACATAAGTAAGCTAGTCATTTTTGTTATTCGCGCAAGGACTAAAAAGCTATAAATAAATGTGTAAATAGTTTGGTATATCAATTTAAGTATTTAAAGTCCAAAAACCACACTCAAATATGATGAACTATATAATTTAAAGAGTTAGAAAAAGATAAGATAATAAATAAATAAAATGTTATTATTCTCATTTATATTATTGAACAACTCAAAACATTAGTATTATTCTCTATAATTTTAAATTTATTTAGTCTTATTTCGACTTTGCTCAATTATACGATTCATGAATATTCACTCAATATTATTTAATAAATATATTTTTAAAAATTATTTCAATAAATTTAAAAATAAAATATTTTTTTTATTAAACATAAATTTATGATTCTAATTTATAGATATATTTATGGGTTAAGTATCATTTAAGACCCAAAATCCTAACTATTATTCACTAAAAACTCATATTTTCATATTTCTCTCAGAAACACTCTTGTTACTCAAATATTTACCATTTAAGACCCACTAATACCCTTTATACCCCTACTCACTTATATAAAAGCTTTTAACACCATATCACCATTTCCCCCAATTGTTTCTGCTACGTCTACCATAGGTGATGATCAATTCTTGTTTTTCTTTTTTTTATATGATTTTGATTGTGTTTTACTTGATTCCGAAGTCTGATTTTTTATATATGCGAAGATAGTCGATTTGTGTGTGTTTGGAAAGTCAAATTTTGAGTTCGAAATATTTGTTTACTCTCAGATCTGTTTTCGTTCTTTTTTTATCGCATTCCAGTTAGATTTTGAATTCGAATTTGCTGATGTAGTTGATTTGTGGCATTCCACTTAGTTTTTCGTTGATTTTAGTCAGTAGTATGTGTTTGTGAAATTTTTATGCGCGTAAAACGATTCTGGGTTTATCAGTAGGAGATGCAAAACGTGTTTGTTCTGTACGTAGTGATAGTTGCAAAATGCGTATGTCTTCTGGAATGATAGATATAAAACATATTTTTGATAGATGCAACGTGTAAGGCTTCTGGAATGGTAAATGCAAAAAATCTTCTTGATAGATGCAAAATGTTCTTACAGATAGATGCGAAACGTTTGTATTAGTTTTTACAAGTTGATACAAAACATATGTATTCCCTTGTAGTGGTAGATCCTAAACCTATTTAGTGCTAGCTGAAAAACATTTGTATTTTTTCTACTGATAGCTGCGAATCATATGTATCTTTTACTGTAATGATAGATTTCAAACCTGTTTACTTTTCTGTTTAATGCAGGTATGCGGTGTATAGTAGTAGATTGTGCATTTTTAAACTAAATGACGAGCTTGAAATTTGTGATCTTGTTGTGTTTGCTGAGTTTAAAGATATTGTTTAATTTGTTTCTGGTGAGTTTGATAATCTGAACTACTTTAGTTGACGAGAGACAATTGATTGTAAAGAGAGAAATAGATTATAGAGAGAGAATTATAGTACTTAGAAGATTAAACTCAAAAATATCAAACCCCTTTATTTGAGCCGCATTGGCCTTTATATAGAGGCGTAAGGACTTAGCCCATAATAGAAACAGCTACGATAAATGGGATAATTACATATTAGTCCCTAACAAAGACAATATACTAATTTCTTTTTCTAATTTTACAATATGTCATAAGCTATTTTATTTTTTACATTTCAATCCTTGAAGTCTCATTTTCTTATTAGTAGTCCCCTTAGTTCTCATGTCAGTAAATGAATGAGAACTAACTAGCCTCGAACATAATCAAAAGTGAAGATAATTTCCTTTTCTATAATTCGAGCTGCGTTGAGTATTCTATTATACCATAATATGCCACGTGCGTCGAAATATCTCAATAGGAAGTCACCTCTTTACATCATAATTCGAAGTAGTAGCTATGATTCTTAGGTGTCAAGCCTACTTCTCAGTGCATAATGACACCTTATGGGCTAGGTTTTTGTTTAGGCCCATATCGTGACAGATGTTGAATTCTTATTTTATAAAACCGCTTCAACTTTTCTCCAATCAACGTCCACCTTTTTCATTTCCCAACACTAACGTTTTCTTCTTATAAATTCCATTGTCATTCATTGTTTGATTCACAACAAAAATCCTTGAGAGAGAAAGTGAAACAACTCTAAACTCCTTTGCTACCTTCACCAGCTTCTTCAATCTACTGGTTACTTTCACCAGAAAACTCATCTTTTCCATTCAATCTTCAACTAGTTTATGAGAAAGCGTCCAAAATCCAAGAGATCTAAAGCCAGAATTTCTAAAAAATCTGAAGCCCCAAAGTTAGACAACAACATCTTCGGAGCTTACGATTGCTTTTGCATCAGTGAAAGAGCATAGGAATATAAGGCAGATGGATTAATAAGCAACGCTCTCCGTGGTATGTCGAGAAAGACAATATAATATGGTGATTTTGATCCTTCCAAAACTCCTGTTTTTTCACCTTCTCCTCTTACAGAAGAGAGCCAATCCTTTAAAAAACGAATACCTAAAGCACCTCGAACATCACCTTCTCTTAGTAGATCATCATCCCATACCAATTCTAAAGTAAACAAACCTTCTCCAAAAAATCTGAAGCAACTCATTCTTCAACCTGATGAGTCCGGATTCTGTTACCTCTTCGGACAGGGACAGTTCGGACAAAGACCATCTAACCGGACAGGCTAGTTCGAACCCCTCATCCATTTGATTGTTCGAACAAGGACTAAAGTATTTAAAAACCTAATCATTTCTTGACTAAGCTGCCTGCTCTCCTACTAAGAGCTCATGGGTCCTTAAACTTGACCTGAGTCCATTAAACATGACCCGACAGCCCATAAAGCCCAAACGTAAGGGTATAAATACCCAACCACCAACATTAAATGAGGGTAATGAAAATTAAATACAACCAGGCTGCTTAATTCTCCATCTACTCTCTACTCAAATATTAAATACTTGCAAGCTTCCACAAACTCTAAACAAAAATTACAAACTTACCCTCATATAGAAATAAACCACACCAAATTGGCGACCACAGTGGGAGAGAAAGGTTCCTGAATCAAGCATTCGAAACCAATAGGAAAAATCAGTCCGAATGAATCCAGACGCCCCGGAAGTACCATCAGCCTTGCTTGAAGTGGTGGGGGAGGAGCGTGATAGATTAGAGGGCGAGATAGAGGCTCTGAGGGCAGAAAAGGTTACGATGGGCATGAAGGATAAGTCAAAAGCATCAGTTGCTCATCATACCGATAACCCTAGAGAGCATGATCCTTCAAAGACTCATGTAAGTACCAAAAAGACTCATGCCAGCTCCAAAAAATCTCACCGGTCTAAGCCAGTGCAGAGTTCTGACTCAGACTCAGATTCTTCTGGTAGCTCCTCGGATAAGGAAGGAGTTGAAGAGTCCTTGTCCTCCAGTAGTGATGAGGGCCGATCCAAAAAGAAGCAAAAGTTGATTAAAAAATATTCAAGAAAAAGGGATAGACATGGGAAATTGAAGAAGAATATAGGCAAAGGATCATCTCACAGCCGGAGATATGTAGACCGGATGCTTATGGATCCCTTTGCCTTCCACGATGAACCAGGTATCTTTGCGACCCTCAATGAGAATACAGTGTTTAGTCGTGGCCGGAATTGGAGACAATCTCCATTGTCTTCCAAGATTCTGTCCGGGAACCTCCCTAAGAGGTTTGATAGCACTAAAATGGAAAAGTACGATGGCAGTACTGATCCAGACAACCATTTGGAGCAATTTAAAAACTTCATGATGAAATTTGATGATGACGACAAGTTACTCTGTAGAGTATTCTCCCAATCCTTTACGGGGAGTGCTCTGAAGTGGTATAACAGCCTACCTTAGGGCTACATCAAGAATTTTGATACCTTTTGGATGGCCTTTCGAAGGCAGTTTGTTGGGAGTAAAGAGTTGAAGGGCAATGGGGACACAATAATCCATTGTACCCAAGAACCAAACGAAGCATTAAATGAATACATAAGTCGTTTTGTAAACACCAAAAATGGATTGGCTGATTGCTTCGAGAAAGTAGCAATAGCATCCTTGAGACAAGGCTTGAACCCTGGAAATTTGGCTGATTCAGTAACCAGGAAAAAAGCCATGACTTGGGGAGGTTTGCTGAATCAAGTCGGAAAGCAGATCAATGTTGATGAAACGAAGAAAACTAGAGTGCACAGGCAGGTGAGGTCTGCCCCGGTTGCACCAAACCCTAACCAAAATCAGTCCGGGAACAAGGCAAGGGAGACCGGGCAGGCACATAACAGGGCCAAAGCTCAATCTCAGCCAGCTGCACCTGCCCAGAGTCAACAATCTAGAAATAAGAGGGGGCCTTGGGTCTAACCGGAGTGGTTTGCAGAATTGAAAGAAAATGTGGCCACCATCTATGATAAAACAAAGGAAGAAGTGCACTATAGAAAACCGGCTGCACTGCAATCCCCTAGGGAACATCATAACAACTCTTTCTGCCAGTACCATAATAATACTAGCCATACCACTGACGATTGTATAGCCTTGAAACAAGAGGTTCAGAACTTGATTGAAAGAGGAAAGCTGGGGACATATGTCAAAATAAGAGGAGGAAATAGGCCTGACAATACTCACCGGGTTGGTCCGAGCAATGCTGCTCCGGAGGGGGCTATGGTAATAATCGAAAGATTTGATGTAGAATCCGAATACCTGGATCCCGATCCAACTCGAAATAGAGTGGGTGCCATTGAAGAACGTTGTAAAACGGTCTTCGGGCTGATAAAGTTTTTTGAGTCACTTACAATTTTCGGAGGGGATACTATGACAGCTCCTACTGCTTCTTCGAGGAAGAGACATGTTCATACTTTAGCCACCCAGCTAGAAGGGGGCATGACCTCTTATCAGTCACAAATTCCATTACCCTCCATTACTTAAGAGATATAGCTGGCCCTCATGAAAATGCTGTTGTCATAGGAGCATCCATTGGGGGCAATGACATAAGACGAATCTTGGTGGATATTGGAAGCTTAGCCAATATCCTCTTCTTAACCACTTACAAAAAGATCAAAAATCTAGCCATAATTCAGCGTTCGGACAGATCAATTGTGGGCTTCACTGGGAGCTCATCAGATGTGATCGGGGAGTTCGAAGAAGAAGTTTTGTTGGGAAAGGGCCCTTTCAAGAAGATGGTCAGGATACTTTTTATTGTGGTGGATTGTCCCACTTGTTATAATGCTATTTTAGGGAGGTCTTGGCTCTCTAGGATGCATGCAGTGGCCTCTACAGTCCACCAATGTTTAAAATATGTTGTTCAAGGACAAGTGGGAGTTGTCCGAAGCAGTCAAAATGTTGCAAGAGAGTGTTATGCTACAACGCTGGCTCCACGAACGTTGGGGGCAGTTTGTATCAACGAAGAATAACAATTTGAGGGGCTTTCTGGGGGTGAGGGTGAAATTGATGACCCCAGAGAGACCCCTGGAGTACTGATACCAGTTGAAGAAGTTGAAACACATTCTTTAGAAGAAGGGAAAAGTGTCAAGATAGGATCCAAGATGACATCCGAACTGGAGATTAAGATGTTAAAGTTTCTGGAAGACCATCAGCATGTTTTTGCTTGGTGCAACGCTGATGTTACATGGGTTCCAACAAATATTATATCACATCACCTATCCATCCGGAGAGACATAGCACCCGTGGTACAAAAGAGAATGCCTTTTTCCAAGGAGAAGGCTGATGTTATTGTTCAAGAAGTTGACAGACTCACAAAAATAGGGCATATAAAGGAGTCTCAATATCCTCTGTGGACTGCCAATCCGGTCTTCGTAAAAAAGAAAAATGGCAAGTGGCGTATGTGTATTGACTTCACAGATCTCAATAGGGCTTGCCCAAAAGATTTATATCCAGTCCCCCGGATTGATCAGCTAGTAGACTTCACTTCTGGGAATAAGCTACTTTCCTTTATAGATGCTTTCTCCGGGTACAATCAAATTCAAGTAGACCCAAAGGATCAGGAGCATACCACGTTTGTCACTGACAAGGGTCTTCATTGCTACAAGGTGATGCCATTCTGATTGAAAAATGCTGGGGCTACTTATCAGAGATTGGTGAACAAAGCCTTTGCTGATCAAATTGGAAGAAATATGGAAGTATACATTGATGATATGATGGTGAAAAGTGTGGATGAACAGCTGCACTTGGCACATCTCCAAGAAACTTTTGCCAACTTGGTAAAAGTGAATTTGAAGCTAAATCCAAAAAAATGTGTGTTCGGAGTACAGTCCGGGAAGTTCTTGGGTTACATAATAAGTGAGCAAGGGATACAGCCCGATCCGGACCAACTTAATGCTCTGTTCCAAATGGAGCCTCCTCGGAATGTTAAAGAATTATAACGGTTGACGGGGAGGTTGGTTGCTTTAAATCGATTCATCTTAAGATATTCGGACAGATGTGCCCCGTTTTTCCAAACTTTAAAGAGTGCAAAGGGATTTGACTGGACTTCACAGTGCGATGAGGCCTTCAATGAGATTAAGAAACATCTATCCTCCCCTAAGACTTTATTTAAACCTGTTGATGGAGAAACACTCTTCGTATACTTGGCAGTTTCAAGTTGTGCCATCAGTGCTGTATTGGTAAGAGAGGTGGATAATTACCCCCATCCGGTGTACTACATCAGCAAGAGCTTGATAGATGCAGAAAAGCGTTATTTGAAACTCGAAAAGTTAGCGTTGGCCTTGGTGATTGCTGCAAGAAAGATGAGGCCTTATTTTCAGGCTCATCCTATTATCGTCCGGACATCTTTTCCCTTGACGAATGTTCTCCAAAAAGCAGACATTTCAAGTAGAATGACTAAGTGGTCAGTGGAATTAGGGGACTTCGATATTGATTTTGCTCCTCGAATAGCAGTCAAAGCCCAAGCTGTGGCTGACTTTTTAGTTGAATTCCACTCTAATAGGGATCCGGAGCAGACCACTGAGATGAAAGATAAAAAGGTCTGGGTCATCCGGACGGATGGTGGGTCCAGTACTATGGGATGTGGTGCAGGGGTGTGTTTGACTTCTCCATATGGTGACAAAATGTACCAGGCTGTATGTTTTGCTTTCAGGGCTTCCAACAATGAGTTCGAATACGAAGCAGCTATAGCTGCTTCGTATATAGCTGGTTTAAAGTTAGCTTATATATGTGGGGCCAAAAGGGTCAAGCTGATGAGTGATTCTCAGCTTCTTATCCATCATGCACAAGGTCAATCTGAGGCAAAAAATGAGCAACTAGTGAAGTACTTGCTTCTTCTTAAAAATGAGGCTCTTAAATTCAAAAGCGTTGTTTATTAGTATATACCCCGGGCAGAGAATGAACTAGCAGATTCACTGGCAACCATAGCATACACTGAGTCATATCCTTGGATCAATGTGCTGGAAAGCCTTTCCATTCAACTTAACGTGGGTAAAAAGGAAGAAATTTTCGATGTACAGATAAAACAACCCCAAGACTGGAGATTTCCTCTCCTGCAGTATCTCTCCGATGGCATCCTGCCTCCGGATAAAGCACTAGCAAGAAAAATGAAGCACAAAGCTCGTGGTTTTATCATACTAAGAGACGTTATGTATAAGAAGTCTTACAGAAAACCTCTTTTGCAATGTTTGGGAGATGATGAGTCTCAAGTAGTCCTCTCCGAATTGCATGATGGTGAAGGATCAGCTCACTGTGGATTCAGGGCTCTAACACGGAGAGTTTTACTGGCTGGCTATTATTGGCCCTCTATAATGCAGGATGCTAAGGAACTGGTGAGAAGGTGTGATCCATGCCAGAGATATAGCAATGAAATTCATGTCCCGACCATCCCTTTAGAGTCAATTTCTGAGCCTATACCTTTTGCTCGATGGGGGTTGGATTTGGTGGGACCTCTTCCCATGGCGTCCGGAGGGCGCAGAACAATAATTGTTGCTATAGATTACTTTTCGAAGTGGATTGAAGCAGCCCCCTTGGCAGGAACAACATCAAAAGCTGTCATAAAATTCATTTTATCCAACATCTGTTGCAAATTTGGTGTTCCACAAAAAATAACGACAGACAACGGGCCACAGTTCGACAATAGGGAAATGGAGAGTTTTTGTGCCTCTAGGGGTATACAACATTGTTTCTCTTCACCTTTCCACCCACAAGCAAATGGACAAGTTGAAGTGGCTAACAGTACTATACTGTCCGGTTTAAAGAAGAATTTGGAAGGGGCTGCTGGGAAGTGGCATAGTTATTTGCAAGAGGTCTTGTGAGCCTACCGGACTACACCTCGGGCTGCGACACAAGAGTCACCCTTTTCCTTGGTCTATGGGATGGATGCAATAGCTCCCATAGAAGCAACTCTCCCATCATTTCGGTTTCACAACTTCTCCGAACACGCTAACGAAGTGGGAATCAGAGGTTAGCTCGACCTAATAGAGGAAAGACGAGTTAAGGCTCACCTTGGAGCTGTACACTATCAAGGTTTGATGAGAAGCAGGTTTGCTTCTAGAATTAAAAGAAGAGATTTCTAGCCGAGGGACAAGGTATTGAGAAAACTCTTCTTACACACTAAAGAGAAGCTCCTAGGCAAACTAGCCCCAAATTGGGAAGGACCTTATATGGTCGTTGAAAGGCTTAAACCTGGAACATATTGGCTAGAAGACAAGGCTGGAAGGGTTTTGACCCACCCTTGGAATATTGAACACCTCCGGATGTACTTGGAGTAGCATCCATGTAAATATTTGGGGGCATACTCTTTCCTACCCTGGTGGCACGGGAAGGTTTTAATGAGGTGTCCGGGCTTTTTAATAAAATTTGATGCCTTCTTAAAAAAAATTGAAGTGTTCTTACTTTGTTTTTTGTCACACCATCCGGATTGAAGTAAAAGAATGATGACCACTTAAACATATGTCATCGGAGAATTTAAACTCTCTCACTTTAGCCTATTTATGAAGTAACTAAGGGCTATTTAAACACTAGCCACCAAAATTGAAACAAACTATGAAAAGATGCGAGAATTGGGCAAAACAAAGGTATTCATTAAAGTAACTTAAGTGCCTTGGCCTTCCAAGGACTTTTAAATTGTCAAACAGAGCAAAGGATCTATCCGGTCAGATACTGGACACAATAACAAAAAGAATGCCTTGGCCTTCCAAGGACTTTAGTTTAAATAACATAAAAGTGAAAAGTTAATTCATAATTTAAGACTGAGCCTTTGAAGATAGCTCAGACTCACTTATCTTCTTCTTCCCCTTGGGATCGTCTTTCTCTTCGAGAGGGCCCTCCCCGGCATTTTCTTCTGCTTTGTCAGAAGATGAAGCACTGGAATAATCATGCAAGTCTCCATCAGTCATGGTGTGGAAGGGAAGGTCTTCGGACTCTACGTGAAGCCACAAATCTCCCAGGTTCCTCTTCGGGAACTTCTCGTGGAAGATTAGGACCATGTCCGACTTCACCTTGGCATACATTTGCTCTTGAGTGTCTATTACATTGTTGGCATAAGCATCGATCTTGGCCTGGATTTTGGCCTTCTGCTCCCTTAGCAGATCAAATTTCTCCTCTGCAGCCTTGGACACTGTGTTCTCAAGCGCAATCTTGTCATTTTTCAAGTTGTGAATGACTTGATCCTTGGCCTTGGCCTCCTCTTTTGAAGAGGTGAGATATTTCTCTACTTCGGACAACTTCTCCCGGAGCTACTTGATAGTATCTTCTAGAGTAGCAACTTTGGTGGTCCACCCCTCTTGGTTATTTTTCAGCTCCTCGTTTTCCCCCTTTAGAATGTCAGCATGTTGAGTGGCAGTAAGAAGATCATCGGACAGTCTCTCTTTGTCAGACTTGAGATCTTTGATAGTATCTGCCTGACTTCGAACTTGCTTCTCCAACACAAGCACCGGCTGAACACTACGTAATATAGAGTGAGCTATAATATCCCTTTCACTTGAAACAGTAAAAATCTTACCATTAAAAAGTGACGGTGTTAAAAGTACTCGGAGGGAGGAAATGCCCAGTAAAATCGTCTCTGGGGAGGTTGGCAATGTAGTCGCCCAGTCCATCAAGCCCGGCGATGTCAACCCCATCAAGCCCGGCGATGTCAACCCCATCAATGCTAAGGTCTCCTCCTCCGACCTCGTCGGTTTGAAAATCACCAAGGATCTCCTCTGCTTGTGTTGGATCAGTAGGATCAACATGGGGGAGAGGCTCTGGACGCCGGAGAGAAAGTTCATCACCCTTGGAGGTCTTTTTCTTCTTAGCCTCACTGTCCTTGCTTTCAGATCCCCGTTTTCGGTCTCTTTTGGGAGCCCTTGGGGGTTTTGGGGATTGAACTTCTTGCCTAACACTCTCCTGCTCTACCACTTCTAGGAGAGCAGCATCAATCTGGCTTGGGGCTGGCCCCTCCGGATTTGTTGAAACAGCCTCCTCCACCTCAGTAGGGTTAGCTCCACTTACCACTTTCTTTCCCTTCTTCTTCTTGCCTTTCATCTTACTTGGGGCCTTAGCCCTGCCTGGCAAGTAAAGTGTCCCATCCGGTTCGTGTGTTCTCTTGAGTACTACATCCGGAGGGGGTGGAGTGGTGAGTTCTTCCCAGGTCAAGTCCCTCCGGCCAGTAGTGTTCCAGAGGTTAGACCTTGCCAAGTTGCCTCCTGTGAAAGCATCGTGAAACCGGTTTCCCCATTTCTCAGAAGCCCAAGTGTTGATCTTGGTGCAAGTAACATGTCCGGCCTTTAGGTAGTCACTAAAGTATTTGGGTAGCACTGCTAAGAAAAAAGATAAGAACAGTCAGTTTAAGAAAATTCGATAAAAGTAGAAAAAAGAATATAAAGTAGGAGTCTTACGATCACTCCTCCATCTGCTGGTGAGGAGACTTGGATTGACTCCGGCTTTAATTTTCCTCCCGTTCTCCCAAGCACCACTTACGAACAGGAATTGGGTCCTCCAGTTTCTCTCCGACTCAAGCAGATCGTCCACTGCTTTATAATCATCACCCATGTTGAAGTGATAGAAGGGAATGTGGTGGTTCCTGCAGAGACTGGCCACAGCTGCGAATTCCTCCATTGGTAGAGGAATCCCAGAGAGCCTGGAGGCCATGATGCAGGCCATAAGTGTGTACCAGGCATTGGGGCTTAATTGACTGGGACAGAGCTTGATGAGATGGAAATACCGCACTATTTCCGGATCCGAGGGGAACCTTAAACCCCAGTTAAAGAGCTCGGTGAATATGAGTACTTCACTGAGTTTACAATCCATGGGGGGTTTCAGGATCTATAGGGATTCTTATCTTCACATTCCCCAGAATCCCCCACTTTGTACGCATCCGGCCCAACTCAGCTGTATGGATGAAAGGGTAATTGATCTTTTGCAGGGCAATGAGATATTTAACACTGACCTTGTGGAAACAAGGTCCCACTTTTCCTTCAAGACACCCCGGCAGATCCGGATGCCTTAAGCATAGCTTTTCCTTGCCTTTATCCTTTTGGGCAGCAACAACACCACTAGTCTATCCGGATGGTTCAGACTCGAATGGAGCCTCTTCGATGGAGTCCTCCATTATTTCCTCCATGATTGAGGAATGATTTTCAGTTGTTGTTGTGAGGGGGAGGTTTGGAGTTGGATCAGCCTGACTTCCGGACTGATGAGCTTCAGTACTCTCCTGGATCCTAGCCTCCAGTTGGGGTTCTGATGTAGACGTTTCTCTTCGGGGACTTGAGCCAGTATCCTCTGGACCGGACAGCCTGTCCCTGGGAGCTTTAATGGGTGCCTCTGACCCTGTACTGCTGTCCTTGGCCCCCAATTTCGAAGGAGTGCTCTTGGAAGCCTGCCCTTTGACCAGCCAACTTTTTCTTCGATCAACCAGCTTGTGAGGAGAAGTTTCAGCATCTGACCCCATAGCTAAGAATGGGGAGGGTGTTTTAAAACTGGTAACTGTTAAACCTGGCTCAACTGTGGGTTCTCACTCTTGAACCGAAGAACCTGAGATGATATGGGAAAGATTGGTTTGAAACAACCTCTTCGGTTTGATACCCTTTGTGGAGGAAGAACCCTGGTCAGACTCTGTGGCTGAGAATGCTGGTTTGTCGATGGGAGAAGTGGGTAAGCCCGCTGCAATGCGCCTTTCCCTTTCGATTTTTTGTGCTTTTTCTAGTTCAGACAGATTGAGCCACCCACCTTTGATCAGAGCGTTCTTTGCCGTGAACATAAACAACCTAAACGAGAATTTTTGTTTGAGAGAGAAAGCTCTGAAGATTATCAAAGTAAGAATGAAAGTGATGGTAAAACAATGGAAAAACTTCTTTATTTATAGTAAACCTAAAAAAGAAGCCTTGATTCCTAGGAGAATTCGAAAAGATTAGCAATGATTAAAAGACGGCGCTCATGTCACCTTCATTAATGAAGAAGTTTCTTTTCAGAAAAGGTGGGTGCGAAATCCAAGGTGAAAAACGACTAAAGCAACCAACCAAAGAGTGACATGTATCCCCTGAACCTTGGCAAAAAACCGTTTAGATTCAAAGAACTTTTTCACTCCGGATAAAACCATGACACAATTCGGAAGACCTGTTCGGATAAAACTGCCACTAACAACGGACTATTTTTCAGGTTTTGACAAAGGTTATTTGAACAAACACCTAAAAAAGGGGCTACTGATGAGTCCAGATTCTGTTACCTCTTCGGACAGGGACAGTTCGGACAAAGACCATCTAACCGGACAGGCTAGTTCGAACCCCTCATCCATTTGACTGTTCGAACAAGGACTAAAGTATTTAAAAACCTAATCATTTCTTGACTAAGCTGCATGCTCTCCTACTAAGAGCTCATGGGTCCTTAAACTTGACTCGGGTCCATTAAACATGACCCGACAGCCCATAAAGCCCAAACGTAAGGGTATAAATACCCAACCACCAACATTAAATGAGGGTAATGAAAATTAAATACAACCAGGCTGCTTAATTCTCCCTCTACTCTCTACTCAGATATTAAATACTTGCAAGCTTCCACAAACTCTAAACAAAAATTACAAACTTACCCTCATATAGAAATAAACCACACCACAACCAAATCTTCAAATTATTAACTTCCTCAAGATCCAAGAAGAAAAGCTTTTATAGCAATGGGTGATGAAACTGATGTTACCTCGAACATGAATCTTACTGACAAATACATCGACCTCTTCTCCTCCCTTTAGGGAAAATTTTGAGACAGAGGTATCGTATTAACAAAATCCCTCAAGTAACCCTCGTCGGTTGGTGGATGTGACATCTGAATAAGAGGGAGATTCCGAAGCTACTCAGTCAAATAATGAGGTTGATACAGAAGAAGAAGCTTCGAATAAATCGGAAAATACTACACAAGAAAAACCCCGTAAACAGAGGAAAGAGAAAGATCTTATCATAACTTTTGAGGAAGAACGTGTATCAATAGGAGAGAATTTGAGATATCTCGATGCTCACTATATAGTGGCTCTAAATAATGTTCCATATACATACTACAAGGAAAGCCAAGCAAGTGATCTCAAGAAACAGTGGAGACTAGAGGACATCATTACACTTCGTCTTCCCAAAGAAGGAGAAACACCCCTAGACTATAAAAAAAACGAACTAATGGTCTACTTAGAGATTATCAACTGGGGTCTTCGATTCCCACTGGATCCCATGATAGTGGACTAATTTGAACTTCTAAATCTGTATTCAATCCCAAGTGATTCCAAATCAATAGTTCACGCTACTTTCTCTCATCATAGCCTCGCATTTATCCAAAATTATTATATGCATCGAAGATTTTATTTCTCTAACCAAGTCACGTTGGATGACGACTTAAAAATAATTGATGATCTATTGGAAGCAGACATATGTTAGAAGCAAAAATTTATCTTTATTTCAGGAGCATGGGAGAATAATAAAACTATATCCGGAGCCAAACCATCAAGATTGAACCTCGTCTGGAGGAGTAATCGTATGTCTTTTAACATTATTTTTCTAAATTATATTATCAATCGATGTTATCCTTGTTTAATATCAACTTCCATATTCCGAACAAAAATTTTAAGGCGCTACGCAATTCGTCAGGAAAAGGAAAAAGAGATCTTTGTCCAGCTGGCTGCCTGGGCTGAGAAGGAATATAATAACGCTTTCCACACAACCTTGGAACCCATTAACTTCCTCAACATTCATTTATTTTTTATTACATTTGGAGATCTTCCTCCTCAAAATAGGATGGAGCCACCTCCCTCAAAAGAAGAAGAAGGTAGAAAAGAATAACAAGACAGCTAGTACATCTAGTGCTAGCCCTTCAACAAATATGAAGCCAAAAAGTTTGAAAAGGAAAAAGAAAGAAACAACTCTCTCCTCTATCGAAGAAAGAATAGAAAATGAATTTTCTCAAAAAAAATAAAATCACTACTTCGAAAAAGAAAAAACACCACGAAGACAAGTCCCTAAAAGAAAGGGAAAAAGAAAACCGTGAAAATTGTCAAAGAAATATTGTCTGAGGACAACGAAGATATGGTTGCAGAGAATCAACAAAGTCATAAAATAAAAATGAAGTAAGTACCAGTTAGCAAAGAGAAAGTATTGTTGTAGAAGATGACCAAGGTGATGACTACTTTGATCCTAACAGCCTTATTGACTTCAACGAATCAGAAGAGCTTGCTGGAGATGAAGATCCCATTGTTCAAGAAACTCAAGATCATCTACATAATATTGGAACAAGACCTAAACCTGTTGTCGCCGAAGTCACATCTCATGAGTTCATTGTTCCTATAACCTCCTTATCTTTTTTCCTCGAGCTAGTCCAGTTCTCTTTCCTCCTGCCGGACCAAACCCAGATATTCTCGTTGCACTTCAACCTTTCACTGATCTCAATGCTGTAGCGCAAAAGTTGACTCAAAAAATTGAATCTTCTCGAAGTCATTTAAATCAGATGGCTAGAGACATGGTTCAGTATAAAGGTGTTGATGTAGTTGAAAAAAGAATGAGGAAATGTTTTGCTGACCTTGTAAGAGATCAGTTCCATGGATTCCAGATAGTCGGGTCTGAATGCCTCTGAGGGATCCTTCATGTCAAGAAACATCTTAGGAAGGTGCACCAGAAAGAAAAAGAGGATCTCAATACTTCCCATCTCAATGAGATTGATGAACTCAAAACTAAACATCTTGCTGAATTAGTTGTAAAAAATAAAAAAATCGATGACCTTCAAACTTCTCTTGGAAACAGTGAAGTAGAGAAGAAAAGATTGACCAATGAGATAAACACTCTTAAAGCTCAATTTGATAAAGAAAAACAACTTACCGATCATTGTTGTTGAAGATGAATGTGCCAAAGATATGTTGGCTGCTATTAGTTATGGCAAAAAACGAAAAACCATCACACTCCTTCGTGAAATTCATGCCGCATATCCTAAAATTGATCTATCCAGCTTTTGGAGTAAGATTCCTATCGAACGGTGTCCTAACGAAGCCTTCGTTCCTGGTCCAAACTCATGATCCAACGAAGAGGCCTCAAAGGAAGATTCCAAAGAGAGTTCTGAAGACGAGTGACTCAACTATCTCCCTTTTTTTGTACTTGTCATTTTATTATTGTAACATTTTGTGCTCATCAAATTATTCTGAATGACAAAGGTCTTTGTTTATATTTTATTTTCCAAGTTATGTTTGCATATTATTGTTATTTATATTAATTTTTTGAAGCAAAAACATAATTTATTACTTTAAATAATCATTTCACCTCGAATTTTATAGTGCATTTAATGAATATAGCACTTCGAATATCATAGTGTGTTTAATAAACGTAGCACTTTGAATATCATAATGCGTTTGATGAACGTATCACGTCGAATATTATAGTGCGTTTAATGAACGTAGCACTTCGAACACGGTTGTTTATTCGAAAAGTATATTAAACACTTCAGAATATTCTACTCTTGGTCAACCTCAAATATGATCAGTCTTTGATCGGTTACCAAAAGAGTTTAAATAAACACTTGTAAACAACCATTGGCAAAAAAATGAATTTTATTGATAGCTTTGAATATGTACATAACGCCTCGATAAAATCTCCATCGGCCAACATGGTAGGAAAAAGTGTGCCAATCGATCAAAGAAAATAATTCGAAAATACATCATAGTCACTCTTAATATAATTTCAGATGTTGTATATTCCATGGATGTTGAAGCGTCCTCCCATGACTATTACAAAGGCGATAAGAACCTGGTTTTATTCTTTCCATAACCATGTAAGGGCCTTTACGATTCGGGGCCATCTTTCCAAGGCTCTTTTCCCTGGTATGTAAGAATACCTTTTTTAACACTTTATCTTCTACCTTAAACTCCCTTCTTTTCACCCTCGAATTATACATGTTCCTCATAAGAGTTTGATAATGAATTATATTTAAATGAGATCGAATTCTTTTCTCTTCAATCAAATCTAAACTTGCTATTTTAACGTCATCGTTAAATTCTTCAGAATATTGGTTATCCTAAAATATGACAAGGTAGATTCCACATGACTAACATCATCCATTTCATATGCCAAAGCAAAATAAGTCTCTTGAGTAGCCTCTATAGGGGTTGTTCGTTAAGCCCAAAGTACCTTCTGTAAGTAATTAGGCCATTTTATAGCTACTCCTGTTAAATTATTCTTCAAACCTTCTCAAATAGACCTATTTGTCACCTCTACTTGTCCATTTTCTTGGGGATAAAAAGGTGTAGAAAAGCACTGCCTGATTCCTTTCAAAGTGCATAACGAATCCATTTCTTTATTATTGAATTGAGGACCGTTGTCTGTGGTAATTCGTTGAGGTACTCCAAAACGACAACAAATTTTATTTAATCACATGCTTAGATTTTGTTCCAGCCAGAGGCCCTGCTTGTGCTCACCTCGTAAAATAATCTACTACTACAATTATCATTTGTCGTACTACAGAGGCCATTGGTAATGGTCCTACTAAATCTGTTCCTCATCGATCAAACGGAATTGCTTTGGTAATGGACATAAGTGGAACTGTTGGTTTGTGAATAGAGTTATCAAATCTTTGACAAATATCAAAACTTTGAACCAAATCCTTGGCATCGTTTATGATGCAGGGCCAATAAAATCCTGCAAGAAAAACTCGACGAGTCAATGCTTTGAACCCAGAATATACTGATCTTTCTCCATCATGCTGTTCTGATAAAAACTCTTGTGATTCTTGTCTGCTCAAACATCGCAAAAATGGTTTGTTCAATGCATTCTTATACAAAACTTTATCTAATATTATGTAACCAAAAGCTTTGCCTCACAATTTTTTGGCCAATTTCGCATCTTCAGGAAACTCTCCTCGAATAAAAAAAACTCAAAATATCAGTTCTCCAGTCGCCTCAGACTGTATCAGGAGTCATAAATAGTTATCAAGGATACTCTTCCTTGTATCCAACAGTTGCTAATGAATTATCAACCATTTATTCCCTCGATTTATATGATCTATAACAACATAATTAAATAAAAGTATCAGGTTTCGAATCTCTCGAAGATATAAAAATATATAGTTCTTTTTTGCTTTGGAAACTCCAGATACTTGATTTGTAACTAATGGGGAATCTGTCTCTAGTCGTACTGAAGTTGTACCACATATCTTTGCAAGTCCCAATCCAGCCAAAGTGGCTTCGTATCCAGCCTCATTGTTCGACACATGGAAACCAAATTTAATGGACTGAAACATTGTTTCTCGTGATGTAGCAATCAATTGAACTCCACCACTGCATCTCGTCTTACTAGAACCTCCATCTGTTCGAACAATCCTCATCGAATTGACTGGCAATATGTCATTGCTAACTTCTTCGTCTGATCTGCTTCAATGAAATTCAACAAGGAAATCTGCCAAATCTTGTGCTTTAATTGTCGTTCGAGGTGAAAAACTAACTTCAAAATCTCCCAATTCCACTGACCACTTAGTCATTCTCCCGGAGATATCAGGTCGTTGCAAAACATTCTTCAATGGAAATGTGGTCCGAACTTTGATGGTATGAGCTTGAAAATAAGGAAACACTTTTTTAGCAGCCACCACCAATGCCAATGCTAATTTTTCGAGCTTCAAATACCTCTTTTCTGTTGCCACCAAACTTTTGCTGATGAAGTACACAAACTTCAGAATTCTTGTATATTCACTTATTAATAATGCACTTACTGCAAAATTCGATACCGCAATGTATAAAAAAAGGTGCTCTCCACTTCGAGACTTGGATAATATTTCTGGTGATGATAAAAAAACCCTTAATGTTTATAAAAGCTACTTTACAATCCGAGGTGTACTCAAATTTCTTTTGTTTTCGCAACACTTGAAAGAAAGGGAAACATTTTTCAGAAAATCTAGAAATAAACATGTTAAGTGTTGCTAAACTTCCAGTTACAATTTTCACTTCTTTGATAGCTCGAGGCATTTCATAGACACTACAACTTTTAACTACTTTTGATCAGCTTCAATCTCGTTTTTACTGATAACATAGCCAAGATTTCTGATTGAACTCCAAAAGTATATTTTTCTAGATTTAGCTTCAACCTTATTGCCCTTAGATTAAAAAATGTCTGCTCTAAATCCTCCAAGTGCGCGTTGTCTGCTAAGATTTTTACCACCATATCATCAATATATACCTCTGTGTTTTTTCTGATCTGAGCAGTGAACGCCTTGTTCATCAATCTCTAGTCTGTGGCCCCAACATTTTTTAATCAAAATGCATCATTCTATAACAATGCAAGCCTCTATCCGTGATGAAGATGGTGCATTCTTGATCCTTCAGATCCACCTGAATCTGATTCTATCCTGCAAAAGCATCCATAAATCTCAATATTTTGTTTCCCAAAGTAGAGTCAATCAGTTGGTCTATCCGAGGAACAGGAAATGGGTCTTTAGGACACGCTCGATTTAAGTCTATAAAATCAACACACATTCTCCACTTTCCATTTTTCTTATTGACCACAACTAGATTTGTTGTTCTTAAAGGATATTGTGACTCCCTTATATGCCTGACCCTGGATAAACGATCCACTTCGGAAACAATAACTTCTGCCTTTTCTGCTGAAAATGCTTGTTTTTTCTGAATAACAGGTTTCACCCTTGGGTTTGTAGCTAGACTATGGCAGATTACTTCATTTGTTACTCCTGTCACATCCTCTGTTTTCCAAGCGAAAACATTTAGATTATGGGATAAAAATTCTAAGAATTCTTGACGTAGAATTAGGGTCATTAAGGTTCCTATTCGAAGTACTCTTCCCTCAGAAAACGTATATTCCTCTATTTCATCACTTACTGTCGATGAGCCCAGGGTTTCCCTCGGATCGTCAACCTTTTTCACAGAATCTGAGGTCAACCCCCTTAATTTCTATTCATCTATCATATCACCACTGCTAGATCCTCGAATCTGAAGTGCAATGGCATAACATTCCCTGGAAACATTTTGGTCGCTCCTAGCGACCCCTACACGATCTCTAACGACATACTTAAAACATTGATGGACTGTTCATACAACGCCATACATACTTGATAACTAGGATCTTCCAAAAATGGAATTATAGCTTGTTGGACAATCTACTACCATAAAAAATAATTGAACCGTCTTCTTAAAATGTCATCTTCCCAAACTTACCTCCTTCTCAAATTCTCCTATAACACGAGCAATTATTCCAATTAAATGATGATGGTGCGATCTGATTGTGAAATTCAAGAAGGATTGTGCATCCTGTCATAAGTTGATTAAAAAGGACATTTGAAAAACTCCCAGTATCTATCAATACGCGTTGAATCTCAACGCCAGGAATTTTTGCCCCAATGACCACTGAATAGTAAAGTTCACCATATGTCTTTTCCTCAAACTATCAGCGTTCCCAGCCATAAAATTACCCCCGAAATGGCCAAAGATTCAAAATACTCGCACAAACTTTAAACATGGCCCTTCTTTACTGGCTCCTCAATAGCTATCAGAATTAACTGGTCTGGATCCATATCTTAATATTCTGATGCAACATCAAAATCATCAACCTTTAGTATCATCAGATTTTCAGCTTGTGCATTTGGATTGGTTATTTTTTAAGTTGATGTTATGGGATTTTTCGATGCATTACTCTAAGACTTCACATATGTCAATAACTTCCCGTTTTCAATTAAAATTCAAACTTCATTTTTCAAAGCGATGCAATCATTTGTATCATGACCAATATCATTATGATACCTACAAAAACATTATTTTGCTCCTCCCTTGGCCTGTTGATTGGAGCGGGCTTCTTGAAATTTACATATCCTTTGGTTTTATCAAAAATTGCAGCCACACTTTCGGTCAGATCTGCATAATATCCAGGCCTAATCTATTGATTTGGCCTCAACCTATTTAATTGATATGATGGAGCTTGATTCGAATATCCTCTGGTTCGAGGTGGTAGGTTTTTGTTCCTCGGATGTGATTGCAAAGCAAAATTCGAAGAATGCTCCTGATTATACGGCATCTGCCCAAAATTCTTTTGAACAATAGCAGCTACACCTTGAACCCTGCTCGATTCCTCAACCTTGATTTGGTCATCTACCTGAGCCATCAAAGTTCCAAAAGTTAAAGCTCTTCTTCTTGTTGTCTCATTAGCCAAATCCTCTGGCATTAATACCTAGCGAAAAGCTGTCATTGCCACCAGCTCTTCACAATTATCCATACCTGCTTTTGTCAAGACAAAACGCTTCGTATAATCTTTCAACTTCTCTCCAACTACTTGCTTGCATTGGATGATTATATCCCCATTTTCCCTCATCTCCTTACTCCCAACGAACTGTCTTTGAAAGGCAGTATAAATGTTTCTGAAATTTGAAATGGATCCCCTCATAATTTGGTTATACCATTTCAAACTTGTTCGTTTAAAAATATGAGAAAAAGGCCGACACACTAGCCTGTCGTCACTTTGAAGTTCATCGTATATTCTTGAACTGTTCGATGTGATCATCTGGGTTTTGCATCCCATCGAAATTTTCAACTTTTGATATGTCAAAACACTTTGGAAGCGTGATAAATATAATCTCACTTGTTAATAAAGAATTCCTCTAATCAACACTTTGAACATATTGATCATCGGTTCCCATCACTGCATACAAATTATGTTCATCCTCATTGTACTGATTTGACGTGTTTTCTTCACCCCAGTTAGATTCCCTCAAGCATCAAGTTACACTATCTCTTTTAGGGTTTTTTCTTAGATTTTCGAGGTTGCTCATTCTCTTCTTTCAAATAGCCTCGATATATTTTAAAACCTAATCCTGAGCTTTCAACCTCCTCATCACTAGATGTGATATTGCTTATCTTTCTTTTCTTTTCGAGATGAATGACGCTCTTTTGGCACTTTGAAACGCGCCTTTTTCAATTTGTTTCTGACTTGATGATCAGTGAAACATCAATCAGATTGTTCACCAGCATTGTTTTGGTCATTCATCTGTCTTACCTCGGATTTCAACGTCGTTGACTAAATTTCTTGTTCCCTCTGATCGTATTTCTCGTTTAGAGTATTTATCTTATTCAGAAGCTGATTCATTCACAGCTCTATCTCAGATTGAGTCTGGTGAATCGGACTAGACCCTTCTTGTTTATCATCTGTCTTTTCTAAATATATTTTTTAGTGTTTCAACAGTTGATCGAACCAACGGGTTTCTTTCTAGATTCATTGCAAGCTTTAATTTTTTTTCAAGATTATAAAAATTCAAACTAGTAAAATTGACACCGGTCATTGATCTTCCATAGTGAAGTCACCAATTTGGTGAGTTTAATAATCTAAACTACTTTAGTTGACGAGAGACAATTGATTGTAGAGAGAGAAATAGATTCTAGATAAAGAGAATTAGAGTACCTAGAAGATTAAACTAAAAAATATCTAACCCTTTTACTTGAGCTGCATTGGCCTTTATATAGAGGCGTAAGGACTTAGCCATAACGGAAACAGTTACAATAAATGGGATAATTACATATTTGTCCCTAACAAAAATATAAGATACCAATTTCTTCTTCTAATTTTACAATATGTCATAAGCTATTTTATTATTTAAATTTCAGTCCTTGAAGTCCCATTTCCTTATCAAATTTAAGTAGATATCATACATTGGTTTGGTGTAAATTTAAATACTATTGTGGTGATCTAGAAAACGTTATCTTAGGTTGTGATGGTGATTAAATTGCTTTGGTATCAGTTGTTGATAGTTTGGGTGTTATTATTATTAAAGCTTAAGGTGATGTTGTTGTTGGTGATAATATTAGAGAAATTGCTTAAAGTATATTTGAAGCTTCAATGGAGAACTGATGAAACTTCTGGTGTTAATGTTATTTGTCACAAGTATAAAACACTTACTACTTTTGGTTGGGTTAATGAAATTAGTGGTGTTGGGAAGGTATTTCAAGAGGGTGAAATATGTTTAAGATAAGTTGTTAGTCAGTTGGCTTTAAAAGAAGGTTTAACTTATAAATATTTGCATAACAATAAACAAAGAGTAACTCTTTATTGTATGAAAAAAGATTCAAAGGGTTGTCTTTGGAAACTATATGCTAAACAACAGAGGTCTACTGGCTTTTTTATTATTAAAAAATATGTCTAAACTCATACATGTGATATTGGTTTTAGAAAAAATATATAGAATTTATCATCAGATTTAATTGCGAACAATACGTGATTGTGTTAAGAGGAGAGTTGATGTTAAAGCTACAAGTGTGAAATCATTTTCCAAAAATGACTACGGTTTATATATTTCTTACCATGTTTCATGGCTTGCTTTAGAGAAAGCTAAGAGGGTTGTATATGGAGATAAATATACTTCGTATAAATTACTTAAGAATTATTTTAAAACATTGAAGATTCTTGATACCAGCAGTGATTACATACTGGACTATTATTTGGAAACCAATGTCTTCAAGCGTTGTTTCGTAGGTTTCAATTCTTGACGTCAAGTTTTATTTATTGATTGAACTTTTTTAGTGGGGAAATATAAAAGGGTGTTGCTATCTGTCATAGCTAAATATGGTAACAATGGTGAGTTTTTGTTATTTATTGTTTTATATTGGAATAGATGTTATATTTATTATCTTATATATAAATTTGCGAAAATAGGCTTAAAGTAAAATATGATAGATGTGAAACCTTGGTATAATTAACTTGATAGATGCGAAATATTTGTGTATCAGTAAAATGGTAGATGCGAAACACGCATGTTTAATATGTTAGATGCAAAACATTAATGTATCAGTAAAGTGATAGATGCAAAACACTTATATCTAATATGATAGATGTTATACGTACAATATAAGTATATTGGCAAATGCGAAACCCCTTGTAATCAGTAATTTATAATATACATTATTCTATATATTTATTACATGCATTTTCTCTGTTGCATTTAGTATTGTTGCAGCTGAAGATACTGAGAATTGGTTATGGTTTTTGAAGATGTTGAAACCCCATTCTCTAGATCGGCTAATCACATTTATTAATGATCTTCATTTAGGTATTGTTAGCGATGTATATGCTATATTTCCAAATTACCATCATGGATATTATCTTTATCATATTTTAAATAATTTGAGGTATTGTTTAAGGGCAATATCGACAATATTTAAGGATACTATGGTTCAACTGTTTAAACGATGCGCATATGTTGCTAATAAGAATTTTTTATTCAATATATGGATGAATTTCTTAAACAATGAGGTGAGAAGGTTGAAAGTTTTTGTGTCCCGGAAAATATGTTTGTTCTATTTTCAAAGGCAAGAGGTATGGTTCTATGGCGTCTACTCGAGCTGAGTCTTTTAACAATAAAGTCAAACAATTTTGTGGTTTGCATATATTGGAGTTAATTGATAAGATTAGAGTTTTACAAATGAGTCAAATTTTGAGATGTTTTGATAATGTTGAATGTTGGACTAGCGATTTGTATCCTGAATTTGATAAAAAGTTTAAAGCTAATGTGGAAGAAGGTCGGCCATTGATAGTTCATTTTTCTACTCCTCTTTTGCATGAAGTGTTTTATGATCCTGTTATGGTTGTTGATCCTAGTGTACATACTTGTTCTTGTGGTTCTTGGAAACATGATTTTTTCTCGTTCTCTCATGCTTTATATTCCTTCTATTCACATTTCCTCTTTCTCTTTAAGAGGTAAGATCCTCATTTAGATCATCGTCATCTTCAGAAAATGCATCTTCAGAATATTGTTCATCCTAAAAGGAACTGTAGTTATCATCAGAGATATCATTAGAGAATTCCTCTGTTGTTGTTTGTTTCTAGTTTTCTTTTTCTTTATGGGAAAGAGAAGGAGAACTGAAATCACTATAAAAAGTCATCATCTTAAGAAATATTAAGACTTGGAATTTTTCAAAACAACAAAAAAAATTGTGGGAGATTAGTAAAATACATTACATCTCTGATAGCTAAAAAGTTTAAGAAGGTGGAAAATTTAGAAGCTTTGACAGTAATAATATCTTGGTTTTTATTGGTTAAGTTTGTAGTTAATGCAATGTAATCATGAGTATCCACTTTTGTCAAATCATATAAGTAAATAACCAATCAAATATAATTACTAGTTTAAATTTTGATTTGACATAATAGGTGGGAGATTGGTAAACTACATTAATTACAAAAACATAAAACTTTTCTAATTAGAACAGAAGATGGGAAACAGTCACCAACAAATATAATGAGTTGATAGATGCGAACACTTAATACATAATGAAAGCTAGATGCGAAACCATTTTTATATTTATGTTAGATGTGAAACGCCGTCTGCAAACCAAATGATATATACGGAACATTTTGTTTACACTTTCTGATATATATGTGATGAGTCCGAAATCTGTCACCACGCTTTATAGGAACCGGACAGGGTCAATTCGGACAATGTCCACCTCACCGGACAAGGGCAGTTCGGACAACTATCATCCACTGAACTATCCGAACAGAACTAAAGTACTTAAAACCTAATCACTTTTTGACTAAGCTGCCTATTTACTTACTTAGAACTAATGGGTCTTTAAACTCGACCCGAATTCATTAAACACGACCCAAAAGCCCATGTGGCCAAAATATAAGGGTATAAATACCAAACCACCAACATTAAATGAGGGTAATGAAAATTAAATACAACCAAGCAGCTCAATTCTCTCTCTACATTCTACCCAAGTATTAAATACTCTCAAAATTCCACAAAACTCTAAACAAAAATTACAAACTTACCCTCAAACAGAAATAAACCACACCAAATTGGCGACCACAATGGGAGAACGACGGTGCCTGAATCTATCATTCAAAACATCAGAAAAACCAGTCTGAATGAATCCAGACGCACCAGAAGTACCACTAGCTTTGCTTGAAGTGGTGGGAGAAAATGATGAATATACCGTCGAGGAGCGTGATAGGTTAAAGGGCGAGATAGAAACTCTGAGGGCATAGAATGCAAAGATGGGCATAAAAGAGAAATCAAAGGCATCAGTTGCTCATCATACTGACAACCCTAGAGAGCATGAGCCTTCGAAGACCCATGTGAGTACAAAGAAGACTCATGCTAGCTCCAAAAAGTCTCACCGGTCCAAGCCGGTGGAGAAATCTGATTCAGACTCAGAATCTTCCAGTAGCTCCTCGGGCGAAGATGGAGTTGAAGAATCCCTGTCCTCCAGTAGCGATGAGGGCCGATCTAAAAAGAAACAAAAGTTGGTTAAGAAGTATTCAAGAAAAAGGGATAGACATGGAAAGTTAAAGAGGCATACATGCAAAGGGTCATCTCATAGGCGGAGACACATAAACCGGATGTTGGTGGATCCTTTTGCCTTCCATGATGAACCAGGTATCTTTGAAACTCCTAACGAGGATACGGTGTTCAGTCGTGGCTGGAATTGTAGAGAATCTCCATTTTCATCCAAGATTTTGTCCGGAAACCTCCCTAAGAGGTTTGATAGTACAAAAATGGAGAAATACGATGGTAGTAAAGACCCGGACAATCACTTGGAACAATTCAAAATATTTATGATGAATTTCGATGATGACGATAAGTTTCTTTGTAGAGCATTCTCCCAGTCTTTTAAGGGGAGTGCCCTGAAGTGGTACAACAGCCTACCACAGGGGTATATCAGGAATTTTGATACCTTTTGGGTGGCCTTCCGGAGGCAATTTGTTGGAAGTAAGGAGGTGAAGGGAAATGGGGATACAATTATCCATTGTGCCCAGGAACCGAACGAATCTCTAAAAGAATACATAAGTCGCTTTGTAAACACCAAAAATGGGTTGGCTGATTTCTTTGAACAAGTAGCAATAGCTTCCCTGAGGCAGGGCTTAAACCCGTGAAATTTGGCTGATTCAGTGACCAGAAAAAAGGCCATGACATGGGCAGGTCTACTGAACCAGGTTGGAAAGCAAATTAACGTGGATGAAACAAAGAAAACTAGGGTGCACAGACATGTGAGGTCTGCCCAGCTGCTCCAAACCCCAACCAAAATCAGTCCGGGAACAAGGCAAGGGAGGCCGGTCAGGGTCATAACAGAGCTAAAGCTCATTCTCAGCCACCTGCGCCTGCCCAGAGTCAGCAATCCAGAAATAAGAGAGGGCCTTGGGTTCAACCAAAGTGGTTTGCTGAGTTAAAATAAAGTGTAGCCACCATTTATGACAAAACAAAGGAAGAAGTACACTAT
This sequence comes from Limnanthes douglasii subsp. nivea, assembly GCA_036936605.1. Lineage (NCBI taxonomy): Eukaryota > Viridiplantae > Streptophyta > Magnoliopsida > Brassicales > Limnanthaceae > Limnanthes > Limnanthes douglasii. The sequence goes on along the minus strand of JAUPFV010000004.1, from coordinate 170,317,916 downwards.
AGAAGGCCGGCTGCGCTACAATCTCCTAAGGAGCATCGTAACAATTGCTTCTATCAGTATCATAATTATACTGGCCATACCACTGAGGATTGTATTGATTTAAAGCAAGGAGTCCAGAATTTAATTGAAAGAGGAAAGTTGGGAGCATATGTCAAAAGAAGAGGAGGAAATAGGCCTGATAATGCTCATCGGGCTGCTCCAAACAACGTAGGCACATCCGCTCCGGAGGGAGCTATGGTGATAATCGAGAGATTCGATGTAGAGTCAGAGTACTTGGACCCTGATCCAACTCGAAACAGAGTGGGTGCCATTGAGGAACGTTGTAAAACTTTGTCCGGGCTTATTAACGTTTTTGAGTCACTCAAAATTTTTGGAGGGGATACCATGACAGCACCCACTGCTTCTTCAAGGAAGAGGCATGTTCATACTTTAGCTACCCAACTGGAGGGAGGCATGACTTCCTATCAATCGCAGATTCCATTTCCCTTCATTGTTTTCGATGAAGATGACTTAAGGGATATAGCAGGTCCTCAAGAAGATGTTGTTGTCATAGGAGCATCCATTGGGGGCAATGACGTAAGACAAATTTTGGTGGATACTGGGAGTTCAGCCAATATCCTCTTTTTGACTTCCTACAAAAAGATGAAAAATCCTGCGGTAATTCAGCGTTCGAACAGGTCAATTGTGGGTTTCACTGGAAGCTCAGGAGATGTGGTCGGGGAGTTTGAAGAGGAAGTTTTGTTGGGCAAGGGCCCTTTTAAGAAGATGGTTAGAATACTGTTTGTCGTAGTGGATTGTCCCACTTGTTATAATGCTATTCTATGGAGGTCTTGGCTCTCTAGGATGCATGCAGTGGCCTCAACAGTCCATCAATGTTTGAAATATGCTGTGCAAGGACAAGTGGGAGTTGTTCGGAGCAGCCAAAAGATAGCAAGAGAATGTCATGCAACGACACTGGCTCCTCGAACATTGGAGGCAGTTCGTATCAATGAGGAATAGCAATTTGAGGGGCTTTCTGGGGGTGAGGGTGAAATTGATGACCCTAGAGAGACCCTTGGAGTTTTAATACCAGTTGAAGAAGTTGAAACAGATTCTTTGGAAGAGGGAAAAAACATTAAGATAGGGTCCAAAATGACATCCGAACTAAAGGGTAAGATGTTGAAATTCTTAAAAGACCATCAGCATGTTTTCGCTTGGTGCAATGCTGATGTTACCGGGGTACCAGTAGATATTATATCACACCACCTATCCATCCGAAGAGACATAGCACCTGTGGTACAAAAGAGAAGAGATTTTTCCAAGGAAAAGGCCGATGTTATCATCCAAGAAGTTGAGAGGTTACTAAAATGGGGCACATAAAGGAGTCTCAGTATCCTTTATGGACAGCCAATCCGGTCTTGGTAAAAAATAAAAATGGCAAGTGGCGTATGTGTATTGATTTTACAGATCTCAAAAGGGCTTGCCCAAAAGATTTATACTCAGTTCCCCGGATTGATCAGCTGGTGGATTCCACATCTGGGAATAAGCTACTGTCTTTCATGGATGCTTTCTCCGGGTACAATCACATTCAAGTAGATCCGAAGGATCATGAGCATACTACATTTGTTACTGATAGGGGCCTTCACCGTTACAAGGTGATGCCGTTTGGGTTAAAAATACTGGGGCTACTTATCAGAGGTTGGTAAACAAAGCTTTTGCTGATCAAATTGGAAGACACATGGAAGTATACATCAACGACATGATGGTAAAAATTATGGATGAAAAGCTACACTTGACAGATCTCCAAGAAACTTTTGCTAACTTAGCAAAAGTAAATTTGAAGCTAAATCCAGAAAAGTGTGTGTTTGGAGTGCAGTCCGGAAAATTCCTGCGGTATGTAATAAGTGAACAAGGGATACAGCCTGATCCGGACCAGCTTAATGCTTTATTCCAAATGGAGCCTCCTTGGAATATTAAAGAAGTTAACGATTGACTGGGAGGTTGGCTGCTTTAAATCGATTCATTTCGAGGTCTTCGGACATATGTGCCCCATTTTTCAAACTTTAAAAGGTACAAAGGGATTCGATTGGACTTCACAATGTGATGAGGCCTTCAATGAAATTAAAAAACATCTTTCCTCCCCCAAGACTCTATTTAAACCCGTTGATGGAGAGACACTCTTCATATACCTGGCAGTCTCCAGTTGTGCCGTAAGTGTCGTGTTGGTGAGGGAGGTAGATAATTATCCCCATCAGGTGTATTACATCAGCAAGAGCTTGATAGATGCAGAAAAATGTTATCTGAAGCTTGAAAAAATAGCATTAGCTCTGGTGATTGCTGCAAGGAAGATGAGGCCTTTTTTCCAGGCTCGTCCTATTATTGTCCGGACGTCTTTTCCCTTAAAAAACGTTCTTCAAAAGGCAGATGTTTCAAGTATAATGATTAAGTGGTCAGTGGAATTGGGAGACTTTGATATTGATTTTGCCCCCCGGACAGCGATCAAAGCCCAAGTTGTGGCTGATTTCTTAGTTGAATTCCATTAAGATAGGGATACAAAGCAAACAACGGATACTAAAGATAAAAAAGTCTGGGTCGTCCGGACTGATAGTGGATCAAGTACCATGGGATGTGGAGCGGGGGTATGCTTGACCTCTTCGTATGGTGACAAAATGTACCAAGCTATATGTTTTGCTTTTAGGGCTTCTAATAATGAGTCTGAATATGAAGCTGCTATAGCTGGTTTAAAGTTGGCTTTTATTTGTGGAGCCAAAAGGGTCAAGTTGATGAGCGATTCCCAACTTCTTATCCATCATGCACAAGGTCAATCCGAAGCCAAAAAGGAGCAGCTGATAAAGTACTTACTTCTTCTTAAAAATGAGGCACTTAAGTTCAAGAGCATCGTTTATGAGCACATACCCCGAACAGAAAATGAACTAGCAGACTATTTGGCAACCATAGCCTATACTGAATCCTACCCTTGGATCCATGTGCTAGAGTGTCCTTCCATTCAACTCAGTATGGGTAATCAGGAAGAGAGCTTCGATATACATACAAAACAACCTCAAGATTGGAGGTTCATTCTCCTTCAATATCTTTCAGATGGTATTTTTCCTCCGGATAAATCAATAGTAAGAAAAGTAAAGTACAAAGCTCGTGGTTTTATCATACTAAGAGATATTCTTTATAAGAAGTCTTACAGTAAACCCTTCTTACGATGTTTGGGGGTTGATAAATCTCAAATAGTGCTCTCCGAATTACACGATGGTGAGGGATCAGCTCACTGTGGATTCAGGGCTCTAACAAGGAGAGTTTTGTTGGCTGGTTATTATTGGCCCTCTATAATGCAAGATGCTAAGGAGTTGGTGAGGAAGTGTGACCCATACCAGAGATATAGCAATGAGATTCATATCCCAGCCATCCCTTTAGAGTCAATTTCTAAGCCCATACCTTTTGCTCGATGGGGGTTGGATTTGGTGGGACCTCTACCCATGGCATCCGGAGGACGCAGGACAATAATTGTTGCTATTGATTATTTTTTGAAGTGGATCGAAGCAGGTCCATTGGCAGGTACAACATCAAAAGCTGTTATAAAATTCATTTTATCCAATATCTGTTGCAGATTTGGAATTCCACAGAAGATAACAACAGACAATGGGCCACCGTTCAATAACAAGGAAATGAAGAGTTTATGTGCCTGTAGAGGTATACAACATTGTTTCTCTTCACCTTTCCACCCACAAGAAAATGGTCAGGTTGAAGTGGCTAACAGGACTATACTGTCCGGTTTGAAGAAAAATTTAGAAGGGGCTGTTGTAAAATGGCCTAGTTATTTGCAAGAAGTTTTGTGGGCTAACCGGACTACACCTGGGGCTGCGACACAAGAGTCACCTTTTGCTTTGGTCTATGGGATGGATGCCATAGCTCCCATAGAAGCAACTCTCTCTTCATTTCGAGTTCATAATTTCTCCGAACACACTAACGAATGGGCTATCAAAGGCCAACTTGACTTGATAGAGGAAAGAAGATTTAAGGCTCACCTTAGGGTTGTGCACTATCAAGGTCTAATGAGAAGCAGGTTTGCTTCTAAAATCAAGAGAAGGGATTTTCAACCGGGGAGTAAGGTGTTGAGAAAAGTTTTCCTGCACACTAAAGAGAGGCAGTTCGGTAAATTGGCTCCAACTTGGGAAGGACCCTATGTGGTCATTGAAAAGCTTAAGCCTGGAACATACCGGCTCCAAGACAAAGAAGGAAGAATTTTGAACCACCCTTGGAATATTGAACACCTCCGGTTGTACTTGGAATAGAAACTATGTAAATATTTACTTGTTTAAAAGTCCATGCAAATATTTGGGGGCATACTCTTTCCTACCCTGGTGGCGCGGGGAGGTTTTAATGAGGTGTCCGGGCTTTTTTTATAAAATTTGATGCCCACTTAAATTGGGGGCTTTTTTTATTCAAACATAGGCCGGCTTAAATTGAAGGAGTGATGACCACTTAAACATTTGTCATCAGAGAATTTAAACACTCTCACTTTAGAATGTTTATGAAATAACTAAGGGTTGTTTAAACATTAGCCACCAAAATTGAAAAACTATGAAAGAATGCAAGAATTGTGCAAAGTAAAGATACCCATTAAAACAACCGAAGTGCCTTGGCCATCCAAGGACTTTAAATTGTCAATCAAAACAAAAAAGATCTATCCGGTCAAACACCGGACACAGTTACAAAAATGCCTTGGCCTTCCAAGGACTTTAGTTCAATCAAAACAAAAAGTGAAAAAATAATTGATATTCTAAGACTGAGCCTTTGAAGATGGCTCAACCTCACTCGTTTTCTTCTTCTTGAGGTTATCATTCTCCTCATTTGGACTCTCCCCGGTGTTCTCTTCCTCATCGGATGAGTCAGCACTAGAATAATCATGCAAGTCTCCATCAGCCATAGTGTGGAAGGGAAGGTCTTCGTACTCTACATAAGTCCATAAATATCCCAGGTTCCTCTTCGGGAACTTCTCATGAAAGAGCAAGACCATGTCTGACTTCACTTTGGCCTACATTTCTTCTTGTGTATTTATCACACTGTTGGTGTAAGCATCAATCTTGGCTTGGATTTGTTCCTCTTGCTCCCTTAGCAGATTAGCTTTTTCCTCTGCAGCCTTGGACACCGAGTCCTCGAGTGCGATCTTGTCATTGGTAAAAGTATGAATGACTTGGTCCTTGGCCTTCATCTCCTCTTTCGAAGAGGAGAGATCTTTCTCCAACCCGGACTGCTTTGCCCGGAGGTCTTTGATAATATCTTCTATGGTAGCTACCTTTGTGGCCCAACCCTCCTAGTTGTTCTTTAACTCCTCATTTTCTCTCTTCAAAACATCAGAATTTTGAGTGGCAATGAGGAGGTCGTTGGACAGTTTCTCCTTGTCAGAATTAAGGGCAGTAATGATAGCTGACTGACCTCGCACTTGTTTCTCCAGAACCAGCACTGGCTGAATATTACTTAATATAGAGTGAGTTATAACATCTCTTTCACTTGAAATGGTGAAAGATTTACCATTGAAGGTAAAGGTGTTCGAAATGCTTGGAGGGAGGTAGGGCCCAGCAAAGTCATCTCTAGGGAGGTTTTCAAAGTAGTCACCAAGTCCCTCAAGCCCTGTAATGTCGAAACCGTCAATACTGATGTCTCCTCCAACCTCATCAGTTTAAAAGTCACCAGGGATCTCTTCTGCTCTTGTTGGATCAGTAGGGTCAACAGGAGGGAGGGGCTCCGGAGGCCGGAGAGAAAGTTCATCACCCCTGGAGGTCTTTTTCTTCTTGGCCTCCCTGTCCTTGCTTTCTGCTCCCCGTTTCCTGTCTCTCTTAGGAACCCTTGGAGGTTTTGGAGATCTTGCCTCTTCTCTAGTACTCTCGTGCTCCACAACTTCTAGAAGAGCAGCATCGATCTGACTTGGAACTGGCCCCTCTTGGTTTGTTGGAGCAGTTTCCTCCGCTTCGGTGGGGTTAGCTTCAACCACACTCTTCTTGCCCTTACCTTTTTTTTCCTTTCATCTTACTTGGGGCCTTGGCTCGACCAGGAAAATACAGTGACCCGTCTGGTGCGTGTGTTCTTTTGAGGACTACCTCCGGAGGGGGTGGAGTGGTAAGTTCCTCCCAGGATAAGTCTCTCCGGTCAGTAGTGTTCCAGAGGTGGGACCTTGCAAGATTGCCTCCAGTAAAGGCGTTGTGGAAGCGATTTTCCCATTTTTCAGCAGCCCAAGTGTTTATCTTGGTGCAAGTGATCTGCCCGACCTTTAAGTGATCATTGAAGTCTTTAGGCAGCACTGTCAAGAAACAAAAAAAAAAGAAAAGGCAAGTTAGATAAACAAATTTATAAAGAATGAAGATGGGAATTAGAGATGAGATTCTTACCATCACTTCTCCATCTGCTGGTGAGAAGACTTGGTTTGGTACCAGCTTTAATCTTCCTCCCATTCTCCCAGGCACCACTCACAAACAAAAAGTGAGTCCTCCAATTTCTCTCCGACTCGAGCAAGTCATCCACTGCTTTATAGTTATCACCCATGTTGAAGTGATAGAAGGGAATATGGTGGTTTATGTAGAGGCTGGCCACAGCTGCGAATTCCTCCATTGGAAGAGGAATTCTGGAGAGCCTGGAAGCCATGATACAAGCCATGAGAGTGTACCAGGCATTAGGGCTCAGTTGACTTGGGAAAATCTTGATGAAATGGAAGTATCTGACTATCTCCGGATCTAAGGGAAACCTTAGTCCCCAGTTAAAAAATTCAGTGAAGATAATTATTTCACTAAGCTTGCAGTCCATCGGTGTTTCAGGGTCTATTGGGATCTTTATTTTTACATTCTCCGGAATCCCCCACTTTGTTCGCATCCGACCCAGTTCGGCTATGTGGATGAAGGCATAATTAATTTTTTGCAAAGAAATTAAATACTTAACACTAACCTTGTGGAAACAAGGTCCCACTTTTCCCTTGAGGATCTCCGGCAGATCTAGATGCCTTAGGCATAGCTTTTCTTTGCCTTTATCCTTCTTGGCAGCGCCAGCATCACTCGTTTGTCCACAGACTTCGGACTCAAATGGAGCCTCTTCAATAGAATCCTCCATTACTTCCTCCATTACCAAGGAGGGGCTTTTAGTTATTTTTGGGTGAGGGGAGTTAGAGATTGGCTCAGCATGCCCCCCGGATTGTTGGTTTTCACTGGCTTCTTGTACTCTGGCCTCCGGCTGGGGCTCAGATGCGGTAGTTTCTTTTCGGAGACTTGAGCTAGATGCCTCCGGTCTGGACAACTTGTCCTTAGGAATTTTTATGGGTGCCTCTGACCCTGTGTTGCTATCCTTGACCCCTGATTTGGAAGGTGTACCTTTTTGAGCCTGCCCTTTTACCAGGCGACCTCTTCTCCGATCAACTAGCTTATTTGGAGAAACATCTGCATCTGACCCTATGGCGATAAATGGAGAAGGCTTCTTAAAACTCGTAACTACTTGCCCTGGTTCAACAGTGGGCTCTGATTACTGAACCGACGAGCCTGAAACGATTGGTGAGAGGTTGGTTTGAAATAATCTCCTTGGTTTAACGCTTTTAGTTGAAAAAGAGCCCTGGTCAGGCTCAGTGTTTGGAATTTCTGGTTTGTCGACAGGGGAAGTAGGAAGGCCTACAGCAATGCGCCTTTCTAGTTTAACTTTTTGGGCCTTTTCTAACTCCGATAGATTAAGCCACCTGCCTTTGATTAAAGAGTTCCTAGCCGTGAACATAAACTCACAACCGAAAAGAAGTATTTGTGTTTGAGAGAGAAAACTCTGAAATTTAGCAAAGTAAGGATTAAGAGGATGGTAAAACAGTAAAGAAATGATTAATTTATAATAAACATACAAAAAGATGCTTTGATACCTAGGAGAATTCGAAATGGTTGCAATGATTAAGGAACGACGCTGATGTCATCTTCATTAAATGAAGAGGTTACTTTTTGGAGAAGGTGGGAGCGCCATTCTAGGTGAAAAAACGGCTGATGTGACGAACCAGAGAGAGACACGTGTCCCACGAACTTTGGAAAGAAACCGTTTAGTTTTCAAGAACTTTTTCAGTTCAGATAAAGCTATAACACAGTTCGAAGGACCTGTCCGGATGTAACTGTCACCAGCAACAGGCTGTTTTTTAGGTCTTGCCAAAGGTTTTTGAACACCACCTAAAAAAGGGGCTACTGATGAGTTCGAATTCTGTCACCACACTTTATAGGAACCGGACATGATCAATTCGGACAATGTCCACCTCACCGGACAGGGGCAGTTCGGACAACTATCATCCACTGAACTATCCGAACAGAACTAAAGTACTTAAAACCTAATCACTTTTTGACTAAGCTGCATATTTACTTACTTAGAACTAATCGGTCTTTAAACTCGACCTGAATCCATTAAACACGACCCAAAAGCCCATGTGGCCCAAATATAAGGGTATAAATACCCAACCACCAACATTAAATGAGGGTAATGAAAATTAAATACAACCAGGCAGCTCAATTCTCCCTCTACATTCTACCCAAGTATTAAATACTCTCAAAATTCCACAAAACTCTAAACAAAAATTACAAACTTACCCTCAAACAGAAATAAACCACATCAATATGCAAAACCTACACCGTTATAGTTCTATGAGATATATTGATTGTATACAAACTAAAAACAAACACTCATTACAAACATTACAAATAAAATTAAAACAAATATTACAAAACATCATAAATATTACAAAATGTCATCCAAAATCTGCTTAGTGTTGGTTTCATTTAGAAACATATAAAAAAATTCTGCTCTTCTTAATGGTGCAATATCAGAAGTTTTATGTAAATTAACTTTTCCATGAAAAATATAATCTTTGAAGTAATCGCAGACCATTACTCCGCAATCAATTGATCCAGATATTTGTTTAGGAATTTGTACTTAACAATATACCTTTATGGTTACTTCTGCTAGTAAAATGTTTTTGCTTTGGAGGTATGCAATCTGTAATAGACACAAATAACTTGTATATATATATATATATGTTCTGTGAAATTACATTAGAAAAAAAGGCACTTACTAATCTTTCTGCAACTTTTCTTGCTGGATCTGGACGTTTAGATATTGGGTTTAGATTTACTGTTGTTTTATGTTCGACATCTATTACCAATAATGTCTAATGGTTAACATTTCCAGGTTGGGCTTCTGTTAAAAATGGAACAAAGATGTAACCTTTTGTGATGTCTCGTAGCTTATCGAAAATGTACAATGTTACATCCATATTTTCGTTTAACATATGCTACATTGAAGCAATAATATTTAGAAATTTTTTTATTAATAAATTAATACGTGTTGTAAAATTATATTGTTCTTACCATTACGCTTCTAGATAAGTATGTTACTGGCATAAATTCTCATGGACTTTTAACAACTACTATTCAAAAATAGTTTTGTTTAAGGTGGATATACATATAACCATCGATTATCTGTGTTGTTAAAAGAGGAATCTAAGAGTTTGTTAATATATGTAATGGGAAGCAAGGTAAACAAGATAAATATAAATTTAACTTCTACCGTAGAATTGATTTCATCTTCGTCTGCTATCTCCATCAAAGTACTAACAAAATTATTAGATCTTACTATATATAGACATGACCATACTTTTGGATCAGAATTGTTTTCATCTTTTTCAATCAGTTCTAATTTGTAGTATTCATGTATGTCAATTGCAGCTGTTACTTTGCTTATAAATGACCATTATTTTCTGGTAATTCCCATGTTAGGTAGTTCTTTAGAGATTTGATGTTGAGTATGATCCAAATTTAGTTCAAATGAAAGCCTTTCATCCAACTCTTTCTACACAAATGGGAAACAATTGAAACTATAAGAGGAGATAGATGTGAAACGTTCAGAAATTCAATAGATGAGAAACAATATAAACTACACTAGATGCGAAAAGTATTTAATTTTGATAGATGAGAAACCTATGTAATTTCAATAGATGCGAAACCTATGTAACTTTGATAGATGAGAAACCAGAGAAACTAAACTAGATGTGAAAAATAAGGAAATGTGATAGATGAGAAACCTATGCAATTATGTTAGATGAGAAACTAGTGAAACTATGATAGATGCGTAGATGGTGCAGTATGAAAGATGCGTAAATAGTGCAATCACTTATTTTTCTCTTTTGTATATTATTTTCAGTTCTTATAATTTTGTTCTCAATTGATGGATCTAAGTCACTGACTTGTGGCCGTTTGGATTTCTTCGACTTTAGAGGCCTGATCTTTTACAAAAAAAAGAAAATTGGACATTAGATGTGAAACACGTGTAAAAAAAATAGTTGCGAAACAAATGTAAATATAAGGCATACTGAATGATAGATGCGAAACATGGTATCTTTGATAGATGTGAAATGTCTTATGATACATACCAGTATGAAATTATGGGATACACGCATTAAATATATAGATACAGATAATGGTGAGTTCAATTACTAAAAGTTGTCTTATGAAAAAGTAATACATGAGTTTTAGTGAGAGAGCGAGAGTTTTTAGAGAGAGAAAGTCAGAGTACAATTAAACTAAATAAAAAAGTGTTCAACCCCTTTATTAGTTCAGCCATGGCCTTTATGTAAAGGCGCTGAGACTTAGCTCAAAACTGAAATCGGTTACATAAAAGGATAAATCACCCTTAGTCCTTAATAGAAATACATAATCAAATTTGTTTCATTAAACTTCTATTATTTACACTTTAGTCCCTAAATTTCTACTTCTTTATCAGTAGCCCCTTAGTTCTCATGTCAGTAAATGAATAAGAATTAAATGTCTTCGAATCTTGCCAGAAGCCATATCAGAAACTCACAGTTTAAAATCAATAATAGCTTTCTTTCTCCTCGAATCTTTTCAGAATTTAAAATTGTAATCATCGAATTTTACCAAATGCGCCCACACATCAGAACTTTCAAATTCAAAATTGTAATCATCGAATTTTGCCAAACGTGCCCACACATCAAAACTCTCAAGAAAATAACCAATTCTCAAAGTTGTTTCGAAGTAAATCTTTATAAAATCTAACCGTTTAGATTCATCATGAATACCTAGCTACTAGGCTCATAACTAGTCTGGCAGATGTCGAACTCATAACCCAATCACCATTTCATATTCGGCCCAATCATCATAAAGTATTTTCCACTTCTACACACCACCTCATCCTCCTATGAATTCGTTAATAACTTCATTCTTTGCTTCACAACCCAAATTTCTTAATAGAGAAACAACACACCATTTGCTACCTTCAACGCTTTCTTCAAATTTCCCAGCTATTTTCGCTGGAAAACCCATACTTTCGGATCAATCTTCATCCAGTTTATGAGAAAAAAATCCAAAATCCAGAAGATCTAAGGCTAAGATACCTAAGAAACCCAAATCTCCGAAGCCTGACATAATCTAGTCTTCGGACCGTACAATTATTTTTGTATAACTGAAATAGAAGAGGAATACAAAGCTGCCAGATTAATCAACAACGCTTCAATCATAACTACAACCAAGACCACTTATTACGATAACTTTGATCCATCTAAAGTTCCCGTTTTTTCACCATCTCCTGCTACCGAAGAACGTCGTTCCTCTAGTATTCAAATGTTCAGAACACCTCGAACCTTTTCTTCTCGAGTCAAAGCATCACCTTTGATTAGTGAAGAATCAAGAAAATCCTCTTTAAATCAAATTGAAACTACTTCTTCTTCAACTTATTCTCCACCAACTCGTAGAAAAAAAAAATCATAGCCATAAAAGATTATTCATATGCTGTTCCAAATTCTCCTTCTTCAAATACACCTACTCAGTCTCCTTCTCGGAGAGAAATTATTGAGGAAGCCTCGTTATCTCAACCAAATCCCTCAAAAGATCCTCCCCAATCAAAGAATGAAACATCAGAAGTCGATGAAGTTGATTCTGAAGCTACATGATCTAATAATGAAGCTGATTCCGATGAAAGAGACTCGGAAAATACCATAGAGAAAAAAGTTCTTTAGGCTCGAAAAAAAACATTGGCTACTATTTCCGATGAGGAAAGATCAGCCATTGGCAGAAACTTGAGAACATTGTTGAGCTGAATAAAGTTCCATATATATACTATCAAGAGAATCAAGCATCAGATTTAAAGAGACAATAGGGAATGGGAGACAAAATCACCGTTCGACTACCTAAGAAAGGGGAAACACCCTTAGATTGTAAAGATGAAGAACAAATCATCATTTGGGGTTTTCGGTTCCCACTGGATCCTATGATCGTGGATTACTTCGAACTTCTCAACCTGTGCCCAACTCAAGTGACACTTAATATTATTTTTATGATTATGGCCTCTCAGTTGTCCAAGATTCAGATCAGCATCAAGGATTTCATATCCTTCACAAAATTATCGAAAGGACCGGAACTTCCATTTTACTACCTCACTCTAGTGGAAGATTTAAAAATCATCGATGATCTCTTGGAAGTGGATAAATTTTAGAAACAAAATTTTATCTTCATTTCAGGAGCATGTGAGAACGATAAAGAAATATCTGATGCCAACCCATCGAAATTGAACCTCATCTGGAGAAGCAACCGTGAGTACTTCGAACATTATACAACCCACTTTATTCATTATTTATTTGTATGATCATTTCAAAAATTCCGAGGCGGTAAGCTATTCCTCGGACAACAGCCAAAGACATATTCAAAAATCTCTCTACTTGGGCCGCAACAGAGCGGAACAACGCTTTCCACACCGCCTTCCAACCAATCAAATTCCTCAATAGTCACATTTTCCCATCACACTTGGAGCCTTTCCTTCTCCAAATATGATGGATCAGCCCAACCCCCATCACGCTTGCAAAAGACTAGTTCAACATGACCGTAAGGTATTCCTACCCATCTGCAATAGGTCAGACAGTCACTTGCCTCAAAATAAAAAGATAAAAAATAAAAAGAAAGATAAAATAGCAGCTAGCACATCTGGTGCTAGTCCTTCAACACAGCTGAAGCACAAACGTCTAAAAAGAAAAGTAGTAGAAAAACTCTATCAACCATCGAAGAAGGGGAAGAAGAAGAACCTTCTTCAACGAAAAAGAAGACTTCTACGCCTTCGAAAAGAAAAAGTTCCATCAGTCTTTATGACAAAAAATCAAAGTTCGTTGAATACAAACTGTTAGATAAGGAGGAGGAGGTCATAACTGTTGGGAATCAACAAAGTCCTCCTCACAAAAAGAAAACAAACAATGATGATGCTTCAATCATTCTCGAGGACAATGCAGATGATGGTCATCAAAACAACGACCACTAAAATCCCGATAGCTTCATTAATTTTAACGAGTCACATGAACTTGCTGGAGAGGACGATCCTGTCATCCAAGATATATGGACTCGCATGCATAATTTTGGGAGAAATTCTACCATCGAAGCGTCTTTAGAAATCATATGTCCCTTTTCTCTAACTACATCTCTGGACATGATTTCTCATCCTAGCCCAACAGTTTTTCCTCCCATTCCACCCAACTCAGTTGTCCTTGCTGCACTCCAACCATTTGTCGATCTCGATGTTGCAGCAAAGTCGTTTTCTAAACAAATCAAGGCTTCCTACAGTCACTTGAAACGATTGTCCAAAGATATGGTTCACTATAAATAAATTGTCGATGCTGAGAAACAACTGAGGGAAAAATTTCAGAATCAAGTAATCGATCAATTTCACATCTTCGAAGCGGCAAGATCGAAGCTTATTCGAGGAATGATTTTCGTCGAAAGACATTTACAAGAGCACTATAATGCTGATAAAGAGAAACTAACCGTCTCGCATCAAGAAGAGATTAATAAGCTCAAAACTAAGCATGCTGAAGACTTGGCTACTGAAAAGGCTAAATCTGAGGGTCTTCAAGCTTCTCTTATTAAAAGCGAAGCAGAAAAGAAAAAATTGACTGATGAGATAGCCACGATGAAGGCTAATTTTGAAAAGGAAAAACAAGTTGTTGTTACTACCGTAGAAACTGAATGTTCCAAGAACATGTTGGTTGCTATTAACAATGGTAAATAAGAGACAACCATCACCCTCCTTCGAGAGATTCATGCGACTTATCCAAAAAATAACCTTTCTAGTTTTTGGAATGATATTCCTGTCAAACGGTACCCTAGTGAAGCATTCGATCCTATCCCAAGCTCATCATCAGAGGTAGAAGAATCATCCAAAGAAGAGTCATCTGAACGATTTTTAATGTCCTCTGAATTTTTGTTATCCTTTTTTGTATCTCTCAAATTAGTGTCATGCCCGTTGTACTTTATTGAATTAATCTAATTGACAAAGTCTTTGCTTATGTTTCATTTTTATTATCAATATTAATTATTCGAAGTTAACAATCTAAAATATATATTTAAAAAAAACATAACTCTGTAAATATAATAATGTGCTTCAAATTTCACAATACACAACACTTCGAATAACTTGTGCCTCTTTTTAACGTAGCACTTCGAATAACATAGTGTGCATTTTTAACCTAGCACTTCTAAATTTACAGTGCATCTTAAACGTGGCACTTCGAATAACACAGTGCATTTATTGGACATAGCACTTCAAATATAGTTGTTTCTTCGAAAATTGTAATAAACACTTCGGAACATTCTACTCTTGACCAACCTCAAAGATGATCAGTCTTTGATAAGTTGTCAAAATAGTTTTAAATAAACACTTGTAAACAACCATTGACCAAAAATTCATTTTATTGATAGAATTGAATATGTACATAACGCCTCATTAAAACCTTTCTGGGCCAATAAGGTAGGAAAAAGTGTGTCATTCGATCGATGGTAACAAATGAAAAATACAATAGATCTATTCCCAATATAACTTCAAGTGTTGTATATTTCATGGGTGTTGAAGTGTCCTCCCTTGAATATCACAAAGGCGATAAGACCTTGGTTGTATTCTTTCAATAACCATATAAGGTCCTTCCCAATTCGGGGCCATTTTTCTGAGTTTCTTCTCCTTTATATGCAAAAATACTTTCCTTTACACTTTGTCACCTGCTTTAAACTCTCTTCTTACCTTCGAATTGTATATGTTCCTCATAAGAGTTTGGTAATGGATTCCGTTTAAATGAGCTCGAAATCGTTTCTCCTCGATCAGATCTAAATTTCCCTTTTAGCTTCATCATTAGATCTTTCAAGATATTGAGCTATTTCAAAAAGATGACATCGTAGATTCCACAGGGCTTACTTCATCCATTCCATATGCTAAGGCAAAAGGAGTTTCTTTAGTATCTTCCATGGAGGTTGTCCGATAAGCCCAAAGTACCTATTGTAAATAGTTTGGCCATTTCTCTGATGCCCTTGTCAAATTTTTCTTCAAACCATCTAAAATGGTCTGTTTGTTACCTCGACTTGGCCATGGCTTGAGGATGAAAAGGCGTCGAAAAACATTGTTGAATTCCTTTTTATGCACAAAATGAAGTCATTTCTTTATTATTAACTGAGGGCCATTATATGTAGTAATTCTCCGAGGGACTCCAAAACGACAACAAATACTGTTCATAATAAGTTTGATTACATCTTTTGCCTTTGTTCCAGATAGTGGTTCTGCATCAGCCCATTTTGTAAAGTAATCCACTGCTACAATTATCATTTGGCGTCTCCCAGATGCCATCGGCAAAGGCCCCACAAGATCAATCCCCTATCTATCAAATGGTATGGCTTTGATTATAGACATAAGTGGAACTGCCGGCCTGTGTATAGCATTAGCAAACCTTTAAGAAGTATCACAGCTTCAAACCGAATTTTTAGCATCGTTTATGATTGTAGGCCAATAAAATCCTGCAAGCAAACTTGACGAGATAAAGCTTTAAACCCGCAATGAGAGACCCTTCTCCATAATGCAACTCTGATAATACCTCCTGTGATTATTGACTGTCTAGACATCGTAGTAATGGCATGCTTAATGCCTTCTTATACAAAATTATATCTAAAATTATGTATGAGAAGGCTTTACCTCTCAATATTTTGGCCAACTTTATATCATCTGACAATGTTCCTTGAGTCAAAAAATTAAGAATATCCGTTCGCCAATATCTTTGGACAACATCGGAGGTGATAAAAAGTTCCTCTACACATTCACACTTATCTGATTGGATCAAAATCGAAGGATTTTCTTGTAACAAAACCCAAATATATTCCTCCTTGTAAGAAATATTTGCTAAAAAATCAGCCATCATGTTACTTCCTTGACTAATATATTCAACAACAACATGATCGAATAGTAACATTAGGTTCTGAAGCTCCCATAGATATAAAGTCAAGCGATTCTTTCTTGCTTCGGAAAATCCAGACACTTGATTTGCTACCAATTGAGAATCCGTTTCTAAGCGTACTAAAGTTGCTCCACATATTTTTCCCAACCTTAAACCTGTCAAAGCAACTTAGTATTCAGCTTCATTATTCGAAGTGTCACAACAAAATTTGACGGATTGAATCATCGTTTCTCCAGTTAGAGTTATTACTTGAACCCCATCACTGCATCTTCAAATACTAGACCCTCCTCCATATATTCGAACAATCCACCTCAAATTCATTGGTGCAACATCTTTACTTTCCTCATTATCCGATCTGTTCAAATGAAACTCAATGAAAAAGTCTGCCAACGCTTAAGCTTTAATTACAGTTTAAGGTGTGAACAAAATATCATAATCTCCTAACTCACTGAACACTTAGTCATCCTCCCCGAAATATCAGGTCGTTGCAAGACATTCTTTAAAGAAAATGAAGTTAGGACTTCAATAGTGTGTGCTTGGAAATAGGGGCGTATTTTCCTAACAACAATCACCAATACTAATGCTAATTTCTCCAGCTTCAAATACCTCTTTTCTACTGCCATTAGACTTTTGCTGATATAATACACTGGCTTCAGAATACCTGAATCTTCACTTATCAACACTGCACTTAGTGCAAAATCCGATATCGCAAGGTACAAAAAGAGCTATTCTCCACTTCAAGGTTTTGACAAAATGTCTGGTGATAGATAACAAGTTTTTATGCTTGTAAATGCTGCCTCACATTCTGATGTCCATTCAAATCTATTTGGTCCTCGTAAAAATTGAAAGAAAGGAAAGCATTTGTCAGATAATCTGGAAATAAATCGGTTAAGTGTTGCTAACCTTCTTGTTAGAATTTGCACTTCTTTAACAGATCGAGGTGAATGCATTGCTATTAGAGCCTTTAATTGTTCTGCATTAGCTTCTATTGCTCTTTGACTGATAACATAACCTAGGAACTTCCCTGATCGAACTCTGAAGGTGCACTTTTCAGGATTAAGCTTTAATCTGATTGCCCTCAAATTCAAAAATGTTTTTTCTAAATCCTCCAGATGTGCATCATCTTTCAAATTATTTACCACCATATCATCTATATATACCTCCATATTTCTTCCAATCTGAGTGGTAAAAGTTTTGTTTATCAACCTTTGATAAGTGGCTCCAGTGTTTTTCAATCCAAAGGGCATAACCTTATAGCAATGCAACCCTCTATCATTTATTAAGGTCGTACATTCTTGATCCTTTGGATCTATTCGAATCTGATTGTAACCTGCAAAAGCATCCATGAATGTTAGTATTTTATTTTCCAAGGTGGAATCAATCAGTTGATCTATTCGAGGAACAAGAAATGGATCTTTAGGACAAATTCGATTCAAGTCTGTAAAATCCACACACATTCTCCACTTCACATTCTTCTTTTTGACCACTACTGGATTCGCCGTCCATAAAATATATTGCGAATCCCTTATATGTCCGACCTTGGATAACCGATCTACCTCGGAAAAAATTTCCCCTGCCTTCTCTGAAGAGAATGCCCTTCTTTTCTGAATTAGTGGTTTTACCTTCGGATCAATAGCCAAACTATGACGAATTACTTCGATCGGTACTCCTGTCACATCCTCTGTTTTCCAAGCAAAAATGTCCAAGTTAAAAGAAAAAAATTCTAGCAGTTGTTGACGTAAAAATGGGATGAGTAAGGTTCTGATTCGAAGCACTCTTCCTTCCGAAAAAAGTATACTCTTCCATTTCTTCACTTACTGTTAAAGACCCTAGGGTTTCCCTCAGATCGTCAACTCTTTCTTCTAAATCTGAGGTTAACCACTATGACTGCTATTCATTCATTAAGTCTTTACTACTGGCATAACACTCTCTTGCTACTTTCTGGTCACTTCTGGTGTGGTTAATTTTCGTCTGAGGGTAAATTTGTAATATGTTTAGAGTTTGTGGAGGTATGTAGGTATTTAATGTTCGAGTAAAGAGTAGAGGGAGAATTAAGCAGCCTGGTTGTATTTAATTTTCATTACCCATATTTAATGCGGGTGGTTGGGTATTTATACCCTTGTATTTGGGCTTTATGGGCTTTTGGGTCATGTTTAATGGACCCTGGTCATGTTCAAGGACCCATGAGCTCTTAGTAGGAGAGCGAGCAGCTTAGTCAAGAAGTGTTTAGGTTTTTAAGTACTTTAGTACTTGTTCGAACAGTCCAATGGGTAAGGTGTTCGAATTACCCTGT
Organism: Limnanthes douglasii subsp. nivea; assembly: GCA_036936605.1. Classification (NCBI taxonomy): domain Eukaryota; kingdom Viridiplantae; phylum Streptophyta; class Magnoliopsida; order Brassicales; family Limnanthaceae; genus Limnanthes; species Limnanthes douglasii. The sequence goes on along the minus strand of JAUPFV010000004.1, from coordinate 170,299,368 downwards.
CCGGTCTAGTGATCTTAGTCCGAACTGTCCCCGTCTGGAGAGGTAGCAATATTCTGACTCATCAGGAGCCCTTTTTTTAGGTGTTTGTTTAAATACCTTTGCCAAAAACCTGAAAAACAGTCCGATGTTAGTGGCAGTTTTACCCGGACAGGTTTTCGAATTATGTTGTGGCTTTATCCGGACTAAAAAAGCTCTGTGAATCTAAACGGTTTTTTGCCAAAGTTTATGGGACACATGTCACTCCTTGGTTGGTTGTTTCAGCCATTTTTTCACCTTGAATTTCGCACCCACCTTCTTCGAAAAGCAACCTCTTCATTAATGAATGTGACATCAGCGCCGTCTTTTAATCATTACTAATCTTTTTGAATTCTCCTAGGAATCAAGACTCCATTTTGAGATTTACTATAAATTGAAATACTTTTCTACTGTTTCACTATCACTTTCGTTTTTACTCTGCAAATCTTCAAAGCTTTCTCTCTCAAAAAACAAATTCTTACTTAGGTTGTTTATGTTCACGGCTAGGAACGCTCTGATCAAAGGCGGGTGGCTCAACCTATCTGAATTAGAAAAAGCGCAAAAAGTCGAAAGGGAAAGACGCATTGCAGCAGGCTTACCCACTTCCCCCATCGACAAACCAGCAACTTCAGCCACAGAGTCAGACCAAGGTTCTTCCTCCACAAAGGGTGTTAAACAGAAGAAATTGTTTCAAACCAGTCTTTCCCCTATCATCTCAGGTTCTTCGGTTCAAGAGTCGGAACCTATCGTTGAGCCAGGTCTAACAGTCACCAGCCTTAAAAAACCCTCCCCATTTTTAGCCATGGGGTCTGATGCTGAAACCTCTCCTCACAAGCTAGTTAATCGGAGAAAAGGCCGACTGGTCAAAGGGCAGGCTTCTAAGGGCACCCCTGTATCAGGTGCCAAGGACAGTAGTACTGGGTCAGAAGTACCCATTAGGGCACCCAGGGACAGGCTGTCCGGTCCGGAGGGCACTGGCTCAAGTCCCCGAAGAGAAACGTCTATATCAGAGCCCCAACCGGAGGCCAGGAACCAAAAGAATACTGAGTCTCATTAGTCCGGATGTCAGGCTGAGCCAAATCCAAACCTCCCTCTCACCACTGCGACTGAAAACCCTTCCTCAATTATGGAGGAAATAATGGAGGACTCTATCGAAGAGGCTCCATTTGAGTCCGAACCTTCCGGACAGACTAGTAGTGCTGTTGTTGCCCAAAAGGATAAAGGTAAGGAAAAGTTGTGCTTGAGGCATCCGGATCTGTCGGAGTGTCTTGAAGGAAGGGTGGGGCCTTGTTTCCACAAGGTCAATGTTAAGTATCTCCTTGCCCTACAAAAGATCAACTATGCCTTCATCCACACAGCTGAGTTGGGCCGGATGCATACAAACTAGGGAATTCCAGAGAACGTGAAGATAAGAATCCCCATAAACCCCGAAACCCCCATGGACTGCAAGTTGAGCGAGATAGTTATCTTCACGGAGCTGTTTAACTGGGGGCTCAGATTTCCCTTGGACCCAGAGATTGTCAGATACTTTCATCTGATAAAGATTTTTCCAAGCCAGCTGAGTCCCAATGCTTGGTACACCCTCATGGCCTGCATCATGGCCTCTAGGCTCTCCGGGATCCCTCTACCAATGGAGGAGTTTGTTGCTGTGGCCAGTCTCTGCAGAAACCACCACATCCCCTTCTATCACTTCAACATGGGGGATAACTTCAAATCAGTGGATGACCTGCTAGAATCGGAGAGGAATTGGAGGATTCAATTCCTGTTCTTAAGTGGTGCTTGGGAGAACGGGAGGAAAATCAAAGCCGGAGCCAACCCAAGTCTCCTCACCAGCAGATGGAGGAGTGATCGTAAGGCTCCTATTTTATATTATTATATCTTTTTTTATCAAATTTGTTTAAACTGATTGATCTTGTCTTTTCCTTAGCAGAACTGCCCAAGGACTTCAATAACTACCTAAAGTCCGGGCAGACCACTTGCACCAGGATCAACACTTGGGCTGCTGAAAGGTGGGGAAACCGGTTCCATGATGCTTTCACAGGAGGCAACTTAGCAAGGTCTCACCTCTGGAACACTACTGGCCGGAGAGACTTGTCTTAGGAAGAACTCACTACTCCTCTCTCTACGGATGTCGTCCTTAAGAGAACACACGAACCGGATGTGACACTTTACTTGCCAGGCCGGGCCAAAGCCCTGAGTAAGATGGTTCTTTAATAGCTGATTCTCTAGGAGATTGCAATGCGGCTGGTCTTCTATAGTGTACCTCTTCCTTTGTTTTATCATAAATTGTGGCCACACTTTCTTTCAATTCTGCAAACCACTCCGGTTAAACCCAAGGCCCTCTCTTATTTCTGGATTGTTGACTCTGAGCAGGTGCAGCTGGCTGAGATTGAGGTTTAGCCCTGCTATGCCCCTGTTCGGTCTCCTTTTCCTTGTTCCCGGACTGATTCTGATTGGCATTTGGTGCAACCGGGGCAGACCTCACCTGCCTGTGCACCCTAGTTTTCTTTGTTTCATCAACATTGATTTGCTTTCCGACCTGATTCAGTAGACCTCCCCAAGTCATTGCTTTCTTTTTGGTCACCGAATCAGCCAAATTCCCAGGGTTTAAGCCCTGTCTCAAGGATGCTATTGCTACTTGCTCGAAGCAATCAGCCAACCCATTCTTGGTGTTTACAAAACGACTTATGTATTCTTTCAATGATTCGTTCGGTTCTTGGGCACAATGGATTATTGTGTCCTCGTTCCCCTTCAACTCTTTACTCCCAACAAACTGCCTTCGAAAGGCCACCCAAAAGGTATCAAAATTCCTGATGTAGCCTTATGGTAGGCTGTTATACCATTTTAGAGCACTCCCCGTAGAGGATTGGGAGAATGATCTACAAAGTAGATTGTCATCATCATCAAAGTTCATCATGAAGTTTTTAAATTGCTCCAAATGGTTGTCCGGATCAATATTGTCATCGTACTTTTTCATTTTAGTGCTATCAAACCTTTTAGGGAGGTTTCCGGACAGAATTTTGGAAGACAATGGAGATTTTCTCCAATTTTGGCCACGACTGAACACAATATCCTCATTGGGAGTTGCAAAGATACCTGGTTCATCGTGGAAGGAAAAAGGATCCATCAGCATCCGGTCTACATGCCTCCGGCTGTGAGATGACCCTTTGCCAATATTCTTCTTCAATTTCCCATGTCTATCCCTTTTTCTTGAATATTTTTTGATCAACTTTTGCTTCTTTTTAGTTCGGCCCTCATCACTGCTAGAGGACAAGGACTCTTCAACTCCCTCCTCATCCGATGAGCTACCAGAAGACTCTGAGTCTGAGTCAAAACTCTCCACTGGCTTAGACCGGTGAGACTTTTTGGAGCTGGCATGAGTCTTTTTGGTACTCACATGAGTCTTTGAAGGCTCATGCTCTCTAGGGTTATCGGTATGATGAGCAACTGATGCTTTTGATTTTTCTTTCATGCCCATCTTAGATTTTTATGCCCTCAGAGCTTCTATCTCGCCCTTTAATCTATCACGCTCTTCGATGGTGTATTTATCGTTTTCACCCACCACTTCAAGCAAAGTTGGTGGTACTTCTGGGGCGTCCGGATTCATTCGGACTGACTTTTCTTGTTGGTTTCGAATGCTCGATTCAGGCACCTTCTGTCCTCCCACTGTGGTCGCCAATTCGGTGTGGTTAATTTTCGTCTGAGGGTAAATTTGTAATCTGTTTAGAGTTTGTGGAGGTATGTAGGTATTTAATGTTCGAGTAAAGAGTAGAGGGAGAATTAAGCAGTCTGGTTGTATTTAATTTTCATTACCCATATTTAATGCGGGTGGTTGGGTATTTATACCCTTGTATTTGGGCTTTATGGGCTTTCGGGTCATGTTTAATGGACCCGGGTCATGTTCAAGGACCCATGAGCTCTTAGTAGGAGAGCGAGCAGCTTAGTCAAGAAGTGTTTAGGGTTTTAAGTACTTTAGTCTGTGTTCGAACAGTCCAATGGGTAAGGTGTTCGAATTACCCTGTCTGGTCTGGTGAGCTTAGTCCAAACTATCCCCGTCTGGAGAGGTAGCAATATTCGGACTCATCAGCGTTGTGGAAGCGATTTTCCCATTTTTCAGCAGCCCAAGTGTTTATCTTGGTGCAAGTGATCTTATATCCTTATGATACCTGAAATATTTATTTAGCTCCTCAATTGGCCTATTTATTGGAGTTGGCTTCCTAAAATTTACGAAGCTTTTGTTCTTGTAAAAAATTATAGCCACACTTTCTCTCGAATCCGCATAGTATTCTGGTCTAACCCACTGATTTAGACTCGGTCTGTTGTAATTATAGGATGAAGCATGATTTAAATATCCACCTGTTTGAGGTGACAAATTATTATTCTTCGGACGTGACTGCTGATTACTCTTTGAGGGTTGCCCTTGGTTATTGGCCACCTGACTCGAATTATTTGGAGTATTAACTGGTCCTTCTCAAACCCTGGTTGACTCTTCAACCTTGATCTGATCCTCTACCTGAGCCATCAATTCTCTAAAGGTTAGAGCTCTCCTCTTCGTCGTTTTATTAGCCAGATCCCCTGGCTATAGATCCTAGCGAAAAGCTGTCATTGCCACATTTTCTTCGCAATTATCCAAACTTGTCTTAGTTAGAACAAACCTCTTTGTGTAATCCTTTAATTTCTCTCCAACCACTTGTTTGCACTGAATAATCAGATCTCCATTCCCTCTCATCTCCTTAATTCCAACAACCTGCCTTCGAAAAGCAGTTTAAAAATCCCTGAAATTTGAGATGGATCCCCTTGGAATCCGGTTGTACCATTTTAATGTTGTTCCTTTGAATGTTTGTAAAAATGAATGAAACCTCAGCCGATTGTCATCTTCAAAATTCATCATGTAGTTCTTGAATTATTCGATGTAGTCATCTGGATCTTGCATCGCATCGAACTTCTCCACCTTAGCAATATCAAAACACTTCGGAAGCATTACAGATCGAATCTCACTTGTCAACGGAGAGTTTCTCCAATCGACACCTTGCACATACTGATCCTCGGCCCCTATGACTGCATACAAATTTCGATCAGTCTCAGCATATTGATTCGAGGTGTTCCCCGCACACCAAGTAGATTCCTTCAACAACGAGGGATGTTGTCCCTTTTAGATTTATATTCCTTCTTATGCTTCTTTGGATGTTCCCTATATGGTTCCTCCTTCGAAGAACTCCTATACCTCTTAAAGCCTGAAGCAGAACTTTCAACCTCTTCATCACTAGAGGCTACATATTTTTGTTTGTCTTTTTTTCCTTTTCAAGAAGAATAACGCTATTCTAAAGCTTCGAAACGCGCTTTCTTATGCTCACTTCTCACATGCCGACCAGTACAAGATCGATCGGACTGATTTTCAAGTCTCAACTTTCTCATTTACTTGCCTCACCTCGGATTTGAGCTTCGTCGAGTGAATTTCTTGTTCTCTTTGTTCGTACTTTTTGTTCAACATATTTATTTTATCCAATAGTTAATTCACGTCATCTCAATATCCGATTGCGTTTGGATCGGAGCATATCCATCCGGTCTGTTTTCATTGCTTTGTAAATCGTCTCTTAACGTTTCCATCGCTGATCGAAGTGATAGACTGTTTTCAAGATTCGTTATAAGAATTCAAACGAGAAAATAAGAAGATTATATTAAAATTTGAACAGGTAAGACACTGATTCTTAGTCGTCCCTAGCGGAGTCGCCAATTTGGTGAGTTCAGTAACTAAAAGTTATCTTATGAAAAAGTAATACTTGATTTTTAAAGAGAGATAAAAAGTTTTTAGAAAGAGAAAGTCAGAGCGTAATTGAGTTAGATAAAAAAGTGTTCAACCCCTTTATTAGTTCGCCCTGACCTTTATATAGAGGAGCTGAGACTTAGCTCAAAACTGAAATCAGTTACATAAAGGGATAAATTACCCTTAGTCCTCAATAGAAATACATAATCAAAATTGTTCCATTAAACTTCTATTATTTACACTTTAGTCCCTAAAATTCTACTTCCTTATCAGATAATATCACCTATTTTTCCACAACATCATCCTTGGTCACTTTAGATACTTCAGAAACATCCTTTGCCACTCCAGATACTTCATCAACATGATATTAACAACATTTACACCAGCAATAATATCAGGATTTTGTTCTTCCATAACATTAACATGAACATAGGGATCATCTTGCTTTTTAACCTCAACTTTAGTAAGAGTAAGAAGATATTTTTCCCAACAACAATGAGGTTAGATGTATCATCTATTATATTACATAAAAGGATTGCAAATGATAGATGTGGAACCTAATGCAAATTTTGAAGTAAAGCAGAAGTGGTTGATAAGAAACCTATGCAAATGTGAAACATGGCAGAGGTAGTAGATGAGAAACCTATGCAAATTTGAAAACAGTGCAAAAATGTAAGAAAATTTTGAATTGCATACCTTTATCAGTTTGTTCGTGATTGGTGTTACTCGACTTTTATTAATTTTTTTTGATGTCTTATTAGAAAATTATTTCTTTGTTATCCTTGATTTTTTTTTTCGCTTTCTAATTCATAAAACTTGGGTTCAAAATGATTCGCTTGTAGTGGCATAATTTCGTTTCCATGTTTTAAGCAAAGATGATTTTTATGTCATGGTTTATAAGCCGTAAAAAAATTTCGCCCAACTTAAATGTTTTGTTTTCGTCATCATATGTTATTGCTATCTGCTCAATTACATCCCAGTGCTTTTTGTACGTAGTCTTCTTCGTTCGAAGATCATAGGTTGCTTTTAAAAGTGAGTAAAAGGGTGTCTTCTTTGTTGCTTCAATTTGTTCTGACCCTACTTTTGTCTCTTCAATCTGTTTTAACAGTGCAAAGAGGCCTGACCTGTAGAGAAATATTTTTGTGGTGTCATTTTACCTGTAAAAGCAATCAATGAGAAAAATAGATCAACTATGGTAGATGCGAAATTATTAAAAGTTAGATAAGTGATAGATGTGAAACATATGCAAATTTGAAACTATTGTAAAAGTGATAGATGCAAAACCTATGTTAATGTATATGAACTAAAACACTCATAGATGTGAAACCTATGTTAATGTATAAGCACTGACACACTGATAGATGCGAAACCTACGTTAAAGATTAAACAATACACGTTGATAGATGTGGAACCTATAAAACCTGTAATTATGGTACAAATGATAGCTGCGAAACCTATGTCAATGTATAACCATTGACACACAGATAGATGCGAAACCTACAATAATCTATAACCAATACACACCGATAGATGTGAAATCTATAAACCTGCAATTATTGCAAAATGATATCTGCGAAACCTATACAAATGTAACAAAAATAGGCCTGTAGGGAAGTAAGAATAGTAAGGCTATTTAGATACGAAATTGCAGGTCGTTTCACCAGTTACTATGAGCGTCTCGTGTCTCGTTATAGCGAGACACGAGTAAGCAGTATTAGTTACTGAAAATCAAGCTGAAAAACATGTATAAATGTAGTAAAGAAGAAGATTTATCACAAAAAACAGAGGTATATCACACAAAACAGATATATTATCGCTAAACTAACTAAAAAACTCGAAGAATCATCGCAATGAAACCCTAGGTTTCTCAAATATGCTAGAAATCGAAATGTTTTTCGAAAAAAATAATAATCGAACTTATTGATTTATCGTTGATAAAGTTGTTGATTATTTTTTCTTTTTTTTTTCTTTTTTTTTCGGAGGGAACCCGCAGCCGCTACTCAGAGTGCAATGAGTGCGCACAGGGTAAACCCTCAGTCTGACGCGATAGCCTGCAAACCAACGCCAGAAGGTAAACCACACAAGGTGACAGACTCAGCCGAAAAAGCGTATGTAGAGGGACTCGAACTCATGACATTTTGGTCATAAGAATGTCATACTCAACCAACTCGGCTACCCCCTTAGGGGCTAGTTGTTGATTACTTGAATCTTCAATTGGAAGGTAAACGAAGTTGAATCACAGAAGTGTCGGAGAAAATGGGATCGCCAATATCTGTTCAACTAGGAAGTTAGAGAGTAAACAGAGGGAGAAAAAAATTAGTTGTTCAAAACGAATATTTATGTTCGAAATAATTTTAGAAGGAAAATTGTGAATTTTTTTAGCCTATGTTGATAATAGTTTTCGATAACGGTCTAAATCCCCCAATATTTATATCTTTAAATTTAAGAAAACAAGTAGGTAACGCAATAAGAAGACGGCCCAAAATCAAAATATCTTTCCGAATCAAATTCAATTAAGAGTAAAATCGCTGAGTTTGCCCTACTTACATTCGTGACGGTTTCCTATTTCAAGCTTATAAATAGAACCTCGTCTTCGTCCTCTCAACTCACGCAATCTAAGACCAAGCTTTCTGTTCTCCCTTTGATCTTCCGTTTCTTTTCTCTCCGTTTTATCGTTTAACAAGGTAATTCTCTCTTCTATCTGATTTTATTTCTTATGTTTTGTCGCTCTTTTTGTCACCGATTGTTTCTTGAATCGATCTTTGTTGTTCGTGCTCGATTATCTTAATGTTGATTGTGAACAAAACACATTCTTTTCATCGCTTTGGTTATGTATTTGGTGGTTTTCGCTGTATACCGAGTCTCTATTCTCGTTAGGTTTGCGTCTATTCTTGTTAGGTTTGTGTTTGTCGCCGGATTATCTATGTTGTTATGTTAATCGTAACATGTCTCTAAATTCTTATATGGAATTTTATTGCTTATAGGTTGTAGAAGAGTCGTCTGTACTGTAACATGTAATGTTAATTATGATATTTGCTCTTAGTTTCTTTGCCTTTTTAGCATTAGTAATTGAGTTTGTTAGTACAGACAATTTTGGTCTTCTTTTTAAATTAGCATTAGTGTTTGAGTTCTATAAGTACGAGGAATTTTCGTGACAATCATTGATTCACTGAGCCTTGTTTTGTTTTCTTACTTTAAGGAATTTTGGTGACTGATCCCTAAGTTTTGTGATTAAGTTCTGTTTCTTCGGTTGATATGAAGTTTATTCTCTAATTGCTTAGTTATATTGTCTTAGGAAACTGGCAGTTCACTCTGCTTCGTCGGGCAGATTGTCAAAGTGGAAGGTGTAACGTTTTTGGCTCCTTTTATGTCTGATCGTGCTTCTCTTTTTCTATCATCGATCGGATTACTTGGAGAATACTGTCCTATACCTAAGAAAAAGAACCGTCATTCCTATCTTAAAGTTGAATGCAATCATAACCAAACTATAGGAATTGATAACACTCATCATCTGGGTTTTAAGTTTACAGAAGATTTTTCTGCTCATAAAGGTACTAGAAATCAAGATCCACAACATGCAAAACATTGGTGCTGCCAACCGTGACGATGCCTTCTACCGGTATAAGATGCCAAAAATGGTATCTAAAACCGAGGGGAAAGGTAACGGCATCAAGACTAATGTGGTGAACATGGTTGAGATTGCAAAGGCGTTAGGACGTCCTGCGTCCTACCCCATAAAATATTTTGGCTGTGAGCTCGGTGCCCAATCCAAGTTTGATGAGAAAACTGGTATTTCGTTGGTGAATGGTGCCCATAGCACTGCTAAACTTGCAGAACTTCTCGAGGACTTTATCAAGAAGTATGTGCAGTGCTATGGTTGTAAGAATCCCGAAACGGAAATCATTACCACGAAGACTCAGATGCTGACTCTTAAATGTGCTGCTTGTGGGCATATCTCTCATGTTGATATGAGGGATAAGCTAACTACGTTTATCCTCAAACACCCTCCTGAGACGAAGAAGGGTAAAGATAAGGCCATGAGACGAGCTGAGAAGGAAAGGCTCAAAGAGGGAGAAGCAGCTGATGCTCGAAAGAAGGAGGCTCGAAAGAAAGGCTCTGCTGCTAATTTAAAGGATGCTGCTACTATTTCGAAAGGTAGTTCCAAGAAGAAAGGCAATGGTGATGTTCATGTTCGGTCCCCGCCTCTCTCTCAATCTGATGACAATGATCAAGTCAGCGAGGTTGAGGATGAAGACGATGATGGTATCCAGTGGCAGACAGATACATCTCGTGAGGCAGCTGAACAGCGTATAAGGGAGCAATTGAGTGCGGTTACCGCAGATATGGTAATGCTGACAACTTTAGAAGAGAAGAAAAAGCCGGTAGTGAAATCTCCGGAACCTTCCATTGCTAGAGAGATTAAAGAGTGTCTGGAAAAAGGACCATCTGCAGCCGAATTCAAAATTTTTGTCTCTTCTCTAACTGGCTCTCCTCAGGATGTAATGGATGCACTCTTTGTTGCTCTGTTCGAGGGTCTGGTAAACGGACTGGAGAAAGAAGTGTTGAAAAAGAAGAAATACTTGGTAATCGCCACTCAAGTGACCGGATCACAACTTTACCTGCTTCATGCTATTGAGTTGTTGTTTGAGAAAGTTAGCCCTACGAGAGTTAAGGAGGTGGCGCTGTTTCTGAAATCGCTGTACGACGAAGATGTCTTGGAAGAAGAGTTTATTATCGAGTGGTACAATATGGGGCTGAAGGGTGACAACAAAACCTCTCCGGTCTGGAAGAATGTCAAACCCCTTGTGGAGTGGCTCCAGGAGGCCGAATCAGAAGAGGAGTGAAGCTGTCATGGATCTTACTTTCTACAACGATCCAAAGCCCTTATTTCTGTGTATTGAATAAATGTGGAACATAAGGCAGGTTGTCTGTTGTTTTCTACTGCATTATATCTTAATTACTCTGGTCATCTCAGGATACTGTCTTTCAGGGTCTGGTCTTCAGTTTGCCTCTTTCTCAGTTTGTGTCTTTAGGACTTCTACAAGTTTCTCAGTTTGTGTCAAACGTTTAAGTTACTTTTTTATGTTTTATGTTTTTTAGTGACTCTGGTCATATTTTTCATACTTACTGCTTTTTAATCCTCCGCAAATATTATATGCTTATCTTCTGGTAATTTTTTATAGTTCTTTTGATTTTGATTTGGATAACGTTATTAGTTGGAGCTTGTCTGGAATCAGTGTAATTGTGTTGGAACTTGTCTGGAATCAGTGTAATGCTGTGGCTTTGGCTATAGTTTGAGTCATCTAAATTTGAATCTTATCTCATCCATAATAAGGAATATATTTCCTCAGTATTTTCACTGGTGTTGTTAAAGAAACTTGTTGCGTAAATTGGTTCATATACTACAAAAGATACATGCTTATATATTGGTAATCGATGGAAAGGTACACGTCGGTAAAACTTATTTATATATTGCTCATGTATCAATTGTTTTTTTAAGTTTAAAAATTTGTATCTTTACTTCATATTACATACACAATCTCTGACCTATATACAAGATATATTTTAAAAGCCCCCAAGGGGGTAGCCGAGATGGTTGAGTATGGCATTCTTATGACCAAAAGGTCATGAGTTCGAGTCCCTCTACATACGCTTTCTCGGCTTAGCCTGTCACCTTGTGTGGTTTACCTTTTGGCGTTGGTTTGCAGGCTATCGCGTCAGATTGTTACATTCATCATAGATCAAGTAAATACACTTGTTCCAAGCAAGCCACTACTACATTCATCTCATTAGAAATTGATGATCTTTTAACAATACCATCTAACATATGTTAGTTCAAGATACTGAACAACAAAGTTTTATTTTGAAAAAACACAATCCTTATGGGAATGTATTAGATGGTTTTCGGTATGATCTTAGGCCCGGATTCACCTTCTGTGGACGAACCTTGTGGAGGAACCCTTGGGTTTTCATGGCATTGGGTTCTCACCAATGTTTGCGTTAATTAAGTCGACATTTTCGCTTCCGCTTCGTCCACCACTGCTCACACGGGTGCTTCCTTCTAAGGCGGAACACGCATCTACCGATGCAGTTTTACATCCCACAACTTTGGCAGATTGCTTAGGCCCGTTCATCTCCAGCGCAAGAGCACTCGATCAGTGAGCTATTACGCACTCTTTCAATGGTGGCTACATCTAGGAAAACTTCAGGGTTGTCTCTACACCCATAACTCTTTTATCACTGAGCGGTTATTTGGGAGCCTTCTGGTGATCTGGGTTGTTTCCTTCTCGAAGATGAAGCTTATCCCCCATCGTTTCACTGCCCGACCTTGATCCATATTATTTTAATGTCATATCTAATATTCAGAGTTTGCCTCGATTTGGTACCGCTCTTGTGGTTTGCACCGAAACAGTTCTTTACCCTTAGATGTCCAGTTAACTGTTGCGCCTCAATGCATTTCTGGGAGAACCAACTAGGTTTGGGTTCAAGTAACATTTCACCCCTAACCACAACTCATCCGTTTATTTTTTTCAAACTTTGTCGGTTTAGACCTCCACTTAGTTTCACCCAAGCTTCATCATGGTCATGGATAGATCACCTATGTTCGGGTCCATAAGCAATGACAATTTCCCTATGAATACTTGGTTTCGCTACTGTTATCGTGGGTTCCCTTAACCAAGCCACTGCTTATGAGTCACCAACTCATTCTTTAATATGCACACGGTCAAAGCCTAGGGCTCCTCCCATTGCATGGGACCTTAAGGTTTCACGTTATATTTTGCTCCCTGATGGGGTTCTTTTCACCATTCCCTCAGGGTACTACTTCGCTATCGGTCACCCATGAGTATTTAACCTTGCAAGGTGGTCATTGTTGATTCATACATGATTTCACGTATCCTATGTTACTCGGGTCAGAGCATAAGTTAGTGATAGTTTCGACTACTTGACTCTCACCATCTAAGGTGCAGCACTCCACCACTTTGCCTAGTAGTACGACGCTTTTATGTTCTTTCACAACTTCGTTTTCATGGTTTAGGCTGCTCCCACTTTGCTCGCCGCTTCTACGGGAATCACTTTTACTTTCTTTTCCTCTATCGACTAACATGTTTCAGTTCGCCAACTTGTCTCTTGTCTGCCCATATATTCAACAATAGTTCAAAAGGCTGACTCTATTCGGGAATCTCCAAATCTATGATTATTTTCAACTCCTCGAAGCAGTTCATTTTTACTACGCCCTTCCTCTTCTCTGGGTGCCTAGGTGTCCACTGTAAGCCTTTGCTCATTTGAACCTTGCTCTTAACTTTAAGGTTATGCCATCCTAAGATGTTGTTATATGGAAGGATCTTATCTTATCAACGTCCATGAATGAGAAATAATAGATCAAACTGTCGAATCAGAACAATTGGGTGCTATTATATATATATATATATATATATATATATATATATATATATATATATATAATCATCTAAACACTATTTTAGATTGGTCTCTCGTCCATAAATGAAAATGAAAATGATAGAGATATATCCCGTAATTAATGAAAATCGCAAAAATACTTAGTTTTTAATAAAAATGTTAAAGATATATTCATTATTTAATGAAAATTACAAAAACAATATTTAGTTTTTAATGAAAATGTTAGATATATATTCAAAATGTAATGAAAAATTCTAAAAAATTTAGTTTATTTTTTATAAAAATGCTAGAGATATATTAAGTATTTAATTAAATATTTTAAATTTTAGACTGATCCAGCCACTAATCTTGCATCTATCTAATATTTTTACAATGTTTCGCATCTATCACTTAATATTGGTGCGCACTAGTCTCACGTCTATCTAATTTTTTTACAACGTCTCGCATTTATCAATGATCTCGCATCTATCATCTAAAAAATATTTTATACTACATACAAGTGTAAAAAATATATTAAAAAATAATAATGAATCTTTAATGAAAATGATAGAGATATATTGAATGTTTAATGAAAGTCACAAAATAAAAAACAATATATATATATATATATATATATATATATTAACTTTTATATATATATATATATATATATATATATATATATATATATATTAACTTTTTAATAAATCGTAAAACTATTCGGTTTTTAATTAAAATATTAGAGATATATTCAATATTTAATGAAAATCACAAAACATATTCAGTTTTTAATGAAAATGTTAAATATATATTTACTATTAAATAAAAATTGCAAAGATATTTAGATTTTAATAAATAAAAAAAATCTTGTGTAATTTCCTAATGTCTCTCCTCTCTCAAATGGGAGAACCAAAGATAAGATACTAAAATAATGAAAAATATTAAAGGATCGAGTTTTGTTTGTTTAAAAGAAAAGAAATAAATGGTAATTTTTTTAAAAAAATTCGTTCCGAAATATGCACTTTAAAAAAATGAAAATTAAAAAAAAAAAACCAACGAAAAGTGAGTATATGCATATCTATTTTATATAAAAAATATATATTTTGATATCATAAAAATAGTTGGATATTAGATAGTAAAAGGTAAAGTTAAATATATTTTGGATAAAAATATATAAAAATAAAAATAGTAATTGGATAATATTTTTTTATCTTATTAATCGGGACTTCAATTTTTAAAATACATATTTAAGATAAACGATAAAATAACTTTTTCCTCAAAATATATATACTAAAATATTTTGTAAATATATATTAACAATATATTATTAGAAAAATATTTCTTTAAATATATATGTTGAGATGTTGTTTAAAGATACTAAAAATACATCTAAAATATCCGGTTCCTAAAAATTATTTGTTTAAAAAAATATACAGATGAATACATTTTAAATTTTAAAAATAAATTTAACATATATATTAAAAATATTTTGTTGACAAAACAATTTTAAAAGTTCTATTAAATTTATATCTATATTTTATTTTCATAACACGAAAAGAAATCTCTACTTTAAATTCTTACAAAAAACACTTCACTATAAAAAATTTAAATAAAAAATGATGAAAACTAAATATACAACAAACAATAAATATGCTAATTTTTTTTTTCAGCAAACCACAAATTTATTACGAAATTAAAAGTTTTACAAAAAAACATAGCTCTAATTAAGAGCCTTACAAAATAAGAGGACCTAAGCCTAAATATAGCAACTAAAAATTGATCAATTCCCAAAATTAGGCAAGAAACCCTAAATTGAGAAGGCATTCAGTTGCCACCACCAAAACACCCACTTCCACCACCAGACAAGAACTCGCCCAGCAGCTAAACACTCACTAATGCTGGCTACCAATGTTGGTCGAAATCCTACCTAAAAGAAGACTCCAAAATCTCGAGCTCCCCTCTCTTCTCCCAATGAACTTTTAGTCTTCAATTCTTCACCCAATTTATCTTCTTCTTCTGCCAAAATTTCAGCAAAATCTTAGTCTGAGTTTAGATTTAGGTATCCAATCCCTAAAATCTCAAGACAAGTAATGGCTAAAAGCTGATTATGAATTTTATGGATAGAAGAGCTTATCTTGTTTGAAGGATTAAATGTCTATTTAGCCATGAAATCAGCCGCCTGATTCTGAATTCTCGAGATGAATTTGATTCTCATGGTAAAAGAAATCAAGTTTCTGCAGATTTTGATAAGAAGGGAGAGATACCAAGGTGAAGTGCCCTCAGCAAGAATCTTGATTAGCAGCAAACAGTCTGATTCGAGATCGACCCTACTATAATTTTTCTTAGCACACGTTAATCGGCAATCGAGTAATGCTTTGGCTTCTACTAACATCGGAGACAGCTTTATATACGTATTATTAGAGCAATGTATGATATCACCCTTACTGTTACGAATAATAAGACCGCCGCTTGATTCGTCATTACTGAGGCAAGCAGCGTCGACAATCAATTTCAGTCTTCCATCCTCAGGAGCAACACCCGCTTTAATAACCTCTGACCAATGCTTATATTTTAATTTGTTAGAAATATCAAGACCAATTATTATAGAATCAATCTTGTTGATAGTCTGAGATACAGAATCATAATGACCCTTATGTTTAGAATTATTCTTCTTTTTCCAGATCATGTAATATATTATAGCAGGAATAGAATGAGTTATGTGAACTTTAGAATTAGAGAACCAAAACCATGTCCTAATAATGTGTGAAAGCACCACGTATCTATCAATTTGAACATTAAAAAGGATTTTGTAATGATTCCAAATGTTCCATGAAAACTGACAATTAACGAACATATGATTGGAGTCCTCTGAGTTTGAGCAGAACTGACATTTTGAAGCTAAATTCAGATTCCTTCTCTGTAAGTTATAGTCAGTCGAAATGTAGTTTTTTAAAAGTTTCCAAAGGTGAAAAGAATACTTCATTGGAGGGAGAAAATTCCACATCTTGCTATAAAGACCAGACTTAGGAGGATGGTTTTTGTACTTGTCCCAAGTCAACTTAGTGTTGAATTCACTATAAGTAGAAAGAGCCCAAATGATCTTATCATCCTTAGCACTATCAATTCTAACTTTTGAATATTGATAATTCTGTCGGCAGGCAATAAGTTCATCTGCTCAGTGTTCCAACCATCATGCCTCCAAAACGAATTAACTTTTGCTTCCAAAAACGAGTTGCTCTTAAAATGATCCAGGATAGGAGGCTGATTGTGCCAACTATCTTTTCAGAAGTCAACTTCACCCTTCCCCAAAAGCCACTTAATATTCTGATAATATTAGTTAGTTCTGGAAATTTAATATATTTTTTTATTTTTTGTTAGTTTATATTTGGTATCTATTAAACTTGTACATGCTCTTGATCTTATCTTGAAGGTTATTGGCATATACAAACTGTAACAATTAGTTCTTTAACGGTTAAAAGTCTGACATTTATATATACTACTGATCAGATTAGAATTAGGTTGGTTTTTATTAGATTCAATATCTTTTTAAAAATGTTTGAAATGTTCCTATCAACTCTGATAATTGAATGAATATCATGCAGTCTAAAGAAGTAAAACATAAAAACCTTAATAATCTAAACACTAAATTTTAAAAGTTGCATAACGAAAACTTAATTTGCATTTTGTGCGATTTTTATGTTGAAGAAAAGACATTGTTATGGAAATAAATTTTTAAATTTTGAAATATTAAATTATGAATCGCGTGATATGTTTGATAAATTTGGATAAAATTACACATAATGTGTCAGTTCATATAGTTTAGTAGTACTAGTCATACGATTTTAGGTAATTTTATCGCAAACAACCATACAACTTAGTAGGTTTGTCATATACTGCATGCAACGTATATTAATTTTATCACATATTATATGCGACATTATGTGTTATTATTGATATATAGGTGCGACTAAGTGTATGGTTATATGTTGTCGGAACCGGAACAACCAACGGTTATGATGGTTGATTACACACTCACTTGCACCCCAGACAAGTATTATACTAAACTGGATTTGGACTTATGAGTTTATTTTGAAAGGAAAAAGATAGGACACGTCAACATTATCTACCTTTACAAATCCAGTAAACGGGAAAAGACTCCTCGGATAACCTACAAATGTGAGAAGTACAATGTTATAAATCAAAAGCTAAACTAGATACTTTGAAGAAAATAAAGTGTCCAACCAAAAAATAGGATTGTTCATTCAAATCTAAAACATTTCTGGTTGAAGTACTAGTTGCTTATTGGTGATTGACCGTTGTAAATGGGAGACACAACCACAAACCTTATGTCTGGTTAGATGGTTATTCACAAGCTTATAGAGTCAAGGCGGATGGAGAGGAACTAGCCGTAGTCAATCTTCCTTGATTTGGGTTCTTGGAAAATATATGTTGGTTTGAAGACGCATATCTCTGAAAATATTTCCAACATGCCTAGGATCTACGAATTCCGTAAAAAATATCGCGATGTTATTAAATGTGGTCAATATCAAATGCAATATTTGTTGACAAAATTTCAGGAATATAATTACTACACATGGCATCAGATAAGTGATACGACGTGATCAACGATTTTCTTTTTG
The DNA here is from genome assembly GCA_036936605.1 of Limnanthes douglasii subsp. nivea. Taxonomy (NCBI): domain Eukaryota; kingdom Viridiplantae; phylum Streptophyta; class Magnoliopsida; order Brassicales; family Limnanthaceae; genus Limnanthes; species Limnanthes douglasii. Next base: position 170,281,551 of record JAUPFV010000004.1, on the reverse strand, counting down.
CGCATCCTACAAGTATTGACTTGTTATGTACATTCCCACATGTATTTATCATAGATTGCACTTATAGGACGACAAGGTATAAATGTTATTTCTTGAGATTGTTGTTGTAACTTCGAAACAAATTATATTTACCGTTTCTTATGTGTTTATGAGTATGAAGAAGCAAATCAGCTACATGTAGGCTTTAAGTTTTCTACGAGATGTGATGGTCGAGATTATGTTTGAATTTCCTAGTGTCATTTTGAGAGACCGAGAGTTAACGCTGATGCTAGCTATTGAATATCTATTTTCGAATATAGTTCACTTGATATGCAAGTGGAATATAAATAAGAACATTATTTCTTTGGTTAAAAAAGGAATATCCTCCAAAGACGATATCAGAATTTAATGGATTTTTATAGCTTTGTTTTCGAAGCAAACACAATAAAAGCTTATAACAAAATCTAGCATCATTGTCACCTACCCAAAATGTATAGTTTATATAATGACATGAACAACAAAGTACGTTTGAAATTTTCTCAACCGTCGAACCAATGAGATCAACATTATGCCAATAGAATAACCAATCCGTAAGCGCAAGTTTTGTTTTCAATGTTATATTTTTATTAAAAACAATTATGTCATAATAATAAAATTTCACTTTTTTGAAGGCATGAGAGTGCGCAAGCGACTCTTAACCTTGATACTAACCAATGTAGTTTTAAAATTTCATGGGGAAAAATTCACAAACTGCTACGGTTTCAACATTAAAATATTTCTAAATGTTTCCAACAAAGTAAGTTTCGTACTGTACAAGGTCATAAAATTCATTTGTACTTACAACTATGTAGTTATGTATCTCATACATGCCTACAAATAATGAAGAAGACTATTAAATGGCCTAAAACTATGAGTGTAGATCAGGTAGCATGTAAATGTATTATTAGGAAAACACACGGTTTACCTTGCGTATATGATATAACTATGATAGAAAGAGAAGGTAAATTAATTCTTAAGGACGACTGCGATATATTTTGGAAAAACTAAATATTTTTCCTAGATATACAACTATGTGTGAAGAAGTTCTATAAAAAAAAACTATCTATCATAGATAGTTTCATACGTGGTTACCCACATGAATATCAAAACTATTTTATTAATATGGTTATGCATATTTTAAAATCTGAAACCAATCACATTTTAGTCTCTAAAAACCGGTTGTTACTAGAGGTAGAAAAAAATCGGTTCAGATCAATCGACTAAATGTGATCCCAGTCATCAGGAAAATATGATTGAGCAAAACAAGAGTGCTAGCACTACCAACGATACGTTAGGTAGCACGAATGCCTTAAAAATTCCTTCTTTCTTTTCACCAAAACTTCCCACCACCAAAACAAAAGTAGGCCGATAAAAAAAACTACTAACAACAAAAATGTAATTATATACGTATTTATCCATCCTCACATTCTTATATATTTTTATTACTAGCTTGGTAGATATTTTTCTAGAAGGAGAGTGTGGTTATCAGACTATATTGAGAACGATATACGGTAAAAAGGACAATTGGGATTCTGTTAGACGCGATTTAATCTTGAAATTAAATGAACGCTGAGATTTCTGATTGGATGTTTATGGTTTAGTAAAAAAATTAAATGATATACTACATAGGCAAGATTGGTTCAAAATTAATTTCGAACCATGTCATCGGATGACATTTTACGATATTGGATTAGTGATAGCCACTCGATACCAATATATTGTATATCATACATCTCTAACTGTCTGTTCAATGTATCTGCCATTACGTGGCTGCGTACCTCGTTCTGCACCTGTTATAAAAATTGGAACTGTGATTCATACACGACATTCATTTCATACACGTAAGTGTATGAGTGACATTTGTTTTTCTAATGTTTATAATATTTTTTTAATTCTTAAATTAAATCCTATAGGTTACTACTCCCCTTGGTGGACCGTTGATAAAATTATACTCTATATGGAGTTGGTACATGCTGAGGAAGCGAGTGTTTTGTCGGTTTTGTACAACGATAGGTTATAAAAAATTTCCCAAATCATGTCGGCCAAGGCACCAAAGCATAACAAATACGCAATACCGACCGGTCTGACCAATGATGGCGTTTGATTATGTTACTTTTTTTTCAATTTTTTACACATCATTATATTATGTTAGTACATTATCGAACTTGATTACATAATATTTGGTTTTGCATGTTATATTGGAACTTAATTAATACGTATTTTTGTATTTAATTAATGTTAATTACGTGCCAGTTATAAAATTACCGCAAAATATGACCTCCTGCTTAGTCTAATTTCCCACGAAGTATGATATCCCGCCACATTCATCATTCATTTCTCATATATTACTCAATCTTAAGCATGACATATTTATTCATCTACCAAATAACATATCATAGAAAAACATGAACTATCTTAAGTATAAAATAGACCATTGACGAAGACAACCACTTACTTCAAGCCATCAAGTTTGTTAAGAGAACAAGGTCGGATCAGACCACTGACTCTTTTTTAGATAATGTTGTGTATAATATAATACATGTACAACCGTCTAGAAGCTCCCTCTCTGTATCCACGCAGTCTTGAAAAAGTCTCTATCCAGTAAAATCATTTGAAATATGAATCAATTGTTCGATTGTTCGACCTAGAGTATGAAGTAAGACATGAGGAGTTTAACGTCTGGAATTTGAAAATTACTTCAAGAGATATGATAACTTATTTGGAGGAGCACCTTGATGAACAAGTGAATGCGATAGCAAATTGCCCACCTCTTGAATTTAACCTCGAATATGACTTTCGCAAATAAATTATAATATTTAGTGTAGTTTGATGTTAAGTGTTATTTTTGTAAGTTAATCTCATATTTTATTGAAAATTTATTTATGTAAAATGTTATCTCAATTTATGGTTAATATATAAGTTTTGGTCTTAATTTTCCATAAGCTTCTGTAAATCACGCATGTCTTGCTCTATATAACCATTTTATTGCATAGAATATGTGATTTACAATACATAAATTGCTTAGTCTCCAAGATATCATTATTCCATCTCATAATTATAGCAAAAATTTAGACTTCAGTCAAACTAGTGCTATAGTTGACCCCACAAAATCTTAACTAAACAATGGATATCACGCCAATAGAATTTCTCGTACACTTCATTCCCCGTCAATATCAATTCCGCGCCCACTATAGTTCCACACCACTCCATTATGTATAAATAGATATACAAATATAGTACATTTATTTATCTATTGAATAACATAAATAATTGAACTTATATATTGTATGCTATGAAATGAATTGTTCAAGAACACCAATTATGTTAAGATAAGGCAGTTGAAACATTATACGGACGAGTGTTTTTAATGAAATTGTTTTTATAATGTGATACAGTTATGGGAGGCATGCAGCTCTCTATCAGCCTCCATGCAGTCATAAAGAAGTTGTTATTAGGCATTGATTGTTCTAAAGATCTTTTAGAGTTGTTTTGTTGATAATACAGTGTTTGGAAGACTAAATTCGTAAGACAAGGTTTAAAGATGGTTTGGAGAGAAAAATTACATAATTCTAGAGAGAGAAGGTCTCAAATAATCATTCTTTAATCATTTATTCACCCTCGCTCAAGAAGAGGTGGTGTGTGTTTATAATACATCAATTAGGTCTCACATGTCTAGATAAATTACTAGTCGTGGTTCTTTTTCCTTCCTAAAGGTTTTATTTATGCTCATTTACTCATAATTAAATAATTCTTCCTTTATCAGTAGCCCAAGTCATTGTGAAGATTTTTGAGCAAGAATTGTCACTTGGTCAGCACCTTCCTCGTAAAAAATACATGAGATTATCCATCAGAATACATAAGTTTTTTATATCAAAAAAACGTCATCGGATTTTGTTAACCATCAATTGTGAAGAATTATCCATCAGAATACTTGAGTCTTTTGATCAGAGAAACATCGTCGGATTTTGTTAACCATCAATCAATCCGAGAAACGTCATCGGATTGTTAACCATCAATTGCAAAGAATTCTTCATCAAAGTGCTTGAGAGTCTTTGATCAGAGAAATGTCATCGTATTTTTTTAACCATCAATTGCAAAGAATTCTTCATCAGAGATCGTATCAGTTTCTTGATGCAAAGACCATTCGTTTATCCCGAATTTTTCTCATTAATGACATTATGGAAGTCTGACACAACCAATAAATTATCTTCACCCATATTAGGTGTTGTTTGGTATGGTCGTTGCATATCTTTTCCATGACACAAAAATACCTAGGGGTGGTACACTCCTTCACTAGGCACTCATTTCTCCCTTACTAGGTATCTTACCACTAGGAAAACATCTCATACGAGCTATGGTCTTTGAAGTTCAATGAGGTCCATCATTTCCATATAAGTACTCAGTGTCTCTCATTAATCTCACACAAGAACTTCTAGAGAGAGAATTCCTAAAAAAAAAATAGAGAGAGAAAGTTTATGCACAAAAATTCTTTCATCTTAGATTGGTTAAATATTAGTCAACAAGCCGAGAAAAGACGAGCCACCAAATTATATATAGAGCCAAAGCTTCAACCGCCTGTTATCACATACTACAGTGTTTGGCCTTCAATCGATATCCCTACCAACGTGATTATCCCTTCGAATATCTCCTCACTACCCCCTAGTCACACTTGGCCAGTAATTGATAAGGGTGACTACGTAGCCTCAATGGGAAAATAACCGGGTCTTCGGAAGCTGAATTTTTAAAACGAAAGAGAGCTCATAAGAATACAAAAAATGCTCTGATTCAAGCTACCTCGAACATTCCTCCTATCATAAAGAAGGCTCCAATTCAAGCCCCTACCACAAAAAAGCTCCAATTCAAGCTGCCTTGGATATTCCTACTACCCCCTCTTCGTCCTACCCCTGAAGGCACTCCCTGGAAATTAACGAAAGAAGATGTGGCTTCTATGGTAAAAAGGTCTTTCGAACCGATTCAATAATTAGAGTTAAGCGCTTCCTCAGAAAAACATATTGCAAAATTCGATGAAGCTAATATTGAGAAATCCATAGTATCGTTTTTTGGCGAATAAAAACCGGTAGCCACGAGCCTCGAAATTACTGAGGTGAACTCTCCTAAAAAAAGAAGGCAAAAAATCCACAGACGACCCCATTTTACTTCATTTACACATCGATGCCTTTGTCGGAATAAATATCTGGGCTGTTGAGAACAAACATATAATGGCCCTGCATAAGGTGAAATACATCTACTACGATATTTTTTAGGAAGGTAAATTAAGGGTTCGATAAGGAATCCCTTTTACAATCTCTATCATATTTCCGGAATTTGGTGAGACCTCTTTGTCAATTTAACATCATAAACTAATAGTGTATCTGGAGATTATGAACTGGAGGCTCCAATTTCTCTTAGATCCGTTTTTATTGAGTACTTTGCAGTGGTCGACCTTTGTCCGACTTAGGCTGGGCCTAATACGTGGTTCACACCAATAGCCTGGATAATGGCCTCTAGAATTTCAGAAACAAACTTTTATATGGAACAACTGATTGGTTTATCTGGGTTAGCCAAAAACCCATACTTTCCTTTCTATTCTTTGACTTTTGGTCATAAATAAAAAGTCGTCAACGATCTGCTTCAGGCGGATAAAAAATAGAAACAACATTTCTTTTTTATCTATGGTCTTTGGGAAGTGGGGTTTCGAGGCAACAATTGATAATCCTCATAGACTATCCCTCAAGTGCACAAAATTAGGTATATTCTTATAGTTTTTTATTTTCCCTTAATTTTGTTTTAAATCTTGTCTTTTTACACAACAATGACAGGAGTATCCATGCCCTTCATAAATTATATACCCAAGGCAACGACAATTTTTACCAAGTTAAGTAATTGTGCTAAATCTTATTGGTCCAACAGATTTCACCTCTGTTATAATCTGATGGATCTTGCCAAGAGTCGCCTCTGTAGTTCCGAACCAACCAAACGCTTATCTCTATAAGAACTTATGTTCCCATACTTCACAAGAAGAAGTGCTGGAAATATTGGAAGCTCATGACATACCCGTTTTACTTCCCTCGAGGGCTAGAGCTCAAAGCCATCTGAGAAAAGAAACATGTGAGTCTTTGAGGGAAGAAGATGCTCCAGAGATTGTTGGCGCTATAATCAAAGATGTTGATACTGAGATTGAGAAGACAACTGTTATGGAACATAACAATTCCAAGAAATTGACTCAACAAGACCCTCTTAAAATCCAGGACAACAAAAATTGAAAGGCGTCTAACAAGATATCAAAGAAGATATTCCCTGGAAATTAAGATAGCCGACGATGTTCCACCTTCCCCAAATAAGATCATCGTCGAGTCGGATTCTTCCCAAGTTCGACATAAAGAGTTAAATACTCAAAATATTGAATATAAACTTGTTCACGAAGATGGTTCTTTAATAGTTGATTCTCTCGAAGCTGGATCCTTGTCTGATTCATTTGAAATCCCATCAGGTGATGATTTTTTATCTTCACATACGAGAACTACTTCGATCCTCGGTCATTTTAGGAAATAAGATGCAACTTTTAAACGAGCGAATAAAATCATTATAAGTCCTTCACAGTTGAAGTTGAGAGTCGATGAGGTTAATGAAGAGCTTTCCAATATTCAAAGGCAAGCCCATGCTATTTATGACAAGCTTGTTTTGATTGAGGACTATATTATGATTTCCGACCAGTGTTTTCAAGATGAGAGATCTTTATGCCCAATAAAATACGCGTAAAGGTAAGCTCATCGAGGCTTACAAAGAAGGAAATGATAAAGCCTCAAAGTATTTTGGGCGATGCCTCAAAGATTACGAGAGAGTTGTGCAAGAGAAAATGATAATCTTAGCTTAGGCTAAGGTAAATCAAAAGGCAGCTACTGAAGCTTATGCTGCGAAATGTGTCTCGAAAATGGATGAGAGTGATGCAAAGGTCAGATATGGGTTAGTGATGGAAATTCACGAGCGTTATCCTAATTTGAACTTAGGTCGTTTTTGGAAACTTGTTCCCGTTGAATATAATTCTATTGAGGTTATATTAGATGATGATTAAACTTCTGAGTCTTCTAAAGATGACCCTCTTGGATCCTCCTCAAAGTAATCAATAATTGTATTCCATATTTTGTGAAGTTCTGTATGTGTGAACTATTTATAAAGTCCTCATAATGTTCGAGGCACTTTTTGTTAAAGTCCTCATAATGTTCGAGGAAATTTTGTATAATCATTACCATTTTCGAGGAACTTTATAAAATGTATCGGACTTTCAATTTTGTTTATTCTTACACATTTTTAATAGTTGATGACCATCTTTTGTTGGAAGTCCCTTTAGGTCCAAAATTAATAGTTAGAGACCAACGTTTTTTGGAAGTCCCTTTAGGTCCAAAATTAATAGTTGAAGACCAACTTTTATTGGAACTCCCTTTAGGTCCAAAATTAATAATTAAAGACCAATTTTTTTTGGAAGACCCTTTAGGTCCAAAATTACTAGTTAAAGACAAACTTTTGTTGGAAGACCATTTATGTTCAAAATTAATAGTTAAAGACCAACTTTTATTGGAGGATCTTTTGTCCAAAATTAATAGTGTATAAAATGGTAAAAAAACTTTATATATATATGAATCGGCCAATACGGAACCTCGCTAAAACCTTGCTGCGCCACCAGGTTAGGAAAGAGTATGCCACCAATATTTTACATATAAAACATATATTATTTATATTCACTCTAAATACAACTTAAGATGTTCAATATTCCAATAATTTTGAAGATTTCATCCTTTTTATCCTTGATTTAATACGTTCATGGCTCTACCTTCTGCGTCACCTCATATAGACCCTCTCATTTAGGTGCCAATTTTCCGAGGTTTTTCCCTTTTGGGTGAAGGAATACCTTCGTTAAAACTTGGTCTCCTATTTTGAATTCTCTTCATTTAATTTTTTAGGCGTATTGACTTCTCATTAATGTTTGTTTATGTAACGAGTTTAATTGTGCTTGTCTCCTTTTTTCCTCAATGAAACTTAATTCAATTGCCCTGTTCTCATTGTTAGAGTCCCCTGAATATGTAGCCACACAATACAATGGGAAAACGACCTCAGATGGTACCACCACATTCATTCTATACACTAATGAAAAATGTGATTCTAAGGTTTCCGTTCGAGGAGTAGTACGATACGCCCAAAGAACTTCTTGCAAATAATCATGTTATTTTCTTGCTTTCCCCTCCAAACTCTTCTTTAACCCATCAAGTATTGTTCTATTAGTAACTTCAACTTGACCATTTTCCTATGGATGAAAAGGAGCTGACCAGCATTGTTGTATTCCTCGACAAAATTCATTCATATCTTTGTTATCAAATTGTGGTCTATTAACAGTAGTAATTCGCATCAAAACTCCAAAAAGACAACAAATATTTGAAGTTATGAACTTGATTACATCCTTAGCTTTTGATCCATCAAGTGGTTCTGCCTCTACCCACTTTGAGAAATAATATACTGCCACAATTATTGTTTGTCGTCCTCTAGAAGCCCATCAATCAATGCCCCATCACTCAAATAGAAATGCTTCATATATGCTTTCAAGGGGGACCCCTGATTTATGAATTATATTAGCAAAAATTTGACAACTATCACACTTCTTGACCAACTCTTTAGCATCAGAAGAAATTATAGGCCAATAATATCCTGCCCAAAGTACTCTTCGTATTAAATCTTTATACCTTCAGTGCAAATCCCTCTCCATCATGTAATTCTTAGAATATCATCTGTGACTTGTATTTTCCTGAACATCGAAGTAAAGGTCCACTAAGAGATTTCTTGTATAAGACTCCTCCGAGAACCATGTACCATAAAACTTGTAACATATATTCTTAGACAACAATATATCAATAGGAATCACATTATTGTTTATAAACTAGACAATGTTAAGCCTCAAATCTTTATACCTTCAGTGCAAATCCCTCTCCATCATATAATTCTTAGAATATCATCTGTGACTTGTATTTTCCTGAACATCGAAGTAAAGGTCCACTAAGAGATTTCTTGTATAAGACTCCTCCGAGAATCATGTACCATAAAACTTGTAACATATATTCTTAGACAGCAATATATCAATAGGAATCACATTATTGTTTATAAACTCGACAATATTAAGCCTCAAATTAATATTTTTACCAATTGAGGTTTGAAAAGCTTTTTCTATTATTCGAATCGTTTGTTCCGAATCTTTTATAATTGAAGGGTTCTCCTGTGTAATTATCCATGGGTATTCTTTTGAATATGAAGCAGTAGCTAAAGTATCTGCCACCGAATTTTCTAATCTTCGGACATGTCTGTATCATACACTTTCAAAGGCTAAAGTTAAAGCCTTTAATTCCTTCAAATATTTCACTAAATGGTCCTTTCGATTCTCGGATTGACCATACATGTGATTAACGAAAAGTTGTAAATCACTTATCATCCTCACTTTCTTAGCCCATAAATGTGAGGTAGTCTCAATCATGCCAAAGTCGCTTCATATTCTCCCTCGTTATTTGAAACTTTAAACGCAAAACGGGTAGCTTGGTACATGGTAATTCATTCTAAAGAAACTAATTGTACCCCTGCCCCGCATCCGAACGTACTTGATATCTCATATGCTTCGATTATCCACTCTAACTCAAAATTTTCCTCATTTATTTCCATATCTGACCATTCAAAATAAAATCCGATCAAGAAATATGCTAAGGTTTCTGCTTTATTACAGTCATAGGCTCAAATTCATTATCAAAATCCCCCAATTCAACTGACAAGTTGGTCATTCTTCCTGATATATTAGGCCTTTGTAGCATATTTTTTAACGGAAAAGATGTTCGTACAATAATAGAATGAGCCTGAAAATATGGTCTCATTTTCCGAGAAGTAGTTACTAGTGCAAGAGCCAACTGTTCTAACTTTAAATACCGCTTCTCAGCATCCAACAGACTTTTACTGATGTAATACATCGGTCCTGTGAGATTTTCTTCTTCTTAAATTAAAACAACACTTACGACATAATCTAACACCACTATATAAACATATAATTTTCCCCCATAATTGGTTTTGTCAATATTTATGGTGATGAGAAATATTCTTTAATTCGATGAAAGGATTTAAAACACTCTTTTGTCCAATAAAAATAATTTGTTTGTCTTAATACTTGGAAAAAAGAGGCACATATATCCGATGAGCGAGATATGAATTTGTTTAACGCCGCCAACCGTCCTGGTAATATTTGAGATTCTTTAATATTTTGAGGAGGTGCCATAGTACTTAAGGCTTTTAACTGTGTTGGGTCGGCTTTAATCCCCCGTCCGCTGACTATGTACCCAAGAAACTTTCATGATCGAACATCAAATGTACTTTTTTTTATTTAACTTTAAGTTGACCCTTTTTAAGTTAGCAAAGGTTTCCTCAAGATCACCAAAATGATACTCATTTTTGAGAATTTTTACCAACATATCATCAATATATACCTCAACATTTTACCCAATCTCTACTTCAAAAGTTTTATTCACCAAACGTTGATAAGTTTCCCCCGTATTTTTTAACCCAAAATATATTACTTTGTAGCAATGAAAACCCCTTTCAATAATAAACGTGGTGATTTCTTCATCCTTCAGATCCATTTTAATCTGATTATATCCTACATAGGCATCCATAAAAGAAAGTAACCGGTTCCCTGATGTGGAATCTACCAACTGATCTATCCGGGTACTGGGAAATGATCTTTTGGACATTTGTACTTAAACTTTCTCTCTCCAAAAACTCTCTTAACTCTTTCTCTCTCTAGAATTCGTTTATAACAATATCCCAAGGAGAAATCTTAACTCACCAAATTGGCTACTTCACTAGGGATAAAATTAAGAATCAGTGACTTTATCTGTTCGAATTTGATACGATCTTTCTATATTTTTTGTTCAAATCTTATACAATGAATCCCGAAAATAATCATCCGCTTCGATCGACGATGGAAACTTTAAAGATGATTTGCAGAGAGACAAAAATAGGTTGGATGGATCATATCCGATCCAAACTCAATCAGACATTGAGACGCATATGAATTAGCTTTTAGATAAGATATATGCACTAAATGAAAATTTTGAACAACGAGAACAAGAAATCCACTCGGTGAAGCTCAAATCCGATGTTAGACAAGAGAATGAAAAGACTGATATGGGAGATCAATCTGATCGATCATGTATCGATTGAAGAGCTAAAACTGAGTATAAAAACGCGCTTCTTATCTCTTAAAGAGCGATATTCCTCTCGCAAAGGGAAAAAAGAAAAGAAAAAATATATAACCTCTAGTGATAAAGAGGTAGAAAGCTCTACTTCGGGTTTTAAAAGATGCAGGGGTTCTTTGAAAGAGGAATCAGACAGAGAGAAGTTGATGAAGCATAAAAATGAAATCAAATCTAAAAGAGACAATGTTCCTCATTCATCATGGTGTGAAGGAAATACTTTGAATCAGTATGCTGAGACTGATCAAAATCTGTATGCAGTAATGGGAACAGATGATCAGTTTGTGCTAGGTGTCGATTGGAAAAATTCTCCATTGACAAGTGAAATTTGCTCTATAACGCTTCCCAAGCGTTTTGACATTTCCAAAGTATAAAATTTCGACGGGATGCAAGATCCCAATGACCAAATCGAATAATTTAAGAACTATATGATGAATTTTGAAGATGACGACCGGCTGGTGTGTCATGCATTTTCGTAGACTTTGAAGAGAATAACTTTAAAGTGATACAATCAAATTCTGAGAAGGACCGGTTAGCACTCCAAAGAATTCGAGTCATGAGGCCAATAACCAAGGGCATCCCTCGAATGGAAATGGTAATCAGCAGACACGATAAAAGAATAAAACATTGCCTCCTCGGAGTGGTGGATATTCAAATCACACTCCATCTAACAACTATAACAGGCCAAGGCCAAATCAATGGGTTAAACCAGAGTACTATGCTGATCTGACAGAGAATGTAGCTGTGATTTGGGATATGACCAAGAGCTTCGTAAATTTAGATTGCCAGTCCCAATTAGTAGGCAAAGGGAGAAAAAGAACAACAAATTTTGCAAATATCATGAGAATATCGGGCATGATACCAATGACTGCATTGCTCTGAAGAAAGAGGTTCAAACTTTGATTGAAAATGGGATGCTCCTGACTTATGTAAAGTCGCAAGTGAGTGGTTTGAAAAATAACGTTGCATCAGCTTAGAAGGTTGCGCCAACTGAGAATTTGATGATTTTGGATTCAAAGCTTGTACCATTTGATGCTTCTTCTGAATATATGGAGAAGGATCCGAATAGGTTGCTTTTGATGGCAGTCGAAGAGCCCATAGAAAAGGGGTATGTGCAAGATTTATGTAAATTCTTTGAGTCATTAGCCATTTTTGGAGGCGATTCGATGACTGGTAATTCAGATAGTTCAAAGAACAAACATGTTGTCAACCTGACAACTCAAATTGAAGGGAAAATATCTACACATTTGTATGGAAAAGGGTATTCATTTCATTTTGTTTGATGAGGATGATCTGCGAGGTACAGCAGGGCCACATGAAGATTTTGTGGTTATTGGAGCAGAGGTGGCTGGCGTCGAAATTTGACGTGTACTTATCGACACTAGCAGTTCTACTAATATCCTCTTAAGTCAACTTATGATAGAATGACAAATGCACAGCGGATTTCTCAATCAGATCACGCAATTATAGGATTTGCGGGTGTAACAACTCGTGTTGTTAGAGAATTCGAGAGAGAAGTAAGTTTGGGAAAAAGACCATTTAAGAAGGAGGTCTAGGTGCGTTTTATGGTGATGGACTGTCCCACGAGTTACAATGCTATTTTTGGAAGATCATGGCTTTCAAGAATGTATGGGATTGTATTAACAATTCATCAAGGTTTTAAGTATGTGGTTGGAGATCGGGTTGGGGTCGTTCGAGGCGACCAGAAGGTAGCTAGGGAATGCTATGCCACTGCACTCCGGATCCGAGGATCCGGCAGTGTGGATTTAATACATGAATAGCAATTAGATGGGGTGCCCTCGGATTTAGAAGAAAAGGTTGACGATCCGAAGGAAACCCCAGGGTCTTTAACGGTAAGTGAAGAAATTTAGGAGTTTACTTTTTTAGAAGGAATGGTGCTTCGAATTGGAACCTTATTGACCCCACTTTTACGTCAACGACTGCTATATTTTTTATCTCATAATTTGGATGTTTTTGCTTGGAAGACAGAGGATGTAACAAGAGTACCAATTAAGGTAATTCATCACAGCTTTGATATTTATCCGAAGGTGAAGCTAGTAATTCAAAAAAGAAAATCGTTTTCCTTGAAAAAAAGTAGAAGCAATTGTTGCCAAGGTGGATCGATTATCTAAGGTTGGACAGATAAGGGAGTCATATTATCCTTTGTGGATGGCAAATCCGGTAGTAGTAAAAAAGAAGAATGGGAAATAGAGAATGTGTGTGGATTTTACTGATTTGAATCAAGCTTGTCCCAAAGATCCAATTCCTGTTCCTCGAGTAGATCAGTTGATTGATTCTAGCTCATGCAATAAAATTTTACCTTTCATGAATGCTTTTGTAAGATACAATCAAATTCAAATGGATCCAAAAGATTAAGAATGCACAACTTTCATAATTGATAGGGGCTTGCATTATTATAGGGTTATGCGTATTGGGTTGAAAAATGCTGGAGCCACTTATCAGAGGTTGATGAATAAAGCTTTTTCTACTCAGATCGGAAGGAATATAGAGGTATATATAGATGACATGGTGGTCAAGATTTCAAAGGATGAGTACATCTTGATGATTTAGAGGAATCTTTTTTGAATTTAAGGGCAATCAGATTAAAGTTAAATCCTGAAAAATGTACCTTCGGAGTTTGGTCAGGGAAGTTTTTGGGTTTTGTTATCAGTGAGAAAGGAATAGAAGCTGACCTAGAATAGTTGAAAGCTTTGATAGCAATGAATTCACCTCGGTCTATCAAAGAAGTGCAAATTTTGACAGGAAGGTTAGCAGCACTTAATCAATTTATTTCCAGATTTTCTGACAAATTCTTTCCTTTCTTTCAAGTTTTACGAGGACCAAGCAGGTTTGAATGGACATCAGAATGTGAGATAGAGTTCACAAACATAAAAAAATCGTTATCATCACTAGAAATTTTGTCAAAACCTCTAAATGGGGAGAAAATCTTTTTGTACATTACAGTATCGAATTTTGCACTAAGCGTGGTGTTAATTAGTGAAGATTTAGGAGTTCCGAAGCCAGTGTACTACAGTAGTAAAAGTTTAGTGGCACCAGAAAAGAGATATTTGAAATTAGAAAAATTGGCATTAGCACTGGTGATTGCTGCTAGGAAGATGCGTCTATATTTTCAAGCTCATACTATTGAAGTCCGAACTTCATTCTCTATGAAAAATGTTTTACAATGACCTAATATTTCGGGGAGAATGACCAAGTGGTCAGTGGAGTTGGGGGTCTATGACATTTTGTTTACACCTCGAACAAAAATAAAAACACAAGTATTGGCAGATTTTTTTGTTGAATTCTATTCGAGCCGATCAGATGTAGAAGAGAGTAAAGAAGATGTACTAGTAAATTCGAGATGGGTTGTCCGAACAGATGGAGGATCTAGTGTTTGAAGGTTCAGTGTTGGGGTTCAGGTAATACCTCAAACTGGAGAAACGATGATTCAATCTAATAAATTTAGTTTTCATGCTTTGAACAATGAAGCTGAATACGAAGCTTCTTTTGCAGGTTTAAGATTGGCAAAAATTTGTGGAGCAACTTCAGTACGCTTGGAGTCGGGGATAGGATCAAAAGCTTCATTTAGACGCTTTTCGATGGGAATGTTGTTCCAAAAACTTGTGAGGTTAATCTTCGGATAAGTAGCATGAAGTTCTCAAAGAAGAGTGATGGCTGTTTCTTCTTTCTCATTCTTAATAGCAGCCAACATGTCTTTTGAAAAATTCAGCTTCGGCAGCAGCAACTTTTTCCTCCTCGAAATAGTTTTTCAATTTAGTTATCGCATTGGTCAACCATTTATTTTTTACCTCACAAAGGGTAAGAGAGTTATAGAGATCTTTGGATTTGGATATTTCAGCAGCCGGTTCATTAGTATGATCAGTTTTGAGCTTATTCATATATTTTTCATGAGAAGCCTTCGGCGCTTCTTTGTCAGCAATATGTGTAGTTCGCATATGATTTTTCATGAAGAGAGCGCCTCGAATAAGCTCTGACCTTGCTAATTCATACATGTGAAATTTCTCGACCACTTTGCGCTGAAACGTTTCCTTTAGTTTTTTCTCATCCTCAGCAAGACCTTTGTAGTGGACTATGTCTTTGGCCAATTGTTTCAGATGGTTTTGAGAAGCTTCGACTTGGGAAGCAAGTGCTTTTGCTGCAGCATCGAGATTGGTAAATAGTGTAAGTGCATAAACGATCGCGGTATTTGTAGGAGGAGGAATTTATGTTGAAATATGACAAGGAATCATATCTAAAGTTGTGGTTGGTGCAGAGGGACAAATAATTTCTAGAGACGCTTCGACAATTGTTGGTCTCCCAAAATTAATCATATGATTTTATATGCCTTGGAGAACATGATCGTCTTCTCCAACAAGCTCTTGTTTAGTTTTAAAAATGATGAAACTGTCAAAATAGAAGTTTTCGGTATTCTTGTTTTCTTCATTAGCGTTGTCTTCGATGATTACCAAGGTGTTGTCATTGGCTGTTTGGTCTTCAACCGAAGGGTTTTGTTGATTTTCAACAGTATTGATCTTTTCTTCATCGACCAGGGACGCATTGATTTTGGCTTGCTTCTTTTTCATTACATGGAAACTGGAACAAGCTTTCTTTTTCTTCAAAGACGGTTCTTGATTTTTCCCTTCTTCGATGGGTGAAAGATTCTGCTCTCATGCTTTTCGATTTTTTAGGCTTTGGCTTGGATGGAGTTTAAGGGCTAGCACCAGATGTACTAGTTGTCTTTTTACTTATCTTTTTCTTGTTAGCATTTTAGTTTTTTTATTTTTTGGTAGATGACTTTCTGACGTATTACGAATAGGGAGGAAGACTTTGCAGTCAGGATGAACTAACCTTTTACAAGCTTATTGATAAGATCCTGGCTTTATCCTCTCAACAACCATATAAGGTCTTTCCCAGTTTGGAGCCATTTTTCCAAGGCGTTTCTCCTTTTTATGCAGTTATACGTTTCTCAACACCTTATCACCTTCTTTGAATTATCTTCTCTTCACCTTCAAATCATGTTTATTCCTCATAAGAGTTTGATAATGGATTACATTCAGATGAGCTCGAACTCTTTTCTCCTCAATCAAATCTAAATTCTCCCTTTGAACTTCATCGTTCGATCTTTTAAACTATTGATTTATCCTAAAAGATGATACCGTAGATTCTATGGGGCTGACTGCATCCATTCCGTATGCTAAAGCAAAAGGAGTCTCTCTTTTTTTCCTCCCCAGGAGTTCTCCGATAAGTACAAAGCACCTCTTGCAAGTAATTTGGCCATTTTCCTGCTGCCCCCGTCAAATTCTTCTTCAAGCCATCTAAAATTGTTTTGTTTGTTATCTTTACTTATCCATTAGCTTGAGGATGAAAAAGCGTCGAAAAGCATTGTTGAATTCCTTTTACGTGCAAACTGAGGTTATCTATTTTTTATTAAATTGAGTGCCATTATCTGTTGTAATCCTCCGAGGAACTCCAAAACGACAACAAATGTTGTTCACAATAAATTGATCACGTTTTTTGCATTTGTTCCTGATAGTGGTTCTGTCTCAGCCCACTTTGTAAAATAATTCACTGCTACGATTATCATCTGTCTTCCTTCGGAAGCCAAATGTATAGGACCTACTAGATCAATCCCCCATTTATCAAATGGTACCACCTAGGTTATAGACATAAGTGTCACCGCTGGCCTATAAATAACATTAGCAAATCCATGACAAGTATCACAACTTCGAACTAAATTCTTAGCATCATTCATGATTGTTGACTAATAGAATCCTGTAATTAAAAAATTTTTTGATAGAGCTTTAAACCCGCAATGAGTTGACCCTTCACCATCATGCAATTCTGATAACACCTCGTGTGATTCTTGCTTGCCTAGATATCGTAATAATGGCCTGCTCAATGCCTTTTTATACAATATTTCATCTAACACTATATATATGAAGGCTTTTCCTCTGAATTGTTTGGCCAACCTCGTATCATATGGTAATGTGCCTTGAGTAAAAAAATTGAGAATATTTGATCGCCAATTGCCTCAGACCACTTCAGATGTGACAAAGAATTCCTCTATACATTCGCACTGACTATATTGACTAACAATTGAAGGATTTTCTTGTAGCAAAATCCAATGATACTCCTCCTTATAAGAAATATTTGCTAAAGAATCAACCACCATGTTACTCCCTCGACTAATATACTCAACAACAACATTATCAAACAGAAGCATTACATTCCGAAGTTTCCGAAGATATAAAATTAAATAATCGTTTCTTGCTTCGGAAAATGCAGATATCCGATTTGCTAACAATTGAGAATATGTTTCTAAGCGTACTGAAGTTGCTCCACAAAGCATCTTCGCATTCAGCTTCATTATTTGAAGCATGAAAACAAAATTTAATAGATTGAATGCACCCTGAAACACTAGATCCTCCATCTGTTCGAACAACCCACCTCGAATTTAATGAAGCGTCTTCTTTACTTTCTTCCACATCCGATCTGCTCGAATGGAATTCAACGAAAAACAATCTTCCAATGCTTGTGCTTTTATTGTCGTTCGAGGTGAAAACAAAATATCATAATCCCCCAACTCCACTGACCACTTGGTCATTCTCCCCGAAATGTCAGGTCGTTGTAAAACATTTTTCAAAGGGAATAAAGTTCGGACTTCAATAGTGTGAGCTTGAAATTAGGGCGCATCTTTCTAGCACCAATCACCAGTGCTAATGCCAATTTTTCTAATATCAAATATCTCTTTTCTGCTGCCACTAAACTTTTACTGTTGTAGTACACCGGCTTCAGAATACCTGAATATTCACTGATTAACACCGTGCTTAGTGCAAAATCTGATACCGCAATGTACAAAAATAACTTCTCCCTATTTCGCGGTTTTGACAATATTTCTAGCGATGATAATAAAAAATTTATATTCATGAATGTTGTCTCACATTCTGATGTCCATTCAAACCTGCTTGGTCCTCGTAAAACTTGAAAGAAAGGAAAACCTTTGTCAGAAAATCTAGAAATAAATCGATTAAGTGCTGCTAACCTTCTTGTCAGAATTTGCACTTCTTTAATAGACCGAGGTTAATTCATTGTTATCAAAACTTTCAACTGTTCTGGGTCAGTCTCTATTCCTTTTTCACTAATGACAAAACACAAAAACTTCCTTGATCGAACTCTGAAGGTACATTTTTCAGGATTTAGCTTTAACCTCATTGCCCTTAAATTTAAAAATGCTTCCTCTAAATCATCAGATGCACTTCATCCTTTGAAATCTTTACCACCATGTTGTCAATATATACCTCCTTATTCCTTCCGATCTGAGTAGCAAAATCTTTATTCATCAACCTCTATTAAGTGGCTCCATCATTTTTCAACCCAAAAGGCATAACCCTATAACAATGGAAGCGCATATCAGTTACGAAAGTTGTGGATTCTTGATCTTTTGGATCCATTTGAATTTGATTGTAACCTGCAAAAGCGTTCATGAAAGTTAGAATTTTATTTCCTGAGGTAGAGTCAATCAGCTGATCTATTCGAGGAAAAGGAAATGGATCTTTAGGACAACTTCGATTCAAGTCTGTAAAATCCGCACACATTCTCCATTTCTCATTCTTCGTTTTTACAACTACCGAATTTTCCGTCCACAAAGGATATTGTGACTCCCTTATGTGTCCGACCTTTGATAATCGTTCCACCTCAGCAACAATTTCTTCCGCTTTCTCCGAGGAAAATGCCCTTCTTTTCTAAATTACTAGATTCACCTTACGATCAATATCTAAGCTGCGACGAATTACCTTAATTGGTACTCCTGTTACATCCTATGTCTTCCAAGTGAAAACATCCAAATAAACAGATAAAAATCCAGCAGTTCTTGACGTGAGAGTGGGGTCATTAAGGTTCCAATTCGAAGCACTCTCCCTTTCAAAAAAGTGAAGTCCTCAATTTCTTCACTTACCGTTAAACACCATGGGGTTTCTCTCGGATTGTTAGCTCTTTCTTCTAAATCCGAGGGAACCCCTTCTAACTGCTATTCATGCATTAAATCCCCATTTTCGGATCCTCGAATCTGGAGTGCAGTGGTATAACATTCTCTAGCTACCTTTTGGTCGCCTCGAATGACCCCAATCTGATCTTCAACCACATACTTAAAACATTGGTGAATTGTTGATACAACCCCGTACATTCTAGAAAGCCATGACCTTCCAAAAATAGCATTATAACTTATGGGGCAGTACACAACCACAAAAAGGACCTAAACCTTCTTCTTAAATGGTCATTTTCCCAAACTTAATTCCTTCGAATTCCCCAATAACACGAGTTGGTACACTCGTAAATCCTATAATTGTCCGATCTGATTGAGAAATCCGAGGTGGATTTGTCATTCTATCATAAGTTGAGTTAAAAAGGACATTAGCAGAAGTGTCAGTGTCAATAAGCACACGTCAAATTTCGATGCCAGCCACCTCTGCTCTAATAACCACAACATCTTCATGTGGCCCTGTTATTCCTTGCAGATCATCTTCGTCAAACAATATAAAAGGAATAGCCTTTTTTCCATACAAATGTGTAGACATCTTCCCTTCAATTTGAGTTGTCAAATTGACAACATGTCTCTTCCTCGAACTATCTGAATTGCCAACCTGTTCAGATCTTTTTCCACGTATTCCGAAGAAGCATCAAATGCTTCAACCTTTGAATCTAAAATCATTAAATTCTCAGATGGTGCAGCTTTCGAAGTTGATAATACGTTATATTTTGAACCGCTCCCCTGCGAATTTACATAAGTTAAGAGCTTCCCATTTTCGATCAAAGTTTGAACCTCTTTTTTCAAAGAAATGCAATCATTGGTATCATGCCCGATATCCTCATGATATCTACAGTATTTATTGTTCCTTTTCTCCCTTGGCCTACTAATTGGAGCTGGCTTCCTAAAATTTATAAAGTTCTTGTTCTTATCCCAAATCACAGCTACATTCTCTGTTAAATCAGCATAATACTCTGGCTTAACCCATTGATTCGGCCTTGGTCTGTTATACTTGTAAGATAGAGCATGATTTGAATATCCACCAGTTTGAGGTGGCAAGTTGTTATTCTTTTTTCGTTTCTGTTGATTACCATTTCTATTCGAGGGTTGCCCTTGGTTATTGACCACCTGACTCAAATTCTCTGGAGCGTTAACCGATCCTCCTTGGACTATAATCTGATCCTCAACTTGAGCCATAAAAGATCCAAAAGTTAAAGCTCTTCTCTCCATAGTTTCATTAGCCAGATCCCCTAGAAATAATCCTTGGCAAAAAGCTGTCATCGCCACATTCTCTTTGCAATTGTCCAAACTTGCTTTAGTCAAAATGAATCTCTTCGTATAATCCTTCAACTTCTCTTCAGGTTCCTGCTTAGCTAGATAATGGTAGCTCCATTTTCTCTCATTTCCTTACTCCGCACAAACTGCCTTCAAAAAGTAGTGTAAAAATCCCTAAAATTTGAAATGGACCCCCTCAGAATCCGATTATACCACTTTAAATTTATTCCCTTAAAAGTCTGCAAAAATACACGACACCAGTCGGTCGTCATCTTTAAAGTTCATCATGTAGTTCTTAAATTGTTCGATGTGGTCCTAGGGATCTTGCATCCCATTGAATTTTTCCACTTTGGTAATGTCAAAAGGCTTCAGAAGCATTATAAAGAAAATTTCACTTGTCAATGGAGAATTTCTCCAGTCGATACGTTGCACAAACTGATCATTTGTTCCCATTACCGGATATAGATTTCGATCAGTCTCAGCATATTGATTCGAAATTTTCCCTTCACACCACGTAGAACGAGGAACATTGTCCCTTTTAGATTTATTTTCCTTTTTATGCTTCCTCGACTGCTCTCTGTCTGATACCTCTTTTGAAGAACCCCTGTATCTTTTAAAACCTGAAGCAGAGCTTTCCACCTCTTCATCACTAGAGGTTATATACTTTTGTTTGTCTTTTTTTCCCTTGCGAGAAGAATAACGCTCTTTATGAGATACACAGTTTTCTTTTTTATGTTCACTTTTAGCTCGCCAATCAGCATCGAACCGATCAGATTGATCTCCCATATAAGTCTTTTCATTCTCTTGTCTCACCTCGGATTTGAGCTTCTCCGAGTGGATTTATTTTTCTCGTTGTTCATAATTTTCATTTAACCCATTTATTTTGTATAAAAGCTGATTCATATGCATCTCAATGTCTGATTGAGTTTAGATCGGAGATGATCCATCCAGCCTATTTTTGTTTCTTTGCAAGTCATCTTTTAAAGTTTCCATCGCCGATCAAAGTGATGGATTTTTTTCGGGATTCATTATGTGAGATTCAAACGAAAAACAATAAGATCGTATTAAATTAAAACAGACAAGCATTGATTTGTAATTATGTCCCCAGTGAAGTCGCCAATTTGGTGATTGCTGCTAGGAAGATGCGCCCTTTTTTTCATGCTCCCACTATTGAAGTTCGAACTTCATTCATTTTGAAAAATGTTTTACAACGACCTGACATTTCGTGGAGAATGACCAAGTGGTCAGTGGAGTTAGGGGATTATGATATTTTGTTTGCACATCGAACGACAATAAAAGCGCAAGCGTTTGTAGTTATTTTCATTGAATTCCATTCGAGCAGATCGGATGTGGAAGAAAGTAATGAAGACGCTCTAGTAAATTCAAGGTGGGTTGTTCGAACAGATGGAGGATCTAGTGTTTCAGGGTGCAGTGCTGGAGTTCAATTAACAGCCCCAACTAGAGAGACGATGATTCAATCTATTAAATTTGGTTTTCATGCTTTGAACAATGAAGCTGAATACGAAGATGCTTTGGCAGGTTTAAGATTGGAAAAAATTTGTGGAGCAACTTCGATACACTTAGAAACAGATTCTCAGTTGTTAGCAAATCATGTATCTGGATTTTCCGAAGCAAGAAAGGATCGTTTAATTTTATATCTTTGGAAACTTCGGAATAATGTTGTTGTTGAGTATATTGGTCGAGGGAGTAACATGGTGGCTGATTGTTTAGCAAATATTGCTTATAAGCAGGAGTATCATTGGATTTTGCTACAAGAAAATCCATTAATTGTTATTCAGTCTAGTCAGTGCGAATGTATAAAGGAATTTTTTGTCACATCCGAAGTGGTCTGAGGCGATTGGCGAGCAGATATTCTCAATTTTTTGACTCAATGAACTTTACCAGATGATACGAGGTTGTTAAAAATTGAGAGGTAAAGCCTTCAGATGTATAGTGTTAGATGGAATATTGTATAAAAAGGCATTGAGCAAGCCGTTATTACGATGTCTAGGTAAGAAAGAATCACAAGAGGTGTATGTTATCAAAATTGCATGATGGTGAAGGGTCAGCTCATTGCGGGTTTAAAGCTCTATCGTGACAAGTTTTACTTGCAGGATTCTATTGGCAAACAATCATGAATGATGCTAAGAATTTAGTTCGAAGTTGTGATACTTGTCAAAGATTTGGTAATACTATTTATAGGACAGTGGTGCCACTTATGTCTATAACCTAGGCTGTACCATTTGATAGATTGGGGATTGATCTAGTAGGTCCTTTGTCAATGGCTTCTGGAAGAAGACATGTGATAATCGTAGCTGTGGATCATTTTACAAAGTGGGCCGAGGCAGAACTGCTATCAGGAACAAAAACAAGAGATGTGATCAAGTTTATTGTGAACAACATTTGTTGTTGTTTTGAAGTTCCTCGAGGGATTACAATAAATAATGGCCCTCAATTTAATAACACAAAGATGGCTTCATTTTGCACGTTGAAAGAAATTTAAAAATGCTTTTCGATTCCTTTTCATCCTCAAGCTAATGGACAAGTGGAGGTAACAAACAGAATAATTTTAGATGGCTTGAAGAAGAATTTGACAACGACAGCAGGAAAATAGCCAAATTATTTAGAAGAGGTGCTTTGGGCTTATCAGACAACTCCTAAGGAGGCTAAAAAGAGACTTATTTTGATTTAACATATGGAATGGATGTAGTCAGCCCTATATAATCTACGATGTCATCTTTTAGGATAAATCAATATTCTGAAAGATCGAATGATGAAGTTAGAAGGGTGAATTTAGATTTGATTAAGGAGAAAAGAGTTCGAGCTCATTTCAATGTAATCCATTATCAAACTCTTATGAGGAATAAATATGCTTTGAAGGTGAAGAGAAGATAATTCAAAGAAGGTGATAAGGTGTTGAGAAAAGTATTTATGCATACAAAGGAGAAAAGCCATGGAAAAAATGCTCTGAACTGGGAAGGGCCTTATATGGTTGTAGAGAGGATAAAACAAGGGTCTTATTGTCTTTGTGATTTCGAAAGAAGGATACTTCAGCATCTATGGAATATACAACATTTGAAGCTTTATTAGGAATAGATTTGTCTTTGTATTTTGGATGTTTCACTTTTGAATGACGCACTCTTTCTTAACCTGTTGGCCCAGAAAGGTTTTAACGAGCCGCTATGTACATATTCAATATCATCAATAAAATTTGTTTTTTGCCAATGGTTGTTTACAAGTTTTTTCTTAAAACTATCTTAACAACTTATCAAAGACTGGTCATCTTTGAGGTTGGTTAAGAGTAGAATGTTCTGAAGTGTCTATTACACTTTTTTCAAGAAACAACCATTTTCGAGGTATTAAGTTCAATGAACACATTACAGGTTTTGCGAAATGCAACGCTCAATAATGCACTGTATTTGTTCGAAGTGTAACGTTCAACAGATATGCTACCAATAATTCGAAGTGAAATCATGTTCACCAACTTCACTAAGGTATTTAAAGTGGTATACTTATAATTTATAATTATATATTGTGAGTTTCAAAGTACTTATCATATCTATCTTAATATTGTTAGCATCAGATAATATATGAAGATGATAAAAGCAAAAAATAAGCAAAACATTTGTTAATTAGATTAATTCTTTGGAGTGCAAAAAGCAAATTTATAATTTGACAAATACAAAAAAGATGTGTTTAAAGAGCAATAAAATGATTCAGACAACTCATCTTCCTCGGATGATTCTTCCTCTCAAGATGATGAGTCGGGGATAGGATTTCAGGCTTCACCTGGACACTTTTCAATGGGAATATCATTCCAGAAACTTGCAAGGTTAATCTTTGGATAAGATGCATGAAGTTATCGAAGAAGAGTGATGGTTGTTTCTTCTTTTCCATTGTTAATGGTATCTAACATGTCTTTTAAAAATTCTGCTTCGGTAGCAGCAACAGCATCAGCTTTTTCCTCCTCGAAATCCTTCTTCAATTTTGTTATGTCGTCAGTCAACTCTTTATTTTTTACCTCAGTGGAAATAAGAGAGTTTTGGAGACCTTCGGAATTGGATTTTTCAGCAGCTAGCTCATTAGTATCACCAGTTTTGAGCTTATTCATCTCTTTTACATGTGAAGCCTTCAGCTTTTCTTTGTCAGCAAAGTAGGTTGTTCGTATATGATTTTTCATGAAGAAAGCGCCTCAAATAAGCTCAGACCGTGCTAATTCATACATATGGAATTGCTCGACCACCTTGCGTTGAAACTTCTCCCTTAGCTGTTTTTCATTTTCAGCAAGACCTTTGTAGCAGACCATGTCACTGGCCAATTACTTCAAATGATCTTGAGAAGCAAGTGCTTTTGCTGCAGCATTGAGATCAGTAAATGGTTGAAGTGCAGCAGAGATCGCAGGATTAGGTAGAGAAAGAGGAACTTCTGTTGAACTAGGACAAAGAATCATATCTAAAGTTGTAGTTGGTTCAGCGGGACAAATAATTTATGGAGACGCTTCGATGGTTGTTGGTCTCCTAAAGTGATGCATATGATTTTGAAGGTCTTGGAGAACATGATCGTCCTGTCCAGCAAGCTCCTGTGACTCGTTAAAATTAATGAAACTGTCAGGGTTGAAGCGTTCAACATTTTGGTTCTCATCATCAGCCTTGTCTTTGATGACTATCAAAGTGTCATTATTGGTTGCTTGCTCTTCGAAAGAAGGGTTTTGTTGATTTTATACTGTTGTGATCTCTTCTTCATCGACCAATGTTTACTCAGTGATTTTGGCTTGTTTCTTTTTCTTTCCATGAGAACTGGAAGAAACTTTATTTTTTTTGAAGATGGTTCTTGATCTTTCCCTTCTTTGATGGATGAAAGGATTCGCTCTCTTGATTTTTTGTGTTCGAGGTTTAGGCTTTGATGCAGTTGAAGGGCTAGCACCAGATGTGCTAGCTGCTTTTTTACCTTTCTTTTCCTTGTTAGCCTTTCTTTTTTCTTTTTTGGTAGATGACTTTCTGACCTGTTACGGATATGGAGGAATACTTTGCAGTCTGGATGAGCTAACCTTTTGCTTTCTATTTTGGGATTGGGCTTTTCCATAAATTTTTTGATGAGGCAAGGCTCTTTCTGTGATCAGAAACAGATGGCTATCAAGGAATTTGATCGATTGGAAGGCGGTGTGGAATGCATTATTCCACTCTTGTTCGGCCCATGCAGTAAGTTTCTTGAAAATATCCTTAGCTGCTGGTCGACTTATTAAATATCGCCTCAAAATTTCTGGAATAATCATGCAAGTAGATAATTAAGGAAGGAGAAAGATATAAGATGAAATTTATTTCAAAGTGTATAATTTTCGAAGTACTTAAGGTTGCTTCTCCATATGAGATTTAGCTTTGATGGGTTGGCATCAGAAATCTCCTTGACATTCTCTCATACTCATGAGATGAAGATAAACGTTTGTTCCAGAATTTATCACCTTCCAAAAGATCGTCGATGATTGTAAGGTCATCCACCAGAGTGAGGTAATAGAAGGGGAGCTTCAGACCTTTCGATAATTGGGTTAAGGAGATGGAATCCTTGATGCTGATTGAAATCTTGGATAACCGAGATGCCATTATTACTGACATAAGAGTGAACCATTGATTCAGTGTCACTTGAGTAGGGCATAGGTTGAGAAGTTCAAACTATTCCACGATCATTAGGATCTAGTGAAAATCGAAGACCCCAATTGATGATTTCGGGGTAGACTACCAACTCATCGTCTTTGCAGTCTAAGAGAGTTTATCCTTTCTTAGGCAATCGAATTGTGATTTTATCTCCCATTCCCCATTTCCTTTTTAAATCTGAAGCTTGGCTCTTTTGTAATATATGTATCGAACCTTTTTCAGTTAAAATGATGTAATTAGCATCGAGATCCCTTAAATTTCTGCCGATAGCAGTTCTTTATTCTTCAGAATCAAATCCTGGTTCTTTCTTTTTCCGAGGCTTATGGGTATTCTTATCTATGGTAGTAATCAAATTCCCATCATCGAATTCAACTTCATGATCAGTTCTGGTAGCCTCAGAATCAGCTTCATTGGCTCTTGATATTTCTTCTCTATTTTGGGAAGGATTTTGTTGAGGCAATGGATCCTTAGTTTCTTGTGAATGATCATTTTCTTGTGGAACTTCCTCGGTTATCTCTCTTTGAGGAGAAGCCTGAGTAGTTGGATTCGAATAGGGAAGAGTTGGAATGATTTCTAAATCGTCTCCCGTGGCTATAAAAGTTCTACTTTTCTGATTGCTGAAGGATGAGTCGAAGAAAGAGTATTTGAAATTTGTTTTGAAGAAGATTCGTTCGATTCTTCACTAATAAGAGGAGAAACTTTAATTTGAGAAGAAAAGACTCGAGGTGTTTTAGGTGCTAGAACTTTGGAAGAGGAACGCTCTTCGGCTATTGGAGAATGAGAGGAAGTAGAAATTTTTGTTAGATAGAAATCACCATAGTAAGTTGTTTTGATGGTTGTTTCAACAAGAGCGTTGTTGATTAATTTGGCAGCTTTATATTCCTCCGCTCTTTGGGTGATACGAAAATAGTCGTATGATCTGAAGACTAAGTTGTTGTCAGGTTCTTGAGATTTTGGTTTTTTGGGTATGTTAGTCTTGGATTTTCTGTTTTTTAAATTTTTTCTCATAAACCGGATGAAGATTGACCGAAGAAGATGAATATTGATCGGAAAGTTTAAGTTTTTTGATGAAGATATTTAAAAAGATGAAGAACACGTTGAAGGTAGCCAAGTGTTTGAATTCTCTCTCAAGTGATTTATGTTGTGAGAATGAAAAATGAGGCTACTGATAAATTTATAGAAAGATAGGAAGATGTGTGAAGTGGAAAGGACTCTATGAAAATATGGCAGAATACAAAGGGGTGAGAAAGTTAAGAGTTCGACATCTGTCAGACTAATTATCTAGCTATAGGTCTAGTAGCTAGATAGTCATGATAGATTTGAACGGTAATATGAAACGGTTACATTTGTGTACACTTTTGATGAAATTCGATGATTACGTTTTGAAGCTACTTCCATAATGATTCGAGGAAAAAGAAAATAAAATTATTGAGTTTCAGAATAATTCGATGACTGCTTTTTACTTCGAATCTACATCTGTTTTTACTTCGAATTTGCATCTTGTATTGAGGCATTGAACAGTAAATCGTCCCTCGACTATCGCGTTTGGTGGCAGATAGTCCCTTGATTTTCAAATGTCCGTTATAAAGTTATTCCACCAGGTCCTCTGATCCATGAGAGGCTGCCACCTGTCACCATAGTCCCAGATTTTTGTATCACAACTAGTCCCTTGAGTTTAGGTCAAACCCAAAATGTAGAATATTGCGGATAACTAAATTCAAGGGACTAGTGGTGATATAAAAATTTGGGGACTATTGTGACAGGTGGCAGCCTCTCATGGATCAGAGGATCTAGTGAACTAACTTTATCCAAACGCGATAGTCGAGGGACTGTCAACGGAAATTTGAAAGTCAAGGGACTACTTGCCACCAAATGCAATACGAGTATTGATTTTGGACTTCGAGTTTTATAGGGAGTATTCGACTTCAAGTTTGTATCACAATGACTGATACGGCATATGAAAGAATTCGAAGATATTTTAGTTCTCATTCATTTACTGATATGAGAACCAAGGGGCTACTGATATGGAAGTAGGATTTTAAGGACTAAACTGTAAATAATGTAAGTTTAGGACTGAACTGTAAATAATATAAGTTTAAGAGAACAATTATGACTATGTAATATTGGTAAGGACTAAGAGTAATTTGTCATCTTTTGTAACCGATTTCAGTTTTAGGCTAAGTTTTGGCTCCTCTATATAAAGGGCAAAACTAACCTAATAAAGGGGTTGAACACTTTTTCAACTTTACTCATTTGCACTTAGTTTTTCTCTCTCTTTCTCTCTCTCTCTCTCTCGAATTCACATATAACAATTTCCTAAGACAACATTCTTAATATCTAAACTCACCAGTATGTTTTTGTTTTTTAGTATTTACAAAATTGTTATCAGGAAAAAAAATTAATTTTTTGTGAAACTCTACTTAATTACATTTCATGTCATTCTCTATTTTATGAAGTTATAAAACAGAAAATCTCTTCAAATCTAACTTTCCATTTCACAACTTGCCATAAAACTCAAAACTCAAAACTTGCCATAAACCTTCTTTTCTCCAAATTTCAAAATCTAAAAAAGTGACCAAAATGAAGGCGGAACCGCTTCCTTTGCGGACTAGCATGGACGACGAAGGGTACATTATTTTCTGTATAACTATGTTTTTTTCGAAAATATAAAGTTTTAAAAACCCATATTTTGCTCGTCTTTGTCATCGAATGTCGTCAATGTAGTGTTCTTCGTCATCTAATGGCGGAATGATGCATCCAACCGTCATTGAGATGCCGTAATGGGTCTTCACCCCGTCACACGTATGGCGGGTCATTGAACATTTACGCCACCCCTCGGCGTTTGTATTCATCATTCTGCCTTGACATGGCGTAATGAAGGCCTACTCCGCATTATGCTTGGCGGAACACCCTAAACTAATTCAAAATACCGGTTGTATTGATTTGTTTAATTTGTATGTATTGCAAGAGGTTGCCCAATGCAACATTTCACTTGTTTCAAACTACGCTCGCATTTTTGTGACTCACGATGAGTATAGCCTAGAGTCGATGACCGAGTGGGTTAAAAGTACGTTCAAGTCGCTAGGATTCTAAATTAAGATAACCTCTAAGAAATAAGGGAATAAAGGAAGAACCCCAAGAGTAGATTACAGATGCGAGCGATCCGATATATTTAAGTCTACCATTAGAGAGGGTGACCGTAAACGTAAGGCTATCGATAGCAAAAAAATCAATTGTCATTTTCATTTCGTAGGCAATCCGGTAAAAGGTGATGATAAGTGGCTTAAGGTTATCTTTCCGGTAAACGCAACCATGATGATATTGTGTATGCGCAAGGACATTTTCAATGGTCGAAATTAAAACCGAAGGAAAAAAAGCTCGTCTATGTTTTGACGGTGAATGGAACAACTGGACGACAAATATTTGGTGCTTTAAAGAAGGTTGATCTGGATAATGCATCATATTTCCATCACGTATACAATTAACATCAAAGAATAAATTGGTTGAAAATGGTGGTCATTCCCAAATGCAATGCTTGTTACGAAAATTACAAATGCACAAGTATAAGTATTGGAAACAGACGGCCAATAATGGGTTGAATGTGATAATTGTTTTATTTTTTGCACACTCACTTAGTATTGATTTACTACAGACCTTCCCACATTTTCTAATCATGGATAACACATACAAAGTTATTAGATATGGATTCCTTTTGTTAGAAGTAGTCGGGGTAACATCGACCAACAAAACGTTTTGCATTGGTTTCACATTCATGACGAAAGAAAAACAAGACAACTATGTATCATCATTGGGATGCTTGAAAACAGTAATGGATGAAAATGATTATGAGTTACCTTGTGTTATAATCACGGACGGTGAACTTGCTTTGATGAATAGCATAAACAAAATATTTTCTAGTGTAAGTCATATGTTATGTGAATAACATATTAACAAGAATGTTAGTGGGAAAATAAATTTTTGTTTAAAGATGGTAATATGTTTTACACATTTTTGGTCGTTTTGAATGACATCTTTTCATCTATGACCGTTAACATGATGAACGAGAGGTTGGTTAAGACGATGAAGATGTTCAAAGAGCACAATAAGATGGTCAATTATGTCATAGACTCATGGATTACTATTGTATAAAAAGAGGTTAGTTCATGCCTACACTAACAAAATCATGCATTTCAACAATCACACCTCTAATTGGGCGTAAAGCTCACATGCTACTTTGAAAAAATATACTTGGTCCAGCCGATTGAATTTTGAATAATATTGGGAGAAAGTTCAGGGTTTGTTACCTATGCAACATTCGACCATACAAGAATCAATAGAGCTTAGCAAGTGTCATCTAAATCACAAATTTGAAGATTTTAAACCTTTCAAATTACTACGGGGGCATGTATCACCTATTACTTTGACGATAGATTACGAAAACTATCTTGATAAACCAGAAGTGAAAAATCTTCATGTGCTTGCATCGATCGTACGACACAAGGTTTACCATGAACGCATGAACAAGAAGCAATCTGAAGAGCGGATGGGTATGTACCGACCCGAATTATAGACGAGCATTGAATGAGACTAGATATTTTTCCCCGAGTTAAACCCACCGGAGAAGAAGAGGTAAAAGTTATTTTTACATATCTAAATGCAAAAGTTGAAGAGTTTGATTTTATGAGCAAATCCATTGGCTTAAAAAATTCCAACGCATAATGGATCCTTCAACATCACTCATGTACAAACCCCTCCAAAAGGTTAAAACACGCGGTAGAACTCACGTGGTCGTGTTTGCTGTAACGATATCAAAATATGTGCTGAATATTCTACAAAAAATGATCCTTTTATGCACCACAATTTCTGGTTAAACCAATTCCGACGAGGTTCCGCAACGTGCCGGACTTGAGATATTCAAACAGCATACCTCAATTTATGTGTCATTTCATACTCTAATTAAAAATGTAATGCCCGGCAGAAATTTTGGTTTTAGAGCCTTCACACATGGTTTGATCGGAGCCGAAAGTTGATGGAAACTTGTAAGACAAACCATGTTTCATTAGCTAGAGAAGCATAAAGAGTTTTACTTGTGTGCCGTATATTATGACGACGATAGTTAAGTCGATAAAGAGCTACACCATATGAATTATTTTCATTAAACGAGTCTTACTATTATGTACCTTCCAAGATTTTAAAGGTTTCTTACGTTTAAAAATTTCACAACATAAAGAAAGGTAGACAAAATAAACCTCTATTAGCAAAAAAAATCATAGCAAAATAAGGATAGATAAAATAAATATAAAATTTCACAACAATCAAAGGAGAGACAAATGATTCTTACAAAATAGATATACAATTTCACAACAAAATATTTGAATCAACGTGAACATTAAGTGTCAAACAACAAAACATAACTATAATTTCTAGTTAAGTCTCCTACCGATAGACAAAACATCCTCGTACGCCCCAGTGAGACGATAAAAAAGAAACCATTGTCTTTGGTTTTCTTTTTGCCTTGCTCTGCATTTTGACCAATTCTGCCAACTATTCTCATCAAGCACGTAAACCATTGTCTTTGGTTTTCTTTTCGCCTTGCTCTGCATTTTGACCAACGAAAACGGATGAAGCACATGGACACGTCCAAACTGCCTAAATTCCCACTCGGGATAGTATACATGAGAATGCTCTAAACTTGTAATGACATCACGATACCAAGCTATATCCTCCAGTGGGAACTGATCACGTATGGAACGGTAAGGCTCAAAAAAGATATGCAAAACAAAGCAGTACGGACAATAATACAGATAAAATTTGGTTTATGTTAGCATCTACGCTGCACAACACAACCAACAACATGATAATATCAATCAATTATATTTTATTCAATTCTAACCATATGTTAAACTAGTCATCGTTATATACCAAAATGTAACAATTAAACACTAGAAGAGTATAAAACTTACATCATTCTCCTGTAAGTTATTGATGGTGATCCTATAGTTGAGTTTGGTCTGGGAATTGGATGTCACTTCACATGTATCCCAACTAGCAATAATAGGTTGTTGTTATGTGTAACTAGAATGAGTAACCGGGCAAAGCAAAACGAAATGGTACCATATCCACGTGTCTAGAAGACTGATACATCTGGTCATAGTCTTCATCTCATGAAGGGAAGCCCCTCCGAGATGGTGATAAAAATAAGTCAACACATTCTTGCCCCGTGCATAATGTCCAACTTTCTTAGTAAAATATCGTAATATGAGCATGTACTTAAATTCGCGTACATGTTACTCTTATTCGGAAAGAGAACGCAACCGAACAAATGTTGAATATATGCACGCGGAGCATAGTAGACCATAGCATCAACGAGATGTTTGTTAGCATCGCGGTAGGCTTCCCCACTATACCTACTCTAAAGCTATGTGAGACCCAAACCTATACCTTTGTATTTCTTGACATCTCTGACAAAACTAACCTCACGAATCTCAAGTAGCTCAGCAGCGTCATGCATGGCCATCGACTTGTAAGATATACCTGGTAGAGCAGCCACATCACCTCGTACCTCGAGTCTGAATATCGTATGCATATCAACGAGGGTGATAGTCATCTCACCGGAACTGAAATGGAAAGTATTAGCTTCCAAGAATACCTCGTACCCTGCCGACGCTCCAAGAATACCTTAGTGATGTTGGACTCCGTATGCATACACGAGAACGGCTCGATGAGCCTGCCGAGAGGCGTGAAATCCAACACAGCTCGTACCCTACCCTGAGCGTCCAAATTTCTACTTTTATGGCTAGAATAATGGACGTACAGCCTCATCTCACACTCCTGCAAATAATCATTTTAAATATTAATATCCATTAAATTTCCACTAAAAAACTGACAATAAATCTAGATATTACCCTCTCCATGCCCAACGTAGTAGGCAGTGTGGGAGGTGAACGTGTCGCCGAATAATGAAGGTAGTTTAATGGGGATTCGGGGTGGATCTCTAAGTGGACCTCTAGTATAGGCAGGCGGCGGAACCAGATGAAGAACCGGACGGAGGGGTGCTGATTATGAAGGTATCAAATCCATCGAAGGATATAAATTTCAAGAAAAATAAACTTCGCGGTATTTTCAAGAAATACACTTCTTCAAAAAATAAACTTCGCGGTGTTTTTGCTTCTTCAATGGATTTCATAAGGAGCATGTCTACGGATAAACAATTTCAAACCATTTCTTGTAAATGTGTTTTATACGAATTTTGTATTTTGTCTCCATAACATCAATTAGAAGTTTTTCCAAATCATCTTTGAGAATCTTCATTGTTTTTTGGTTCGTACGGGGTTGTATTTCTAACTTCCTCCAATGGTCGTGAAACACTTCTAAAGATGTAAATTTTCTATTATTATACCACTCGCAAATCTAATGGTAGCACGGTATACCGTGTGTATATCGTTCTAGAAATCTTTGGAGGAGGTTTTTTAGTAAAAAAATATTTAGAGGGCTAAAAGTGCTGTTCAGATTACTTAGACAATATTTTAGAGAGAGAAAGACGTGTTTTTAGAGAGAAAAAATCAATAATATAATTGCTCAATCATTTATCAATCACCAATTTCTAAGAAAGAGGTGGTGCTTTAAAGTACAAATAGTAGGTCCCACAAGTCTACAAATTTACTAATTGAGGTCATATCCTCAAGTCTATTGTTTATTATAAATTAGTGTGTTTTTCTTCTTGACACGTTGCCCCTAGGCTAGCATTACCTTACATAATTAACAATTTCTCCTAAGAAACTTTCTTTATTAATAAAACAACCTTATATTTTTTAGATCTTTAATCTTTCTTCATCAGTATCCCCCGTGTCCTTGTAAAAATATTTTAGACAAGGACTGTTGTAGACCTTTAACTCCATCGGAGTTTGCCCTGTGCTTTCTCGTCGAATTTTGGACGACTATGATAGCCAGAACGTATATGAGATTATACATCTTTTTATTAATGATAAATCTCCTCGGGTCATTGGCATCCATCGGTGTCCCTCGAATTCTAAAATAAATCAATTTCCCTCGAACTTTAACCAAAATATTTTTATAACCATACCAAACGTTGCTCAGATTTTAAAACTTATGACGTCACACCTTTTTCTGAAACCACCAATGAAAATACCTTTATCTTGGCAAATATCGATTAACAAATCCCTGGTGTGCTTTTCTTATCGACACGATATATCCTAGAAGCGGTGATAAGTGCATTTCATGTCACTTATTACGCTTCCATTATTCTTAAAATCGTCGCAGGTTAACAAGTTTTTTTGTGTTTCAACGTGTTTTTCATTCATTATCGTACGTATAACAATATACAGACAATATAAACTTTTTGGGAATAGAATGCTCATAATGTTCTTAATAATTTATAATTTTGCATGTTTTATTTTCCTTTAACATTTTTATGGCTAGATTGACTATTGTTTATGTTCGTAACCTTCATTTTATTTCAGTGTAAAGGCATGCATATAAGTGACAATAGTCCTGAGAGATTTCGATAAGAACTGTTCATTATTTAGATTACGATCCGATGATTTTAATATTTCATTTTATTTGGCATCGCAGGAAAATGTTGGTTCTTTTACCTGCTCCACTAGGCCTTCTGTTCCTGGGAAAATTTGTAGTATAGGGCTGGAGTTGTGGCACAGGTAAATTTTGATAATATTAATAAATTTGGGTTAAAATTTAAGAAACTGGAAATTTAATGTACTTGAGGGCAATTTTTGGGTCTGTTGATCCAAATTCGTACCACATGTTACTAATTTGGGGCCTATCTCTACCAAAGTCCCATGCATTGCCTTGCTGAACTCAAACACGTCTTTGGCATAAAACATATCTGGTCCAGGTCCATATTTGGTGAATGCTTCGAGAAACGGCCCAACTGCTACCATGCACTCATTACGCCAAAAAGGAAGGGAAAAATAGATCATCCTTTTCATTGTTTATTATAATTTTACTAGTGTGGGCCCAGTGGAAGAAAGAGGCAAGACGATAAACAGGGAGAAAAAAATGAAATTAGGCTGTTTTGGGTTTTCTTTCGGCAGAACATACAACAAAGAAGAGAAAACGCAATTGACTACTAGAGTATTCTGTAGAATACAAAAAGAGAGAAGAAAAAGAGAAGGAGCATGACGACGACTTTGGGTTTTCGGTCGGCAGCGGCAACATACAACCAGACGGCAGGAGGCAGGCAGTTGCTTTGGTGGTTTTCGAGAGGCAGCAGATGACAGCTATTGTCGTTTTTTATCGGCAGTTGAGGTAACGGCTACGGTGTTTTCGATCGGTAGTTTATATATTGCTGGAGACAGGTGACAACTATTTTTTTTCGTTGTTTTTCGATCGGTAGTTTACGGATTGTTTCTGTCAGGCGATACTTGGTGGTTATTGTTCAGTTTGACATTCTCTAAACACTTATTCTTCTATTTACATTCGTCTTAGAGCTATGTTAACTTTTGAGCCCATGATGATGATTCGTTCGATTATGAACTAATCGTTGTCATGGAACTCAAATGGATTTGTTTGAATAATACTTATGGTTGGATTGCTTGATTGATTTGTGAGATACATTTATCGGTTACCTAGTATGGTTGTGCTTATTGTTAGTCTTTAATTAATGAAAAAGTGGATTTAAGGGTTTAGAACTTGCCATGCTAGCATAGGTTCTTGAATGATACATATTGTGATTGTTCATGATTCGTAATATGTCACTATCCATATCATATTACCTTATGTAATCGAAATAGATAACTTGTGCTAAAACCAATTGTACCTCAATTCGTATAGACATATAGGATTGTCATGCAAGCGGTGTCTGCTTAGTTGTTATCTCTTTTGTGGTTGTTTAAGAGGTTTGGTTTACGTGTACTGAAAGGTAGCGTATACTGATTTCATGTTATTTGATTAGTAATCGTTGTTATCATACATATTGATTAAGTATATTAATACTCTGAGTAAAATAAACAATGAAGTTAGGGTTCCATGTTTTCTCTCGCATAAGTAAACTCGTTAGTTAATCTGCTTAGTTATAATCATTCACCCAACTTTATTACGCGTTCAAGCATTAGTCTAATAATCATACGTTGTTGCATAAGTGAGTTCTTGTCATATACACATGGTCTTCATGGGAACGAACTTACTTACTACTATTTGACCACGTATACTTGCGTGAGAAAAGGGTTATCAAGTTTTCGGCGCTGTTGCCGGGGACCCGGTGTTATTTGACAGTTTTATTGCTTATCAGCAGGGGTCGTTATAAAACTATTGACTTGATTCGGTTACTTAATTTTTGTTTGTTTTCTTGTACTTTGGGTACTTGCGCGTGTGTGCAAAAACGGTCTCAAACTAGAGCACTAGTACAAAAGGAGCTTGAAACAAGGCAATGAACATAGTTACTAGTCTCAGATTTTGATACTAATTCTACAATGGGAGATCCAGCTCCAAAAGCACTCATGGAGTACTCTCAACCAAAGATCATGGATATTCATTCTAGCATTGTCAGACCCAATATTGCTGCAAATAGTTTTGAGATTAAACCCGACACTATTCTGATGATGCAGAATTCTCGTCAGTTTGGGGGAGCTTTATCTGAGGATCCTAATATGCACATTATGACCTTCCTTGAAATATGTGATACTTTCAAGTTCAACGGTGTTTCAGATGATGCCATAAGACTGAGACTCTTCCCATTTTCTCTGAGGGACAAAGCTAAGAGCTGGTTACACTCTTTACCAGCAGGCTTTATCACTACTTGGGATATAGTTGCGCAAAAATTTCTCTCAAAATTCTTTCACATGGTGAATCTTTAAGTGAAGCTTGGGAGCGTTACAAGGAGATACTCAGGAAATGTCCTCATCATGGGATGCCTGATTGGTTAGTAATAAATTGCTTCTACAGTGGTTTGAGTGCACAAACAAGGCCCATGGTCGATGCTGCATTTGGGGGAGCCTTATTAACGAAAAGCTATGAGGAGGCTCACGAGCTTCTTGAGATGATGGCTGCTAATGAATTCCAGAATCCTTCTCAGAGACTGTCTCAACATAAAGTAGTTGGTATTCTTAATGTAGACACTGCCACTTCTTTAGCAGCTCAGCTTGAAGCTCTAAACATGAAGGCGGATTCTTTGACTAAACTAGGGGTACATCATGTAGCTAGTGTGCGTAAAATTTGTGTTGTAGGGCATGAAACTCAAAAATGCCCTATATCTACTTAGTCAGTGCAATTTGTGAATAACTTTCAGAGGCAGAATCAACAACCAATCTCAAACACCTATCACTCAAGCAACATAAATCATCCGAACTTCAGTTGGAGCAATAATCAACAAGGTAATCAGCATTATGGTTCTAAGCCATACGCTCCTCCTGGATTTCAGCAACAAGGTCAGCAACATCAATCTTAACAGTATGCCTCAAGGCAACCTCAGAATCAACATCCTGGCCCTCCGCAACATTCTGTGAAAGACTCTGAATTCGAAGAGATGAAGTTAATGATTAAAACTCTAAGGGTCTCTCACGAGACCTTAGAAAATCAGATTGGGCAGATGGCCAGTAACATGATCATTAGACCTCAAGGAGTTCTTCCTAGCGATACGGAACATAATCCAGGTAAACGGGACAGCAAGGAGCAATGCCAAGCTATCACCTTGATATCAGGAAAGGTTTCTGAGAACCCCACAGTTGAACAAAAGGCTGAATCTTCTCAAAATCAGCCCTCATCTGAGGTTAATTCTGATCAAGATCAGCCACTAAAAAATCCATCTCAGTCAGATGTTGAGCCTACGATCTACCCTCCTCCACCTTTTCCGCAAAGGTTGCAGAAACAGAAGCTAGATACTTAGTTTGGGAGATTTTTAGAGGTATTCAGGAAGCTACACATCAACATACCCTTTGCTGAAGCATTAGAGAAAATGCCTAGTTATGCCAAGTTCATGAAGGGAATTCTTTTAAAAAGGCTAAAGCATGGT
Source organism: Limnanthes douglasii subsp. nivea (assembly GCA_036936605.1). NCBI lineage: Eukaryota > Viridiplantae > Streptophyta > Magnoliopsida > Brassicales > Limnanthaceae > Limnanthes > Limnanthes douglasii. The sequence goes on along the minus strand of JAUPFV010000004.1, from coordinate 170,243,328 downwards.
GATTATGAGACAATGGCGCTCAGTGAAGAATGTAGTGAGATCTTACAACAAAAATGTCCTCCCAAGCTTAAAGATCTAAGAAGTTTCACCATTCCTTGTTCGATCGGTAATTTATATTTCAGCAAATGTTTATGTGACTTGGGAGCGAGCATCAATCTGATGCCCCTATCTGTGTTTGAGAAACTTGGGCTACCTGAGCCAAAACCGACTAACATCTTTTTGCAACTGGGTGATCGCTCTATCACATATCCTCGTGGTATCGTGGAAGATGTCTTAGTAAAGGTAGATAAGCTCATCTTTCCGGCTGACTTCGTTATCTTGGATTTCGAAGAGGACAAAAACATCCCCATAATCATGGGAAGACCATTCTTGGCTACGGGAAAAACTTTGATTGATGTCCAGAAAGGGGAGCTCACTGTAAGAGTGCAAGATCAGAATGTCACTTTCAATGTTTTCAAGGCTATGAAATCTCCAACAGAGGATAAAGAATGTTTCAGGTTGGATATGGTCGATTCTTTGCACAGTAATGAGTTGGATCGGTTTGGGAGTTCAGATGTTCTGGGCAGAGTTCTACATGGTGAATCTAACTTCGAAGATGAAGAAATATCTGAATGTGTTCAACTACTACAGGAAGCGCTGTATCAAAAGAGGCTCAATATTCCACATAAGTCGCTTGGATTGGGTGATCTTAAGGATTCTCAGGAAAGGCTTAAACCTTCTCTTGGAGAAGCTCCTAAACTTGAACTCAAACCACTGCAAGATCATCTCAGGTATGCTTTCTTAGGAGAGTCATCTACATTACCTGTTATTATTGCATCTAACCTTTCAGGTAGTGAGGAAGAAAAACTATTGAGAGTTCTGAGGAAGTTCAAATCAGTCATTGGTTGGACCATAACAGATATCAAGGGAATCAGTCCCTCTTACTGCATGCAAAAAATTCTGCTCGAAGAAGGGAGCAAACCATACATCGAGCTTCAAAGGAGGCTAAATCCTATCATGAAAGAGGTGGTGAAGAAAGAAATTCTGAAGTGGCTAGATGCGAGCATTATCTATCCTATCTCAGACAGTCTGTGGGTAAGCCCGGTGCAATGTGTACCAAAGAATGGAGGAATGACAATAGTAACAAATGAAAAGAATGAACTCATCCCCACTTGGACAGTTAATGGATGGAGAATTTGCATGGATTATCGTAAATTGAATAAGGCCACTAGAAAGGATCAATTTCCCTTGCCATTCATTGATCAGATGTTAGGTAGGTTGGCGGGCCATGAGTACAACTGTATGCTTGATGGATATTCAGGCTACAATCAGATTTGTATAGCTCCGGAAGATCACGAGAAGACCACCTTCACATGCCCTTTTGGTACCTTTGCTTTTCGACGTGCCTCGTTCGGACTTTGTAATGCACCCGCTACTTTTCAAAGGTGCATGATGGCTATTTTCTCTGATATGGTTGGTGATATCATGGAGGTGTTCATGGATGACTTCACAATCTTTGGGAAATCATACGATGGCTGTCTATCTAATCTGGGTAGAGTACTTGAGAGATGTGTGGAAACAAACCTCGTTCTTAATTACTAAAAATGTCACTTCATGGTGAAAGAAGGTATTATACTTGGACACAAGGTGTCTAAGAGGGGTTTAGAAGTGGACAAGGCCAAGCTTGAAACGGTCAAAAATCTTCCTCCTCCTGTCTCAATAAAAGGAATTTGTAGTTTTCTTGGTCATGCTGGATTCTATAGATGTTTTATTCGGGACTTCTCAAAGATCACCAAACCACTTTGTAGTCTACTTGAAAAGGATGTTCCCTTTTGATTTAGTGAATAGTGTTTCGTTGCTTTTGAGCTCTTGAAGAAAAACTTGACTCCAGCCCCTATCATCACTGCGCCTAACTGGAAGGAGCCATTTGAGATTATGTGTGATGCTAGTGATTTCGTTGTGGGAGTAGTTCTTGGTCAAAGGAAGTTGAAGGTGTTTCACGTGGTTCACTATGCTAGTAAAACCCTCAATGATGCACAACGAAACTACACCATTACTGAAAAAGAGCTTTAGGCTGTTGTTTATGGCTTTGAGAAGTTCATATCCTACTTGTTTGGTGCTAAGGTCACGGTTTTCATGGATCATTCGGCTATCAAGTACCTGCTATCTAAAAAGGATGCAAAGCCTCGCTTAATTCGATGGGTACTCTTGCTTTAGGAATTCGAGTTGGAAATTCAAAACAGAAATGGGACCGAAAACCAGGTAGCTGACCATATCTCACGGCTTGAGCAATATGACAAGGACAAGGGAGATGGAACTCTTATCAACAAATGTTTCCCATATGAGCAGTTGTTCCTGATCCAAGGAGAAGTGCCATGGTTTGCTGATTTTGTTAACTATTTGGTTAGCAATGTGATTCCTTCAGATTTTACTTGGGCTCAACGAAAGAAATTCTTGCATGACGTGAAATGTTATCTTTGGGATGAGCCATTTTTGTTTAAACAGTATGCTGATAAGATGATCCGACGTTGCATCCCTTATAGTGAGATTGAGAAAGTTTTACATGATTGTTACTCTACGGTTTATGGAGGATATTATGCTGGGGATAAGACAGCTGCTCGAGTTCTTCAAGTAGGTTTCTACTGGCCTACCTTATTTAAGGATGCTCATCTGTATATTCGTATATGCGATCGATGCCAAAGAGTTGGTAATATTTCTAGGCGAAATGAGATGCCCCTTAATATGCTTCTTGAGATTGAGGTATTCGATGTGTGGGGAATAGATTTCATGGGACCATTTGTGTCCTCATGAAACAATCTATACATACTCTTAGATGTGGATTATGTATCTAAGTGGGTTGAGGTGAAAGTTCTCCCAACCAACGATGCTAAGGTAGTGCTCAATTTCCTTCGTAAGCAAATCTTCACTCGCTTCAGAACTCCTCGTGCTATAATCAGTGATGAAGGGACTCACTTTTGCAATCGTCAGTTCACAGTCTTGTTGGCTAAATATGGTGTTTCTCATCGTGTTGCTACCGCTTACCACCCTCAAACTAATGGTCAAGTTGAAGTCTCGAATCGAGAAATCAAGCGAATCTTGGAAAAGGTGGTGAATCCTTCGAGGAAAGATTGGTCTCTGAAGTTGGATGAAGCGGTATAGGCATACCGAACGGCTTACAAAACTCCACTTGGGATGTCACCATTTGAGTTAGTATATGGTAAGGTTTGTCATCTTCCAGCAGAACTCGAGCATAAGGCATTCTTGGCTTTAAAGAAGTTGAATTTCGATATTCAAGCAGCTGGTGAGAAGCGTGTGCTTCAATTGAATGAACTTGATGAGTTTTGGTCTCAAGCCTATGAGAACTCAAAGATGTATAAGGAAAAAGTTAAGAAATTGCATGATAGGAAGTTTCTACATAAAGCTTTTGAGTCGGGTCAACTTGTTCTTCTTTTCAACCCTCGTCTAAAGCTTTTCCCTGGGAAGTTCAAGTCAAGATGGTCCGGACCTTTTAAAGTCAAGACAGTATATCCACATAGAGCAGTTGAAATCTATGAGGAATCACTAGGCAAATCATTTAAAGTCAATGATCAACGACTCAAGCATTACTATGGAGATATGGTGAACCGTGAGGCATTCATCATCAACCTCGTCACTACATGATTCCGAGTGGTATCGTCGAGCTATCGACGTTAAACAAGCGCTTAGTGGGAGGCAACCCACTGGGAAACAATGATCAACACTGCTGGACGAGTAGGGGAATGTTTCTTGTATCTTTTAATTTTTTGTAGTTGCATTCATCATAGTAGTTATTCATGATAGACAGTGCATCTTCATGTTAGTCATGCTTATTTGCATATTCATGCCATGATCATATAGACTGTGTTTAGGATCGAGCTATTCTATTAGCATAGCATTTTGTTCATGCATTTTGCGTCTTTGATCCCTTGAGTTGTTGTTTCTACTTAAGTAGCCAATGCTGAAAATTGTTTGGAATGATAGTAGGAATAAAATCTAATTAGGTTGCTTGTAAATTAGCTTGCTTGATGTAGAAACACAATTAATACACGTAGAATCATCGATTGTTTTTATGCTAGTTAAGGATACACTTGAGTATTGTTATACATAATCCTTACTTAGGTTCAGAATCATACCTTAATCCTTTATTAGCTCATGGATTAAAAAAATATAAGTTTGAGGAAGTTGAAAGATATGCGTATTATTCAGTTAGGCTTCAAAGGCTAGTAGCCGCTCGTTGACGTGCGTCCTCTCGCTGGGGACTGCGTATTATGAGTAGTCTAAGGGTGGAATGAGATGGATCGAAACGCACTCATTCCCAATCGCTTAAAAAAAGATGAAAAATGAAAGGCAAAATTGGCTAGGATGAGCTCTTTGGTACTCGAGTTATTAAGTTCTAGGGGACTTTGTGCCTAGTGGCCTAAGACTTTTCCGATCTGGGATCCGCTAACCTAAATCTCGCTACATGGGCACCATTGTATAAGTCTTTTGGGGACCTCGTCCATTGCACGGTCAAATAAGCCTTGGTGTGTCTGTATATAGAATAAAGCATAATAAATCTTTGACAACCCCGGGGAAATATGAATGTGCATCTTGACTATGAAGAATCTAGGTTGTATTTCGTTTCTAAACTTGTGATTATTATGATAAGAACGAGTAAGGTCCATTAATTTGTACTAAAAACATGTCGATTGAGTTTGAGCACACACGCATGCTTCTACGCTTGTATTGCTAGCATATGAGTTCCTAGTTATTTCGCATTCCGAGGTCATTACTTTCATTGAGGCATTTATGCTGAATTAGTTGCGGTTACTCGTTCGGGATCATTACATTCATGCATCAATTGTTAAACCTGTTTTGCATTTCTTGAGGACAAACAACGGTTTAAGTTTGGGGGTTTGATAAGTGCATTTCATGTCACTTATTCGCTTCCATTATTCTTAAAATCGTCGCCGGTTAACAAGTTTTTGTTGTGTTTCAACGTGTTTTTCATTCATTCTCGTAGGTATAACAATATGCAGACAATATAAACGTTTTGGGAATAGAATGCTCATAATGTTCTTAATAATTTATAATTTTGTATGATTTATTTCCCTTTAACATTTTACGGCTAGATTAAATATTGTTTATGTTCGTAACCTGCATTTTATTTCACTGTAAAGGCATGCATATAAGTGACAGTAGTCCTGAGAGATTTCAATAAGAACTGTTCATTATTTAGATTACGATCCAATGATTTTAATATTTCATTTTATTTGGCATCGCAGGAAAATGTTGGTTCTTTTACCTGCTCCACTAGGCCTTCTGTTCCTGGGAAAATTTGTAGTAAAGGGCTGGAGTTGTGGTGCGGGTAAATTGTGATAATATTAATAAATTTGGGTTAAAATTTAAGAAACTGGAAATTTAATGTACTTGAGGGAAATTTTTGGGTCTGTTGATCCAAATTCGTACCACATGTTACTAATTTGGGGCCTATCTCTACCAAAGTCCCATGCATTGCCTTGCTGAACTCAAACACGTCTTTGGCATAAAACATATCTGGTCCAGGTCCATATTTGGTGAATGCTTCGAGAAACGGCCCAACTGCTACCATGCACTCATTACGCCAAAAAGGAAGGGAAAAATAGATCATCCTTTTCATTGTTTATTATAATTTTACTAGTGTGGGCCCAGTGGAAGAAAGAGGCAAGACGATAAACAGGGAGAAAAAATGAAATTAGGCTATTTTGGGTTTTCTTTCGGTAGAACATACAACAAAGAAGAGAAAACGCAATTGACTACTAGAGTATTCTGTAGAATACAAAAAGAGAGAAGAAAAAGAGAAGGAGCATGACGACGATTTTGGGTTTTCGGTCGGCAGCGGCAACATACAACCAGACGGCAGGAGGCAGGCAGTTGCTTTGGTGGTTTTCGAGAGGCAGCAGATGACAGCTATTGTCGTTTTTTATCGGCAGTTGAGGTAACGGCTACGGTGTTTTCGATCGGTAGTTTATATATTGCTGGAGACAGGTGACGATTATTTTTTTTCGTTGTTTTTCGATCGGTAGTTTACGGATTGTTTCTGTCAGGCGATACTTGGTGGTTATTGTTCAGTTTGACATTCTCTAAACACTTATTCTTCTATTTACATTCGTCTTAGAGCTATGTTAACTTTTGAGCCCATGATGATGATTCGTTCGATTATGAACTAATCGTTGTCATGGAACTTTAACGGATTTGTTTGAATAATACTTATGGTTGGATTGCTTGATTGATTTGTGAGATACGTTTATCGGTTACCTAGTATGGTTGTGCTTATCGTTAGATGCATCGCAAACATCTAGTTTGTTAATCTTTAATTAATGCAAAAGAGGATTTAAAGGTTTAGAACTTTCCATGCTAGCATAGGTTCTTGAATGATTCGTATTGTGATTGTTCATGATTCGTAATATGCACTAACCATATCATATTCCCTATGTAATCAAAATAGATAACTTGCGTTTAAAACCAATTGTACCTCAATTCGTATAGACATATAGGATTTTCATGCAAGCGGTGTCTGCTTAGCTGTTATCTCTTTTCTGGTTGTTTAAGTGGTTTGGTTTACGTGTACTGAAAGGTTGCGTATACTAATTTCGTGTTATCTAATTAGTAATCGTTGTTATCATACATATAGATTAAGTATATTAATACTATGAGTAAAATAAACAATGAAGTTAGGGTTCCATGTTTTCTCTCGCATAAGTAAACTCGTTAGTTAATCTCGTTAGTTAATCTGCTTAGTTATAATCATTCATCCATACTTTATTACTCGTTCAAGCATTAGTCTAATAATCAAACGTTGTTGCATAAGTGAATTCTTGTCATATACACCTGGTCTTCGTGGGAACGAACTTACTTACTTATTACTTGTTACTATTTGACCACGTATAGTTGCGTGAGAAAAGGGTTAACAGGCGGCGTGACGCTTCTCTAGGCACTCATTAAGCCTAAACTGGACAATTCACCCCTAGGCAAACAACTCATCAGCTCCATGGGCTTCGATGTTCTGAGGACCATTTTACGCTTATAAATACCTTTAGCTCCTCATAACTCTCTCACAACATTTTTAGAGAGAGAAAGCTCTGAAAGAAAAGGTAGTGTATGCCAAGACGTTTTCGTATACCGGAGTGGCTAACTATTAGCCAGAAATTCGAAGAAAGAAAAGCTCTGGGTTTGTACGTTGCACCAGAGCCCCAGCCCCCGGATGTTTTCTACTACGGTACTTGGTCTCCCATAGAAAACTCGACCGCTATTATTCCCCCAGATATTTGCTCTGAGCCCCCCACTCAGTCTTGTTTACCAATCTACATGAGTGACTCCAAAGTTATGGGAAAAAACACTCAAAAGGATTTCTTCGAAGAGGAAGTGCCACCATAAGGATAACATACATAAGCATTCTAAGCATTCTAAAGAATCCACATCGAATGTTCCTTCAACGTCTTCTGCCACATCTCATAGAACCCCAAGGCCGACACATGAGATACCTCCCCGAAAACTAACTCGAGTAGAAATTACTCTGATGACTAAGAAACATCTTGAGGCCATCTCAGAGATCAATTTTCCTAAAGAGGAAAAAAATCACACAACCTCTGAAGACAATAGACTATTGTTGGACAACTTCCTGAAGAAGCATCCCACTCTGCCGTTCCTCAAACTGTCAAAGAAAAAATCACTACTGTGGGGATCCTCGTAAATACATCTGAGGCTGCTACTTCTTTAATGGTAGACAATAAACCTTCCCCAAAAAATAAAAACAAACCAAAGGAAGACATTCCACTGCCCTCAGAAATCTACGCCTTGGTGGGAAATAATTTGAAAGCCGTCGAAAATAGGAATCTACTAGCTTTGCATAAAATCCAGTATAAATATTTTGACCCTTCTGAGGAAGAATTATTAAGATTTCGATGGGGGATCCCTTCATCAATCTCCATCCACTTTCCTATCGTTGGTGAAACCCTTTTATCAGTTAAGGATAACAAATTGATTGTATACACTAAGATATTAAATTGGGGGCTCCGTTATCCGTTGGACGCCTTCTTCGTCGAATTTCTCAAAGATTGACCTCTGTCCTACCCAAGCAAGTCCTAACATGTGGCTCACCTTTATGGTCTGCATCATGACCTCCAGGATTTCTGGGATCTCTTTCGTCTTAGAATAATTAATTGTTCGTTCGGTCTTGGCGAAAAATCTCTATTTCCCATTCTACTCTCTCACCTTTGGATGCGGTAAAAAAGTAGTCAAAATATTGCTTGAGAGAGACAACCAAATGGAAGCAATGTTTCCTCTTCTTCTCGGGGATTTAGGAGATAGGATCCGAGACCACCACCAATAACTCTCACAAACTCACTCTAGTATGGACAAACAAAGCTACGGCTTTCTTTACATTGTACATCAAAATTCTTCATTGCTTTTTTTACTGATTTTTACGCTTCTTGTAAGCAACAATGGGTGGTATATCTAAGCCTTATGCTGATTTTTTCCGTCACGCAAAAGACGTTTTTTCCGAACTAAGCTTATGGGCCAAAATTGCTTCGCTCAATAAATTTCGGCTATGCTTTACCCCTTCGAATCTCGCCAAAGGCCGTTTGTGGAGGTTTAACCCATCATAAAGGCTATCATTAGAGGAACCCATGATTCTTCCTCGAAACAAAACATGCTAGACAAATTAGACAAGTAAGACGTGATCATTTATATCCCAACAAGAGATAGAGCTAAAAGTCATCTTGATGACGAATCAGATATTCCTTCAGAAATGGAAGATGATTTTAAGAAAACACAAAAAAAAAGTGGCACAACTAAGAGCTCGAAGGCAAAGAATACTGACAAACTTAAAAAGCTATCTAGCCCCTCGGAAAAAGAAAGTCCAAAGAAAATTGAAGACTATTTCTGAGGATATTCGAGAAGCATGTGATGATGTTGTCTCCACGAAAACGGAAAAGAATAACCTAGTTAGCACTTCTCTGGAAGAGGTGACCTTTACGCCTAAACTTAATCTACTTCCACTGGCTAATAAGACTTCTCAAGAAATTCAAGAAAATATCCAACCGGCTATCTCCTCACCACTAAACACGTTCAAAGAAAATGTTCTTCATTAAGCTCCTTCGAAATTCTTATAAAGGATGAATTCTATCTTTGTATTCGAAGTCTTCTTCATTCCTCTATCTCTATTGGGAAACATATGCAGTATCTCAAAGACCGGAGGATCCATTACAAATATGAACTTTCCAAAGTTAAATCAGAAATCAAAAAGCTCAAACAAATACATTCAGTGCTTGAACGACAAGCTGATGCAATTTTCAAAAAACTCGTTGCATATGAGCATTATATATTGCTCGTCGAAAAATGTTGTCAAGATAAAAGGGATCTTTACGCACAACAAAACGATGCTAACGAAAAACTAATTTCTCTTAAAAAGAATCAAATACCTTTGCGATAGATGATTTCAATATATGCTTCAAAGATTTTGAAAGAGTTGTAATGCTGAAATAGAGAAATATAATGTTGTGACGAATTATGCTGCAAGATGTGTTGATAAACTAGATTCAAGGGATGCAACTATTAGGTGTGCGTCGATATAAGAAATTTATGACCACTATCATGATCTCAACTTGGAAAGTTTTTAGGAACATGTCCCTGCCAAATTTCGTCCTCCTTGCATAGGAATGAATGATAATGAAAGTGAAGAGTCAAAATCTGAAGATAGTGACTCTTCTGAATCTTCAGAATAAATAAAATCATAAGTCCTCTAACGTTTCAAGGTATTTTGTACAAGTCGTCATGAATTTTGATGCGTTCTTGTAGAAGTCCTCATGACTTTCGAGACATTTTTATAAAAGTCGTCATGAATTTCGAGGCATTTTTATAAAAGTCCTCATGAATTTCGAGGCATTTTTATAGAAATCCTATCAATTCTCACAATGCCTTACCTTTTGTTTATGGTTTTACCATACCTCAAATAATTCAAACCAACTTGTAAGTCCAAAATTTTAATATTTAAAACCCAATTTTCATCAAAAAAAATATAATAGTTGGAAACCAACTTCCGTCAGAAAACCTTTTAGGCCAAAACTTTAATAGTTGTAGGTCAGGTTGGAAATATAATAGTTGTAGACCAAATTTTGTTGGAAATATAATCATTGTAGACCAACTTCTGTTGGAAATATAATCATTGTATACCAACTTTCGTTAGAAGACCCTCATTAAAATCTTATTGTGTCTATCGAGGTAAGAAAGAGTGTGTCCCCGATGCTTTACCAAAAAAACAAAGAAAAAAGAATATATATACATTTTTTACATTCATTCTAAGTATAATTTAAGATTCTCTATATTCCAAGGGTGCTTAATATTTCTTTCTTTTTTATCCTTGATCCGATACGTTCCAAGCTTCACCCTCTCTGTTACTTCATAAGGGCTTCCCAATTAAGACCTATCTTTCCAATATGCTTTTCCTTGGTGTGAAGAAAAACTTTCCTTAATACTTTATCGCATATATGTTTTTCATTAGTGTTTGATAGTATAAAGCTTTAATTTATGCTCGCCTTCTTTGTTCTTCAATTAAATCAAGATCCACTACTCTGCTTATATCATTAGGCTCCTCAGAATATGTCATGACTCGATAAGACGGAAAAACTGCCTCGGATGGTACTACAGCGTCCATCTTGTATACTAATGCAAATGGAGATTTTCATGTTTATGTTTGAAGAGTTGTTCGGTTTGCCCAAAAAACTTCTTGGAAATAATCAGGCCACTTCCTAGCTTTTCCTTCCAAATTTTCTTCAACCCATCAAGAATTGTTCGATTAGTAACTTCTACTTGATCATTTGCTTATATATGGAAAGCAGTTGAAAAACATTGTTGTATCCTTCGAGAATTACAAAAGCTCTTCAAATCTTTGTTATCGAATTGAGGCCATCTTGAGGCCATCTCAGAGATCAATTTTCCAAAAGAGGAAAAAAATCACACAACCTCTGAAGACAATAGACTATTGTTGGACAAGTTCCTGAAGAAGCATCCCACTCTGCCGTTCCTCAAACTGTCAAAGAAAAAATCACTACTATGGGGATCCTCGTAAATACATCTGAGGCTGCTACTTCTTTAATGGTAGACAATAAACCTTCCCCAAAAAATAAAAACAAACCAAAGGAAGACATTCCACTGCCCTCAAAAATCTACGCCTTGGTGGGAAATAATTTGAAAGCCGTCGAAAATAGGAATCTACTAGCTTTGCATAAAATCCAGTATAAATATTTTGACCCTTTTGGGGAAGAATTATTAAGATTTCGATGGGGGATCCCTTCATCAATCTCCATCCACTTTCCTATCGTTGGTGAAACCCTTTTATCAGTTAAGGATAACAAATTGATTGTATACACTAAGATATTAAATTGGGGGCTCCGTTATCCGTTGGACGACTTCTTCGTCGAATTTCTCAAAGATTGACCTTTGTCCTACCCAAGCAGGTCCTAACATGTGGCTCACCTTTATGGTCTGCATCATGACCTCCAGGATTTCTGGGATCTCTTTCGTCTTAGAATAATTAATTGTTCGTTCGGTCTTGGCGAAAAATCTCTATTTCCCATTCTACTCTCTTACCTTTGGATGCGGTAAAAAAGTAGTCAAAATATTGCTTGAGAGAGACAACCAAATGGAAGCAATGTTTCCTCTTCTTCTCGGGGATTTAGGAGATAGGATCCGAGACCACCACCAATAACTCTCACAAACTCACTCTAGTATGGACAAACAAAGCTATGGCTTTCTTTACATTGTACATCAAAATTCTTCATTGCTTTTTTTACTGATTTTTACGCTTCTTGTAAGCAACAATGGGTGGTATATCTAATCCTTATGCTGATTTTTTCTGTCACGCAAAAGACGTTTTTTCCGAACTAAGCTTATGGGCCAAAATTGCTTCGCTCAATAAATTTCGGCTATGCTGTACCCCTTTGAATCTCGCCCAAGGCCGTTTGTGGAGGTTTAACCCATCATAAAGGCTATCATTAGAGGAACCCATGATTCTTCCTCGAAACAAAACATGCTAGACAAATTAGACAAGTAAGACGTGATCATTTATATCCCAACAAGAGATAGAGCTAAAAGTCATCTTGATGACGAATCAGATATTCCTTCAGAAATGGAAGATAATTTTAAGCAAGCACAAAAAAAAATGGCACAACTAAGAGCTCGAAGGCAAAGAATACTGACAAACTTAAAAAGCTATCTAGCCCCTCGGAAAAAGAAAGTCCAAAGAAAATTGAAGACTATTTCTGAGGATATTCGAGAAGCTTCTGATGATGTTGTCTCCACAAAAACGGAAAAGAATAACCTAGTTAGCACTTCTCTGGAAGAGGTGACCTTTACGCCTAAACTTAATCTACTTCCACTGGCTAATAAGACTTCTCAAGAAATTCAAAAAAATATCCAACCGGCTATCTCCTCACCACTGAACACGTTCAAAGAAAATGTTCTTCATTAAGCTCCTTCGAAATTCTTATAAAGGATGAATTCTATCTTTGTATTCGAAGTCTTCTTCATTCCTCTATCTCTATTGGGAAACATATGCAGTATCTCAAAGACCGGAGGAGCCATTACAAATATGAACTTTCCAAAGTTAAATTAGAAATCAAAAAGCTCAAACAAATACATTCAACGCTTGAACGACAAGCTGATGCAATTTTCAAAAAACTCGTTGCATATGAGCATTATATATTGCTCGTCGAAAAATGTTGTCAAGATAAAAGGGATCTTTACGCACAACAAAACGATGCTAACGAAAAACTAATTTCTCTTACAAAGAATCAAATACCTTTGCGATAGATGATTTCAATATATGCTTCAAAGATTTTGAAAGAGTTGTAATGCTGAAATAGAGAAATATAATGTTGTGACGAATTATGCTGCAAGATGTGTTGATAAACTAGATTCAAGGGATGCAACTATTAGGTGTGCGTCGATATAAGAAATTTATGACCACTATCATGATCTCAACTTGGAAAGTTTTTAGGAACATGTCCCTGCCAAATTTCGTCCTCCTTGCATAGGAATGAATGATAATGAAAGTGAAGAGTCAAAATCTGAAGATAGTGACTCTTCTGAATCTTCAGAATAAATAAAATCATAAGCCCTCTAACGTTTCAAGGTATTTTGTACAAGTCGTCATGAATTTTGATGCGTTCTTGTAGAAGTCCTCATGAATTTCGAGACATTTTTATAAAAGTCGTCATGAATTTCGAGGCATTTTTATAAAAGTCCTCATGAATTTCGAGGCATTTTTATAGAAATCCTATCAATTCTCACAATGCCTTACCTTTTGTTTATGGTTTTACCATACCTCAAATAATTCAAACCAACTTGTAAGTCCAAAATTTTTATATTTAAAACCCAATTTTCATTAAAAAAAATATAATAGTTGGAAACCAACTTCCGTCAGAAAACCTTTTAGGCCAAAACTTTAATAGTTGTAGGTCAGGTTGGAAATATAATAGTTGTAGACCAAATTTTGTTGGAAATATAATCATTGTAAACCAACTTCTGTTGGAAATATAATCATTGTATACCAACTTTCGTTAGAAGACCCTCGTTAAAATCTTATTGTGTCTATCGAGGTAAGAAAGAGTGTGTCCCCGATGCTTTACCAAAAAAACAAAGAAAAAAGAATATATATATATATTTTTTACATTCATTCTAAGTATAATTTAAGATTCTCTATATTCCAAGGGTGCTTAATATTTCTTTCTTTTTTATCCTTGATCCGATACGTTCCAAGCTTCACCCTCTCTGTTACTTCATAAGGGCTTCCCAATTAGGACCTATCTTTCCAATATGCTTTTCCTTGGTGTGAAGAAAAACTTTCCTTAATACTTTATCGCATATATGTTTCCCATTAGTGTTTGATAGTATAAAGCTTTAATTTATGCTCGCCTTCTTTGTTCTTCAATTAAATCAAGATCCACTACTCTGCTTATATCATTAGGCTCCTCAGAATATGTCATGACTCGATAAGACGGAAAAATTGCCTCGGATGGTACTACATCGTCCATCCGGTATACTAATGCAAATGGAGATTTTCATGTTTATGTTTGAAGAGTTGTTCGGTTTGCCCAAAAAACTTCTTGCAAATAATCAGGCCACTTCCTAGCTTTTCCTTCCAAATTTTCTTCAACCCATCAAGAATTGTTCGATTAGTAACTTCTACTTGATCATTTGCTTATAGATGGAAAGCAGTTGAAAAACATTGTTGTATCCTTCGAGAATTACAAAAGCTCTTCAAATCTTTGTTATCGAATTGAGGCCCATTATTTGTAGTGATTTTCATTGGGACCCCAAAACGGCAACAAATATTTGACGTAATAAATCTGATTATCCTTGGCCTTTATCCCCGCTAATGGTTCAGCTTTCACCCATTTTGAAAAATAATCTACTGCCACAATAATTGTCTGTCGCCCCCTGGAATCCATTAAAAGAGAACCTACAAGGTCAATACCCCATCGATCAAATGGCCGCCTTGATATACTTCCGTGGGGAGCTTCTGTCTTATGAATAATATTAGCAAATATTTGACATGTATCATATTTTTTAACCAACTCTTTTGCGTAAAACGATATCGTGGGCCAATAATATCCTGTCAAAAACACTCTTCTAATCAATGATTTATACCCAAAATGTGCATATCATTCCCCATGATGAAGCTCTGATAATATCACTTGAAAGATTTCTTATACAAGACGCCCCCTAAAATAATGTACCCACGAGATTTGAAACTCACCTTCTTAGATAATGCCTTGTCAATGGGTAACTCATCATTATCTAAAAATTTAATTATGTCTTGCCTCCAATCTTCATTTGTACAAATAAACACTTAGTTGTTTTCATCAATAATCCTAACTATCTGTTCTGAATATTTACTGACAAATTTTTATCATATTCTTTGGCTACTATTTCCAACGCAATAATCCACAAGTACTTCTAAGAATATGAAATAGTAGCCAAAGAATCTGCCATAGAATTTTCTTCTGTCCGAATGTGTTCGTAGGTTATTCCTTCAAAACTTAAAGAAAAATCTTTTAGTGCTTTCAAATAGCTCACTAGATGATCATTTCGAGCCTCAGATTGTCCTGATGCATGAATATGAGAAGCTGCGAATCACTGATTAACTTAACTTTCTTAGCCCCACAAATTTGCGCAAGCCTTAACCCTACTAAAGTTGTTGCATACTCTGCTTCATTATTTGTTGCTTTGAATCCAAACCGAATGGCCTGAGACATCGTTATTCCTTCCGGAGAAACCAATTGTACGCCAGATCCATTTCCATATGTACTCGACCCTCTATTCGTTCGAGTTATCCACTTAGCCTCAAAATTATCCTTATCAGCATTCATATCTGAACGCTCAGAATGAAATTTCACTAAACAATCTGCCAGGGTTTGAGCTTTAATTGAATTTTTTGGCTGAAACTCTATATTAAAATCCCCTAACTCAACCCACCATTTAGTCATTTTCCCGAAATATCAGGTCTTTAAAGCATAGTGTTTAGTGGAAAAGATGTTCATACTGTAATAGAATGAGGTTGAAAATATGACCGCATTTTTCAAGCAGCAATTACTAACGTAAGAGCCAACTTTTCCAACTTCAAATACCGTTTCTCTGCATCCAATAAGCTTTTGCTAATGTAATACAATGTCTTTGGGACATTATCTTCTTCTCAAACTAGTACGGCACTTACAGCATAGTCTAAGACAGCTATGTAAACAAACAGTCTCTCACCTAAAAAAGGTTTAGTAAGGATTTCTGGGGAAGAAAGATACTCTTTAATTTGGTGAAAAGCGTCTGAACATTCTTTTGTCCAATTAAAAAAATTTGCATGTCTTAATACTTGGAAAAAAGGGCGCATTTATCCAACGAGCGTGATATAAATCTATTTAGAGCTGCCAATCTTCCCGTTAATATCTGGACTTCCTTGATATTCTGAGGAGGATTCATAGATGTTAGAGCTTTCAACTGTACTTGGTCAGCTTCAATTCTTTTTTCAATAACTATATATTCAAGGAATTTTCCTGATCTGACTCCGAACGTGCACTTCTCTGGGTTTAATTTTAAGTTCACCATTTTCAAGTTGACAAAGGTTTCTTCTAAATCATCAAAATTATTTTCATCCTTCGAACGTTTTACTAGCATATTATCGATATGTACTTCCACGTGTCTCCCGATTTGCGACTCGAAGGTCTTATTCACTAGACGTTGATAAGTTGCCCCTGCATTTTTCAAACCAAACGACATTAGTCTATAAAAATATAAACCCCTTACAGTAATGAACGAAGTATTTTCCTCATCCCCCGCATCCATTTTGATATGATTATACCCTGTATAAGCGTCCATGAAAGAAAGTAATCAGTTTCCTGATGTTGAATCCACCAGTTGATCAATCCACGGGATTGGAAAAGGATCTTTTGGAAAAAATCTATTCAAATCTATGAAGTCTACACATATTCTCCATTTTCCATTCTTCTTTTTAACCAAAAATGGATTTGCAGCCCACAACAGATAGCACGACTCTCGAATGTGTCCAACTTTAGTTAAACGTTCTACCTCTGCTATTATTGACTCATACTTTTTTATGGGAGAAAGGTCTCCTTTTCTGAATTATTGGTCTTACATTGTTCCTGATTGACAACATATAACAAATAACCTCTGAAGGAACACCAATTATATCTTCTAAACACCAAGCAAACATATCCAATTTCGACGATAAAAATTCAATCGATCTTTGCTTTAAATCCGGGGGAAACTTTGTTCTATTTTTTAACACTTTTCCTCTTTGATACATATGATCTTCATAATCTTCATCAGGAACCGAAAACCTGGGGGACTCCCTTGGATCATTAAAAAGGGTTGGTTTGGAGGAAGTCCTCGCTCGCTGCTATGCTTTTTTCTGACTCATGCCCTCAACTTCTCTTGGAAGATAAAGCAATTCGATAACACTTTGTAGCCATTTTTTGGCTATTTCTGATTGTTCTGAAATTATTTCTTATGAAATAATTTAAACATTGATGCAACATAGAAATAACAGCATGCGTCTTTGACAACCATGACCTCCCAAAAATAGCATTGTAAGATGTAGATGCATCTACAACGATGAATATAATTTTAACCTTTTTTCTGAAAGGTCCCCGACCTAATTCCACCACACTTTCAAATTCACCAACCACTTCAGCAGTTACTCTTAAGGGTAACCTTACAATAGTTTTATCAGATCGTCAGATAACAGGCGGGTCAATAATTTTCTTGTAAGTTCTCATAAATAAAATGTTGGCAGAACTTCATGTGTCAATGAAAACCTTTTGCACATGATCACCAGGTATCACTATTGCAATTACTATTGCCTCTTCATGTGGGCCTGCCACATTGGCGAGGGAGCTCGGTATTAATATGCCTAGACGCCCACTTCTAATTGGGTAGTTAAACTTCCTATATGTCTCTTTTGAGAACTATTCGAATTTCCTGCAACAGTATCACCCTTAAAATTACTAAAGATTCAAAATAAGCACACAAGTCACTATCATTTTTTTGTGGGACAATTTCCTCCACCATGCTAATATCATTTCTGCCTTCTTTTGGATCTAAGTACTCAGTTGCAATATCAAAAGAGTCAATCTCCTCATAAATGACCAATGCAGTTTCTTCTTTCTTTGACTTTTCTTTAACCATTGAATTCTTGTTAGAATTATTTTTTACAAAATCTGTCAACTTCCCATTTCCAATTAACGCTTGAATTTCTTTCTTCAAAGCAATACACTATTTAGTATTATGACCAACATCCTCATGATACTTGAAAAACCTACTGTTTCTATTTTCCCTCAGGGTTTGAATTGGGAAAGGTTTTCGAAATTGTACATGACCAAGAGTTTTATCAAATATATTCTCCACGCACTCAATCAGATCTGCAAAGTATTCTGGTCGAATCCACTTGTTAGATATTAGCCTAGCCACTTGTTGTGTGCTATACGTCTGTTGATTTACCCAGGGCCTCGGAGGATACTGGTTTGCTGCTTTTGGCTGCACATTAAACTGGGGCAGCTGAGCAGTGTCGAAAGATCTTTGAAACTGATTATGCTCCAACTGATCGCTAAATTCTATCTCCGGAGCCTGAGTTTCTTTCTTCCACCAAAATCCATTTTTCAACCTGATCAAGAAAAGCTCCAAATGTCATTGCTTGACTCTCAGCCACGATGTCTTTTAATAATCCAGGGAGAAGCCCCATTCGGTATGCTTCCAAAGCCACAAAATCTTTACAGTATTCCATATCAGTCTTTGCCTTAACAAAATGGTTGGTATAATTTTTTAGACTTTCTGCAACCTTCTATCTGCAATATATTATAGTATCTCTATTAGCACAAAAAAAAAATTCCCACAAAGTGTTGACGGAACACATTCCAAAATATATCAAAATTATTGATATAACCCAGCGACAGTCGATTATACCATTTTGAAGTGACTTTTTTTAAAGTCTCAGAAAAAAGCCATGCACCATAACTTGTCGTCATCGAAATTAATCATGAAAATTTTAAATTGCTTAATATGACTATCAAGATCTTGAGTCCCGTCAAATATTTCCAGCTTAGAAATATCAAAATGCTTTGGAAGATTGCCAGATAGTATCTCTGCAGACAAAGGAGAAGATCTCCAATTGTGGCCCGCTCTGTAAACATTAGTTATTGGACCCTCGTGAGCCATTGCGTAAAGACCTTCCTTGGAAGTCAACGTGTATTGATTATCTACACGATATTCAAAATTTTAACTTCATGATTGATTCTGAACATTGACAATGTTATTTTTATTAACAAGTTCCTCGAGAACCTGGTCCATTCCCTTCAACGCATTAATACACTGATTTGATCGATGCATCTTTCTATACCTCTTCAAATATTTCTTTCTAATATCTTTCTTTCTACGATACTCTATTTCTGACAAAGATCCACTATATTCATAGAGTGAACAATCACTTGACTCAAATGATTCATACATGTCAATTTTATCCTTGGAGAATTACGATGATGCCTTCTATAAATATCCTTCTTACTAATCTGATGATAGTGATTTGGCTCATCTTCCTTAGTCTCATTTTCTCTTCGGACTTCAGATCAAATTTTTCTAGAGGCAATCGTTGCATCTCTTTCATAATTTAACCTTTTGATTTCTTCCAACAACTCATTTCTCCGGGAAACCAACATAGACTCTACTAAAATTTCATCAGCGTGTTGATCATCATGTTGTTGATCGACTTTCATATTATTGTCCACATAGTTTTCTTTTAATTATTTTCCAATTTCCAGGTCGTTATTCATGTTTAAATATCCTCCGATTTCTGTTACTTTTATTTTAAAATATCATATTATTTTTTAAGACGATTCGTGGTACCAAATCGTTCCCACAAACGGTGCCAATGATCGTTCTAGAAATCTTTGGAGAAGGTTATTGTGTAAAACAATATTTAGAGGGCTAAACGTACTGTTCATATTACTTAGACAATATTTTAGAGAGAGAAAGATGTATTTCCAGAGAGCAAAAGTCAATGTAATAATTGCTCAATAATATATCAATCACCAATTTTCAAGAAATGGGTGGTGCTTTTATAGTACAAATAGTAGATCCCACAAGTCTCAAAATTTACTAATTGTGGTCCTATCCTCAAGTCTATTGTTTGTTATAAATTGGTCATTTTTCCTTAGATAATTAACAATTTATCCTAAGAAATTTCTTTATTAATAAAACACGCCTGTATTTCTTAGATCTATAATCTTTATTTATTAGATCATATCGGGTATATGCAAATGTTATCACTTGTATCGTGTTTTACATCTACCCCATCTTTGATAGAGATTTTCTCGTAATCTTGCACACTTTCAAATTCAGTAAGAAAGAGTTCCAATGTCGTGTGGGAAACCTTGCCTCAAATTTCGTCAAAATGTTTGTCAGCAAATTTATGTTGTGCTATGTAAACGACTCTTTTCAAAAGAAGATATAATTGAAAACCGTTGTATTTTGACAAGTGAATGCACCCTTGCCCAAAATAACTCAAAGTTTATTTTACTCGTACGCATGTAACTGATCAAATTAGAATGAGTGATTTCGACCTGGTTAGTCGTGCATGATAAGGGGGGATTCCCCCAAATAAGTATGAGCACGAGCAGGTGCACCGCGAACTTGGATTATGCCAAGCAATAAAGAAATGGATGGGCTATACAGTGTTGACGAGCTCAAAAGGAGATCGAGATCGATGATACATACGTTGTTGATGAGCTCAAAGACATATCGAGCTCATCAGAAGACCGAGCTCGAAGATAAATACAGTGTTGATGAACTCAAGAATAGGTTGAGCTCGAAGACACCATGGAAAGAGTTAATCGACTGGATTGGGAACGCGATGAACAGATGATCAAGATTGAGTGCGGATCTAAAGAGGATAAGTTGAGCATGTGACCAGTGAGCTCGAGCTCCACAAACCAGAGTAGACCTGATTGCGTTTAAGGTGTAGCTCAGTTCGGATTAAAGTACAGATTAGACTTAGCATTTTCCTACTTGTTATATAAACATATGTTTTGGCCCTTGAGTCAAACCGTGTTAGTTATTTGTTCCACAGATAACGGCCCTCAATTTGAGCCCATGGGTTGAGGCTAAAGCCCTGTTCAGAACACGCGCTCAGAAGGTATGTGATTTCATCCATAATCAAATTCTAACCCGATATGGAATTCCACGGATTATAATGACAGATAACGGCCCTCAATTCCAAAATTCAATCTTTACCAACTTTTGCAAACGATAATGGATTCTCCAACATTTTTCCATCCCTTACTACCCTCAAGCAAATGGACAGGTCGAAGTGACTAACATAATACTATTCGAAGGTCTTAAGAAAAAGTTGGAGGGAGTTAAAGGTAAATGACCGTACAAATTGGCAGAGGTCCTATAGGCGTACAGAACAACCCCTCGCTCTACAACAGGCGATACACAAGTTTCTTTGGTATACGGTGCAGAGGCAGTTATTCCAGCAGAGGTCATAATACCGAGCGATAGGATTGAGCACTATGAAGAGGAGGCCAATCTTGTAGCTAGATCAACATCCCTAGATCTGATAGACGAGCGACAAGATCAGGCTAAAGTCTTATGAGGGGACACTTTAATGCTTTTCTAAAGCAGCGCTCTTTCAAGGTGGGAGATTTAGGCTTAAATAAGGCGTTTCACGGCTCTGGTAGCAGAACAAGTGGCAAGCAAGGGCCAAACTGGGAAGGCCCATACTCAGTTATTTCAGCAGGGCACCATGGCACGTACAGATTAGCAGATCAATATGGTCGAACACTCAAGCATCCTTGGAATGTTAATCACCTAAAGTTGTATCGCCAAAATGTTTAAGATGTAAAGATGCGCTCTTTTTCCTCTCTGATGGCGTGGAGAGGTTTTTTACTGAGGCATCTAAGAACAACTCTTTAAATTTTTCAATATAAGTTATGCTTTCACCAATGTGTATTTGTGCAAGTTTTATTCTTATAGCTAGCAAATGGGTCAATGATTGCGCCATCTTTGGCTACGCAACGGACCACACTGAGTCCAGACTAAGTGTTTATAAACACGAACGGGCTAATTGGCCACGCCTACGGGCTATGTAATGGCTATATTGTGCCTATACTTTGTATTGGGTATATTAGAGAACTGGTCAAAGACCAAGTCTGAACAGACTACGCAATAGGGTCCGTAAGACCTCGCCGCGATTATGTTATTATGACACAAGTTGTCTAAGCTACGCAATGAGCCTTACTAAGCTCGGAGTTATAAGGATCTCCAGAAATCTCAGCAAACACATATTCCACAAATGACAACCAACGTTTACAACAATAACTAAGGGAAATCATGCATCAATTCAAACATTTTTTAAATAAATAAACCCAAGAGTTGAGAGAAGTACGATAAGTTTTAATTTTAAACAACAAAAACAAGGGAAATTAGTCCAACAGAACAACGTAAGTAAATATTTATTACTTAGCACTACTGGGTGGCAGTCGTTTTGAAGAATCAACACAAGTATTAGTTACGTTGTTCGTCTGAGGGGCCACGGGCGAGCTCGGTGTTGCCGATTCTACTAGAGGGGCAAGAGATCCCAGCTTCATGCCAGGATTTAAGCCTACTAGTTCTGCAATAGCATTCTTGCTTTCCTTGGTAATCATCTCAGTTGCAACTGTAACCACTTGCATTTCCCTTTCTTCAGCAGTTGCTTCTACCTTTGCCTGCCACTGTTACCACTCTCGTTCGAGTTGTGCATACTCCTCCTCCACTTCTTTTCTCAACTTGCTCACTTCAGCAGTCAGAGCTGCAATTCGATCTACTTGTTCATCTACCCTTTTCGCCTGATTGTTGGTCCGATCTAGCAAATTTGTGTTTTGTGCTTGCAGATCGTTATTCCTCTTTAACACATTTTCATTCTAGTTCAGCACTAATTTGTGGCTTTCAGATACAGTCGCTAGCCCCTGATCGCTGAATTTCACAGTCTCCTGTAGGGAGGCAACTACCTTCTCTAGCTTGGCTTTTGCTTCTAAGGCCTCATGTTGAAGGTCTTGGCCGAGGTATAAGCATGCCTCAAGCGGATGACCTTAGCAGTGTTGTGCTTAGCTGAGCCAAAAAACATGGCTTCGGGTTTCCATTTATCCATGGCAGTTATGTTGGGAGGGGACATATTTCGATAACCCACCATAAACGAGTTATGATGCATCTTTATACAAACAAGAAAGTTGGATGTAAATTTTCAAATCCTTAACTTAACATGTGCGTAACTTAGTGATTCTTACCTCGATCGACAGCTCGGTTTGCCTTTGCATGATATTTGCATTAGACATTTTATCATAGTACGACAAGTCAGGGATCCTACGAAGCTGGTCGAACAAATAAGAGGAAGGGCGAGGAACTTACACTTTTGAACGCTCTCCTACAGGCACCCTTTGCTGGCTGGACTCAACTACTTTGTCTCCATTATTGTTCTTTTCAGTGGTTTCCACTGATGGTGCTCAATTCTTCACAGAAGAGCTCAGCACCAGCTGTTGAGTTTTCTCTGTGTAAGCTGGGGGCACCATTTTCTTTTTCTAAGCATCATTATCATTTCCTGCTCCAGTCTTCACTAGGTCAATTATCTCCTCAGCAGCCTGTGGATTTTGTTCTTCACCAACTTCTGTTGTTGTTGTTGTTGGATTGGGAGGATGAGCTCCTTCCTTGGAAGTAGCTTCAGCACCATCCTCCTCATCTCTAAGTTGAAATCTCCTCGTGCTTAGGGGAACAACATCTACAATCACCTTTTGCTTTTTCTTTCTCCGAGTATGAAGAGCACCAGAAAGGGTCTCCTCATCTTCATTTTTTCTTTCTGTGCGGACTTTAATAGGCTGAGCAGCTTCAGGAACTTTCGGTGCTTCTTTTTCATTTTGCTCGACAGTTTTTCCTATGTTTTTTTGTAGCATTATTCCCTTGCTCGCAAGAGGGAGTAGGAGCAGTGGATGAATCCCCAACTTCACCAGCTTTTTGGGTTACCTGAGGCACTACCAGCTAGATGCCATCGTTTTTCTTCTCACGGAGTTTTTTCTTTAAACGTGATCTGAGGCGATCCATGGTAGTTTCTGAACCGTTTGACATTCTCACTTATCCTACTTTCATGATACTGAGCTCGGGGATCGACCACAATCCTGATTTCAAGTAGTTGTATCGTGTGAACAGTCGCTTAGGATCTTGTTGCCAAGCTTCAGAAGCTAAGCTACTAACTCTGATCAAATGATTCATGTAGTTTAGTGGTCTCCCTTCTTTCCACCAGCTCTGATTGGACAGCTCACCTGAAAGAAAAACAGATATAATATTTCAAGAGTTCGTGCGAATCTTTATATCCTGTAAGTTGATAATATTTACAATTTTTCTTCCATTTTCTTTCTAGCTGAAGGTTTAAGGTGGGGGTTCTATGTTCCCAATTACCTGACACAAAGACGAAAGAGTTTTTCCAGTTTCTATCAGAGGAAGAGAGTTCAACAATTTTCTTAATCCCTTTAAAAAGGGTGTAGAAGAAAGAGGTTTTGGCCAATTTTGTTACATCAGTGCCAGATAGTAGGTCTGCTAAACATATTTCAGTATTAAGAAGACGTGAGCTGAGGACTATGCTAAGCAATAGCCTCCAACCATTCGCAGACATTTGCGTAGGGCAGATACTGAGCACACTGAAATAATCATGAATGAGCTCGGGCAATGGTAACCTTAGCCCTAGTCAAATAAAGTGGTAAAAAGGCAGGTTTCCGTTTCCTGTGTATGATAGGGATGATCGCCCAGACCGGGCGCCCTAATAGTCACATCTTCAGGGATGCTACATCTGTCCCTAAGGATGGCGATTCCATCATCGTCTAAGTTAGTGTATTTAGGGGCTATCTGAGAGAAATAGTTTTCTAAATTGTCGATGTCTTCGTATAAGGGCTCCATAATTTTGTCAACTTTACTCTTCGTTTCCCTTTTTGGTGCCATGGTTTTTCTACAAACTGCAATTAAGGATATGAATCAGAATGATTGTGATGGAGAGGGCAAGCGATTTTATTTTGGGAAACGCCTACTGATAGAAGTTTGAAACCTTAAATTTAGGGTTATATCCAGCATTCAACACAAAATGGGTACTTGATAAGAAATACGTTACCTGAGTAATGTTGAAGAAGATGATAGAAACTTCCTTGGTTAAAGATGGAGAGAGTTTTCCAGCAACGATGAAGCAAAAAAATTTGAAATTTGTGATTTTTAGCCAAAGGATACAGTAAGTGTTTAAGTGACTAAACGTTTTTCACATAGGTGTGTGAATCGTGATGCCATCAGTTGTTTGAAAGTTGTGTCAGAAAACTGAATCGCCAAATGGTATTTCCAAGAAATAGCGATGTCAGAAATTGTTATTTGCATCAACGACACATGGCAGAAAGATACAGACGTGAGACGGTTCGAATTATCATGCGGATGAGTAAGGAATTTAATTAAATATTTTAATTTACAGGCTTATTATTATTTTAATAAACCTATAAACTAGGGGGAGCCATAATAAGGGGGGTTTCCCCCAAATAAGTATGAGCACGAGCATGAGCACTGTGAACTTGGATTATGACAAGCAATGAAGAAAAGGACGGGCTATACAGCGTTGACGAGCTTAAAGAAAGTGTTGACGAACTCAAAGGAAGATCGAGATCGAGGATAAATACGTCGTTGATGAGCTCAAAGCCATATCGAGCTCATCAGAAGACATAGCTCGAAGACAGATACAACATTGATGAACTCAAGAACAGGTTGAGCTCAAAAACATCAGGGAAAGAGTTGATCGACTGGATTGGGAACGCAATGAACAGATGATCAAGATTGAGTGAGGACCCAAAGAGGATAAGTTGAGCATGTGACCAGTGAGTTCGAGCTCTGCAAACTAGAGCAGACCTGATTGCGTTTAAGGTGTAGCTCAGCTCGGCTTAAAGTACAGATTAGACTTAGAGTTTTCTTACTTGTTATATAAACGCACGTTTTGACCATTGAGTCAAACCGTGTTAGTTATTTGTTCCAACATTTGTCTTGTTCGGATATTTGTTGTAGTAGTTTTGTCCAAATTGCCCTTCGGATTTAATTGTGGCACAGTGACTGAAAACTCTGAACTCATCTGTAGCCCCTTTTAGGTCTTGCAAAAAAATATTTGGAAGAGCAAAAAATCAAAAAATCAATGCCAACTTATCCGATCTGGTTGTGTCGTTCGAATTGCAAAAACTTTCATTCAATAATAATAATGTTCGAATTTTGTTAGAACTGACTTTTCATCTCAGAATTCTAAGATTTTTTCTTGAATCGTGGGACACATGTCAAGATCTAGTTCGACCTCCCAGCCGTTTTTTCTCCTAGATTATCGCACCCACTAGGCTTAAAAAGTTACGTAGGTTTTAATTTTCACACTGTTGCAGCCTTTAATCATTGCACAAAATCGATTCGTCTCCTCCTAGGTAACTACTCATTTTACTGTTATATATAAAATTTCCTACTGTTTTATTGTCTTCCACAAGCACAAATATCCTTAGAAAGAGAGCTCAGTTTACCTTCAAACTTGTTCTTGAGACATATATGTTCACAGCCATAAATGCCTTAGTTAAAGGAGGTTGGTTGAACTTGTTTGAATTAGAGAGAGCACAGAAATTTGCGAGGAACAAACACATTGCTGCAAGTCTTCCTGTTTCTCCAAGCGAGAAAGGTAATCAGCCAAACCAGAATACTGATCAAGGGTCGTCTTCTTCAAAAAAACCTAGAGTTAAGAAACTTCCATTTATAATAGAGCTTTCCCCTCTCACATCTGATTCCTCAGTCCAATAATCCTAAAACCCTCTTACCCAAGGATAAAGTCGTTTCCAGTGTCAACAAACCCTTCATTTTCATCGCAATGGGATCAGACACAAAAAAATCACCAGAGAAGTTAACCCCTCGCACGGTTACACGTCAATCCAAAACCAAATCCACAGCCACATATTCCAAACCCTCCAGTTCAGAGGTAACAAAGGTTGTACCACAAGTTAAAACATCAGGACAACAACCTCCACCAAATACTAGAATATCAGAAGCTTCATCTGCACAGCCTTCTGAACAATTGTTTACAAAAACAACTGAACAACCACCCTCAAAGGCATCAGAACAGCCTCCTTCAAATCCATATGAACAACCTTCCATAGTGATGGAAGAAAATACAAAAGATAGTATAGGGGAAGCCATTTTCGAGGCTGAGGTATCCGGTTAAACATGGGATACAACTTCAGACTAGAAAGGAAAAACAAAGGTGGGCATGACTCATCCGGATGCTCTTCCGGAGAGTTAAGACGTTAAAGTGGGTCCATGTTTTAAAAGGGTAAGTGTCAAGTACCTGGTGGCTCTTTAGAATATCAACTATGTGTATACCCACACAGTTGAGTTGGGTCGGATCCGTACTAAGTGGGGGATCCCGAAGTCAGTAAAGGTGAGGATCCCTATTACTCCGGAGACCCCAATGGACTGCAAACTAAATGAGGTGGTAGTCTACACTGAAGTATTGAACTAGGGACTTCGGTTCCCCTTGGATCCGGAGATTGTCCGATATATTTGTCTGATCAAGTTGTGTCCCAGCCAACTAAGCCCCAACGCTTGGTACACCCTCCTAGCCTGCATCATGGCGTCCAGACTGTCTAAGATTCCATTAGCGATGGAACAGTTTGTTGTTGTGGCAAGCCTATGCAAGAACCATCAGATCTCCTTTTACCATTACAACATGGGGAATGACTATAAGGTGGTGGATGATCTCTTGGAGTCCGAAAAACCCTGGAGGATGCAGTTCCTCTTCATTAGTGGGACTTGGGAGAATAGCAG
Source organism: Limnanthes douglasii subsp. nivea (assembly GCA_036936605.1). Taxonomy (NCBI): domain Eukaryota; kingdom Viridiplantae; phylum Streptophyta; class Magnoliopsida; order Brassicales; family Limnanthaceae; genus Limnanthes; species Limnanthes douglasii. The sequence continues at coordinate 170,215,911 of JAUPFV010000004.1, read as the reverse complement.
GAAAATCAAGGCTGACATAAAGCCAAGCCTTCTAACCAGTCGTTGGAAGAGTATTGGTGAGTTTCTCTTACCTTTTTCTTTTATTTGTTAAGTTATAAGTTTTTCATTTTGACTAAATGATGTTTCTTCTCAGTTCTTCCGAAGGGGTTCTTGCGCCAAGCTAAATGCTTGGGTTTCGGAGAACTGGGGGAATACCTTCCACAATTGCTTCAAGTCATGAAATTTTGTAAGGTCTCATCTGTGGAACACCACGGGTAGAAGAGATCTTACATGGGAAGAGTTAACCACCACTCCCCCTGCTGATGTGATCCTGAAGAGGACAGAAGCCAATGATGCTAAGTTGTATCTGCCTTCCAGGGCCAAGGTTCCTAGCAAAATAAAGAATAAGTAAAAGGAAGGCGACAAAAGACCTAGCCCAAACAACTACAAAGGGGACCGGTTCGGAGAACCAGGGAGGCATCAATGCGGCATTGCTTAAAGTAGTGGAGGTAACTGTAAAGGAAGCTGGACGGTCAAAGAACCCACCAAATCCTCATAAGAAAGATAAGAAACGCAAGGCCATCAACGATGAGAAGGCTGTCAAGAAAAAGAAGGTCACTCTAGGAGCAGAGATAATCCTTCACCCACCAGAAGTCCTCCCCCAGCTCCTACCGACCCCATCTTACAGGAGGAAATCCCAACTGATCTCCAGTCCGGACAAGTTGCTGGTGATGGCAATGATAAGGTGGCCCTTGAAGCCTTTCAAGACATTAGTATCTATTTTAATGATCTAGAGAAAGATGACTTTGTAGTTCATTACCGCCCTTCCAGTCCTTCCAATATGGTGGTTTATAATGGGAAGTCCTACTCTATATCCAGGGAGCATGATACCTTAAGCCATGTCCTCCTAGGCTACATCCGACCAGTACTTGATCTGGAGATGCAGGTAAAAACTCAAACAGGCACCGTTAATTCTCTAACCATTTATAAACAAAACTTGTCAGATAGTCTTCTTAGTGCTCAACAAAGCATAGAGGTGTTGAAGAAATAAAATGAAGATTTAGCGGCCAAGCTGATCACATCAGAGGTGGCTAACACTGAGCTTCAAACCAAATACTCCAGCCTAGAGATCTCTTCTTCACAAAACCTCATAGCCTTGAAGAAGCAATTGAAAACTAAATATGGTGTTATATAAACTTTATCCGGGGAGAAGAACAAGTTGGAGAGCACTGTTCAAGAGAAGATTAAAGAGAAAAATTCCCTGGAACGCCAACAAAAAACGTTTTACCGCATTATAGAGAAGTATGCTAATGAGGTAGTGGATTTCCTAGAAAAGAGGGATGATGGGATCAAATCCGATATGGTCCGGCTATTTCATGAGATTTTTCTTAAGAAGACCCTTGGCCCCTTATGGAAATATGCAGATTTCGAGGATATCTCATTCCACACTTTGGCAGATGGCGATAAGCGCAACTATTCCAGTGGAATAGACTCTACAACTGATGAAGATGAAGCAACGGGTGAGAGTTCAAGTGTTGAACTCAAAAGTCTAAAACAAATGGTGGTGAAGAAAAACCCAAATGGAACAAGCCCTAAGGTTTTGTTATGTAATTTTTGTTTTTTGAAATACTAAAGTCCTTGAATAACCAAGGCATTTTTGTACTATTGATCAATTCGAGTCTGATTAGGTTTTAATTAATCAATTTAACTTTTGTTTAATACTTTGTTTAAATCTTTCATGGCTACTGTTTAAGTAGCCCTTAAAATTTCAGAAGTGTTGAATCGAGAGTAACCAATATATCTGATCACATGCGTTTAATAATTTGTGACCAAGTGTTAAACATATCCGATCAACTCAAGAAAACTTGAGAGTTGGGGTGTTGAATAAGCAATTTATGAAGAAGACTTCATATATTATTAAAAAATCTGGAGACCTCATTAAAACCTCCCCGCGCCACCAGGGTAGGAAAGAGTATGCCCCATAATATTTACATTGGTATATAACAAGTAACTATTTACAGAAGAACTTTATTCTAAATATAACCTGAGATGCTCAACATTCTATGGATGCTTTAGAGCTCTCCTTTCTTTGTCTTGGAGCCTGTACGTCCCCGGTTTAACCTTTTCATAGACCACATAAGGGCCTTCCTAGTTTGGAACCAACTTACCAAACTTATTTGCAAATAGCTTGATACATTTTATCACCACATGGGGAGGTTAAGAAAATTCCAGCTCCACAACCCATCGTGCTTGATCCACCATCAGTTCGATCCACCCATTTCTTTTTTAAACCATTTCTTGATTCCTGTGCGAAAGATCTATCAACATGAAACTCTACCAAGAAGTCAGCCACCGATTAGGCTTTAATTGTTGTTCGGTGGGCAAAGTAAATATCGTAATCACCCAATTCCATTGACCACTTGGTCATTCTACTTGATATGTTAGCTTTTTTAAGAATATTTTTCAAACGGAAAGACATTTGGACAACAATAGAATGAGTTTGGAAGTAGGGTCTCATTTTTCTTGCTGCAATTACCAAATCTAATGCCAACTTCTCCAGCCTCAAGTATCTTCTTTCAGCATCCAGTAAACTCTTACTAATGTAGTACACCGAACGAGGATAATTGTCCACTTCCCTTACTAGGACAACACTTATGACACATTCTCATACAACTAGATACACATAAATCTTTTCTCCCCAAACAGGTTTGAAATTTTTTTTGGGTGAAGACAAATTTTTCTTTATTTCAATAAAAGCCTCGTCGCACCGTGGGGACCAATTGAAGTCTTTAGCATTTCTCAACACCTGGAAGAACAGAGCACACTTTTCTGGTGACCTTGAAATAAATATGTTCAATGCAGCCAACCTTCATGTGAGCCTTTGAACTTCTTTAATATTTCGAGGATGGTCCATTGCTAATAAGGCATTAAGATGATCCGAATCAGCCTGGATTCCTTTCTCACTTATTATGTAACCCAAGAATTTTCCAGATCAGACCCCAAACACATACTTCTTAGGGTTTAACTTCAAATTCACAGTTTCTAAATTGAAAAATGCCTCTTGAAGGTCAGATATGTGTAAATCTTCCTCCAAGATTTTAACCATCATATCATATATGTACACTTCCATGTTCCTACCAATCTGATTAGCAAAAACTTTATTCACTACCCTTTTTAAAGTGGCCCCAACATTTTTTAACCCGAAGGGCATCACCTTGTAACAATGAAGACCTCTATTTATGAAGAAAGTAGTGTGATCTTGATCCTTCGAATCTACTTGTATCTGGTTATATCCTGAGAAAGCATCCATGAAGGACAACAGTTTATTTCCAGATGTAGAATCTACCAACTGATCTATCCGAGGAACGAGATAAAGATACTTAGGGCATGCCATATTAAGATTAGTGAAATCAATACACATACGTCATTTGCCATTTTTTTCTTGACTAACACAGGGTTAGCAGTCTACAAGGGGTACTGGGATTTTTTAATATAACCTATCTTAGTTAACTGGTCAACTTTTTGAATAATTACATATGTTTTTTCCTTGGAAAAAACTCTCCTCTTTTGTAAAACGGGTGCAACATCACTTTGGATAGAAAACTTCTGTGAAATAACATCTGATGGTACTCCGGTTACATCACTATTGCACTATGCAAACACATGTTGATTATTTTTGAAAAAGGACAATAATTTATGCTTCAATTCTAGCACTAATTTGGAACCAATCTTATCATTTTTGCCCTCTGCGAGGGAGTGAGTTTCAATCTCTTCAATAGGTATTATAACACTGGGAGCCTCTCTGGGATCATCAATCTCACTTTTCTCAGTAGAAGGCTCCAATAGTTGCTAATCCTTGTTAATCCGGATTGCCCCTAACATTTTAGGAGAAAGAATTGTTGCATAACATTCCCTCGCTATCTTCTGACTACTCCGGACAACGCCTACTTGTCCTCAAACCGCATACTTCAAGCACTGATGACTGTAGAGGCCACATCATGCATTCTAGAAATCCAAAACCTCCTAAAAATTGCATTGTACGATGTGGGGAAATCTACCACAACAAATAGTACTCTTGCCATCTTTTTAAAAGGCTCATTGCCCAACAACACCTCCTCTTCGAATTCCCTAATTACATATGCAAAAATCCTCGTGAAACCTACAATAGTTATGTTCGAATGTTGAATAACTGTCGGATTCCTCATTTACTTATAAAAGCTTAAAAATAAGATGTTTGTCGAACTACCCGTATCAATGAGAATTCGGCGTATATCATTTCCCCTTATAAAGCCCCTATGACCACCGTATCCTCATGAGGTCCTGCAATGTCCCTCAGGTCATCTTCATCAAAGACTATGAATGGGAATGGAGATTGGCACTGATGGGAAGACATTCCACTTTCTAACTAGGTGGCCAAATTGTGGACATGCCTCTTCCTTGATGAAGTGGTAGGTGCAGTCACAATATCTCCTCCAAAAATGGTTAATGATTCGAAGAATCTGATCAGTCTGCAAACTGTCTTAGTTTTCTCTGTTATCACTCCAACTTTATTTTGATCTGGATCTGGATCCAAATACTCAGAGTCTACATCAAATCTTTCAAGGATCATCATCGCATCCTCTTGAGCAGATGTCCCAGGATTGTTTGAAGGACCCGTCCGGGGAGCATTTGCATTATCTGGTCTGTTTCCACTTCGCTTTTTAACATACGCTCCCATCTTGCCCCTCTCAATAAGATTTCGTACCTCTTGTTTCAATGTTATGAAATTCTGAGTATTATGGCCTATATCATTGTGATATTGGAAAAAATGAGTGTTCCGGTTCTCCCTGGAGGATTGCAATGCTGCCGGTTTTCGGAAGTGCACTTCATTCTTGGTCTTATCATAGATTGTGACTACATTTTCCCCCAATTCAGTGAACCACTCAGGCTGGACCCAAGGACCCCTCTTACTTCTGGTTTGTTGGCTCTGGGTCTGGTGGATTGATTCTGCTTGGACCGGTTAGACCCCTGACCAGTCTCCTTTGCCTTGTAACCAGATTGGTTAGTGGATGTAGGAGCTGATATTGTAGTGGTGGACCTCACCTGACAGTGCACCCTTGCTTTTTTTGTTTCTTCTACATTGATATGTTTTCCCACTTGGTTCAATAAACCACCCCAGGTCAAATCCTTCTTCCAGTTCACAGAATCAGCTAAATTCCCAAGATTTAAACTTTGCCTAAGGGAAGAAATTGCCACATGTTCAAAGCAATCTGCTAGCCCATTCTTTGTGCTCACAAAAAGACTTATGTAATCTTTCAAGGACTCATTTGGTTTCTGAGCACAATGGATAATGGTGTCCCCATTACCGTTTAGCTCCTTACTCCCAACAAATTTCCTCCGGAAGGCAACCCAAAATGTGTCAAAGTTTCGAATACAACCCTAGGTAAAATGTTATACCATTTAAGAGCACTCCCCGTAAAACTTTGGAAGAAAGATCTGCACAAAAGCTTATCATCGTTGCCAAAGTTCATCATAAAGTTTTTGAATTGTTCCAGATGGTTGTCCGGATATCGACTAACATAATATTTCTCCATCTTGGAGCTATCAAACCTTTTAGGAAGATGTCCAGAGAATATTTTTACGGACAAAGGCGATTGCCTCCAATCTTACTGCGATTGAAAACAATATCTTCATTAGGAGCTGCAAATATACATGGTTCAGACTGAAAAATAAAAGGATCAATCAGCAATTGGTTGACATGCTTGTGAGATTATCCTTTACCCTAGTGCCTCTTGAGCCTACCATCTCTGTCCCTCTTCCTCGAATACTTTTTGGTTAACCTCATCTTTTTCTAGATCTCCCTTCATCACTACTTGAAGATAGTGATTCTTCAAGTTCTGCCTCATTTGAGGAACTGCTGGAGGATTCAGATAAAAAACTCTCAACATGCTTAGACCAGTGTGTTTTCTTTCAGCTGAGGTGATTCTTCAAAGACTGCTCATTTTCTCCAAGATTATCAGTGTGGTGAAGTACTGACGCTCCGGATTTCTCCTTGATACTTTTTACGCTTGTTTTATGACTCTTAACGCCTCTATTTAAGCCCTCATGTGGTCTCGCTCCTCGATGATGTACTCTTTATTTCCTTTGCAGCCTCCACCTCTGGGGTGGAGTATTCTGCCCATTCGGATCCATCCGAACTGCTTTTCTTGCTCGTTTTGAATGTAAAATTTAGGAACCGTCGCCTCCCACTGTGGCCGCCAATTTGGTGTGGTTTATTTATGGCTGAGGGTAATCTGGTAGAATGTTTAAAAAGTGTTTTGGTAATTTTGTGGTGTTTTGTGTTTAGTGTGTAGAGTAGAGAGATAATTAAGTTGCCTACTAGTATTAACTTCTGATCACCCTCATTAATGAAAGTAGTTGTGGTATTTATACTTAATTACTGACCCATGGGCTTATTGGGTCGGGATGTGAAACCGGGTCGAGTTTAAAGACCCATTAGTTATATAATTTTAAGTTGATTAGCAACTAGCTTAGTTAAAAGTTTGTACATATGTTCGGTTCAGATATTTGTTATAGTAGCTTTGTCTGAATTATCCTTCAGATTTAATTGTGGCACATTGACTGGAAACTCCGACCTCATCAAACACTATTAGAAATGTTCGCTGCAAATCAACACTAACTGGATGCGTAAAAACATATATTAAGAATTCTTTGCCAATCGTCTTCACCAGATTTATGCCAAGCTCTCCCAACAGGAACTGCAGCTGTGACCTGCACCCGCCTTCTGCAAAACCCGATTTTAGTGTCTGAACTTGTAGTTAGTGCGCATAGAAGAAACACTATCTTCATTCAAATTCTTAACACCGTTCAATATTTCACTAGGGCATGTTACCACATAGGTCGACCGTTGAACAAATACCATTTTCTCTTCGTTCAAATGACATGCGTAAGAATGACCGTCAAGTTATTTCAAACTCTCATGGTTGTGAATCCCATATACAACTACTAACTACCATCGATCCGGTTCCACCAACGACTCCTTTAGCTCAGATGGACAACCACTTTTTTGGTTCCCGTCGACTTTCTTTTACGACATTTTCTTACCACTATTTGAATATACTTTCCCAACCTCCCATCGGGTTGTGAAATCGGGTCGAGTTTAAAGACCCATTAGTCATATAGTTTTAAGTTGATTAGCAACTAGCTTAGTCAAAAGTTTGTACATTTGTCATGTTCGGATATTTGGTATAGTAGTTTTGTCCAAATTTCCCTTCAAATTTAATTGTGGCACAATAACTGAAAACTCTGAACTCATCAAACACTATTAGAAATGTCCACAACAAATCAACACTGACTGGATGCGTACAAAATATATCAAGAATTCCTTGCCCATCGTCTTTACCAGAATTATGCCAAGCTCTCCCAACAGGAACTGCAGCTGTGACCTGCCGGCCTTCTTCAAAACCTGATTTTACTACCTGAAGTTGTAGATAGTGCGCATAGAAGAAACATTATCTTCATTCAAATTCTTAACACCGTTCAATATTTCTCTAGGGCATGTTCCCACATAGGTCGACCGTTGCACAAATAACATTTTCTCTTCGTTCAAAGGACATGTGTAAGAATGACCGTCAAGTTGTTTCAAAATCTCATGGTTGTGAATCTCATCTGCAACTACTAAGTTTCATCGATCCGGTTCCACCATCGACCCATTTAGCTCAAATGGACAACCACTTTTTTGGTTCCCGTCGACTTTCTTTTACAATATTTTTTGGCCATTATTTGAATATACTTTCCCAACCTCCCGTCGGGTTGTGAAATCGGGTCGAGTTTAAAGATCCATTAGTCATATAGTTTTAAGTTGATTAGCAACTAGCTTAGTCAAAAGTTAGTACATTTGTCATGTTCGGATATTTGGTATGGTAGTTTTGTCCAAATTGGCCTTCGGATTTAATTGTGGAACAGTGACTGAAAACTCCAAACTAATCAAACACTATTAGAAATATCCGCAACAAATCAACACTAACTGGATGCGTAAAAAATATATCAGGAATTCTTTGCCAATCGTCTTCACCAGATTTATGCCAAGCTCTCCCAACAGGAACTGCAGCTGTGACCTGCCCGCGTTCTGCAAAACCCGATTTTACTGTCTGAACTTGTAGTTAGTGCGCATAGAAGAAACACTATCTTCATTCAAATTCTTAACACCGTTCAATATTTCACTAGGGCATGTTACCACATAGGTCGACCGTTGAACAAATACCATTTTCTCTTCGTTCAAACGGCATGCGTCAGAATGACCGTCAAGTTATTTCAAACTCTCATAGTTGTGAATCCCATATACAACTACTAACTACCATCGATCCGGTTCCACCAACGACCCATTTAGCTCAGATGGACAACCACTTTTTTGGTTCTCGTCGACTTTCTTTTACGACATTTTTCGACCACTATTTGAATATACTTTCCCAACCTCCCGTCGGGTTGTGAAATCGGGTCGAGTTTAAAGACCCATTAGTCATATAGTTTTAAGTTGATTAGCAACTAGCTTAGTCAAAAGTTAGTACATTTGTCAAGTTTGGATATTTGGTATAGTAGTTTTGTCCGAATTGCCCTTCGGATTTAATTGTGGCACAGCGAATGAAAACTCTGAACTTATCAAACACTATTAGAAATGTCCGCAACAAATCAACACTAACTGGATGTGTAAACAATATATCAAGAATTCCTTGCCCATCGTCTTCACCAGATTTATGCCAAGCTCTCCCAACAGGAACTGCAGTTGTGACTTGTCCGCCTTCTTCAAAACTCGATTTTACTACTTGAGTGCGCATATAAGAAACATTATCTTCATTCAAATTCTTAACACCATTCAATATTTCTTTAGGGTATGTTCCCACATAGGTCGACCGTTGAACAAATACCACTTTCTCTTCGTTCAAACGGCATGCGTAAGAATGACCGTCAAGTTGTTTCAAACTCGCATGGTTGTGAATCTCATATACAACTACTAACTTCCATCGATCCGGTTCCACCAACGACCCCTTTAGCTCAAATGGACAACCACTTTTTTTGTTCCTGTCGACTTTCTTTTACGACATTTTTCGGCCACTATTTGAATATACTTTCCCGACCTCTCGCACTGAAAAAAATATCCAATATTTTTTCTACTCTCTACTCTATCACGACGCCTTAGGTTGATAACGAGGCCGTTGTCTTTTCCAATTTTTTTTACCCATTTAATCAATGTTTTTTGTGTATAATACTCGGTCATGAAAAATACACGAGTGCAGTCGGTAGCGAAAGCTTCCTCGGATCCATGCGCAACATCCGCTCCCTAACTAACAACATCAAAACACAACTCAAAGTTAGGAGAAGATATGCGTAGCTTAAATATGTTAAAATAAGGGGCCAAAAATGTAATTTTTTATGGTGCATGGCCATAAAACCGGTGGTTATGCACCACCTATACCACCAGTGTAAGGCATCAGAACCGGTATAAAAAATCTTACGTACCATTGGTTCCAAGGTCTAGAACTGATGTTGCAATCATAACCAGGGACCAGATAAATTTTTTATTACCTTTTTCAGCGATGTAACCTCCTTCTCCAACGACATATGCTCATCGCTCACATCCGACGACATCAACTCCTCTATGTTAATCTCTAACTCTGGCTCAATCATGTTCGATTTTGTGTTTTTCTTCAAAGTGAGGTTTAATGTTCTTGACAAAAGTTTGAATGTTCAAGTTGATTTGGAAGATTCTCCACAAATTATACCATTATTGAGTTTGATCTAGTAAATGGTAGTGTGTGGTTTGTCAAGTTAGCCAAACAGAGAATTTTGTGATTTGGGTTCCATTTAAGATATACTTAGTGTTTTTATTACTTAATGACAATTCTATAACTAAATGGAAGTTCAAATGTATTTTCGTCCAATAAATGTCAAACTAAAGTCAACAACGTTTTGGATAAACTTATACCAGATTTGGGTATGTATAGCTCTAAATATCCCATAGATAAACTAGTAACCATAAGATACAAGATATCCTACTATTTTCGTCCACCACTAGACACAACGAACGTGCTATATATCGACTTTCATCTAACGATCGAATTGACCTGATACGAAATAACTGAAAATTTCGGTTTCAGTAAAAAAAATTATGTAATTTATCATAATTTTTTTCATATTTTTTTTATTCTCTTAATTTGAATGTGTATTTTTAAATTTTAATTTTGTTTTGAAAAAAAAATCGGATTTTTTTTTTTGCAATTTATAAAAATAGTTTTTATATTTGTTTTTAAAAACATTAAATTTATAATAAAAAGATTTACAGTTTTATTATTTTTGTTTTTAAAATCATTAAATTTATAATAAAAAGATTTACAGTATAATAGAACATAGCCTACAGTATAAACAGATTTCGGCATCAAATACTACCGCCCGATAAAGATTCGGCACCTAAATACATCAGAAATTCTATAGAAACTGATTCTGGTACAAAAATACAACGAAAATATAATCCAAACAGATTCTGGCGCAAAATACATCAGAAATTCTATAGAAACTGATTCTGGTACAAAAATACAACAAAAATATAATCCAAACACATTCTGGCGCAGTAGACACAAAACACAAAACACAACGCCGTACGAACCAGATCTGAAGCAGATCTGGTGGATAATATCGCCTTAGACTACTAATCAAAGAGTAGACTTCAGATCGGAGGGTGCCTGTTTTACTAGTGCATGCACCTTCTCGGCGAAATCACGACCAGCGAAATCACAGCCAGCAAAGTCCCCAACAACCATAATACTTATCAATCCTCGATCAGAGGAGTCGCTGGACAACCAAGTACCTCGTACAGATTCTCCATTCCTATCTAAACCCCTTCGGGAAGACCATTGTATATCCATGGGAAACAAAAGCTATGAAATCCCAAAAAGAAAGAAGATAAACAAAAAGAAAAAATTTAACAAGGAGACGACCAAGAAAAGGATAAACTCTAGATTCAAAACTCAAAAAAAAAATCTGATTATAAAGAGGGGACTGAATCGCCTCAAAATAGCTATTGACGGCTTGGATCTAAAACCCTAATTAGGATTTATAGAGAGAGGCGAGAGTTCCTCTCTCTTCATTGAGAGGAGAGAGGTTTTTTGCCCAGGAAAAAACAGATCCTGCTTCAATGTAGGGATCCAGAACGTCAATGAGTTTTTAAAGTACGACAATGAAGGGTGTCTTGCTGGCAAGAGCGTGGTAGAGAAGCCGAGCAAACAACTTTGCCAAGAAGATTTCATTAGGGTGGTTGAGTGGAGATAGATACTGAGAGTGTAGAGGTAAAATTATGAGTTTGAAACCTCCAGATCTCGACCGAAACAGCGATAAAAGAAACATCCCGACACAGGTTGCCGGTGAGAGACGAGAGGCTACACAGGGAGAGGAGCATCTACGCCGCACACAAAGCCAGTTGTAGTTTATCTTTAGTGGAAATAGAAAAACGGTTCCATAAAAAAGAGAGGAGCGTTTTTGAGCTATTAGGGTTTCTAGAGAGAGGAGAGAGCTTCTCTCTCTAGAAACCGTTCGTACTATTTCTTAACCATACCACATTTATTTTTCTAGTGAAACTAAATTATGATTTTTTCTCGTGCAAATAGATTTTATTATAAATTAAGTTTCGCAGTTTATATTATAAATTAAGTTTAAATTTATTTTTATTCCATTAAAAAAAGTTACAATTTTATTACTAATTTCAAATTGAAATTACAGAGCAGCGCTAAAAGATTGTATACAGATGAAATATTGGCGCTAAATTAAAAAAAAAATGGGTCGGGCTTTATTCTATTACAATTCAAGCGAACCATTGCATGTTTCTCCCGATGTCTGATTGACGATTGAGAAATCTTATTGGAAAGAAGACATTGATCAAATATGTGGTCCGCCAAAAGACTTATTCAGAAAAGCGATTCCTCATAAATTTTACAAAGAACCAAATCGAGGTGTGAATGAAGAATTGAAAAATCTTTGAACCTGAGGGAGAATCTGAAGAAAATAAAACTTGAGTTGTGGCATATGTTCCAGTAAGGAAGATGTATAAATATCCTTAAGACTATTAAATTTTTTTTGAAAATCTAATCTTCATTAGAAATTTAAGTTTAAGTATAAATTTTTATTATAAATTAAGTTTTATATTATATCTTTTTTATAATTACATTATAATTTATATTTTTATTACGTATTTAAACGTCATAATTTGTTTTTCTTCCCTTCCTGTCTCCTCCGAAGGCTTCTCTCCTTTCTCCTCCGTTGCGACTAAAGTCGTTTCCGGTCAGCTCTTTGTCCCTCAAATTTCTCTCTCGCCCGAGCCCGAGATCTAACCCGAACAGTGAACCGGTCCCCTATTTTGGGATCGAGACCTGCGTCTAGAGGCCTTTTTCGACTGTCGGTCTCGGATATAGCTCAAGGAGGTACTGTCCATATTCTAGTCTTTTGTTGTTGTCTATTAATTGTCTGTATCCTAGTCTTGTGTTGTTGCCTATTTATTGTCGGTATTTTAGTCTTGTGTTGTTTCAGGTTGTGGTAGCTCTGGCTGCCCGGCGGAACACAGATCCCTTGAGCTGTCCGTCTTCTATATTCACCGAAGTACAGATCCCGTGTTTGGCTTCTAGGTAGAGAGAGGATTTGGTTTGTCTATTGGCCAACAATCATATAAGACTCATCCCCTAGCCTGTTAACAAGGTTAGCCTTAAGTTTCATGTTTGGGTTATATCATTTTAGCTGCAGCAATTTCGGAAGTAGCTGGGTGTTGTATATATTAATCTTGTTATGTATTAGATTTTTCGTGTCATTTCTTAATTTATCTTCCTCTTAGCTTGATGAAGGTGAAGATAGTGAACTTGTTCGGCCTCAAGTTGTCATTTAAATTGAACAAAATGTATGTGATATAAAAGCTTGAATTGCTTTGTAGTGAAAGCTCTCCTATGATGGAAACATAATATAACAATATAGTAATTAATGCATTCAAATTAAGATACGAAAACTCTATTTTTCCTAAATATATAGTCTCGCGAGTGCATCTTCAAACATTACGTGCTTAGTTCCTTACTAGAAAATTTGGTTAATATGAAATCTTTGTTGTTGTGATGCAGATAATTAACTATCCTCACCGTATATGTTTTCCTCTACGGCAGACTTTATATGACCTTGAGTGGATTAGAGGAGTGGATCATTAAGTTTGCATTAGCTAAGGGAGATGATCCTCTGATGGCAGTTATGGCTCCCTAGTCCCTTATACAATTTGGCATTACCATGATTACCTTGCCCATATTCATGGAGAATGGACTGGAGAGAGGATTCAGAACAGCATGCAGTGATATAATAATCATGCAGCTCCAATTGGCACCAAGTTTCTTCATTTTCTTGCTTGGAAGAAAAGTTCCTTACTTTTGGAGAACAGTCCTTCATGGTGGGGCAAAATACACAGCAACTGGTCGTGGCTTTTGGTCCGACACAAGAAGTTTGCAGAGATTATTCAAGAAGCTATTTCCCTTCACGAAATGGCTGCTTGATTACATCTATAGTTCTCTGCAAACTTCTTCTGTAACAAGTTTCATATCTTGGCCGTTTGCTCCTTTTCTATTTAACCTTCAGGTTTTAAGTGGCAAAAAATTGTTGACCAATAAGAAAACTGGGTAAAGTGGATGCGCACTGAAGGTATCACTGATGTGTAGGCAAACGAGAGTTGAAAATATGGTGGGAAGAGGAATAGGAGCAATCCTTTGTTAAACAAAGCAAACTTTGTCAATGGCAAAACATAATTGTGAGTACATGTACAGATAATTTTAATTTATTCTGCTCCTCCCGCAAGAAATGACCATTAGTTGAAAAAACTAGCTGTCAAGAAACGAGCAGAATAAATTTTGCATGTCACAATTATGCTTTGTCGTTGACCAAATCTGCTTTGTTTAACAAAGTGTTTATGTTCCTCTTCCTACCATGATTCTCAGCTCTCATTTGTGGGCACACTAATGCCACCTTCCCTACTCATCCACTTTACCCAGTCTTCTTAGTCGTCAATGATAGGGAGAAAGACTCGGTGGCTGAGAAAGAAGAAATCCACTTTACCCAGTCTTCAATGAAAATGATAGTATCTCCATATTTTGGGCAATGAAAATGGTTCTCTAACAGGATAGAGTCGATAGACGAGTTTTTTTATAAAGCTTTGCTATGTTTCGAATATACAAATGAAAAAGTGTAACTTCTGTTTTTCTATCTTTCACTATTTCAGGTTTATGGTCTGTGCGTGGTCATTCTTATCATGCTATTTCGATTCGTCAAACCCACAGTTGGCGATATATTTCAGATCATACTTGGCTTTTTGCTAACGTGGTGGGCGCTTCTTCAGGCATGACCTAAGCCTTCTTTATTTCTCACAAACATTGGTTGTCATCCATTTTTCACTTGTTAGTCAGTGTCCTGGAAATAGTTTATTACCTTTCTAGTATAATATATAATTTATAATATTTATGCTTATCCAAGAGGTTATGTTGTTAATTGAGCAGATTTCACTTGTGTGCAAGCCAACATGAAGGCTTTTCAAATGTGGGGTTCTGTGAAAGAGGGTATGAGTACCTCATGGGTGTACTATACTCTCGAAATAGAAATGTGTAATTAGTTATTTTGTTTTTCTTCCACCGGCCAGAATACGTTGAATCTGAAGGCCACGATTGATTTGAAATTCAGACACAAAGGGAAACCAAGCAAGAATGGCCACTGGCGTGAAGAGGGTATGAATACCTCATGGGTGTACTTATTTCTATCCCGTTGGCCTTTCTTGCTTGGTCTCCCTTCGTGTCTAAATTTCAGATCAGCCATGGCCTTCAGCTTCAACGTATTCTGACCGGTGGGAAAAAACAAAATAACTAATTGCACAGTTTTTTTGTAGACTACAACTACAGATTTTGATTTTGGGCAGATTTCAAAGAGACAACGACTATAGCACAAAAGAAATACTAAAATGGTATTCATTGTATTTTATTTCTCCGAAAATTCAAATTCAAGGGTTTTGAGTTGTGACAATCAAGAACCCAATGAGAAATATTATAGGAATCATTCTCTAAATGATATCAATTTTTTTTGTAAGTATATCAAGGGTTTTGAGTTGTGAATAGCTTGTAAACTGGTAGTAGGTGGCCTGATACTAATCTCAACTGATTTAATATAAATCAAGCTACTGATGAAGTTAGGTGAGAAACCACATCAAGTTAATATGTTACTTTGATCAAGATTAATCAAGTTAGGAGAGAATCCACATCCATGGAGTTGAGGTTTTGTTTATTTTAGATATTGGGCTTCTTTTAGTTTATAAGTCTTTGGTTCTGGAGAATATATAAGATCTTCCAGTGTGGTTTCCAAGAATATATAAGATCTTCCAGTGATACTACAATCATCTGAGCTCCTACACTAGTTTTTTTTTTCCAGTTCTAATAGTACTTCCTTTGCTGTGAGTTTGCTTAGACCCAGAAGCAAATAGGACACTTGGGATCTCAATTTACTGCCAAGTTAAAATAGTGTCAAGTAGTAGTGACTACAGCTGAGAAGCTGGTACTAGCAATGAGACGCTAATGTACTCACTGATCATTGTAAAAGGTAACTCCAAATCCATAATATTCTACAAGAAAACTCTATTATTACTGAAGTGACAAATTTATCCTACCCTAGTAAGGACAAAGGCAGTTCTGCCTTTCCTATAATGCGGAACATGCAAAGTCTTAGGTTTACCTCTGGAGAGGCACCGAGGTAAATTGAGGAGCTGCATGACGTCTCCATGAGAAATTTCTCCTTCATTCCTCTCCTTAGGCCCAACCCTTACATTCTTATTAACACTCTTTCTCTAGCGAAGCCTCTATTTCATCTTCGCTGGTTAAAGTTCCTCTACGACGGCTCATTGAAAACTTGCTGCAAAAGTCTAAGATGATATACAAGCCCATGTTCATTCACGTTAAGGTTAACATTAAAAGTATGTAAGGTGAATTTTATGTTCGAGGGATGCACGACAAAGACGACATTAGTGTTAGAAAGTGTCCATTGACACTATAATGGTTTTCTTATTGTTCTGAAAATGTTAGAGCATAAGTTACCTTGCAAAAGATCCATTTAAAAAAATTTCACCATGGGCTAAGATCGTTAACCTTACCGAATTTCTACATGCCTTAGTTATATGGTGATTGCTCTCGGATCGCCAAAATATATAGACAAGCAAATTAAAAGTATAGTTTTGTACGAGCGTGTATTTTCATCAAATGTGGTGTAAAAAATTATCTATCAGGTGTTTGGGTCACTCGATAACCCTTAAGTATGAGTATTCAGGATCTTCCATCTTCTTTTCATAACCTTGAAATGTTTGGTCTAACGACCTTGATATGTATCACTTTCTCCTGACCAATATTCTATTTTGGGCGACATCAAATATATAGTCACCTTTACTAGTCAACAACCATGAAAGGTAATCAACCACTAGTTTTATATTAATCAGGTGGATTGTGACTTGACTCGGATTTAGGTGCTCGTGTAGCTATAACAAGTATGAAGAATGGTCGGATGAGGTACTTATTGGTTTAATCTTTATGTTACGCAAGTGTCCCCTCTAACTAAAAGGTGATCATATATATGGTGATCATAATCAAAAATCGGGTCCTGCTTAATCTTCCTCATTGACAAGATTTGTAGTAAGAATGTTCATGTCCAACTTTTTGTTTAATCATATATTGTGGTAGGACACTAAATTTGGAAAAAAGAGATACAAAAATCTGAGACACCGCAACGGTATCATATAGCTCAATGTCGGGTGTTTTCAATTTTTCATGAATATTAGTCATCTCAAAGATACGTTAAAGAACCTTGTTATTTTTTTATATTTCATAGTAGAGAGTTTTACAATCAAGTTTTTTTATTTCGACCTGTAGAGACTTAACAAAGCTTTTCTCTAAATGGACAAAGATGACCTTAGCTACTTTATGTCGGTGGTCTCGCAACTTAAGAACACGTGAAGATTTAACAAAAAATTTCTCTAAATGGGTAAACATGTTCTTAACTAGTTTCATATGGATGATCTGAGAACTTAAAAACGGAAGTGAAATTTACTCGATAAAACATATCTACCGAGGCGATTAAAACGTTTCAACCATCCATAACACATAATTTCCTCATGAGTGTTCTTATTCATAAGATAGAATTGGTCCACTATAAGCTAATGATCAATGTTAGTGAGGACCAAGATGAGTAAGATTTTCTCTTTTTCACTCTTTAAATTTACCATTTGGTAGAGTGGGACCTGAAGTGAGTTTTTTAGTTGAGAGACATTGGATGAAACAATCAAAGAATAAAAATTAAATTAGTGAAACAACTTATAAATAGTATAAAATATATTTAACTACACATAGTGAATTTATCATGCTGAGAATTTTGATTTGGCATTAAAATATAACTTACTCGTCATAATCATGAATTTATATGGTTGGCGCCAGCGCGCTATATGTTACCTTTATATTCAAAACTTAAAGATAAACAATGTTGGTTTTTGGCCATATCTAAAATCAACCAAAACTTCTATTGTGGCCGTACTTGGCTGATTCATGGTAAATGGAATGACATTCAACACTGAAATACAAGTTATGGATGAGTATGTTGCGTGTAAACATAACAACAATATCATGCAACAATTATTCACTATCATAAAATATGTGAGATAATCCTCCGTTGGGGCCGGTCTACACTCACGACGGCCATTCCTTAAGCTATAAGTCCACAAACTCCTTCTCTTCCATGACTCGCCTGACATTTCCCATATATACGGGATATCACGTCAACCGATGACTTCTAATTAATGAGCATATGAAGTGCTCGTAGTCTAATAATACAAATTCTACTGAATCGTCTATCTTAACAAATCATTCATTAATATGTTATATCTCAGTATTATTTAGGCATATGAAGCAATTTGGGGATTCATAATATCGCGTTAAGATCTTAGATATACGAATGAAGATGAATGCCAATTAAACTCGATAAACTGAAACAAATGATCTTTGGATATGAGGACATTACCTCGTATATCCTAGAGTCCAAATGCCAACGACTATGGATAATCACGTCTCATCCTAATGACCATACATTCCTCATTATCATATCCTTTTCTATGCACACATAAGGGGGTTGTACACCCCTAAACATATAACATTGCACACATGCATGACATAAGGACTGAAACAACCACCCTAAACATGATTATTCTAAACCCTTTAAGCATAAGTATACATCAGTATCAATAATACATGATTATTCTAAACCCTCTAAACATAAGCATACATAAATATTAGCGATCCTCAATGTCTAAATTGGTTGCCGCTATAGTGAATGAGGTTCAATGAAGCCAACCACATGCAAATGAAACAACAAGTATGAAACAAATCGACAATTTTTCCAAGTTAACCAAGTCGAACTACCTACTAAAGGTGGTTTGTTGGCGATCTTACCCCTGATTGTGGCAAACCTTTTCGATTTTGAAAAAAATATAAACCCTCACATTGATCTGAATTAGTTTGTTGTCATAAATGTTCTAGAAATAATCTTATAATTGAAGTACATAGCACATACATCCAATTATGTGCCCTCAATCGCACAATCCAATCCAAACATATGATTTTGTGTTCTCTATCACCTAAACATGTTATCGGTCTCAAATAAAAAAAATAAGGGTTTTTTTCCTAAATTGAATCGATCATTAGAACAGATTATTGGAAGACTCAATCAAAGGTATATATTTTTAAACATGGAGTAATCAGAAAACTCTGATACCAATTGTTGAATCTAAATCTGAGCCATAAAGGTTTTTAAACCCTTTATCATCATATAAACTAATTACTCATGTGAATGAATATATATAAGAAGAAGGAGTGGTACTTACCATTCCACATCTTCAAGTTCTATGATTTGAGAGTTAGACCGGAAGCTTAAGTCTAATTTCTTGAGACCGACCATTTGTATGTAATGGTCTTCCCACAGATTGACTAGTTGCACACGAGTTTATTCCTGAATGATGGGGAACAAAGTTCTTGATGTAGAAGCTCTTAGAAAACATACATAGAGAAAGTGAAGAGATCTGAGAGAGCACTCAAAACAGAAAGATGCAAATAAAATACTATTGAGTGTAATAACTGAATCATAGTCGATTTGGACTTATTTATAGTTAATGAATATAATTCAATAAATTATATATAAGTCTCTCAATTATTCTTCTTATATTTAATCTGCCAATTTTGTTTTTCTCTTCACTTAATTAGGCTCGATGTTTTACTATTTTTTATACTCTGATGTTCAAGTCATTGTAGGAGACTATAAACCTTTATTGAGTTATTAGATAATAATATTAAAATATTGGACAAATGGTTCCTCCCTCGAGATACACATTAGTCCAACTAGTATATACACTTCAGATAGTTCCATTAGACTTGAAAATACAATATAAGTTATTATTATTAGATTATTCTATGTAAATCTAATATTTTAATTCTAGTTATTTTGATTGATTAAACTTGTAACAACATGTATGAATACTCTATATTACACATGGTGAGACATTCCAATCTAAAATTTCCTTATGCTTAAAGCATATCCGGGACAATATCTTGAGAAAAAACTTTTAATTGAGTAGGAAAATAAAAAATACATGATTCAAATATCATAGATGGACTCGAGCCCATAAAATAATGGTCTATGAGATTTTATCTTTAACTATTTTATATTTTTGTTTTATTTTGTAGTTTATAAACTTTAACTTCCTAAGCTTTAGTTTCATATTATATAGGTGTTCTTATTAATAAAACTTTAACTTTTAATAATGAACTTAAATCTATTACAAAATAAAGATTGAAAAAATATTGTTCGTTTTACCAATAACACATTTTATAACATTTGAAAACTATTACACGTATAAGGACTAAAATTTAGGCCTACGTAAATATGGTTGGTATATTTTTACCCCAGGAATGTTAGTGATGGTAAAGAGATTGAGGGTTTGAGGCTAAGCAACATTATATATCCAATTGCTGACAATTAGTTCGCATTGGTTATTTATTGGTATTTATAATTTATCTCGCTTTGAATTTCTTAAATGTTATGTTTTAATTTATAATAATATCTTTTTGTTTCAATTTGAAATGATGTTTTTCTTTTTTAAATGATATTATATGCAAATATTTTGTTTTTTTTATGATTCATACAAGTGTAAAGTTATGTTTTAAAAAAACTGTTAACCATATTGTTTAAGTTTATTCAAGTATTAAATGGTGTTACCTATTTGAAAACTGATTTATGAATCTAACTTTTTGGTTTTGTTGTTGTTAATAGACGATCCCCATAGCACAATATCATATTATCAGGTTTGTCATCAAACTAGTAATATTTTTTATAGAAAAATAATATTAAACAATTAATTTCGGTAATGAGTTAGAGTACTTAGTATAACATCTAAACCGAAACTACTGATAAACAATAGTTATAAGGGTGATGAACCTAATAATATTCAAAACCATATTTAATATCTACTTCCAACTTGAACTACTTCAAATATACATATCTGATAGCCAAATATGGTAGTTAGTTACCACTTAATACTTAGTTTTTTTTAAATACCAAAATACCCTTATTTCATCATATGCCACTTCATTATCTCTCTTTTTCTCTATGTGTTTTTTAAAATAAGTATCTATCTTTCAATCCGTAGCTTGGAAAAACATCCAAAAGTAGCATCGAATTTGTTTTCTTAAGAAACCAAATTAGATTCATGAATTATACTCTTTTTTATATATTTTTGCTAAAACGAGTTAGGCTGGTCTTGCACTATGTTTTTCCTAGTCTTATATTTTACACTTAGACATTCCCTAGTCTTACATATAAGATAAAAAACATGTTCGTCTTAAATGCGAGACCAATATTAAATTTGATTTTTTTATCTAAGTGCAAGGTGTAAGACTAGGCTTACAAGGAGTGCAAGATGCGAGATAAAAGATCATGTTTAAATTTCATTTTTTTTGCCTTAACTGCAAAGTGCGAAACCGGGCTTACAGATAATGCAAGATGCGAGAGGAGAGACGAAGTTAAATTTGATTTTTTTTCCATCTAAGTGTGAGATGCGTGATGCGAGACCAAGATAAAATGAAGAGTGAGATGTGAGACAAGACAAAATGAAGTGCAAGAATAGCCTAACTAGGTCTCCGCAAATGCAAAGTGCGAGATGCGATACTCAGACATAACAAAATGTGAGATGTGAAAACAAGGCAAGACGAAGTGTGAGATGCGAGATTAGACAAAATGTAGTGCAAAAGTAGCATAAGTTGGTATGGTGAAAAATAATCAAATATACAATTTATGGATCTAGTTATGTTCATCTTAAAAAAAATCGATGTTATTTCCAGTTTTTTTAGCTATGTTTTGAAAAATACAAACTTCACGAAAAAGGAAAAATGAGAACACATGGTTAAGATTTTTTTTAGTACAAAAAAATTGGTCGAAAAACGTTTTTTAAATGATCGGTATTTGGAAAATTGAATAGGTAGTTGTGGATAAGTAATCTTAAATATGAATTAAACCTAATTAGTCATCATAATTGGTCACGTGTATAAAAAAATCATGGATGCTTTTGTCATATTAAAACGATTATTTTTATTAATCTCGTTATATATCAGTGGTCATTTTTATTTGTCTCAATTTACATATGTATTCATCCATACATAACTAATCAGGATTCTTAACAAGTAATTATAATACACCGACTAATAAAATATAAAATTTAAATAAATAAATAAAAACATTATATAACGATAAATATAAATGGCGATGTTTCGTACTCCGGCTTAAAAGCTAACGAGAACCAAGCGTTTAAAAAGAAGTTGAGCATTCTCTTTTATATGCTATGCTATTTTGTTAAATATGTATTACATGTTTGTTTATATTTATTAAAGATATGAAAGATGTAAATAGCTTGGCCCACGGGTATATTATTCATCTACTTTATATCTATTCATAAAATTAAAAAATAATAAATTTAAAATATTGAATTCTAAAGATGTTATTAAAATAATATCATATATATTTTTAAATATTTTTTAGATATAATTTTTTATTTATAATAAAAATATGATGACTTCCATCTAAGTTTCAATATTAGTTCAAAATCAGTTACCTAATAAGAAGATTATCCATATTTTGTACCATGCGTTTAATAAAATATTTTAATACATTTTTTAACATAAGTCACCAATTTCCAAAAATATAATATTTTTTCTTTTTTAAAACAAATTTGTATCTTTTGATTTATAATTTCAAAAATAAAAACGAAACCGTGTTTATATTTACGAGATGAATCAAACAAGTGGTTGTCGTAAATATAGGCAGATCCATATCAAAAATATCTGTTTGACAGGCTTAAGTATGATAAATAAATTGGATGACTATACCAATATATGATACATGGGTCAATAAATGATGTCTTAAGCAAAACTATCTGAACAAAACTGTCTGTTTGAATATGCAAAAGCAAATAAAATTTCTTATTTCCAGTTGCTATCACCACTTTAACCTCTTGGTGATGCAATCTTAAATACATTGTAGTGGTCTTTGTAACTTGATTATTTGAATACCTGAAAAGATCTAGATAAATATCATCCAATTTATTCAGTTTCGAGAGTGGTATAGAAGTGTACTTTGACCCGTGTTTTGGCAGACTGAAGAAGGATGAAAATCTATGAAAAAAATTGAAATTATAAGCACTCTATTGTTTTACTAAAAGGATATGGATAGTAACAACATACGGGGAGGACTATAACGTAGAAGAAAAATATAACACAGCACTTACAAAACCTGAATGCGTATCATTTTAAGGATTTGATTTAACAATGATAACTTCTTCTTTATAACTTTAACACATTAAGAAAAGATAGATTTTGCAGCAATGAAACAACATAACTTCCTCGAAATAATAAAATAATACTCTGTAGTTTTAACAATTCCCCAAGTAACTGTAACATTTACCTCAGACGAAACTCTTGAGGTATGTCCATCAAGCTCGTTCTGCAATATCGTTGGAAACTCAATACATGTCCAAACTCAACATCATCGCTTTTCCAGTTTAAGTCAGGAAAATAAATACCGGCGTAATGATGATGACCAACCTCACAAAGCCTTTTTTGGTCCACACTTACACGGATTTGAGCATCCACATTTTCTAGTAGAACTGCTAGTACTGTCGAAGATCTAATGAGCATCAATGTTGGTAGGAAACAATAGGGTAGCAAAATTGGTTTATAAAAATAAAAATAGATCCTAATACGTGGCTATACATTTATTTGTCTAATCTTAATCTTGGGTTGAGGAATGAAGAAACTTCTCTCCCAAGAAACTCCAAGAAACTAAAGATTTCTTAAACTCTAAGAAGCTTGAACATTAAGATACTGTATTAAGGCGCTGGTATTGGGCCTGACTATTGAAAGAAGTTGTGATTCTGTGCCTTGTTTTGCCTTTCGCAGGCACAACCTGTTGAAGGTTGGTGGTGGAAACATGGAGAGGCTGAATGACGCCGAGTTCCCTCCTTTAAAAAGCAATGTGGTGGAGAGCATCAAGTCGAAAGATGTGGCTTCAAAGGTCAGGTCTTATTCGGATGTTATAAGGAAGAAGGCGGAGGCTTCAGTGTTTAAACCAGTGGGTGTAATCACAAGCGAGGATAACATCAAGATCAAGTTTGATAGTCAGGTGAAGGCTGATCTCTGTTCTAAATCAAGAACGACTCTAATAGCCAAATTCAACGTTGGAATTCCAAAGAGGCAGGCATTCCAATTGTTTCTTGATTCTTTCAAGTTCAAAGGTGTGTTTACTTATGTTACAATCGATTCAAGACAAATTCTTGTCGAGTTTTCAATACTGGAGGATGCCGGACGTCTATGGGTTAACAGGTTTTGGAAAGTAGAGGGCAAAATGATGAGAGTGATCAAGTGGTGTCCGCAAAGCAGTAGGAATTTTGAGTGTCCAGTGGCACTCATCTGGGTCAGATTTGAAATGTTACCTGAGTTTATGTATGATGCCTCTGTTGTTCAAGAACTAGCATCAACTATTGGAAAGGTGCACCATGTGGTTATTCCTGATATAAACAGGGCAAAATGGAATGCATATTTTGCATTAATTGAAGTCGATGTCTCTCGATCACTTAAAAGAAAGTTGTGTGTGGAATTTGGGGATGAAAATGTGTTCTCTATAGTGGTAAGTTACAAAAATGTTCCAGGTTATTATAATACTTGCCGTCATATTGGACATAATTCTGATGAATGTAAAAAGCATTTGGGTATGGAAGTCAAGAAACATAAAGAAAATGATAATACTATTGATCAAAAGCATGTTCAACAAGAAACTATGCAGAGTTTACAAGAAACAAACAAGATTGATATTCTGCCTACAAAGGTACAATCCTTTACTCATGTGTATAGGAGAAAACTAAAGTCGATTATTACAAAGAAAGACAGGCAATCTGTGTATTGTCCATCAACTAGTGTTGGGAGTCCTACAAAAGAGAGAACAGCTTCGAATAACGACCCTGACATCATCAGCGCGCTTCAAAACCTTGAGGAGGAGGAGAACTTCATGGACAGGAACATGGAGCAGGCTTCTCCTCGAAGAGGTAATGCTGGCAGTTATAATCCTTCTCCAAAAGTAAGCTCTAATGATCCTGAAAAAGAATTTGAAACCATTATTGCAAGGAAGATTAAGTCTGCAAATAGAAATAGTAATTCCAAAAGACTGTCTATAAACTCTCTTAGAAAGAGAGAAATGGATACTAAAAACTATGCCTCTGATAATGATTAAGTTTGTTAGCTGGAATGCAAGGGGAGTTCACAATAACCCCACATTAGCTAGGCTTAAGTTCATTATTAACAGTGAGAATATCAAACTGGTTACTATCCAAGAACCAATGGCTAGGTTGGATAAGATGGAGTTAGTGGCTAAGAGAATTGGTTTTGAGAATTGGGTGTCTAATACAACTAATAAAATTTGGCTATTTTGGTCCAATGAGGTTGGGGTTTCAATAATTGATGATCAAGATCAGTGTCTGCATGCTGAGATCAATTATGTTACATTTAGATGCTGTTTTACTTCAGTTTATGCAAAAAACATGAGAGCACAGAGAACGATGTTGTGGAGACAGATTAGTAGTGTTACCTGTGATATACCTTGGATACTAGCAGGTGATTTCAACTCAACAAGATGCCCTGATGACCAGCTAAATTGTGTGACCTATGATGGTACCAGTGCTGAGGATTTTAACAACTTCATAAGAAATTGCAATCTGGATGTACCTGCACACAGTGGAACTCGTTATACTTGGAGTAATAGCAAAGTCTGGAAAAGGCTAGATTGGGTGCTTATTAACCAGCAGATGCTTAATAACTTAAGCATACAGGTTTGTCACATGGTCAGAACTTGTTCTGACCATGCTCCTCTTTTAACTAAAATCAGTAAGCACAATGCATCTAGTTCTAAGAAAGGATCTTTTAAGTTTCTCAATGCTTGGGCAAACCATCCTGACTTTATGAACTGTGTAAGTCAGGACTGGTCCAAGCATTGCATGGAGAGGATAATATGATATTTTGGTATAAGCTCAAAAGACTGAAAAAGCATTTAAAAGATTGGAACTTTACAGTTTTTGGAAATATATTTAATAAAGTAAAAGAAGCTATTTTGGAAGTTGAAAACTGTGAGTTGATACATCAGCATATTAATGATAATGAGTCTAAATCTAAACTGTCAAAAGCCAATAGCATTCTCATACTTGCCTTAAAGGATGAGGAATGCTATTGGAAGCAAAAATGCTTTAACTCATGGCTAAGTGATAGTGATGGAAATACAAAACTGTATCACAGCTATGTTGCAAAGAAAAGAAAGAAAAATATTATTGCTGGAATTAAGGATAATGAGGTTTGGCTTACTAATCAAAGTGAGATAGCTGCCTCTGCAGTTGAGCATTTCAAAAAGATCCTTTCAAATGAACCTGATATTTTGAACAACGTAAATGTTAATGAGTCTATACTAAAAAACATTCCTAAGCTTGTTTTGGACAGTGATAATATAGAGATTGCTAAGCCTACATGTGTTGAGGAAGTAAAAGCAGTTATATGGAGCATGAAGAAGGATAGTGCCCCTGGCACAGATGGGTTTAATGTTTTCTTCCTTAAACATTGCTGGAATATAATTAGTCTTGACCTATGTAACTCTCTAAATACTTTTCTTACTGGTAAAACTATCCCTAAAGGTGTGTTTGCCACAGGGATTGTGCTAGTCCCTAAAATGGCAAATCCAATAACTTGGAATAACTACAGACCATTGAGTATGTGCACCATATTGAACAGATTGTTTTCTGCCCTCATTGATAGGAGAATATCCCTCATTCTACCTAGAATTATATCTAGAGGGCAGAGTGCATTTGTGAAAGATAGATTGATACATGATAATATTTTGACTATAAAAGAAATGTTGCATAACATAAGGAGGAAGCCTTCTAGAGGAAATATTATCCTACAACTAGACATGTCTAAGGCTTTTGACAGGCTATCTCACACATTTGTTATTAAGACACTAAAATGTTTTGGGTTCTCAGAGGGTATTGTTTCACTAATATATATTCTTATTTCAAATGTAATGATATCTGTTTTACTAAATGGCACTTGTAATGGATATTTTCCTCAGAAAACAGGATTAAGACAAGGAGATCCATTATCTCCTTGTCTGTTTATCCTGGCAGAGGAAGCCTTATTAAGGGGGCTAGAGAATCTATATGTGCATAATAACAAAATACAGTTCTATGTTAAGTCTAGAAGTGTCTTACCATGTTTGGCTTTTGCAGACGATGTTATTGTTTTCTCTAATAGTGATCCATCCTCCATCAAGTGCTTAAGTAACCTGCTAAACCAATATAAAAAAGAGTCAGGACAACTGATCAACAGTGAGAAGACAAAGGTTATTACATCTTCTAGATGCTCAAATGCAAACTCAGCCAGAATTAATGCAACTTTGGGATTCAAGACTGAAAATGCACCTTTCAGTTACTTGGGCATTACAATAGCCTCCAACAACACAGGGAAGAATTACATTGCTCTTTTAAGAAAAATCTATAACAAGATTAGTGAATGTGATTTAAAGAACTTGTCTTATAGTGGCAGGCTGTCACTTATTAGACACGTTCTTTATCCCATTGTATTTTTTTGGATGCAAAACTGCATTATACCAAAAACAATACTGAATAAAATAGAACTCTGTTTTAACAAGTTCCTTTGGAGACCCAAAGTTAATGAAAAAGCAATACATTGGACTGGGTGGAGAAACCTATGCAAGTCCTTCAACGAAGGTGGGTTGAATATCAAACTTCTGTCTGATATTCAACTCACATTTGCTTATAAACTTTGGTATTTGTTTAGGAAAGGAAACTCACTATGGTCTGACTTAATTACTAATACCTACTGTAAAGATAGACATCCACTCTATGCTAAGTGTGGTGTAAATGATTCTATTGTATGGAAAGGTCTTTGCTCTGTTAGAGAGAAGGCTGACCCATTAATTCAGTGGAAAGTAGGTAGAGGTGATGTGGATTTCTGGAGGGATTCATGGATTAAGTCTGGTCCTATTGTTACTGATCAAAATTCATGGTATCTTCCAGCTAAGGTTAAAACATTTTGGAGACAAAACAGTTGAGATCCTACTCTCGAATCATTTCTGTCTCATGAAAGATATCAACAAATATGTTGTGTCAAGATCAATCATGAGCAGGATGATTGCATAGAGTGGAGTATTTCTAAGAACAAAAAGTTTTGTACAAAAATCACTTGGGAAAATATCAGAGTTAAACACAACTGTTCTTTTATTTTCAAAAAAATCTAGCATAGTTTTATACCAGCAAAGTTCTCATTCTTAACCTGGAAGATACTAAAGAATTTTGTGTCTACAGACAGTGAACTCATAAAGAAACATTTAGCTATTGTGTCTAAATGCCAGTTTTGCTGCAACTGTGAAGATACAACACACCTCTTCATCAGTTGCAGCTATGCCTGGCAAATATGGAATTACTATGGGGTATTGTTTAATGTCCCAGTGAGACGATTCATGACGATTAGAAATATGTTATTCATATGGTTTAGTATAACTTCCAGCAAATTTCATGTTAATCATATTGTTCCACAATTGATTTTATGGACAATATGGTTTAACAGGAATCACTGTAAGTTTAATAAACCAACTGATAACATTTTCAATGCAATATGCAGAATTAACAGACTGATTTTGGCTGTGGATATGAAATTAAAAACTAAGCACTGGCGAAATGCAATTGATGCAGGGGTTACGATAGGAGCTACGTCTATATGTCAGAGAAAGACGACTTACCGGATGTGGAAGGCTCCAACTCTGGGCAGACTGAAGATTAACACAGATGTTGCTTGCTGCTACACTGGAGAAGCTGCCGGTGGGTTAATTGTACGCGATGAACAAGGGAACTGTGTTGAAGGAGCTGGTTTCCTTTTTGGGAAGCTTAGCCCTCTTCAAGCTGAAAGGAGAGCACTGTTGGAGGCGCTCCTCCTTTGCAACAGAAGAGGATGGAGTTTTGTTGACATTGAGTCTGACTGTTGGACTCTGGTCAGTAGACTCAATGCCAATGTGAATGCGACAAATGCTGAAGAAGAGAGGATATGTCGAACCCTAATTCGTCCAGATATGAAAATCAGCCACATTTCCAGAATGGAAAATGCTGTGGCTGATTGGATATCGAAATGGACACTAGAGAAGAAAGCGAATCATTCCTTCTCAGTTCAAGACATTCCAAACCAGCTTCGTGCGATTATTGTACTTGAAAGCATTGGTGTGGGGTACATAGACCCAGGTTAGGGCTTGGTGGTTTCAAGGTTTGAAGTGGAGAGCAAAGGCAGAATGAAGCTGATGTTTGAATAAAGGAATGGTTGTGATAGATTTGAGAAGTTGAGATTTAGGGTTTGCTGTGTTAATGGCGGCCTTTGATGAAGGAGAGAAGTCAATTCTGAGCTGATAGAACTAGGGTTCTCAATTTGGGATTGTCATATTTGATTTGGGACTAATTGTTTGGTCCTGAATCGGGTCGTCTTAATTGGGGCCAAGTCTGATTATTGATGTCCTATTATGATGGGCATTGTTTTATGTTTAGCCCAATTCTATTGGGCCTTGGTTGTAGAACTTGATTCTGTTAATACAATTACCAATTAAAAAAAAATCTTGGGTTGGACATATTGTAAATTCAATATAAAAACATGAGTCGAAAAAGATTGAAATATTCAATTGGAAGCCTATAAAATCAATGTATCACCGATACAAAATCATCATATAGTTGTAGCTTTAAAGTTCGATCAACCTAAACAAAACCCAAAATCTGATCAACTTGATGTGGATTTAATATGGTAGAAAAAAATATAGATAAGTAGGGAGAAGTTGTTTGTGAAGAGAGAAAATCATGAAGTGGAAGTAGTTTAATCGCAAAAGTAAGAATCTCAATTTTGTTACACAAAGGGTCTAATTGCATATTAGTCCTTTACTTATACACAAAGCTTTAAATCTTTCCAAAACTATACAATTTATCATACAAGGTTTCCTTCATTTACATTCTGATCCCCAATGTTCTATTTCTTTATCAGTAGCCCACTTAGTTCTTATGAAAGTCAGTGAGTGAGTACTAATTGAGATCAGAAATCTTCATTAGTGGAAGGTGAATGTCCCCAATGTTCTATTTATTTGCTTCAAACTTACTTTCTCCATATATTTGGCAAAATATCGTCTTCGAATTAATGATAATTTCCTCAACATTTCAGACATTTCCGTATGGTGTCATTTCCTTCTAACGGTCATAAATGTTCAAATTAAAGATCGAATAGGTGATGATGATTCCCTAGGCTCTAGGTCTGCCACTAGGCCTATCATATGGAAGGTGTCAAACTCTTCTTTACGCAACCGCTTGGAATTCTGCCCAATTTCCTTCTCCACCTCTTTCACTTCCCTCTCCATCAATGTTTCCAATAAATATATCTTTGTGACTCATTTTGCTTCACAATACTTTTTCTAGAGAGAGAGTTTACTTGTTTTCTGGGATTTCGTAGTTACCTTCATTTGAATCTTCAACATTTAAGCTACCTTCATCGGAAAAAAACACCTCCAGTCTTTAAGTTCGTTTATGAGAAAACATCCAAAACTCAAAAAGCCAAGAGCAAAAAAACCCAGAAATTCACCTTCTCTAGATAAACAGAAATCTCACTTTGGATCATACGATTACGTCTGCATAAGTGAAAGGCTAGATGAATATAGAGCAATTGGTCTGATAAGTAACGCACCTTGGAGTTTTTCCACAGAGACAATACATTACGCTAACTTCGAGCCTAATCAAACTCCTCTCGCCTTTTAAAATTCTTTTCTTCCAGAAGAAGGTCAATCATCCAAAACCCAAACACCGACAACGCCTCAAGTTTCACCATCTATAGGTAGATCATCACCTTGAATCCCTCCTGCATACTCAAATCCTCGAATAAATCGCAAAGTAACCCAAACTATATCTTCTTTAAGAAGATCATACGAAACTCATTCTCCTAGTTAATTTTGATCTCTTTCGTCCACTACACAAAGAAACCCTTCATGTTCATACACAAAATTAGTTTCCCCAACCCTAAAAAGAAAACCTTCATAGCCATAGGGGATGATGCTGATTACACCTTGAATCATTTAACCTCTTCTCCTCCCCTGAGAGATTTTGTTGAGACAACTATAAACTCTCAACAAAATCCCTCAAGTAACGATAATAGAGAATCAACTTCGAATTCTAACCCCCTCCCCCCTCCGACTCGTGGATGAGGCATCCGAAGAGGAAGTTGAATCTAAAACCACACAATCGAGCATTGAGGTTGATACGGAAGATGATGCTTCGAAGGAAATGGACACTGATATAGTGAAAGGTGTTTCCAAGACAAAAGCACCTAAGAGAAGGAAAAAGAAAGTTCTTGTTGAGCTCTTCGAAGATCTGGCTGCCTCAGCTGGTGAAAATTTGAAACCATTCAACCCTAAATATATATTGGCACTAAAAATGTGTCATATATCTATTACTCAAAGTCTCAGACTTCCTCCTTAAAAAAACAATGGGGAATGTCAAACAATATCGTACTTCAGCTTCCAAAAGAATGAGAGACTTTACCTAACTGTGGAAAGGATGAGTTGGTGGTGTACCCAGAGATTATAAACTGGGGTCTTTAATAGCCATTAGACCCAATGATTGTAGAGTATTTTGAGCTCATCTACCTCTTTCTTACGCAAGCTACTCCCAATCAATGGTTTACCCTTCTGTCCATTATTATGGCTTCCAGACTTGCCCAAAGTCCTCTTCTATTAAAGATTTCATTGCCCTGACAAAGCTTTCGATGGGCCATATCATGCCCTTCTACTATCTCACACTTGATGATGATCTAAAGATAGTGGACGACCTACTCGAGGTTGGAAAATTTTAGAAGAAAAATTTGTCTTCGTATTAGGGGTCTGTAAAAATAGAAAGGAAATTTCTGAGGCGAATAAATCAATACTCAATCTCATATGGATGAGTAATAGTAAGGTGCTTCTTTTTTATTGTTATTTACATTATTTTATTTTATTCGTTTGCTTATTTTTTGCATTGTATCCTAGAAATTCTGAGGCGATACAAGATTCGCCAAAAAGATGCTAAAGATATGTTTTTAAAACTGGCAACATGGACTGAAAAAGATTACGGCAATGAGTTCCACTCATCTTTCTTGCCCATTAATTTTATCAACAACCATTTGTAGCAAATTAGAATATGCGCTGATTTCCCAGAAAATTCGATGAAACATCCAAACCCAATTCTGGATGTGAGGAGAATAGTGGCGCATGATGGTAAGGTGTTTCTTCCAGTTCGAAATAGGTCAGCAAATCATCTTCCTTCAAAGAAAAGAAAGGAAAAAGAATAAAAAACAACTGGCACATCTAGTGCTAGACCTTCAAAAATTCTGACGTCACAATCAATCTCAAAGAGAAAAGAAACAGAAAATAGCCTCCCCACTATCGAAGAAGTCGAGCCTTCTCCAAAAAGGAAGAAGACAACTACCGCAGATAAAAAAAGAGCACAGCTAAGACAACTCCTAAAAAAGGAGAAAAAAATAAAGGTGTACAAACTACTCAAGATGTGGTGCCTTTTGATGCTGATAAAATTGTTGTGGTGGAAGATCAACAAAAAGAAAGTGAATCAAATGATGAAAAAAAGGCAATCAACAATGAAAGACTGCCACCGACAATGATCGAGGTGATGATCACTTTGATCCTGATAGCTTCATCAACCTCAATCAATCACAAGATCTTGTCATAGATGAATATCTATATGTTCAAGAACTTCACGACCAACTGCAACATTATAGTAAAAGCTCTACTCCTGCTCTTCGTGAGGCAACTTCACCATAGGTCTATTTGCCTTCATCTTCCTCTGGTCTTATGCCTTACCCTATTCCAGTATTCATACCTGTCGAAGATTCGTCCGAAGATTTTGCACTTGGTCTTCAACCATTTTCCAACATTGGCACTGTAGCACAAAAATTATGCCAAAAAGTTGAATCTTCTCGAAGCCACTTGGAGAAAATTGAAAAGGAGATGGTTCGTCAAAAGAAAATTATTGTTGCTGAGAAGAAAATAAGGGAAATCTTTGGTGATATGGTGGAGAGACAATTTTACGAATTCCAAGAATCCAGATCAAAATTCCTCAAAGGAATCATTTGACTAAAAAATCATCTCAGATTTTTGCACAAGAAAGAGACGGAAGCGCTTAATACTTCTCACGAAAATGAGATAGAAGAGCTCAAGTCTAAACGTGCTCAAGAGCTCTCCGAGGAGAAAAAATTACTTTACTCTTCAACTTTCACTAAACAAGAGTGAATATGAAAAGAAAAAGTTGATAGAAGATATGGATGCTCTCAAGATTCAGTTCGATGAAGAGAAAAAACTTGTTGCAACTGCTTTTGAGAATGAATGTGGGAAAGACATGCTAGCGTCCATAAAAAATGTCGAAGAGCAAAAAGTTGTTAATCTTCTTTGCAAAATTCATGCCTCATTTGCAAAGGCTGATCTCTATAACTTCGGGAGCAGATTCCCATTGAAAATCTCCCCAACGAAGCCTTTACCTCTGTACCTGATTCTTCATCTAAAGAGACGGAATCAAACGAAAGTTCTTCTGACCAAGAGGAGTCTGCCGAGGAGGAGTCTGAAGATAAATAGCTTTGCTTTCTCTCTTTTTTATAGTTGTCATCCAATTGTTGTACGATTACTTTACTTTGTTAAATGTCATTTGTTTTACTATTTAAAAACTATTTATATGTTCATCGGATTTATGCAATAGTATTTTTGTTACTCTTCATATTTTTATTACTTTTTATATAATAAATAATAGTTGCTTCGAACGATTAAACTCATTACAAGGTGTATTTAGAAGATTTCAACACATTTAAAACAAATAACGTATTTTAGAGAACATAACACTTCAAAGATTATAGTGCGTTTAAAGAACGTAACACTTTGAATATGGTAGTGCGTTTAAAGAACATAGCACTTCCAATATGGTAGTGCGTTTAAATAATGTAGCACTTTGAATATGGTAGTGCGTTTAAAGAACGTAGCACTTCAAATATGATAGTGCGTTTAAAGAATGTAGCACTTTAAATATGGTTGTTTCTTCGAAAAGTGTATACAACACTTCAGAATAATTACTCTTGGTCAACTTCAAAGATGATCATTCTTTGACTAGTTAAAAAACTAATCTAAATAAGTAAATTTAAACAACCATTGGCCAAAAAATAGTTTTATTGATAACATCGAATATTTACATAGCACCTCATTAAAACCTCCCTGAACCAACATAGTAGGAAAAAGTGTGCCAATTATTCAAAAAGAGAAATTTCAAAAGAGATAGTTACTTCCAATATAATTTTAGATGTGATATATTCCAAGTATTTTGAAGCATCCTTCCATGTTTGTCACAAAAGCGATAAGAACCTGGCTTTATTTTCTCCACAACCATATAGGGACCCTCACAATTCGGGGCCATCTTGTCGAGGCTTTTTTCCTTAGTATGGAGGAATAACTTTTTTAGAAATTTATTACCAACCTTGAAATCCTTCATTCTTACATTCGAATTATATCTACTTCTCATAAGAGTCTGATAATGAATCTTATTCAGATGAGTTTTAGCTATTTTTCCCTCAATCAAGTCCAAATCTGCTCTTTTTGCTTCGTCATTCAGGTCCTCGAATATTAAGTTACTCTATAAGAAGGTAATATAGATTCTGCAGGACTAACAACATCCATTCCATATACCAAGGCAAAAAGATTTTCTTTAGTGGCCACTCTAGGAGTTGTTCGATAAGCCCATAACACCTCTTGTAAATAGTTAGGCCATTTTCCTATAACCCCTGTCAAATTCTTCTTTAGACCTTCTAAAGTAGATTTATTTGTCGCCTCTACCTGACCATTTGGTTGGGGATGAAAAGGTGTACAAAAACATTATTCCTCTCGAAGCACAAAAAGAAGCCATTACTCTGTTGTCAAATTGATGACCGTTATCCATGGTAATTTTTCAAGGTACCCCAAAACGACAACAAATATTTTTTACAATGAACTTAGAATAATTCAAAAAGGAAAGTTTTGATTAAATTATGATCTAATCCAAATAGGAAAAAAATGAGGATTCTTTGGCATATTGCCGCAGCCCAAGGCATCCGATCATGTCAGCATACTTTTTGTAATGTACGAGCTAGAAGCGCACACCTAGCAATCTCCGATTCTTGTTCCAGAAAAATGGTTCAGCCTCTGCCCACTTCGTAAAATAGTCTACTGCCACAATAATCCTCTGGCCTCCTCCAGAAGTCATTGGAAATGGTCCCACTATATCTATTGCCCATCTGTCAAAAGGGATGGCTTCGGTAATGGACATGAGTGGAACTGCAGGTTTTTAAATAGAATTGGAAAATCTTTAACAAGTATCGCAGTCTCGAACCAAACTTTTAGCATTGTTCATAATCAAGGGCCCATAATATCTCGCCAACAAAATTCGACGTGTTAATGCCTTGAACCCGTAATGTGTTGAACCCTCCTCATCATGCAAGTCTGATAGAATTTTCTATGACTTTTGTTCATTTAAGGAACACAATAATGTTCTACTCAATGTTTTTTTTGTATAAAACCCCATCTAACACAATATAGCCACATGCTTTACCCTTCAACTTCTTAGCCAGTTGTACATCTTGAGGCAGCGTTTCTCTTAACAAGAAATTTAGGATATCAATTCTCCAGTCACTTCGAATTATATCTGGTGCGACAAAAACTTTTTCTGAATATTTACACTACTATGAGCGGGTTAAAATCGAAAGACTCTCATGTAATAAAATCCAAGGATATTATTCTTTGTAAGCCACGATTGTCAAATAATCAGCAAGTGTATTGTCTCGTCGGCTAATATGCTCTATAGTGACGTGATCAAACAGAAAAGTCAAATTTCGAAGTTCTTGAAGATACAGAATTAGGTGGTCCTTTTTGGCTTCAGAAACACCAGCCACCTGATCCGCTACTAATTGGGAATTTGTTTATAAATGAACTGAAGTTTCCCTACAAATATTCACAAGACTTAAACCAACCAATGCAACTTCATATTCATCTTTATTTTTCAATGCATGAAAGCAAAATTTCATGGATTGAAACATTGTTTCCCAATATGGAGAAATCAGTTGAACTCCTACACTACATCCTAAAATGCCGGAATCCCCATCAATGTGGACTATCCGCATTGAACTGCTTGGCAAGACCTCCTTGTTTATATCTTCTTCAGATCTACTTGAATGGAATTCAAGAAGAAAATCTGCTAAGGCTTACGCCTTGATAGCCGTTCGAGGTGAAAAAATGATATCAAAATCTCTCAGCTCAACTGACTATTTGGTCATCCTCCTAGAAATATCGGGGTTTTGTAAAACATTTTTCAGTGGGAACGAATTTCAAACCTCAATAGTGTGAGATTGAAAATAAAAACGCATTTTCTGGCAGCCATTAATCAAGCTAAAGCCAATTTTTCGAGCTTCAAGTACCTTTTCTCTGCTGCCACTAAACTTTTCTTGACATAATACACAACTTCGAAATTCCCAAAGTTTTACTTATCAAAACAACACTTACTACAAAATCCGATACTATAATATACAAAGAGAGTTGTTCTTCAATTCGAGGCTTGGACAGTATCTCTGGTGATAACAATAATTCTTTAATACTTGAAAATGTTGCATCACATTTCAAGGTCCACTCAAATTCTTTTTGTCTTCATAACACTTGGAAGAAAGGGAAACATTTATCAGAAAATTTAGAAATGAATCTATTAAGCGCAACTAACCTTCCTATTAAGATCTGCACTTCTTTGATAGTACGAGGTGATGCCATCGATACTAAAGCCTGTAATTTTTATGAGTCAACTTTTATCCCATTTTGACTAATAACATAACCCAATAATTTTCATGATCGAACTATAAAGATACACTTCTCAAGATTTAACTTCAGTCTAATAGCCCTTAAATTCTAAAAAGTCTCCTCCAAATCTTCCAAATGTGCATCATCTACTAAACTTTTGACCAACATGTCATCAATATACACCTCTATGTTTCTTCCGATCTGAGAAGCAAAGGCTTTATTTATTAACCTCTGATATGTTGCTCCAGCATTTTTTAACCCAAAGGGAATAACCCTATAGTAATGCAAGCCTCGATATGTGATGAAAGTGGTACTCCCTTGATCCTTTAAATACATTTGAATTTGATTATACCATGCAAAAGCATCCATAAAAGATAAAATCTTATTCCATGAAGTAGAATCAATCAATTGGTTTATTCGAGGAGCATGAAATGGATCTTTAGGACAAACTCGATTAAGATCTATAAAGTCGACACACATTCTTCATTTTCCATTCTTTTTTTAACCACCCGTGGGTTTGTTGTTAATAAATGATATTGTGACTCCCTTATATGTATGACCATTGTTAAACGATTCACCTCAGCAACGATAGCATCTGCTCTCTCAAAAGAGAAAGCACGTCTTTTTTAAATAACAGGTTTGACCTTTAGATTAATTTCTAGGTTATGACATATCACTCGACTGGAACTCCTACCACATCTTCTGTTTTCCAAGCGAAAACATCCAAATTGTGAAACAAAAACTGCAACAACTGTTGACGTAGAGCTAGGGTCAGCAAGGTTTCTATTCGAAATACTTTTTCTATCATGAAAAGTATATTCCTCTATATTTTCACATACTGTTAAAGAACCCGGGGTTTCCTTCGGATCATCAACCCCTTCCTCGACATCCGAGGTCAACCCCTCTGATTGTTATTCAACCATTTTATCACCACTTCTTAACACTCGAATTTGAAGAGTTGTGCCATAACATTCTCTAGCAAACTTCTGATCACTTCGGACGACCTCCACGCAATCTCGGATGACATACTTGAAAAACTGGTGGACTATGCATACAACTGTATACATCATCGAAAGCCAAGATCTCCCCAAAATGGCATTATATCTTGTCGAACAGTCTACTGTCATGAATAAAACCTGAACCTTCTTTCTAAAAGGTCCCTTTCCCAAACATACCTCTCCTCCAAATTCCCCAATTACTTTTGTGATATCACTCTTGTGAATCCAATTATAGTATGGTCTGATTGGGAAATCCAATTAGGATTACGCATTTTATCATATGTTGATTTGAAAAGAACATTTGCAGAGCTCTCTGTATCTATTAGCACGCGTCGAATTTCAACGCTAGCTACCTTTTCTCCAATAACCACCGCATCTTCATGAGGACCTGCAGTGCCTCTCAAATCATCTTCATCGAAAAGAATAAAGGAAACATCTCTCTTACCATACAGATGAGTAGACATTCCTCCTTCTATCTAAGTAGCTAAGTTTACTACATGTTTTTTTTCTAGAACTATCAGTATTGCCAGTCATAGTGTCTCCTCCGAAGACTGCCAAGGACTCAAAATATTCACATAGACTTCAAACTCAGTCTTGTTTTACTAGCTCATCGACTGCTATCAAAATCAACTGATCCATGTATGTATCTAAATATTCCGATGCGGCATCAAAATCATCAATCTTGAAATCCATAATCATTAAATTTGGTGCCTGTGTATTTGGATTTGCTGCATGTGAAGTCGATGCAACATGAGCCTTCAATGTATTGCTTTGCCATTTCATATTGCCCATCAACTTTCTATTCTCAATTAGAGCATGCACCTACATTTTCAAAGCAATAAAGTCTGCAGTATCATGTCCGATGTCATTATGATACTTATAAAACATGTTATTTCACTCTTCCCTTGGCTTGTTTATTGGAGGAGGCTTCTTGAAATTCACGTCTCCCTTTTCCTTTTCATAGATGTAGCAATAATTTCAGTTAATCGACATAGTATTACTGCCTTATTTACTAATTGGGCCTCGGTCTATGAAATTGGTACCCTGTTGCTTGAGTTGAATACCCTTCAGTTCGAGGAGGTAAATTTTTGTTGTTCCTCGGACGCGTTGATTAGGCTGAGTTCGAAGATTGCCCTTGATTGTTTGGTACATGTCCTGAGCTCTTTTGACTAATTCCAACCACTCCTCGAACTCTAATAGATTATTCTACCTTAATTTGATCATTCATTTGAGCCATCAGTGCTCCAAAAGTCAAATCTCTTCACTTTGTTGTTTCATTCGCTATATCTTCTGATAACAATCCTTGTCGAAATGTTGCCATTGCTACCAACTCCTCACAATTATCCAAACTAGCTTTGGTTAACACAAATCTCTTAGTATAGTCCTTCAGATTTAATCATACTGTGTGTTTACATTGTATTATCGTATCTTCATTTGCCCGCATCTCTTGGCTTCCCATAAATTGTCTTCGTAAAGTTGTATAAAAATCGATGAAATTGGAAATATACGCCCTCGGAATCCTGTTGTACCACTTCAATGTTGTTCTTTTGAACGTTTGGGAGAAAGATCTACACACCAACCTATCATCACCATCCTCGAAATTCATCATGTAATTTTTAAACTCGATGTGGTCATCAGGGTCTTACATTCCATCGAATTTTTCAACCTTCGAGATATCAAACCGCTTCGGAAGAGAGATAGATCTTATCTCAGTTGTCAAAGGAGAATTTCTAGAGTCAACCCCTTGAACGTATTTGATAAGATCCGATATTTTAGCTATTGTATCCTGACTTAATCCGAAGGGAAGTTCGGACCATGACCACTATTATAAAACTCCGAAAAAGATAAATGTAATACATGCTAACTAAGCTAGTTATTGGTCACTTCAAATCAGATTACTAATGGGTCTTTAAACTTGACCCAACTTCATGATCTGACCCAATAAGCCCATGGGCCAGTAATTAAGTATAAAAACCCACAACCACTTTCATTAATAAGGGTAATCATAATTTATTACTAGTACACATCTTAATTATCTCACTACTCACTACTCTAAACATTAAACACCACAGAACATCCAAAATACTTTACAAAATTACCCTCAGACATAAATAAACCACACCAAATTGGCGACCACAGTGGGAGCACGATGGTGCCTGAATTTCACAATTCAAAACCAGGAAGAAACGTTGTTCGGATAGATCTAAATGAGCCGAATGTCCCACTTTCTGAGGTGGAAGGTGCAAGGGAGAACAAGGAGTATACTATCGAGGAGCAGGACCAGTTGAGAGCTGAAATAGAGGCGTTGAAAGCAATAAAACAAGCAGAATAAGGAGTTAAGGAAAAGTATGGAGCATCCATACTTCACCACACTGACAATCATGGAGAAAACAAAAACATTTTGAAGACCCATCTCAGTTCTAAGAAGACACACCGATAATCCTATTGAGAGTTCTGCATTTGAGTCCTGCAGCAACTCATCAAACGAGGCAG
Organism: Limnanthes douglasii subsp. nivea; assembly: GCA_036936605.1. NCBI lineage: Eukaryota > Viridiplantae > Streptophyta > Magnoliopsida > Brassicales > Limnanthaceae > Limnanthes > Limnanthes douglasii. Next base: position 170,175,868 of record JAUPFV010000004.1, on the reverse strand, counting down.
AACTTGAAGAATCATTATCTTCAAGTGTGATGAGGGAAGATCTAAAAAAATGAGATTAACTAAAAAATATTCAAGAAAAATGGATAGGCATGGAAGTCTTAAGAAGCATCATGGTAAGGATAAGGGGTCAGCTCACACGTATATTGATCAGTTATTGATTGATCCCTTTTCTTTTCAGCATGCACCGGGTATTTTTGCAACCCCAAATGAAGATATTGTTTTCAGTCGTAGCAAAAATTGGAGACAATCGCCTTTGTCCGCAAAAATACTCTCCAGACATCTTCCTAAAAGGTTTGATAGCTCTAAGATGGAGAAATATGATAGGAGTCGAGATCCGGACAACCATCTGGAACAATTCAATAAATTTATGATGAATTTTGACGACGATGACAAGCTATTGTGTAGGGCCTTCTCCCAGAATTTCACCGGAAGTGCTCTCAATTTGTACAATAGTCTCCCTCAAGGGTGTATAAGAAATTTTGAAACGTTCTGGGTTGCCTTCCAGAGGCAATTTGTTGGAAGTAAGAAACTCAAGGGTAATGGCGACACCATTATCCACTGTCCTTAGGAACCGAACGAGTCCCTGAAGGAGTATATTAATCGTTTGTGAATACAAAGAATGGGATAGCATATTACTTTGAACAAGTTGCAATTGCTTCCCTTAGACAAGGTTTAAATCCAGAAAATCTAGCTGATTCAGTAACTCAGAAGAAGGCTATGACCTGGGTGGTTTGTTGAATCAAGTGGGAAAACAAATCAACGTAGAAGAGACCAAGAAAACCAGAGTACACCGTCAAGTAAGATCTAATACTACAACAACAATTCTACCAGCTACTAACCAATCCGGTTATAGGGCAAATAAGAATGGACAGGGGTCCAACTGGTCAAGGCATAATTAGTCCAACCAAACTCAGAGCCAACAAACCATAATTAAGAGGGGCCCCTGGGTTCAGCCTGAGTGGTTTGCTGAGTTGGAGGAGAGTGTGGCTACTATTTATGACAAGACTAAGAATGAGGTTCATTTTAGAAAGCCAGCAGAATTACAGTCCCCCAGAGAAAACTAGAGCACTCGCTGCTGCTAATACCACAATGGCATAGGTCATGATACTCACGATTGTATAACCTTGAAGCAGGAGGTCCAGAACCTCATTAAAAATGCCAAGTTAGGGGCTTACGTTAAAAAGCAATACTCCCCGGACCGGATAAGGCGCAAACCAATACTCTTCGGACGGGTCCTTCAAACAATCCTGGGACATCTACACAAGAGGGTGCAATGGTGATTGTTGAAAGATTTGATGTAGACTCTGAGTATCTGGATCCAGATCCGAGTCGAAATCAGGTAGGGGTGATAACAGATAAAACCAATACAGTTTCTGGACTAATCAACTTTTTTGAGTCACTAACTATTTTCGGAGGAGATACAGTGACTGCCCCTTGACTTCATCGAGGAAGAGGCATGTCCATAATTTGGTTACCCAGTTAGATGGTGGAATGTCCACCTACCAGTGTCAATCAGTATCCCTATTTATAGTTTTTGATGAGGATGACCTGCAAGACATTGCAGGACCTCATGAAGATGCGGTGGGGGAAGCGATATCCGCCGAATTTTGATTGATACGGGTAGCTCGACTAACATTCTGTTTTTAAGCTCCTACAAGCAAATGAGAAACCCTTCGGTTATATAACGTTCGAACAAAACTATTGTAAGCTTCACATGAAGTTCTGCAGATGTGATTAAGGAGTTCAAAGAGGGAGTATTTTTGGGCAAATGACCCTTTAAAAAGATGGTAAGAGTGCTTTTTGTTGTGGTGGATTGCCCAACATCGTACAATGCAATATTTGGAAGGTATTGGCTCTCCAGAATGCATGTTGTGGCCTCTATGGTCCACCAATGTTTAAAGTATGTTGTTCAGGGATAAGTAGGTGTTGTCTGGAGCAGTCAGAAGATAGCCAGGAAATGTTATGCAACCGCCATTGCCCTTAAAACTCTAGGGGTAGTCAGAATTAACAAAGATTAACAGCTACTGGAGCCTTTCGTTAAGGAAAATGAAACTGATGATCCCAGGGAGGCTCCCAGTGTTATAATACCGATTAAAGAGGTTGAAACTCACTCTCTTCCAAAGGGAAAGACTGTTAAGATTGGTTCCAAGCTAGCACCGAAATTGAAGCACCGGTTATTATCCTTTTTTAATGAATAATCAACATGTTTTTGCATGGTGCAACAGTGATTTTACTGGAGTGGTATAGCACCAGTTATACAGAAGATGAGGTCTTTATCTACGGAAAAAACAGATGTGATTCTTCAAGAAGTTGACCGTTTAACCATGATGGGTCATATTAAAGAGTCTCAATACCCTTTGTGGACTGCCAACCCTGTGTTAGTCAAGAAAAAGAAAGGCAAGTGGCATATATGCATTGATTTCACCGACCTTAATAGGGCATGCCCTAAGGATCTTTATCATGTTCCTCGGATATATTAGTTGGTAGATTCTATCTCTCGGAAAAAACTATTTTCCTTTATGGATGCCTTCTCAGGGTACAACCATATACAAGTAGATCCGAAGGATCAAGATCACATTACTTTCATTATAGAATGAGGTCTTCATTATTATTGGGTGATGCAGTTCGGATTGAAACATTTGGGGCCACTTATCAGAGGTTTGTGAATAAAGTTATGCTAACCAGATTGGCAGAAATATGGAGGTTTACATAGATGATATGATGTTTAAAATCTTGGAGGATGATTCACATATATCTGACCTTTATGAGACATTCTCCAATTTAGAAGCTGTGAATTTAAAATTGAATCCTGAGAAATGTGTATTTGGGGTCCAATCTGGAAAGTTCTTGGGTTACATAATAAGTGAAAAGGGAATCCAACCTGATACGGATCAACTTAATTCATTAATATCAATGGACCTTCCTCGGAATATTAAAGAAGTTCAGAGGCTGACAGGACGATTTGCTGCATTTAATAGGTTTATCTCAAGATCACCAGACAAGTTTGCTCCATCCTTCCAAGTATTAAGGTATGCTAAAGACTTCAACTTGTCTCCATTGTGTGACCAAGCTTTTATTTAAATAAAGAAGCATTTATCCTCACCCAAAACTCTTTCTAAACTTGCTGAGGGGAAAAGCTCTATGTGTATCTAGTTTTATCAAAATTTGCAATAAGTGATGTGCTAGTGAGAGAGGTGGACAATTACCATCATCCGGTGTATTACATCAGTAAGAGCCTGTTGGATGCTGAAAAAAGATATTTGAAATTGAAAAAAATATCATTAGGCTTAGTAATTGTAGCGATAAAAATGAGACCATACTTCCAAGCTTATTCCATTGTTGTTCGAACGTTTTTCCTTAAAAAGCCTTTTCAGAAAGCTGATGTATCAAGCAGAATGACCAAGTGGTCAGTAGAGGTGGGTGATTATGATATGGAGTTTTCCCCTCGAACATCGATTAAAGCCCAATCAGTGATTGACTTTTCGGTAGAATTTCATGCTGATAGATCCTCCGAACAAGAGTAAAAAAATAGATTTAAGAAAGAATAGGTAGTTCGAACTGATGGTGGATCAAGTACTATGGGCTGTGGAGCTGAGATTTGCCTAACTTCTCCGTATGGTGACAAGATGTATCAGACAATATATTTTGGGTTCATGGCTTCTAACAATGAGTGTGAATATGAGGCCGCCATAGTTGGTCTTAAGTTGGCTCTCCTATGTTGAGCTAAGAGAGTCTGGTTAATGAGAGATTCTCAATTTCTCATTCACGATGCTTAGGGACAATCTGAAGGAAAGAAAGAACATTTGATTAAATACTTGCTTATGTTGAAAGAAGTTGCCGCAAATTTTAAAAATATTTTCTATGAGCACATTCCTAGATTAGAAAACATTCTTGCAGACTCTTTGGAAACTATAGCCTATTCTGAATCCTACCCATGGATTCTTGTACAGGAATGTCCATCCATACAGACAGATCGGGAAAAAAGAGTGAAGAAAATATGAATATACTCATTATTCAACCTAAATATTGGAGATATACTCTTCTCCAACATATCTTCGATGGGATAATTCCTCTGGATAAAGCTGTGGCAAAAAAGATCAAGTACAAGGCTCGCGGTTTCTTGATACTAAGAGAGGTTCTTTACAACAACAAAATCAGCAGACCTCTCCTACGTTGTTTAGGGTTTGAAGAATCCCAAGTTGTATTATCTGAGCTACATGATGGAGAAGGTTCTGGACAATGTGGCTATATGACCTTAACCAGAAGGGTCTTATTAGCAGGATACTACTAGCCAACCATAATGGCAGACGCTAAAGAGATGGTGAAAAAATATGATCATTGTCAGAACTATGGGAATGAAATTCATGTATCAACAGTTCTTATCGAGTCCATATCTGAACTAGTACCTTTGCGAGATGGGGTATGGATCTAGTTAGGCCTCTTCCTATGGCATCCGGTGGATGTAGAACAATCATAGTCGATATTGACTATTTTTCTAAGTGGATAGAGGCAGATCCTTTGGTTGGAATCACTTCGAAGGCAACTATTAAATTTATCTTATCTAACATATAATGGGCCACAATTTGATAATAAAGACATGAAAGCTTTCTGCACCTCAAGAGGAATTCAACATTATTTTTCTTCTCCTTTCCACCCTCAAGTGAATGGCCAAGTTGAGGTTGTAAATAGAACCATTCTGTCCGAATTAAAAAAAGAACTTGGAAGGAACTGCAGGAAAGTGGCCAAGTTATATACAAGAAGTATTATGGGCCTATCGAACTACTACTTGGGCTGCCACACAAGAATATCATTTTGCTTTGGTATATGGGATAGATGCAATCACTCCCATATAAGCTAATTTAACATCTCATAGAGTCCAAAACTATTCTGTAGAGGCTAATGATATAGCAGTTAGGAATCAGTTGGACTTGTTAGAAGAAAAAAAACTTAAAGTACATCTGTGAAAAACACATTACCAAGGCTTGATGAGGAGCAGATTTGCTTCCAAAGTTAAAAGAAAGGATTTTCAAACAGGGGACAAAGTTTTAAGAAAATTCTTTTTACACACCAAGGAAAAGAAGTTCGGTAAGCTGGCTCCGAACTGGGAAGGCCCCTATGTGGTTTGTAAAAAGGTCAAACCAAGAACACATAGGCTACAAGACAAAGAAGGGTGGAAGGCCCCTATGTGGTTTGTGAAAAGGTCAAACCAGGAACATACAGGCTACAAGACAAAGAAGGGGGAGCTCTAAATCACCCATGGAATGTTGATCATCTCAGGTTAAATTTAGAATAAAACTCTGTTGTAAATATTTACTTTTAAATATCAAATGTAAATATTATAGGGCATACTCTTTCCTACCTTGGTCGGGCGGGGAGGTTTTAATGAGGTGTCCGGGTTTTTGAATAATTTATGATGCCTTCTTCAAATGTCTGGTGAAATTTTGTTTCAATTTGGATATTAAACACTTATTCAACACTCGGGCTATCAAGTATTTTTGACTTGATCGGATATATTAAGTGCTTGATCACATTTATTGAACACATGTGGTCGAAGATATTGAATACTTTTGTTCAACACATCTGAAATATTAAAGGCTATTTAAACATTGGCCATAAAAGAGTCAAATAAAATTTCAACAAAGGGGAATATGATAATTAGAATCTGATTGGACTACAACCGATCTCTGATACACAAAAGATGCATTGGTTGTTCAATGACTTTAAAGTTTTACAACATAGAGGTTAAACAAACGTTCCAACAGAATGCTTTGGCCATCCAAGAATTTTAGTCTTTCATAACAAAAAAGTACATAATATAACCTTAGGGTTTGTTCCCTTCAGATTTTTCTTCACCACCATCTTTTTTGGGAATTTTGAGTTCGGCACTTGAACTCTAACCCACTTTTTCATCATCATCGGAGTCTTTTCCACTGGAATAGTTGCGCTTGTCCCTATCAGCCATTGTATAAAAAGGGAGATATTCGTAGTCCACATATTTCCACAAAGGACCAAGGGTCCTCTTAGGAAAGGTCTCATGGAATAGTAGGACTATATCGGACTTGATTCCATCATCCCTCTTCTCCAAAGAATCTATTATTCCATTAGCATACTTCTCCATCCCTGCAGCTATGGCTTGAGCTTGTTGGCGTTCCAGGATAGCTTTCTTTTTTGTCTTCTCCTGGACAGTATTCTCCTACTTAGCTTTGTCATCGGATAAAGTTTGAATAGTACCGTCCTTAGTTTACAGTTGCTACTTCAAAGTTGTGATATCATTTGAAGAAGAAGTATCCATGTCGGCGTAATTGGTTTAAAGCTCTTTGTTTACCGTTTCTGACTTAGCAGTTTGGCAGCTAAATCCTCTTTTTCCTTCTTCAATAATTCTATGCTCTGTTGAGCGCTAAGAAGATCATTCGACAAGTTTTGCTTCTCCGTAGTCAGGGTGTTGATGGTAAGTGTTTGATCATTTACATGTCTCTCCAGATCGAGCACTGGTTGAATATAACCTAAGAGGGCATGGCTCAAGGTATCTTGTTCACCAGATATTGCGTAAGTCTCTTCGTTGTAAGTCACAACATTGGAAGAGCTATACGGTAAAGCCCCGCGAAATCATCCTTTTCTAAGTCATTGAAATAAATGTTGATGCTTTGAAAAGCGTCAAGGTCTACTTCTTCGTTACCATCACCAATAACTTGTTCGGAATAGAGATTGGTTGGAATTTCCTCTTGCAAGGTAGGATCGGTAGGAGCTAGAGGAGGGACTTCAGGAGGAAAAGAATTATCTCTGCTCCCATAGTAACTTTCTTCTTTTTGGCAGCTTTCTCATCACTGTTGGCTTTATGCTTCTTGTCCTTCTTTGAAATATTTGGTGGGTTGTCTGACACATTAACCTCCTTCACAGTTGGTGAGGATAATTTCAGTCTGAGGGTAATTTAGTCAGTTGTTTTGTAATGTTTCAAGGGTATTTAATGTTTGGGTAGTTTGTAGTGAGAGATTTGAGCTGCCTGGTTGTATTCAATGTTCATTATCCTTATTAATGAAAGTGGTTGGGTATTTATACCCTTAATTATGGGCCACATGGGCTTTCGGGTCATACTTATGAATTTGGGTCGAGTTCAAAAACTCATTAGTTATTAAGCAGGTAGGTAATTAGCTTAGTCATGACGTGATTTAGTTTTTAATACATTTGTCCTGTTCGGATGGTTCAGTGGGTGGCTTTTGTCCGAATTGCCCCTGTCCGGTTCCCACAATGAGTGGTGAGAAAATCCGGACTCATAAGTAGCCCATTTTTAGGTTATGTTCAAAGGCCTTTGGCAAGACCTAAAAAATAATTCATGTGTACCCGTACTTACGTCCGGACAGATTTTGAATTGTGTAACGGCTTTATCCGGACTGGTGAAACTCCTAGAAACTGAACGGTTTTTGCCAGAGATCGTGGGACACGTGTCCTTCTCTAATTCGCCTCACCGGCCGTTTTTCTCCTAGAATGGCACTTCCACTCACTTCAAAAAGCAACCTCTTCAATTAATGTTGGTGACATCAGGGTCGTCTTTAATCATTACTCCCATATTTTCGTCTTATCCTAGGTATCAAAGCATCTTTTGTCCTTTTAGTATAAATTAGCCCACTTTTCACTGTTTTACCATCTTCATTATCTCTACTCTTTTAATCTTCAAAGCTTTTACCTCTCAAAAAAACCTTTTTCTTAGTGTAAGTTTATGTTCACAACAAGAAACGCCCAGGTAAAAGGTGGGTGGCTCAACTTGTTGGAGTTAGAAAAAGCTCAAAAATTCGAACGAGAAAGGCGCATTGCTGCAGGCCTCCCTGTTTCTCCTATCGACAAATCTGAAATACCAAGTTCAGAACCTAATCGGGGTTCGTCTTCTACCAAAGATTCTAAACCCAGAAGATTATTCCAGCCCATTCTTTCACCAATCGTTTCGGGCTCATCGGTCCGGGAATCAGAGCAGGCAGTTACAAGCACTAAAAGACCTTCCCCATTCATCGCCATGGGATTAGATGCTGACATCTCCCCAGAGAAGCTGGTAGATCGACGAAGGGGTCGTTTAGTGAAAGGACAGGCTGCCACTGCACAGCCTAAACCTCCAAAATCCACGTCTTCTAAGTCTGGGGCTAAGAGTAAAACTACAGGGTCAGAAGCTCCGATAAAAATCCCCAAGGACAAGCTGTCCGGTCCGGAGGCAACCAGTTCAAGCCTTCGGAAAAAGACCTCGGGATCTGAGCCCCAGTCGGACTCCAGACCACAAGAGGAAAGTAATGCCCAACCATCCGGAGGGCCTACTGAGCCAACCACTAGCTTTTCTCTCCAAAAAATAAACGATAATCCTTCCATGGTAATGGAAGATATAATAGAGGACAATATCGAAGAAGCCCCTTTTGAGACCGACGTCTTCGGGCAAACAAGTGAGGCTGCTGCTGTCAAGAAGGACAAAGGAAAGAAGAAGTTATGTTTAAAACACCCTATTCTGCCGGAGTGCCTTGTGGGAAAAGTGGGACCTTGCTTTCACAAGGTGAGTGTAAAGTACCTGCTAGCTATGCAGAAGATCAATTATGCTTTTATTCATACAGCCGAACTGGGTCGGATCCGGACAAAGTGGGGGATCCTTGAGAACGTTAAAGTGAGGATACCGGTGGATCCGGAGACACCGATGGATTGTAAGCTTAGTGAGGTAGCTTTCTTCACTGAGCTATTCAACTGGGGGCTTAGGCTTCCCTTAGATCCGGAGATCGTTAGATACTTCCATCTCATAAAGCTCTGCCCAAGCCAATTGAGCCCCAACGCTTGGTATACGCTCATGGCCTGTATTATGGCCTCTAGGCTCTCCGGAATCCCTCTTCCGATGGAGCAGTTTGCTGCTGTGGCCAGCCTTTGCAGGAACCACCACATCCCCTTCTATCAATGTAACATGGGCGATAATTATAAGGCGGTGGATGACTTACTTGAATCAGAGAAAAGTTGGAAGACTCAATTTTTGTTCATCAGTGGTGCCTGGGAGAATGGGAGGAAAATTAAAGCTGGTGTCAACCCAAGCATGCTTACCAGCAGATGGCGAAGCGATGGTAAAAATCTCATCACATACTTCCACCTTTACTTATAACAAATTTGTTTGTCTAATTTCTCTTCTTTTGTTTTTTGGTTGTGCTGCCTAAGGAGTTCAACGATTACTTAGAGGCTGGGCAGACTACTTGTACCAAGTTAAATGCTTGGGCTGCTGAGAAATGGGGAAACCGCTTCCATAACTGTTTTACCGGACGCAACTTGACAAGATCTCATCTCTGGAATACCACCGGCCGGAAAGACTTGTCTTGGGAGGAATTAACCACTCCACCCCCTCCAGGGGTGATTCTTCGGAAGACTGAGGGAAAATATGGAACGTTGACCTTGCCGGGAAGAGCTAAAGCCCCAAGCAAAATGAAGGACAAGAAAGGCAACGCAAAGCAAGTTGGGGCCGAAGTCAACCCAGGCGATATTGAGGAAAACGCCCCTGCAAGACCAGAGGAGCAGGAACAAGGAAGGATCGATGCTGCTTTGCTACAAGTGGTAGATGATGAGAGTACTAAAGAGGTGGTTGGATCTCCAAAGCCCCCAAAGGCCCCCAGGAAAGACAGAAAACGGGGAGCTGAAGGTGGAGACAGGGAGACCAAGAAGAAGAAAACCTCCAAGGGAGATGAGGTCGTTCTCCGGGCTCTGGATTCCTTTCCTCCGGTTGATCCAACAGACCCAACCCAAGTAGAGGAAATCCCAAGTGATTTTCACACCAAAGAGGGCGTCGGAGGGGACATCAACATCGATGGAGTATACATCAGCGGGCTTCAAGGGATTGATCTTTACTTTAATGACCTTGAAAAAGATAATTTCGCCGGCCCTTACCTTCCTCCAATCTCCTCGAACATGGTTACCTTCAACGGTAACTCTTTTTCTGTTTCAAGTGAGAGAGACATTATCACCCACTCCTTATTGAGCAATATCAAGCCAGTGCTTACCTTGGAGAAGCAAGTGCGAAATCAGTCAGCCATCATCAACACACTCAACTCTGATAAAGAGAAATTATCTAGCGACCTCCTCACTGCCAACCAAAATACTGACGCATTGAAGAGAGAAAATGAGGAGTTGAAGAAAAGTCAGGAGGACTTGGCCACCTGGCTGGCCACTTCGGAGGGAGTTGTCAAAGAACTCCAATTGAAGCAATCTGATCTGGAGAGAAACCTATCTTCTTCAAAAGGGGAGATGAAGGCCAAAGACAACATCATTCAGACCCTAACTAATGACAATATTTCGCTTGAAAACACTGTGTCCAAGGCTGAACAAAAAAAAGCTGACTTGTTAAAGGAGCAAGAGAAAAAAAATCCAAGCTAGGATTGATGCTTATACCAACGAGGTGATAAACTCTCAGGAGGAAAGGTATGTCGAAGTCAAGTCAGATATGGTCTTGCTCTTTCATGATAAATTTTTGAAGAGGACACTGGAAGATCTATGGAGTTTTGTGGAGTATGAAGATATTCCATTCCACACGATGGCAGATGGTGATAAGAAGAACTATTCCAGTGGTTGGAATGACACAACTGATGAAGATGAATGGACCGGGAAGAGTCCAGATGAAGAAAACAATGATCCTAAGAAGAAACCGAGTGAAGTTGAGCCATCTGAGAAAGCTCAGTCTTAAAACATTAATTATCCTTTAATTTTTTGTGTTTGAACCAAAGTCCTTGGATGGCCAATGCACTTTTTGTAATTATGTCTGGCCCTTGTCCAGATAAAACCTTTTTGTTTGAAAATTCAAAGTCCTTGGATGGCCAAGGAATTTCGCATATTTCAATGGGTAGTTTTATTTTGCACAACTTTTGCATTGTTTCATAGTTTTTCAACTTTGATGGCTAACATTTAAACAGACCTTAGTTATTTTACAAGTATTTTAAAGTGAGAGTGTTTAAATTCTCCGATGACAAATGTTTAAGTAGTCATCACTCTACCAGTTCAATCCGGTCTGCCACAAAAAATTTCATATAAACTATCAAACGAAAAACTTCGAATTTTTTAAGAATGCATCAAATTTTATTAAAAAGCCCGAACACCTCATTAAAACCTCTCCGCGCCACCAGGGTAGGAAATAGTATGCCTCCAAATATTTACATGAACTTTTAAACAAGTAAATATTTACATAGTCTTCATTCCAAGTATAACCGGAGGTGTTCAATATTCCAAGGGTGATTCAAAATCCTTCTATCCTTATCTTGGAGCCGGTACGTCCCAGACTTAAGATTTTCACTGACCACGTAGGGTTCTTCCCAAGTCGGAGCTAACTTGCTGAACTACTTCTCCTTGGTATGTAGGAAGACTTTCCTCAGCACTTTATCCCCTGGTTGAAAATCCCTTCTCTTAATTTTAGAAGCAAACCTGCTTCTCATCAAACCTTGATAGTGTGTGGCTCTGAGGTGAGCTTTAACTCTTCTTTCTTCCATCAAGTCAAGCTGGCCTCTGACCGCCACTTCGTTAGCATGTTCGGAAAAATTATGAACTCGAAATGAAGGAAGAGTAGCTTCCATGGGAGCTATGGCATCCATCCCATATACTAAGGAAAAGGGAGACTCTTGTGTTGCAGCCCCGTGAGTGGTCCGGTATGCCCATAAGACTTCTTGTAGATACCTTGGCCATTTTCCAGCAGTTCCTTCTAAATTCTTTTTAAGACCGGACAAGATGGTCATGTTAGCCACTTCAACTTGACCATTTTCCCAAGGGTGGAAAGGAGAAGAGAAGCAATGTTTAATGCCTCTAGAAGCACAGAAATTCTCCATTTCCTTGTTGTCGAATTGTGGCCAATTGTCTATAGTTATCTTCTGTGGAACCCCAAATCTGCAATAAATGTTAGACATGATGAATTTGATAACAGCTTTCGAGGTAGTTCCTACCAATGGGGCTGCTTTGATCCACTCCGAAAAGTAATCAATAGCAACAATTATAGTTATGCACCCCCAGACGCCATGGGTAAAGGTCCCACTAAATCCAGCCCCCACCGAGCAAAAAGTATTGGCTCAGAAATTGACTCCAAAGGGACAGCTGGGGTATGAATTTCATTGCTGTATCGTTAGCATGGATCACACTTCTTCACCAACTCCTTGGCATCTTGCATTATGGAGGGCCAGTAGTACCCAGCTAACAAAACTCTTCTAGTTAGAGCCCTGAATCCACAGTGTGCTGATCCCTCACCATCATGTAATTCGGAGAGCACTATTTGAGACTCCTCGATCCCCAAACATCGTAAGAGGGGTTTAATATAGGATATTTTATAAAGAACATATCTTAGGATGACAAAACCACGAGCCTTGTATTTTATTTTTCTTGCTACTGCTTTTTCCGGAGGTAAGATGCCATCTGAGAGATATTGAAGGAGAGGAAATCTCCAATCTTGGGGTTGTTTCATTTGTATATTCAAACTTTCTTCTTCCTTATCCGGATTGATTTGAATGGATGGGAAATCTTGCATATGAATCCAAGGGTAGGACTCTAAGTAGGCTATGGTTGCCAAGGAGTCTGCTAGCATATTTTCCGTTCGAGGTATGTGCTCATAGGTGATGCTTTTAAAATTGAGTGCCAATTCTTTGAGAACAAATAAGTATTTAACCAACTGCTCCTTTTTTGCTTCGGATTGACCTTGTGCATGATGGATAAGAAGCTGAGAATCGCTCATTAACCTAACTCTTTTGGCTCCACAGATGAGAGCTAACTTTAAACCAGCTATAGCAGCTTCATACTCGAACTCATTATTAGAAGCCTTGAAAGTAAAACAAATAGCCGGGTACATTCTATCACCGTACGGAGAGGTTAAACCCAGCACCACAATCCATGGTACTTGATCCACCATCAGTCCGGATAACCCATACTTTTTTATCTTTTACACCGGTTGCTTGCTTAGTATCCCTGTCTGAATGGAATTCAAGTAAGAAATCAGCCACAGCTTAGGCTTTGACTATTATTCGAGGGGCAAAATCAATATCGTAGTCTCCTAGCTCTACTGACCACTTGGTCATTCTACTTGAAATGTCTGCCTTTTGGAGAACAGTTTTCAAGGGGAAAGACGTCCGGACAATGATAGAATGATCCTGAAAGTAGGGTCTCATTTTCCTCGCAGCAATCACCAAGGCTAGTGCTAATTTTTCGAGTTTTAAATATCATTTTTCTGCATCTATCAAGTTTTTGCTGATATAGTACACCGGACGAGGATAGTTATCCACCTCCCTTACCAATACTGCACTTATAGCACAATCAGAAACTGCTAAGTACACGTAGAGGGTCTCCCCATCAATAGGTTTAAACAAGGTTTTAGGGGAAGATAAATGTTTCTTAATTTCATCGAAAGCCTCACCACACTGTGGAGACCAGTTGAAGTCTTTTGCACATTTCAAAGTCTGGAAAAACGGGGCACATATGTCTGAAGACCTTGAGATAAAAGAGTTTAATGCAGCCAACCTCCCTGTCAACCGCTGTACTTCTTTAATATTCCGAGGAGGCTCCATCTATAGTAAAGCATTAAGTTGGTCTGGATCAGGCTGTATCCCTTTCTCACTTATCACATACCCAAAGAATTTCCCGGACTGCACTCCAAAGACACATTTTTCTGGATTCAATTTTAAATTCACTTTTACCAAGTTGGAAAAAGTTTCCCAGAGATCTGCCAAGTGTAATTCTTCGTCCATACTTTTTACCATCATGTCATCGATGTAAACTTCCATGTTTCTTCCAATTTGATCAGCAAAAGCCTTGTTCACCAACCTCTGATAAGTAGCCCCATCATTTTTTAACCCAAACAGCATCACCTTATAACAATGGAGGCCCCTATCAGTAACAAATGTTGTATGTTCTTGATCCTTCGGATCTACATGAATTTGATTATACCCAAAGAAGGCATCCATAAAAGACAATAGCTTATTTCTAGACGTAAAGTCCACCAGCTGATCAATTCGGGGGACCAGATATAAATCTTTTGGGCAAGCTCTATTGAGATCTGTGAAATCGATGCACATACGCCACTTACCATTTTTCTTTTTTACCAACACCGGATTGGCTGTCCATAAAGGGTATTGAGATTCCTTTATATGCCCCATTTTAGTTAGCCGGTCAACCTCTTGAACTATGACATCAGCTTTTTCCTTAGAAAAGGCTCTCATCTTTTGTACAACAGGTGATATGTCCCTTCTGATGGATAATTGGTGTGATATAATGTCTGTTGGTACTCTGGTTACATCAGCGTTGCACCAAGCAAAGACATGTTTATGGTCTTTCAAGAAACCTAACATTTTACCCTTTAATTCTGATGTCATCTTGGATCCTATCTTGACACTTTTTCCTTCAGCCAAAGAGTGAGTTTCAACTTCTTCAATTGGTATTAGAATACCAGAGATTTCTCTGGGGTCATCAATCTCACCCTCTCCTCCAGAGGGCCCCTCAAACTGTTATTCCTCATTGATCCGGACTGCCCCCAACGTCCAAGGGGCCAGTGCTGTTGCATAACACTCTCTTGTTACCTTTTGGCTGCTTTGAACAACTCTCACTTGTCCTTGCACAACATACTTCAAACATTGGTGGACTATTGAAGCCACAACATACATCCTGGAGAGCCAAGATCTCCCCATAATGGCATTATAACAAGTGGGACAATCCACCACAATAAAAAGTATTCTAACCATCTTTTTAAAAGGGCCTTTGCCCAATAAAACCTCTTCTTTGAACTCCCCGATCACGTCTGCTGAGCTTCTAGTGAAACCCATAATTGAACTGTTCGAACGTTGAATTACTGCTGGATTCTTCATTTTCTTGTAGGAAGTCAAAAAGAGAATATTGGCTGAACTTCTGGTGTCCACCAAAATTCGTTTATGTCATTGCCACCAATGGATGCTCCTGTGACAACAGCATCCTCATGAGGACCAGCAATGTCCCTCAAGTCGTCCTTATCAAAAACAATGAAGGGAAATTGAATTTGTGATTGATAGGAAGCCATGCCTCCTTCCAGTTGGGTAATTAAAGTATGAACGTGCCTCTTTCTCGAAGAAGCAGTTGGTGCAGTCATGGTGTCTTCCCCGAATATTGTAAGTGGTTCAAAAAAGCTAATAAGTCCGGACACCGTCTTGCAATGCTCTGTGATAACACCATTTTATTCCGGGTTGGATCAGGATCTAAATATTCTGACTCTACATCAAACCTTTCGATTATTACCATATCCCCATACGGAGCCGATGTGCCTGCATTGTTTGGACCAACCCGATGAGCATTATCAGGCCTATTTCCACTTCTTCATTTAACATACGCTCCCAATTTTCCTCTTTCAATCAAATTCTGCACTTCTTGTTTCAACGCAATACAATCTTCAGTGTTATGGCCAATATCATGGTGATACTGGCAGAAACAATTATTACGGCTCTCCCTGGGAGATTGCAATGCAGCCGGCCTTCTGTAATGTACATCGTCTTTTGTTTTGTCGTAAATGGTGGCTACGCTTTATCTTAACTCAGCAAACCACTCCGGTTGAACCCAAGGCCCCCGCTTATTTCTAGATTGTTGGCTCTGGGTTGGTGCAGGTGGATGGGATTGAGCATTGGCTCTGTTATGACCCTGTCCGGCTTCATTGGCCTTGTTCCCGGACTGGTTCTGGTTTTGATTTGGTGCAGATGGAGCAGACCTCACCTATCTGTGCACCCTGGTTTTCTTTGTTTCATCCACATTAATTTGTTTACCGACCTGATTCAGTAGACCTCCCCACGTCATGGCCTTTTTACGAGTTACTGAATCAGCCAAGTTTCCAGGGTTTAAGCCCTGCCTCAGAGAAGCTATTGCCACTTGTTCAAAGCAATCAGCCAATCCATTCTTGGTGTTTACAAAACGAATTATGTATTCTCTTAAGGATTCATTTGGTTCTTGGGCACAATGGATAATTGTGTCTCCATTGCCCTTTACTTCTTTACTTCCAACAAATTGCCTCTGAAAGGCCTCCCAAAAAGTATCAAAATTTCTGATGCAGCCTTGTGGCAAACTGTTGTACCACTTCAGAGCACTCCCTGTTGGGAGAATGCTCTACAAAGTAATTTATCATCATCATCATTAAAATTCATCATAATTTTTTTGAATTGTTCCAAGTGGTTATCCGGATCTTTACTGCCATCATATTTTTCCATTTCTGTATTGTCAAACCTCTTGGGCAGGTTTCCGGACAGTATCTTGGAGGACAATGGAGATTGTCTCCAATTCCGGCCACGACTAAATACAGTATCTTCGTTGGGAGTTGCAAAGATACCTGGCTCATAATGGAAGGCAAAAGGATCCATTAACAAGCAGTCTACGTGTCTCCGGCCATGACTATGACTGTGAGACGATCCTTTACCTAAATGCCTCTTCAACCTTCCATATGTGTCCCTCTTTCTTGAGTACTTTTTAACCAACTTTTGTTTTTTTTTAGAACGGACTTCATCACTGTTGGATGACAAGGACTCTTCAACTTCATCTTCATTCGAGGAGCTACTAGAAGACTTTGAGTCTGAATCTGAGCTCTCCACCGGTTTAGACCGGTGAGACTTTTTTGAGCTAGCATGAGTCTTTTTTGCACTCACATGGGTCTTCGATGGTTCATGCTCTCTTGGATTGTCAGTATGATGAGCTGTTGACACCTTAGACTTCTCTTTTGCGCCCATCTCTGCCCTTTTGGTAGCCCTCAAAGCTTCTATTTCAACTTTCAGCCTATCTCGCTCCTCAAGCGTATATTCATCATTTTCTCCCACCACTTCTGCCAAAGCTGGTGGTGGGTCCTGCTCGTCCGGATTCATCCAAACTCGTTTTTCTTGATGGTTTTGAATGCTATATTCAGGCACCTTCTCCTCCCATTGTGGTCGCCAATTTGGTGAGGATAATTTCGTTGTGAGGGTAATTTAGTCAGTTATTTTGTAATGTTTCAAGGGTATTTAATGTTTGGGTAGTTTGTAGTGAGAGATTTGAGATGCCTGGTTCTATTCAATGTTCATTACCCTCATTAATAAAAGTGGTTTGGTATTTATACCCTTAATTATGGGCCACATGGGCTTTCGGGTCATACTTATGAATTTGGGTCGAGTTCAAAAGCCCATTAGTTATTAAGCAGGTAGGTAATTAGCTTAGTCATGACGTGATTTAGTTTTTAATACATTTGTCCTGTTCGGATGGTTCAGTGGGTGGCTTTTGTCCGAATTTCCCCTGTCCGGTTCCCACAGTGAGTGGTGAGAAAATCCGGACTCATCAATACTGACTTCTACTACTTCCAATAAAGCAGTATTAATACCTCTTTGGTTCTCCGAACCGGTCCCTTTAGTGCTTGTTTGAGGTGAGTCTGTTGTGACCTTATTATTTTCCTTGCTTTTCATCTTATTCAAATGACTGGGGGTTTTGGCCCTAGAAGGCATGTAAAGTTTAGCATCTTTGGCCTCTGTCCTACTCGAAGTAACTTTCCTTTCGAAAAATTAAACTCCTCCATCTCTTCACTCACCGTTAAAGACCCTGGGGTTCCCTCGGATCGTCAACCCTTTCTTCCAAATCCGAGGGTGCCCCTTCTAATTTCTATTCACGTATTAAATCTCCACTGTTGGACCCTCGGATCCGAAGTGCACTGGCATAGCATTCCCTCGCAACCTTCTGATCACCTCGAACGACCCCAATTCTATCTCCAACCACATATTTAAAGCACTGATGAACTGTAGACACAACCCCATACATTCTTGAAATCCATCATCATAAAAGTACATGGACCTTTTTCTTAAATGGTCCTTTTCCTAAACTCACCTCACCCTCGAACTCTCCAACAACACGAGTTGTTACTCCCGTGAATCCAATAATCGTTCGATCCAATAGAGAAATCCGAGGTGGATTTTTCATTCTATCATAGGTGGATTTAAAAAAGACATTGACAGAACTGCCAGTGTCAATCAGCACACGTCGAATTTCGACGCCAGCCACCTCAGCTCCAATCACCACAGCATCTTCATGTGGTCCTGCAGTACCTCGCAGATCGTCTTCGTCAAACAAAATGAAAAGAATATCTTTCTTCCCATACAAGTGCATAGACATCTTCCCTTCAATTTGAGTTGTCAAGTTGACAACACGTGTCTTCCTCGAACTATCGCCTCCGAAAATAGCCAACGATTCAAAAAACTTGCATAATTCCCGAACACGTCCCTTTTCCATATGCTCCTCAACTGTCATCATAAGCAATCTGTTCGGATCTTTTTCAACATATTCAGAAGAAGCATCTAAAGGCTCATCTTGTGAATCCAAAATCATCAAATCCTCAGCTGGCGGTGCGGTCTTCAAAGTTGATGCACCATTATTTTTCGATGCGCTCCCTTGCGACTTCACATAAGTCATGAGCTTTCCATTTTCAATCAAATACTGGATCTCATTCTTCAGAGCAATGCAATCATATGTATCATATCCAATATCATCATGATATCTGCAAAAATTGTTATTATTCTCCTCCCTTGGAGTACTAATTGGGGCTAGCTTCCTAAAATGTACAAAGTTGTTGGTTTTATCCCAGATGACATAAACATTCTCTGTCAGATCAGCATAGTATTCTTGTTTGACCCATGTATTTGGTCTAGGCCTATTATAAGTGTTAGATGGAGCGTGATTTGAATAACCACCACTCTAAGGAGGCAAATTGCTGTTTTTTTGCCTCGACTGCTGATTGCCATTTCAATTATCATTCGAAGGCTGGCCCTGATTATTGGCTGCCTATCCCAAATTTTTCGGAGTGTTGACTGGTCCGTCTCGGACTCTATTCGACTCCTCCACTTTGATCTGATCCTCAACTTGAGCCATCAAAGCTCCAAAAGTTAAGGCCCTTCTCTTTGTCGCCTCATTAGCCAGATCCCCTAGCAATAACCCTTGGCGAAAAGCTTCCATCGCCATATTTTCCTCACAGTTGTCCAAACTAGCCTTGGTCAACACAAATCTTTTTCTATAATCTTTCAACTTTTCTCCATGTGCATGTTTGCCCTGAAAATGGTATCACCATTTGCTCTCATCTCTTTGCTTCCCACAAACTACCTTTGAAATGCAGTATAAAAATCTCTGAAATTTAAAATGGACCCTTCGGAATCCGGTTGTACCACTTAAGAGTTGTTCCTTTAAAAATCTGAGAAAATGCACGACACATTAGTCGGTCGTCATCTTCAAAGTTTATCATCTAATTCTTGAATTGTTCGATGTGATCATCAGGATCCTGCATCCCATCGAAATTCTCAACCTTCGAAATGTCAAAACGCTTTGGAAGCGTCATAGAACGAATTTCATTCGTCAATGAAGAATTTCTCCAGTTAAATGCTTGAATGAACTGATCATCCGTTCCCACCGTAACATACAAATTCCAATCATTTTCAACATACTAATTCGATGGATTTCCTTCGTACCAAGTAGAACGAGGAACATTATCCTTCTTAGATTTACTCTCTTTTTTGTGTTTCCTCGACCGATCTCTGTCTGATTCCTCTTTGTACTAACCTCTGTATCTCTTAAAGCCTGAAGTTGAACTTTCTACCTCCTCGTCACTAGAGGTCACATATTTCTGCTTATCTTTTTTCTCCTTACGAGACGAATATCGCTCTTTAGGAGACACAAAACACGCTTTTTTGTGCTCATATTTAGCCCGTCGATCATTAAAAGATCGATCTGAATGAGCTACTATCTCAGTCTTTTTTGTTTCTTGTCTAACCTCGGATCTAACCTTCGTTGAGTGAATCTCTTGTTCCTTTCGTTCATATTTTTCATTCAATGCATTAATCTTGTCCAAAAGTTGGTTCATTCGAACCTCAATATCAGAATGTGTTTGGATCGGAGATGATCCATCAGGTCCACCTCTCTGTAAATCTTCTTTTAGAGTTCCCATCGATGATCGAAGAGTAGGATTGTTCTCAGGATTCATTGTACTAATTTTGAACATAAAATACAACAAGCTTGTATTAATTTCGAGTAAAATAGGTCACTGATTTCTTTTGTTCAATGTCCCCAGTGGATTCGCCAATTTGATGAGTTAGTTTTTCACCTTACTAAATTGTTAAGAGAGAAATCTAGAGAGAGAAAAATCTAGAGTTTTTAGATAGAGAAAATCCAAGTAGAAAAGTTTCAAAGAAAAAGTGTTCAACCCCTTTATTAGAGTAGCCTTTCCCTTTATATAGAGGAGCCAAAACTAAGTCTCAAACTGAAATCTGTTACAAAAGAGGACTAATTGATGTTTAGTCCTTAACAATTATACATATTTACAAATACTCTCTAAAACTTACATAAGTTACAATTTAGGGCCAAACTTACAATACTTATAATTAAATCCTTAAATTTACATTATTTACAATCTAATCCTCAAAATCCTATTTCCATATCAAGAACTGCACTTGAAGGATAACCAAGGGTGTCTAGTTGTTTAAGTCGACACAAAAAATATTTATGAGTCGACATTGGAATGTAACAGCATCGATGTGGCATCTCTATTTTGGTCATCAAAATCACGGGGGCCTAAAAAGTTATCAAAAAAGAACATGAGAAATGGTTTTTGTACATGGACTATGAGATAAAGTTTTGTGAACAGTGTGTGTTTGGAAAGCAAATGAGAACCGCGTTTCAAAAAATGGCATATTTTCAATTTAAATACATTCTCGATTTGATATATACCAAAATATGTTGATCAATCATCTTGAATCTCTCAACGGTAAAATTTAATCCATTTCATTTATCGATGATTCCTCATGAAAAAACTTGGGTTTATTTTATCCAAAAAAATATAAGGAATTTTATGTGTTCAAAATGTTCAAAGTGTTGGGGCAAAATAACTCATATATAAGAAGCAAGACATAAAGAGATTTCTAACTCTGGTATACTCACCTAATAAAAATAGTATGGCAGAAAGGAAGAATCAAATTATTCTCGACATGGTTCGATCAATACTCAAGAGAAAATAGATATATAAGGTATTATGGCCATAAACTATGTAATATGTTCTCTATGCGCACAATCGATATCCATGCATGAATTTAGATAATAAAACACCACAATAGGCATATAGCAGACAAAAGATAACAATTTCTCACCTTAAATCGTTTGGTAGTATAGCTTATGCGCTCATTCCAGACCAACAAAGATCGAACCTTGAAGACAATATCAAAATATGTGTTTTATTGAGTACGTGAGATGAAAAAAATGGTACAATTTACTCGACCCGATAAGGAAAATGGTGTTTTTGAGTTGTGATGTGGGAGTAGACGAGGAAAATGAGGGACTAGAACAATTTGACAAAATTTAACATTGAGGGTGGAGAATCATCTATCGTTGCATCATTAGAAAAATCTGATACCACTTTGTGGAATATAAAAATATAATAATAGAGAGAGGGTGAGAGAACTTGAAGCTATTATATTTCACTTTGAGTTGTTATTCTAACTTAAAATAATATTATATTTGTATAGATATTGTACATTAAAAAAAATTCAACTTAAACATATAATGCTTATTCAAACTAAACACTCGATATATTCAACCAATAATTTAATTTTGTTTATATAATTTTTGTTTGAAACTTTATTATATATATATATATATGCTTTTTTAAACATGTATAATGCTTTAGGTGTCATTTGAATCCAATTTCATCTACAATATTTCCTTCACAATATTAGTAGTTTTGTGTTAAATTGTTTTCTTCTATAAATTGGTTTATACAATACGGAAGATACATTCATAGATAGTAACCTATATATTCTTTATATATTAACTATCATGGAGTAGCGGTTCTTTAGAGAAAGACTCAATGTCTTCTCTCTAAACTTATAAAATAAAATAATCTAAACTTTAAACTTTCAAACAATTTTTCTATTTTGAAAACCTAGGTATTCTTGGTTATTACTATATTCTTCAAGCTTTATGTCCTAAAGGAAAATATTTTACAATGGAAAAAAGTCTCAATTAATGTAATGTATCAATAAATCTTCAAAACTAATGATTTAGTTGATGAACCACTGTTATTCTTTTCCTCGTATGGGTTGCATGTTCTATGTAAGCATGATCTTTCTCACCTAATTGATGTCAACCTGCTTAAAGCATTTTAACACAATGAATCTCTTCCTTTCCTTCATAAAAATTTTGGCGTTATACTATCCAAGTCAACTATCTCTCATAATCTTCTTACGTTTCCAACTCATAATTTCATTTGTCCTCCCGTAACAAAATCTTCTACTACTACATCTGACACCCATGTGTAATCAGTTTCTAACATCATAAATCATCTTGTCTCTAAAGCCTCATCCAATATATTTTACAAAATACCCAAAATAAAAAACGAACGTAAAAAAATAAAAAATAAAAAATAAAACTACCACTTTTCTCATAGATAAAACAAAAAATAAAAAACAAACATACTCTTTCTTAGTCTCACCGTATCCTCAAAAATAATATCCAGCTGTTGAGAATGAGTTATATAGTTATGACCAGATCTTGAATGATTGGTGATATAATTGTTCATAGTTTACTTTGTGATTCTTGTGTTAATAGTGTACCCTCTTGTGTTCATAGTGACACATATACTCATTACTAACTTGGGTTAGGCCCATTAGGTACATTGTCTAAAAAGTTATACTTATTCCCTATAAATAAACTACTAGGGTTATACAAAAGGGACACTAAAAATTGTAACCATTTTATATTATAGTGAAATACTCTTCTCATGTGACACTTGTAAACCACACTAAATTTTGTGCTCTTTTTCGTTTTCTTTATTTTTCTTTGTATTTCACTCATTTGTAAAATTATTGCATTGATTTCTAACAAATTGGTATTAGAGTGTAGGTTTTGAAATTGGGGTTTACAATGGCATCCACATCATCAAAATATAAAATCGAAAGATTTTATTAATGATCTAGTTTTGTGTTGAGGAATATTAAGTTGAAATATTTGTTGGTAATGCAAATACTGTGAAATGCTACGGAGAATAAGTTACCCGAAAATATGAAAGAAGAGAATAAGTAAGATCTTAAATAAAAGGGCTCTATTTTGGATTCTAATAAGTGTAAAAGACAATGTTCTTTGCATGATTTATGGTGGGAAAACTGTTTCATGCACAAGGAAGAAGTTTGGAGAACTTTACTAAGAAAAAACAGTTGTGAATCAGTTATACTTGAAGAAAATGTTATATGATTTTAGATATGAAAGCTTGTTGATTTCCTAAAGGGAATAAGATGGTAGGTTACAAATGGGTATTAAATAAAAAGAAAGGTAATTTAGGGACTGAGACACCTCGATTCGAGGAAATACTGATCGCTAATGTTTTACTCAAATAGAATGAATCAACTCCAATTAAGTATTTCATCATGTGGTGAAACATAACTTGGTTCAAGTTTTGTTAGTCATGGTAGTTCTGCAAGACTTAGATCTTGAACAGTTGGATATAAAGATTACACTTTTACATGTTGAATTGGATGAACTAATTTACATGAGATAACTAGAGGTATTTATTGAACTTAAAATAAAAGATAAGGTTTTATTTATTGAAGAAGTCACTGTATGGTTTGAAACAGTCACCTAGGAAATGGTACAAGCGATTTAGTGCATTCATGGTGTCAACATGGTTCATAAGAAGTCCATATAAGATTTGTGTGTATCATCAGAGGATATCAGATGATTCTTATGTTTCTTTATACTTGTATGTGGATGATATGTTCATTGCTACTTGTAATATGTCATACATTGTAAAGATAAAAAAACAGCTTAGTGTCAAGTTTGAGATGAAAGAGTTAGGTAATGAAAAAAATATTACCAGGAAAAAAATGTAGGATCATAACATTTGTCTCAATGAAGCTACATTGAGAAAGTACTACAATAATTCATCATGTTTGATGCTAAGGAAGCTAACATCTCGTTTGCCACTTATTTCAAGTTATCTGCAACAAGATTAAACAATGATGATGTTGAGTTCGCACACATGTCGTGATATTTTGCATGCAGTTAGTGTGGTCAGCATGTACATAGATATCCTCAAATTGAACATTGGAAAGTAGTGAAATTAATACTTCGATATCTTAAGAATACTCTATATATTCTTTTAACTTTAAGCAAGTATCGTTGAATGATAATATAGGATTAGTGGTTGGTTATGTTGATTTCAATTTTACAAGGGATATGGATAAAAAACGATATTTGACATGATATGTATTAACTCTAGCTTGAAGTGCGATCAATTGAAAAGCGCAGTTACAAGCTATAGTAGTTTTATCTACAACGAAGGTAGAATACATTTATGATGTTAATATATTCTCAGGGTAAAAGAAGGAAATATTTAGGTTATTTTGTATTAAGTAATTAGATAGAAAGTAGTGAGAGATAGGAGGTGTTTGCTTGTATTTAATATTTTGGAAAAAGTCCACCCCTCTTAATGAAGTTGGTTGGGATATTTATACTCTTTTGGATATACATGGGCCTTTCGGGTCAGATCCTTCTATTCGGGTCCCTTTTATGA
This sequence comes from Limnanthes douglasii subsp. nivea, assembly GCA_036936605.1. Classification (NCBI taxonomy): domain Eukaryota; kingdom Viridiplantae; phylum Streptophyta; class Magnoliopsida; order Brassicales; family Limnanthaceae; genus Limnanthes; species Limnanthes douglasii. The sequence continues at coordinate 170,151,342 of JAUPFV010000004.1, read as the reverse complement.
GCCCTCAAGCCTATAGCTTATACTGCATGACACATGTCATGATAAAACTAACTGTTTAAAGTCGTGACCTTTCCAATAAAACAGTTTCCTTTAGGGTTTTAAATTGGGATCGACTCGATTGTTTTCTTAACCCAAATTTGGACCATTTATCGATTTATGCGTGTCATCCTTGCGCAGGGGCCATGTTAATCTTCTCTGTATCGTTCCAATTTTATCGGATGTCCCCGAAGGGACAAAATCCAATAAAACAGTTTTGATAAAACACGTTGGATACAGTTCAGAAATCCTTTATAGTGTTAGCTCTCCCGAAATACTTCAGAAAAATCTAAGGGGGTATATGATAGGATCAGATATATTTGGAGGTATATTGTGGTAATTCTAATTTTACTTAGAAGGGTAATTCGAACCTAAAAATCAAAGCTTGATGACTAAGAAGTCACATAAGTCAACCGATGATTCAGCTCCATGCCTAGTACCTCAAAGTATGGGCTATGAGGCTCGCAAAATGGACCAAAATAGGGGGATCTGACCCGAAGGCTCATGGATATCCAAAAAGAGTATAAATATCACCAACCAACTTCATTAAAAGGGTTGAACTTTTTCTAAAACATCAAATACAAACAAATACCTCTTTTTCTCATTATGTTCTATCTAAATACTTAATACAAAATAACCTAAAGATTTCCGCCTTTACCCTGAGAATATATTTTAACATCATCATACATGACGGTCACGGGAGCAGTTGATGAGACAATATGGTTGCAATATTTGGGGCTATATTTTTCTTTTGATATGACTACTACAAAAGTGTTTTGTGACAGACAAAACTCCATACATCTTACACGAAACCAGATATACCACGAGCGTACAAAGTATAAAGATGACATGCATAAGTTTATTCGTGATATAATATCAACGAGAATTTTTAATATGAAAAACGTGTCTACACACGATAATCGAGAAAATATAATGATCAATACAATATGGGTTTAAAAGTTGAAAGAGTGTATAAAATGGATTAGTGTTTGCAACATCAAGTGAATGCCTTAGGGTAATTTAATGAGTCAGATGAAGAGAAGTTTATTTTTTATAGTAAATAAATGGTATTCATCTCAACATGAAGATTTCTTGAGAACGAGTCAAATAATTATGATCAAAGCTTGAATGATTGGTGATATAAATGTTCACATATACCTTGTGATTGTTGTGTTCATAATATACTTTGTATTCATAGTGTGCCCTCTTGTGCTCACAGTGACACATATATTTGTTAATAACTTGAGCTACATTGATTAGGTCCTATTATCTTTATATCTTTATTTATTCCCTACAAATAGACTACTAGGGTTATATAAAATGGGCATTGAAATTTGTAATCATTTTCTATAATAGTGAAATATTTTTTTCAAGCGGCTTCAATGGACGTAGACATTATTGTCAAACAACGTTAAATCTCATGTTCTTTTCTTTTCATATTCATTATTTTAAGGGTCAAGCTATATATACCCAATTCGGGTTTAAGTATACCCAATTTTGAGTATACCAATGGTGATCTAAGTATACCCTTTTTTTTTCAAAAATGCCCTTTTGTGGGTATATAAGCCAAAAAGGTTTTTACTAACTTCATCCACTCCACTTTAACCTACACTTTCTCTCACTTCACTCATATCTCTCACTTCTCTCTAAAATCTCACCCTCACTTCTCTCTCATATTTTCCGGCGAACCACCACCACCACCACCACTCCTCCTCTTCCTCCTCCTCCTCCTCCTCCTCCTTCTCCTTCATCATGGTCAAGAACAAAAACCCTCCGCCGCCTCCTACGTAAGTTCCTAAATTAATTTTGTTTCTTAATTTTGTTAGATTTAGGTATGAATTTTAGTTTTTGGTTAGATTTAGGGTTGAATTTTGTGTTTAGGATAGAATTAGGTAGAGAATTAGGGTTTAGGATAGGATTAGGTAGAGATTTGGGGCCATTTTCCAGCCAACTCGCCGGCTGGAAAATGGCCGGCGATGCACCGGTGGTGCGCCTTGGGCAGCACCATCGGTGCGTGATGGTGTGCCGCTCGGCACGCCAACTGTGTGCCGAGCGGCACACTGACCTGTGTCGCTCGGCACACAGTGCCGATGCCGAGCGGCACTAGCACCCGTGTCGCTCGGTTCGCCTTCTATGGTACCTATGGTGCGCCGAATTTTGTTTTAAAAAACTCCAAAAAAAATTCAAAAGTTCCGGTATTGCATTTTAAAAAAACAAACTTCAAATTTATTAGAAATTACTTTATTTAGTTACTTTCACCATGCGTATAAGAGTGTTGATGATTTAAATTTTGTATGTTTATGTTATTAATTTCGTGTTTTGTTTTGTATTTTTGTAGGTCAGACGCGGTTGAGGAGCGACGTCTTCCACGATCCAGGGCGTATCCCCCTGGGTCGCGTCCGCCATCGCCAGGGAAGAGTATTAAGACTGTTCGCGCGGTTGAGAATGAGCGGGTCTGCGATGCCAAGCGCGGGTGAGATTTACCAGACGACCCTGAGACTATTCGTCTTAGGGAGGAGGAGGAACGGATACGGAGTGATCGGTCTTTGCGCCAAATCAAGCATGGCCAGAGGAAGGAAAAGGCTATAGCGACTGAGGACATTGATATCAGAGGTGGAGGCTCCTCACGACGAGAGACGTCGTCATCACATACACATAGATCACCACCTCCCACTGCTAGTGATCCACCACCTCCCTCACCTTCTCGCAGAGCTGCGTCCCCTACGCATACTATTACACATCCACCACCTGTTAGCGACAGTGTGGATGCCACTGGGGACCCTGAGCAGGAAACGATCGACGAGGAGCACATAGATGCCATCCACACCGAGGAGCAGCGGAAGACGTTTGCATTTCTCAAATGCAACAAGATCCCTCTGTTTCCTGACTACAAGGAGCATGAGGCGTACCACGTCTTCATCGGACAGGTAAGTACCTAATTATTAAACGTCTACTATAAGGTTTTACTATTATTATGTTATGACTTAGTTTTTAATATATAGGGTCGCACTACACTGGGCATACATGCACATTATAATGTGCTACGTATGTGGGACCTCACTGCTCAGCCAGATGTGCAGCAATTTCTGGCGCGGACTCCTTTTGGTCCTCTTATAGCCCACCTGCCTCAGTACTTCACACATTCCGTCTTAGACGAGGTTTTTGTTGAGCGTTGGCATCAGGAGACCAACACTTTCCATTTCTCATTTGGAGATATGACGATTACGCTGGATGATGTCAGCTGCATTACAGGTCTCCCTGTAGTTGGTCGGACACTTGATGTAGTCACGGCTCCACGTGACGAGGCATACAGCTACTACGCTAGTATGTTAGGTCTGACAGTGGATGAGGTCCGCACAGAGATACAACCCACCAGAGGCGTTGGCTTCAAGATAAAGTGGTTGCGGGAGACTTTCACCAGGGGGCGCTACATCGAGCAGACTGATGCTGAGACTATCCGCCAGGTATCACGAGCATACCTTATGTTCTTATTTGGTTGCACTATTTTTGCGGATACTAGTCAAAAAAGTGTCAAGGCTGACTACTTGTACGGGTTAGCCAATATGGATTCTGGGTTGTGGGATATCGCGTGGGGTACGAGTGCATTGGCATTCATGTTCCTTGGTTTGGGTGATGCTTCGAAAGCATCGAAGCATAACCTTTATGGTTTTGTAGCTATGCTCGATTGTTGGATCTACGACCACTTCCCCGCGTTTAGGGCCTCAGAGAATGCTGACCACGTAGCGAGGCAGCCTAGGATTGTGAAGTGGCTACCAAAGCGGATTGTTGGGCAAAACATCCGCCCCAAATCGGTTGTCCGTACTCTCCTTGCTGATCAGAAGGAGGCAGATGTAAGTTTTTAAATATTTTTTTTGCATTACCATTTTGATATTAAGTGTTAGGATTTTAAAACAATCTAATTGTTTTAATGTTTTGTAACAAGTGCTATTTGAGCCATACGAGGACATTAGAGTCCAGTTTCCAGTCCAGGAGATCCGCACTATTGTTTATCCTTTGCGGATGATGAGCACGGTCGAGGGCTACATGCCTGATCGGGTTATGCGCCAGTTTGGACGGGTTCAGGATGAGCCCGAACTCCCACTTGTACTACGACCGGGTTACAGGAAAGGAGATCTAGCGAGGTACACGTGGCGAGAGAGCGCATGGCTAGATTGGCATCAACACTTGCTTGCTGAGGATCGTTTGACAGTTACCATTGCCACATATAGACAGTCAGCGACGAACACCTACTGGAGGTACCTGGCTGAGTATGGTTGGCATACTATTACTCCACCACCACGTACCACGGACGATAGACTGTTAGACGCTATTCGCTCCATTGTTACTATGCCCGTAGAGCGTGGGGAGGCGAGTGCGCTTAGGTGGAGAGATTAAGTCCTGCAGCTCTTCTCTCCATGGTTGTTTGTCCTCATTATCGGACTTGTTTTAGCGTTGTTATGATCTTTCATTCTTGTGGACTTCTTAGTTGTTTCACTATCGTATTTTGTATTATGACTTATGACATCTACTTTGTAATATGACTTATGACATCTACTATCTACTGCTTCTACTGTTCTTTTTGATTTTTTGTACTTAACTTGATCTCGTTTTTTATAATTGAGATTCGACAAACAAACATAAGTCATACCATAACACCATAACACTATAACACTATAATAGTAATTCTCGATTTTTTGTACTTAACTTCATCTTAAATTCGTCAAAAATTAACACTATAATAGTAATTCATTCACTTAAAATCCATAACACCAAAACACCATAACATTCAGGATGAAATTTGTCAAAAAAAACACCATAACCCCAAAACAAATTTAAAAAAAATACAACTTAAATTGCACCATGGGTACGCAGTCAGTGGTACCTATGGTGCACACTACTGCGTACCCATGGTAAAATAGCCTGTGCACCATGGGTACATAGTAGGCAGTACCCATGGTGCATGGTACCATCGTCCGCATTTTTCTGTCGTGCATTGTAGATCGTCCGCATGGTAGAAATATTATCTTCGTTCAATTTCTTCACACCATTCAGTATATCTCTGGGGTTAGTACCAATGAAGGTCACTCGTTCAACATACTCCATCTCTTCATCATTCAAACGGCCAGCAAAAGAATGACCATCTAGATGTATAGAAGTGTCATGGTTATGAGTACTACATTTTACTTCTAACTTCCATTGATCTGGGGCAACCATCGACCCGAGAAGCTGAAATGGGCAGTCAATCTTTTTCGCTCCTGTAGACTTCCGTTTACGGTCTTTTTCTGCAACCCTTGGAGTATATTCCCCCCCCCCCTCTCACACGGGAAATAAACTCTCGGATTTTTTCTGCTGTTTACTTTGTCGCGCCGACTTATGTTGATAACCATACCATAAAGTTTTCCGATCTTCGTAACCCATTTCACCAAATCGTCGTGTGTGTAGAACTCGGTAGTGAAGAACAAATGACTGTAATCGGTAGCGGAAGGTGCCTCAGTCCCACTTGCGACATCCGTCCCCTGTTACACAACAAAAAAGCACAATAAACATTCAGGTATAGTTAAAAATATAAAAAAATCAAGCTTTTTTTTGAAAAACATGCGCGAATCCAAGGTTCTGAGGCCTAAAACCGGTGGTTCTAGGCCTCAGAACCGGCCGGACACGGCCATAAGCACCACCGGTGCTGAGGCCATGAACCGGTGGTGCTGGGGCCTCAAAACCGAGCGGACTGAGGCCCCAGGACCACCGGTTCTTGGCCTCAGCACTGGTGGTGTTGGGGTTGTGGAACCGACCGGTGGCAGGCCCATGCACCATCGGTTCCATGGCCTGGAACCGATGGTGCATGGGCCACCGGGTTGGTGACTACCTTTTCCTGCGACGGTGGTGGCTGTTCCGGCGACCATGGCTCCTTCTCCGGCGACTCAATCTCTTTTTCCGGCAAAAATTCATCATTCCTTCTCTCCAGCGACATCAACTCCTCCACGCTGATCCCTGGTTCTGCTTCGGTCATGATCGATTTTGTGTTTTAGTTTGAATGTTCTTGATTTTCTTAGGAAGTTTGAATTAGGTTTCAAATTTTTTAAGAAAACTATACTATTTGGATACTAAATTCAGCAAATAAAAGTGTTTGTTTGGGTATAGATAGCGAAATAGGACTTTTTGTGAATTGGGTATACTCAGGATACACTTAGTAGTTTTTTTTACTTAATGGCAGTTTAGATATTAATTTTCTGATGGAGGGTAAAAATGTCAAAAAAAAGTCAAACGAAAGTCAAATGTTGATTTTGGGTATACTTAAACCCGATTTGGGTATATATAGCCATACCCTTATTTTAATTTGTGTTTAAGTCATTTTTGAAATTATTGCATCAATTTCTAACATCCAACATATTTTATAAAATATCCAAACTTGAAAACAAACCCATAAAAATAAAGAAAAAACTACCATAATTCTCACAGAATAATCAAAAAACAAAAAACAAACATGCTCTTTTTTTTGCCTCAATGTATCTCAACAAATAATATCCCGCTCATATTTTCAAATTGATTATCATCATTCATTCTTCAACTCAATGTCCAACACCAAGAAAGGAATCCGTACTAGCAATGTGACCCTCTTTCGCTAAGAAAACGTGAGTTTGGAACTATTTCTAACCGTCGTCCATCTCAAGATCATGCAGAGGACTTACTTGACATTATTCAGTTTTTTTACTCTTAGTTCATATACCACCTAAATAAGCCCTTTATAATGAGGTTCTAACCATAACAACAAACCTACGGGAGGGTAATTACAATCCTATAATTACCGAAATGACCATGAATGTGATTTGAGTAACCTTAACCTGGTTTCTTCTGAAGTGGATAATCTGGCTGGTACCAATATCAACCAAAATGATATCTTTAACCTTTCTTGCAACGACCTATACATGAAAATGGATCTCGATGATTCCTTTTCCTTTTTCTTGACTGAAACTAAATCAGATTCGAATATCCTTTATAACCTATTTGATGAAAGTCAATGCATACATGAAATAGATTGTGTTTCGCACTCCTTACCCAATATAGTTTGTAGGTAATAAAGATCTACATGATTTGGCTAACAAATTTTTGATTCATTCCTCTGAAAGTGAATCATCGTCAACTTGGAAAATATAGATGAAATTTCTCGCGTAAATAAAGTTATCAATCAGGACAATCATACCAGTAATGTGCATATTATTTAAGACAATGAGATGCTCTGGACTTTGGACGAGCATGTCGAAGATCTTTATAGACATGTGAAGATCTACATCTGCTTACGTATATATTATGGACGAAGGATTTATCTTGTGGAAGATTGTAAAATAGACTCTTGTCACATAGCATCCACCATGGAAGTTGAGTATGTATCATGTTTTGAAAGCTGCATACCATGCACTTTAGCTCTGAATTTTCTTCACATGATTATGTAAAGTGGAGAGAATTGAAAGATCATTCTTATTTTACTATGATAGCATGTCAACTGTCTTATTCTAAAAAATAACAATAGAACAAGCAAGTCTAAACATATAGACATTAAGTTTTGTATGTAAAAAAGAGAATCCAAAATAGTCATATCAGAGTTAAGACCATCAAGACACACACCATGGTTGCAAATCCTTTCACTAATGCATTGCCACCCTTATTATTTCATAAAAACAAAGTTTGCATGTTTGTCCGTAACTTAATATGTATTAGTTTCAGTTGGAGTTGTGTATCGGTTACACTTTAAGTTTTCCAGAACAAGTTTCAGACTGTATTATCATAACATATTTTTATGCATAGTTTTGGCTAATTAATACAATGATAAATTTTGATCTTAAGTTTAGCGATATTAAATTAAGTATGTTATGACCAGTTGGAAATAACATGTGTTAAGTATAGGTTTCTGTCTTTTCCATGTTGCACTCCATGAAAACTCAAATTTAATTTTGGTGATAGTTTTTAATATGATTATTGAGGGAACTGTTATATACATACGTGATAATAATTTCTTATATATTTTTTGGTGATCATATAAATGATGAAGTGTGTTAGATTACATGTAAAAAATAGTAATACATAGTGCATAATTTGGAGGATACATTTCAATTCATGTGATGATCAAACTGGGAGATCTAAGGATATCATGAATTACAATTAAAGATCCACAGTTTCCAAACTGTTGTAGTTATAAGTCCAATGAAATAAATATAAACAATAATAAGTGTATTGGACAAACATGTAACCATGAGAGCATCATTGAACATATAATATGGATACTAGTTGGATTGATGTAGGATATTGAAGGTGAATCCATCAATCTGACACTATAGATATTGGATTTTAAGAGTCCAATATGTTTATGGTCCTCAACTCACATGAGATATATGATTATAATGCTATTGAACATTTTAAGTTAAATAAGTAGTATAAATACTATATAAAAAACATTAGTTCATATATATCCACTATTAAGTCTACGTATATTCACAATTGTTATACTATTGATGAGGATAGTAAATAATAAGTATTATATCAATTCATTTACAATATTACGCTTTATTTTACATAATATCTCTCTCTTTCAATAAAAAATCCTTGACCCAAATTATTGTCATCCATATAATGCTATCAGTTTTTAACTTATAACATCTGGATACATAATTGTTCGTGATCGGAAGGAAGATATGCGGTCATCAAACTCTGATACGAGATCTAGCATCTTTGTTGCATTGCCCTAATAATAAATATTGTAATAATGACTAAATGTATGTGTCTCTAACTTATTTCATCTTTAATTATTCTTATCAACACAAAAAATGTTGATTTATATGTTACTTGTATAAACTTTAGATCTTAGGGTTTATTTTTCATATTTAACATTAATTAAACTAAATATAGTTTATATTTTGTAACTTGTCGTTACAGTTTAAAAGAAATTTTTAATTAAATAATGGTTCTTTTTTATTTATTCCCAACCTTGCTCTTTTACTTAAATTTCTTAGGGTCACTATCGTGTGATTCAAAACCAAAACCTATAGTTTGTGCAGTTATAACTTAATTCTTTTTTACTTTTTTTCTTGATGTCATATTTACTAATTCTAACCATATTAGCATGTTTACACTCTAAAACATATTTTTATTCATTATATACAATATTTTCGATCTAGGTGTTAATATCTTATTTCACATTTTAAAATAGTTGTGTCAAAGAAATTAAAGCATTATCAAAGCGACATAAATATATAGTACACTAAAATTGCATATGCGACCTCCACTTTGTGTGTTTTCAACTTACCATATATTAAAAGATTTCATTATATGCTCTCTCGTCTTGTTATGCCCTATGTATTTCATGATTGACATATTTCATATCATATCTTTAATTTCAAAATGAGAAATTTACAAAGGTTTTCTATAAAAATATAAACATGTATTTACCATATTCAATCTTCGTGGACTGACAACTTAAAAACCACGCAGACGTTCTTCTACATAGAGAAGATTGGAGTGTTCCCACCTTTAAAAGTGCATCCTCTCATAAGAAGTGTATTGCAATATAATAAGGGTGGGCTTATTATCCTTAGTCCAATTTTATATTCATTAAATCCTAGCATAATCATGATTTCACACTTCTACTCCTAAAATTATCCTAGAAAAAAGGAATTTGAATTGTGTTTCTTAACTACTCTATTATTAAAATAATTTAATTGAATCTAAAGACATATAGACATATATATATATATACTAGTTTTTTCTCAAGTTATAAGTTTTAATATAAAATTATTTGAACAAAATTATTGTAATCCTTAGCGTGAAGACATTTGGCCAATACAATATATATTGCTTTAGATGACAATTTTTAAGAGCAACAATGTTGGTTCATCACCATATATGTAAAAAATCAAACCTTCTTTTGTATCTATCATTAGTGTTTCGTGGCATAATTAATTGAATCCATTTAGTGATGAAGTCCAATTATGCATGAGTATACAGTGTGTAAATGCATCAACAATATCATACATCAATTTTCTCACCCATAGACAAATATCTTCATAGTCTTCCTTTGGGTTGGCCTACACACGCAACTATTGGTCTTTGGTAGTGAGTACCAAAACTTATTTCATGTATAACTCGTTAGTAGGGATCACTATGGCGATAAATTTAAGTTTTCATACAACTTCTATGAAAATAAACTTTATAGTCTTTAAATTTCAAATCATGCTAAAACACGTGTCTTCCTAACTGAACAACCTTTTTAGTGTTTCATTTTTTTTAATTTGAATATCTAAAGGTATCTATAGGATATGAAATGTTCATTCAAGATCTCATGTTGATGCGTCCGGATTCTGTCACCACATTTCATGGGAACCTGACAGGGTCGGTTCGGAAAAATGTCCACCTTACCGGACAGGGGCAGTTCGGACACCATCATCCATTGAACTGTCCGAACAGAACTAAAGTACTTAAAACCTAATCATTTTTTGACTAAGCTGTCTGTTCACTTACTTAGAACTAATGGGTCCTTAAACTCGACCCGAATCCATTAAACACGACTTGAAAGCCCATGTGGCCCAATTATAAGGGTATAAATACCCAACCACCAACATTAAATTAGGGTAATGAAAATTAAATACAACCAGGCAGCTTAATTCTCCTTCTACATTCTACCCAAACATTAGATACTCACAAAACTCCACAAAACTCTAAACAGAAATTACAAACTTACCCTCAGACAAAAATAAACAGCACCACATGTAACTTAATGAAGATGAATGATTTTAAAAATCCAAACTAAAAATACAAAAAATAATCTATGGGCATGTAAAACATCACCCTATACATCATAGAGTCCAAATTCTCAACAACATATTGAAGGTTATACATTCATAATACTACATGTTTAATAAACACGCAAATAATAGGGAAATATAATTGTACATCCCGCATATACTTAACACAACATACACTTAATCATACCTGAAACATGCAAGCTATAAGTTTTTCTCTACTGAAAGTAACAAATTTAGAAATTTAATAATTTGATGCTAGTCTAGAGAGGGTTTGAGATAACATCCCCCAAATTCTTAACACAACATACACTTAATCATACCTGAAACATGCAAGTTATTTTTTTTGTACTACAGTAGGTCAACACTGTAGTGATGCCACATAATGCCATGATATGTCAGCCATTGTATGATTATTGCCAAGACAACATACATGTACGATACTGCAACACGACTATATTGTATTTGTATTGTGATGTTGTAGTCTCGGAAGCACATTTACCGTAGCAACTCACGTGAGCATCACGGTATAACTGATGTTACAACAATGTTACCGTGATAATAAACATTTTGACCACGTTAACCTTGGATTTTTATAATAAAAATCCATTTCGTTATTTAATTGACATTTTTTTTAATTTCTAAAAAATAAGGTTCGTAATCCTTAGTCATATGAACATGTCATTTATTCACAAATCTGAAAACCTAGAACATGTGTTTCTATATCATTCAATTATAACTTAACACGTAGTTGCAATTTCAATATATATGTATAATTAAATCATAAATTAGATTTTTAGTTATTTCCAAAACCGGAATTAACTAATTCAATTAATTTGAAAGAAATAGACATACATTCATATAAAATCAAAATCAAATTTTTTACATTTATGCTCTTATACCAGTTGTAACATAAAGTTTATACAAACATACAACCAAGATCTTTTACGTGGATAAGAATAATCAAATACGCATTAAGTTATATATGCGTGTTAG